>CM056994.1:365559847-366797347 GCA_029891345.1 Dryococelus australis
ACACCCCTCAAGACATCAAGTTGGACTCTACCAAAAGTTTTATTTGTTTGCAAAACTACGCTTTACCCATTAATTGTGGACCCTCCGGAAAATCTGCCCTGTCCGGTTCTGTGGGAGGAATAGTTATTCCCCCACCCATCCCTTCCCCTGACTCACTGTACCTATAGCTGGCCAACAGCATTCAAACATTTGTGGTAGGGAACGTTTGATAAATTCATGCATTTAAACTCTAAAGTGTTTGAACGTTTGCTGCAAACGAATACATTTTAACAGCTCTCAATATTTTATTATTGCACATAATGTGTTAAATGAATAATCCATATAAGTTTGTCACAAAATGTATAAATGTACTAATACTAACTAAACGACTTGAATGAAACAGTCCACACACTTCGTCGAAGAAAAATGATGAAATCAATACTGAGTTAACTAACACAAACGCAGTTTATCGATCCGAAATAATTTTAACGAAAACTCCATTGAAAACATATCGCAGATAAAGTTAGAGAAAATCCTCGTAGCGAACACATGTAGACTAGCTTCGGAAATCCACATTTACTAATCCTAGTTGAATAATGCACGGTTTACTTAAAAAATAATAGATGCACACAAACTTCAAAATAACAGAAAAGGTTTCTACACTATAAGCTATAGCATTAACATCTTAGTGTCACCCGTAGTTAACACTATCAGAGAAACTGAATCCAAATGCTAAATCAACGATTATTTTAAAAACGAAATTATTTGACTAACACGCATAAAAATATTCTAACTCCTATCATATTTTATATTACGAAGGTTGAATATGCGAAAAAATGAAATATTTCGAAAAATACTGTAACGAAAACTGTGAGCAAGGTGCGAACCCCAAGCAGATAGATGATGAGTGCAGCTAGGAAGCGCTGCGGGTTGCGGAGCAGCTAGGCGAAGCATGGGGTCGGTGCGAATTCATAAACAGGATGAGTGACTGATATAGGCCGACGCGACTTTGTTCGTCTTTTTTATATCCTGTAACAGGGAGCTAGCCGATGAGGGACGACCTCGCTCCTTTGGGAATGCAACATCCTGGCGAACTGCCTTCAAGCAACCAGCCTGTCTCGTTCGGGTCAAGGACTGGTAGCAAAGCTTTAGTTTTATATATGTCCTGAACCCGTCCCAGCTGTAGGAATCATACAGGCTTCATGCGAAGTGTCAAACACAAAATTAACTGATTTACACAATAAAGGCAGATATTGAGAAAATGCCATTTCTAAAGGTTTTAAATATCTCGTGAAATTTGTCAATGTTTGTTATTGCCCATTAGCTGCAATTTACATTTGTATTTAAACTTGTATTCTATAAGTAAATTATTTATTTTGTGTTGTTTTCTATTAAAACACAAAATTGTTTACTCATTGCGAATATCCGTAGTCTTTACAGTGTTAAATATTAACGATTTCGCTATTTTTAAGTGATACTCACGCAAACTGATTTCACAGCGAGACAGTATTGTTCGCTGTAATGGAATGCGCTCAGACAAAGTGACTCGTTAAAACGAGTGAAGGAAAAAGTAGGTATTCAGATGATATCCAAATATTTCTGTTCACTTAAAAAAATATCAATCGACCAGGTAATGTTTTATGTTGATACACATTTTTCAAGATATATATATATATATATATATATATATATATATATATATATATATATATATATATATATATATATATATATATATATATATTATATATATATCTCTGTGTGTGTGTGTAAAAAAAGTGCAACACCCACAAATAAATTATTGTTCATCACACAAAGAAATTGCAAAGCTACAACACCTGGTGGATAAAGTAAAAGATTATATTTAATATTTGCGGAAATAATAACTCACCCATTTCTCTAAGAAATATGTTTTACAAAATTCCAGATTTACAGTTTAGAGATAAATGAAACACGCGTTCACTTTGAAATACACTTATAATGTGTCCAAATTTTCCAACAAACACAATATTTATTTACATATACAAAAACAAATTATTCTTAAATATATATTTATATGCAGAAAAAACACTCACTCATCTTTTCTGGAAATGAGGTTGGTAATATTTAGTTGATGTTGCAGGAAGACGAACTCGTCGCTCTCAAATATGTGAGAAGTTGTTATTCACAATGGATTCTAGATGAGGCGTTGGTTTTTAGAATTTCAGATTAGTTATTTTATGACACTATCTGTCAGTTGATTGGTTCGCTCTTGAAACGGCTGTTAGTTTAATTGACTCGTAGACGGTATTGTGTCATTTAACTTAACTACCTCATTGGCAGTATTGCATATAGCAGAACTGAAATTATTTGGTATTGAGTGTAGTGTTGCGAAAAAAAAAATGTAGTCAGGAATTCTATATCACACAGGGATACACCAGCCGACTGAATGAAGCACTGAAATATAAGAAGTGTAAAGTTTACGGAGTAAATTTGACATAAACATCGTCGTGACATGAGGCAAGGCTCGCAGTTGAGGCTCTACACATATTCTGGGTTTCGTGGAACAGGAAAAATGTATATATTTCCAGTTGTATTAAAACATTATAGTAAATTTTTTTTATCTGTACGACAGAGTGAGTGAAGACATTTTGGCGGTTCTCAAAACCGGGGTCTTGAGAGCCGAAGAGGGTTAAGCGAGGCAAGTAATGAAGCAGGATCTCGTATCTGAGATTGGTTGATGAACTTTTCACTGAAGCTGTAGAGTTGGAAATCAAATTACTTTTCATCTCTGAATTAACACATCTAATTTTTGAAGGTAATTAAATGGGTGCACTATGTGGAGCTAACTGAGGAGCTAACTGAGGAGCTAAATGAGGAGTTAACTGAGGAGGTAACTGAGAAGCTAAATGAGGAACTAACTGAGGAGGTAACTGAGAAGCAAATTGTGGAACTGATTGTGGAGCTGTCTGAGAAGCTAACTGAGGAGTTAAATGAGGAGCTAACTGAGGAGCTAAATGAGGAACTAACCGAGGAGGTAACTGAGAAGCAAATTGTGGAACAGATTGTGGAGCTGTCTGAGAAGCTAACTGAGGAGTTAAATGAGGAGCTAACTGAGGAGCTAAATGAGGAACTAACTGAGGAGGTAACTGAGAAGCAAATTGTGGAACAGATTGTGGAGCTGTCTGAGAAGCTAACTGACGAGCTAAATGAGGAACTAACTGAGGAGGTAACTGAGAAGCAAATTGTGGAACAGATTGTGGAGCTGTCTGAGGAGCTAACTGACGAGCTGTCTTATGATATTGTGCTGTTTGCATAGACTAAGTGTTGAAATTTTTACAATGTCACATAAAATTATCACTCGAAGAAAATTATTTCTGGCTGAAATTACACTGAAACTACTTTCATGAATTTTTCATTCCACAGCTAGTTCTTTCATGTCGTCGTAAGTTCCACATTACTGTAAATTCTTTACTGCAGAAGCAACACAGCAAAGATATAATTGCTTCTGTACTATTCCTAGATTACAATGAAACTGCAAGGCGTACACATTTATAGGTAGTTATAGGCAATTCTAGGAAGCAATTCAATAATATTATTCATTTTAAACACAATGTGTCTGAATTATATTACGTTTACAGTGTTTTATGTATCAAATTGCTTTAAAATTACTAAAGGTTTAATTAATCATTATCCTGCACACGTCTTCGATACTTGCTGGTAGACTTGTATTTAGACACATGTGGTATACAGGACATTTTTTCAGATCTGGGCAAGATATTAATTCATTAAATTTTTCACCCTCTAAGGAATATTGGATATTTTGAAATCAAACAACCAATCGCATATCTCTCCAAAATTATGTATTATTCCATTAGAGAAACAAAAGTAATTCACACTTGAGTTTCCAGGGATGACAGAGATGTAAATACCAGTAGGGTGGAAGAAAGGCAAGTTTACAGTAGGAATGTCACAAAGATACTAAAACTATTTCTTTCCAAAACGAACTCTAAATGCTTTACACCAACTTGCTAATAACATGCTAATATTCGATTTACACTTCGATTTGTGTATGCAAGAGCATGTGACTTCGTTCTTGTCTTGTTGATCGATCTTAATGAAATATTGGATTACATGCAACCAAATATTTTTATACTAAATTTCACTCATTAGTTCTCTCATCCCAAATAATGCCACGCCACTCGAATGATATCCACAGGTGATTCAGGGAGAAAATCATAATAATCTGTTTCACCCCAGCAAGACATCACTGTCCAAGTTAGCATTAATTTAGAGTTTTACTCTGCAGAGAAGAATGTTGAATTAGATCCATATGTTTTACAAAATTGTTTGTATGAGGGAAAATGGTATTCTTTTTTAATATCTATTACTTTCACGTTACACACAATTTCTAAAATGCATTTTTGCTCAATTCCACTTATGTATATTCCCAATTTTTTAGTTAATGTTTGCAAATATCTTCAACATTCTCATACTCCATACATCCACTCTCCCATTTTAAACTGTGGTGGTGATTGGTAACACATCTATTAGTATTCTTTTATTTCGGAGTTAGATATTTCCAGCCAAACGGTGCTTTAAAGGTGAATACAGCTGTATTTTCTTCCGTATCAGTAATAGTTAAATATTTAATGAAACACTTTTCTGCAGATTGAAATCTTTGTACATTGCAAAACATCTCATCATAGCTGTGGTTCATTGCCTACTGACTCAATTCATTATCTTCACCAGCTCATCTCTAACATTGCAACCCGATAATTTATCATGAATTATCTGAACGTCAGCTTGTGTATTTTTTGGAATAATTTGCAATAATTTCAATTGGTGAATCGATTGGAAATCCTGTCACCTTGTTTGCTTAAATCAAATACAAATAACATTCCGCTGGGTTTAAATGTTTCAGGTTGTAGGAGCGGTGAGCTGATTTTTTTATAATACATTTACTGAAACTCTGAGTACATATTGTAGCAAATAAGAAATTCCCAATTTTCAAAGTTCAAATTTAAATCCATATAGGGGTAAGCTTAACTGTTTAGATACAGTTTAATATTTTTCATATCACAACTTTGGAATACTGATCTATAAGTTTTTAAATTGGTTTGTTGGTTTGTTTGAAAACAAATGACAACATATCTTGGTTTCTCAGATGAAAAACTTGATTTCACATTCCAAATGACTTTTTTGATGTTGGTAGAGTTGGAAATGTCTGCAAAGCCCATGATCTGAATGTAATGTCTAAATTCTTCCCTTTTTCGATAAATTTTAAATACTTTACACATACACATGTGTTAATTTCAATATGCAGCTTTAACCATTCCACACTGCTTAATTAAAATGTTACAATTTCCTTGTAATTAGCTGTATAAAATATGGCATTCAAATACATATTACCAAATAGAATAACTAATTCTTGTTTAGCATTTAATATTTCATGTTTATAGTTCTCAGCAAAGTCCAAAACAATAGTTAACTGTATAACAACTAAAATTTTTTATTGTGGAAGTAATTTCAATATCTCGTGTTTGTTCGATTTCCACTCCATTGAGCAGATATGCAATTCTTTCGATTAAATTAACTATTTAATTTCTTACTATTTCTATAGTTGCTGTATTACTTGTACTGGCTGTCCTTTTAATTGTTCCTCTAGACATTAAACTTGATTTAGATGGTAGTGTGTAAATAACATTATTTTGTATTGAAATCCTTATTTCTGATGGAAACATATACGGACCAGCTTGCAATGGTTCATACACATGTATTTCCGTATTGATGATTGCATTTACATAACTGATTGGTTCTTCAACATTAAGTATGTATTCCATTTCTATTAACCATGTATCTTAATTCTTTTAAATTCAATTAATTGCCTTGTGTTAACTTTACGGGTGACTTATTTGAAGTGAGCATTTTATGCTTGCATTTACATCTTTTTATACTTCCTTTCTTCGAAATACGTTCCTTAGAGAACCACTTCTTAAAAGAACCACCTTCTTTAGTCCGAATTTACTATTATACACAATACCCATTATTATTGTTATGCAAAATGGAAAGCAACTGTTAAAATAGCTATTTTTAAAAAATGTAAATGGACAGTAATTTCTCAAATTCTAAAATTAATTAATTTACTATCTTCATGGACAATTGTAACAAAAATTTCATCAACATGATTAACTATTACAGGGAGATATATCAATGCATTTGGTTTTTCAATTATTTTATATCCTAGAACCACCATACATGAGAATTCATGTAGTGTATTTGTCCATTTCCAGTTCAAATATGAACCACCTACAATATTAACATTTATACGACATACATTTACTGATAATACATTTACCTGTTTTGATGATTCATGCTTTTGATTACCTGGATATACTCTCCATTTGTTACCTAACATAATTGCAATTGAACTGTCTTCTGAGAAATCGATATCGACATTACTTTACATTGCACTACTTATTGTATTTGGATTTCCACGTAATTGGAAATGTAAATTTTCAGGTAATGCCACTTTAATGAATGTTTCAAAGTCATCTAACTAATAAGATACTACCAGAATCACAATCTTGAAGATTTTTTCACCATAATTATCAGTAAATGATTGGTTATGCACATCATGTTTGGTATATTGTTGTAAGTAGCAAATTCGATTAGACTTATTTGCCATTCTCTATCTAACTCCAATGCAGGTAAATATACAGCATGCAATTGTGACGAATTTCCACTTAATATCAACATAATTGACATTTTACTAATATGTTTTACTATTAAACTTACTTATAGAGCCTTTTTATATTCAAAAAACCTAAACATAAACGTCCACAATTGATTGTATTTCGTAATTTTTTTCATTTTGTAATTGTACCGTAATTGCATATTTTAAATTAAATACATATTTCAATTGATGGACATAAATCACCGAAACTGTCGTAATACAATGATTGATTTATGTTTTTAATTAATGCAACCCAAATTGTTCCATTGTTTTGTATAGAATCTAAATTAACAATTATATGTTCAGTAATAATTGGTTTCTTTTGTAAATCATCTCTCATATATGCACCTTGGAAATATGGAATATCCAGTTTATTTACAAATACATTATTTTCCTTGTTTGTAAGTGCACGTTTTGGAAGACTATTTAGGACTTCCTGCATTTTTCTACGTTTGGGGTGTTTTCATGCTTATCCTACTTTATAGAATTTCAAATAAATTTGTGTACCTTTTGATTTAACTGCTTTTCTAATTGCCGAAACTCCTCCGAGGATTGATCCAAGTGCTGTTAATGCTGGAAAGGAAAATAATGATTCCTCCTTTTCTTATTTTTCGTTTGGTTTTACATTTTAACTCCATGCCTCTCTTGAACTTTGTGTGCATGACTTTGTCAACAACTGGTCCTTTTTTGATACAATTAGTACAAGCCATTTTTTTTTCATATGAACTGTATATGGACTTGCATTCATAGTTTTTATGTTAGTAAAGTACATTAGTATGTTCATTATAATATGTTACATTACATTGCAATGCATTACAATAAGTTTCATTAGTACATTATGATATATTATGTCAGAGTGTTATGATATTTTATGTTAGTACATTACAATACATTACATTATGTTACAATATGTAATGTTAGTATGTTACAATACATTATATTGTGTAATTGTGTAGAAATGAAGATTGTAAAACAAAATGTACATTTGTTGGTAATTGCAAATATGAAAGAAAATGTAATTGAACAGAAACATAGTATTCTTTTACCATCAAATATACTATGCATAATAAGTGGTCCTTCTTCATGTGGAAAAACTTGTGTTATTATGTTGCTGTTGGAACATCCAAATGGACATAAATTTGAAAATGTATGTGTTTTCTAAAATAAAAGAACAAGAGAAATATAAATTATTAGGGACCATTTTGTCATTAATTGATGGACTGCAATATTTCCCGTTTACAAATAAAGAATATGTAGTGCCTCTGAATGAAGAATTACCCAACTCCGTCTTTATTTTTGGCGATCTTTAGCGTGAACCGCAGGGTGGAATACAGCAATATTTCAGTTTTGATCGACATTCAGACATTGATAGTTTCTATCTATTACAAAGCTATGCACATATACCAAAACATAATTTGCACAATAATGCAAATATGGTAATTGTATTTAAAATGGATAATATGAATCTGCAACAAATATAAAATGATTATATTTTAGGCGATATGACATTTACAAAGTTTAAAGATATGTGTTTTTATTGTTGGAAAAAAATTCAGTTTTTTAGTGATTATATCAACGATTCCCCTATATAGCAGCTATAGGTCTGATTTTGACAGTTATTTACTTCCAGTCGAAGAACAATGAGTATTTCAAAGGTTGGGCATAGCGGTATTAAATGTAATAATTACAATAGCTGTTAAACAAAAAATCGCTATGGGAATTGTGATTTGAATGGACATATATCACATAATATGGGTATGGTTATGAAAGATAAATATGTGGTAAATAAACATTACATGAATGACAAATATCCTTACACTGAATGTATTTAAATCGCAAGCACACAATATTCAAGAAAAATTGATAAAGTTAATTGATTTGAAAGATAATGTTTATAAAAACACTAGTGTACTTGCAAACATTTTAACCAATATGAGTAATGATTTGCAGAGTAATGAATCTAGAATAGAAGAATGTTTAAATGGATTTAGTAAAGACTTTAATGACATGTCAAACATAGTTTTTACAACACAACTTGCAGAAATGCAAGAAAATTTAAGAGTTGTCATTAAATTGAGTGGTAAGCACTACTATTACAAAACAACTTTAAACCTGAATGGATCAAATAATGCAATATATAAATGTTGAATTTTTAATTAAAAAAAACTTGGTCTAGTTACACAAACAGATTTGAGAAAACAAAATAATGATTCGAAAACACAAATAAATTATTTTATTAATTATTTGTGAGTTAAATATATAGCTAAATTGGATGCTCTTTTAAGTATAGTCGATAAAATTGAAAATGCCCTAAGCATTCCACCTATTGCAACAGTTAGAAAAGCAAGAACTAAATTAATATATAATTACATTTAATTCAATGTAATATGATCAAATCATGTCTGCCTCTGATTCGGAATTACATAATGTTATATCTGCTGTGAAGGAGGAATCTATGCAAGCCATACAAGCTGGTATGCAACAGCATATTTTATACAAAGAAATATTTGAACCTGTTATGAGTAGAATGTATACATTGCATTCTGTGTTGAATTCGCCCATTGAACAACTTTGGAAATTAAAATGGAAGTGAAACTTTAACAAAGAAAAAGCAAATTATTTCTCATTTAACACAACGTTATTTATATTTACAACATTCTTCACCTCTGTGCGATACGACATTTGGTGTTTATCGACAAAAAAGTCTGGTTCCTTGGAGAGTCGGTATTTAAGTTTTTGACTCACAATAAAATTAAATAGGTGATTATATAACTAATGTGAGTCAAGGATTGTTTGCATTATCGCTTAAAAACTTTCCAAATGGATATTCCAACACTGATTTGCAGAAATATAAAGAATTTGTTCATCGTACGAACGCAAATAAGCATTTAAGAATTGAAATCCAATCGAAACTACATTTAATAGGAGATATAGTCGGAAGTGGAACATATAAAGATGAAATTGACAACCAATTTTCACCTGTATATAGGAATAATCCCAATGAATTTGTTGATAGATTAAAATTTATCATAGCTTGGAGAGAATCTAGTAATGATTCACATACAAAAAAATTGTTACTTTTATTGAAGAGCTGAAAGAGGATGGTTTCATATTACCAATGATGTTAAATAATATTTCTGAAGAGCTTCATGTCCCTGCAAGGATAAGATATCCTAGAAGAAGAGTTATAATTCATGGTTTAAATGATCTTTTTCAAGCAGATTTGTGTCAAATGACATTGCTTTCCACATACAATAAAGGATACAAGTATATTTTAACAGTAATAGACATTTACCCAAAGTATGGTTGGGGTACACCTTTGGAAAACAAAACTTGGAAACAGGTTATGATGCAATGAAGATCGTTTTGAAAGAGAGAAAGCCAAATTCACTCCAAATTGAAAGAAGGTCCGAATTTTTTTCTGCTCTATTCCAGAAACTAATTACTGAATATGGTATTAATCACTACACAATGTATTCGGAGCTTAAAGCATGTGTTGTGGAATGTTACAACAAATCGATTAAGTAGTTAATGCATAAACACTTCACATCATGGGGGACTTACAAATGGGTTTAAGTTTGGCCTGAAATAGTTAAATTTTATAATTCCAGATATCATAGAACTTTTAAGACGGCACCCAAAGAAAATATAGAAAATAGATTTATGAAAACTATTTATAATAATTATAAAGTAATCGACAAAAGAAAACCAAAGTTCAACATTGGCGAATTTGTATGTATATCGAAGCAAAAGAAGCTTTGAAAAAAATTACGGTAAACGGGTCTTCTGAAATATTTCAAATTATTCCAGTCAGACAAACACATCCCAGAGTCTATTACCTAGAAACCTATGATGGAGAACCTATAAAAGGCAGATTTTATGAACATGAACTGGAAGATGTCAGTTCTCCAAATTAATATTTGGTTGATAAATCATTAAAAGGAAGAAAGATAAGTCCTTGGTCCGGTAGAGAGAATTTTCAAAAGCACACAATTCATTGGCTAAGAATCAAGATTTAAAACATTGTAATATGTTGTTTTGTAAAAAATATGATATTAAATAAAAAAAAAATTATTATATTTATTGTGTTATTTCATTTAATAAACCTCTGGATGGTTGGATGTATTATTTATTGTGCAATCAATCAGCGTATTGATTGGATAATCAATGGATTAACATTTGAGCGATAATGCATAACATTTATTTCCTTTTATTTATGAGAAAAATTCCTTGTGTGTGTCCTTTTAATTTTGTTGTAATTAACATTTAGGTGGTGATCCATTACATGTTATAAATAATTAAATTTGTAACTGCGACAGAATCATATTTGTAAGACAGTCTGGGTCGGTTGTTGGTGTTTGATTTTTAATTCATTTGGTATTTCTGGTTGATTGGTTTAATTGGAAATTCGCATTTAGGTGATCATTTGTTGTGTTTGGTACATATTGTAATTCATCATATTTGGGTGTTAAATAGTTGCGTTTGATTTGTTATTCATATTAAATTTGTATCTCGTGTTCTTTAATTGCTTTTAATGTTAATTTTTTTTGGAGTTGGGATCAAATTTCGTGGAATTTTACAGCATAAAGACATTTAGGATGTGATTTGTTTAATTCTTTGTTGTAATTTTCTGGAATTGAAATATTTTTTCATGGAATTTTTCAACTTGAAGGCATTTGGGACACAATTCCATTTTAATGTTATTTAGAGTGTATTTGTAACATGATATATTTCCTGGAATGTGGGTAATGTTTCACAGATTTTGTTTCTCAGGTTAGATTTCTATTGTATTTTGTGTTTTCTATTTAATTGTGATGTAAATGATAATTTTTATTCATTAATGTTAGAGTTATGGTAAGTTTATCGGAATACTTTTCTGGGATTCATATTATTTACACTAGGATATATTTCTTTGCTTGGAAAGATACAGTTCTTGGAAATTGGTCAGTTTTAAGAGATCAAAATAGCATTCCCCATGCTAAAAATATTTTATAGGAAAAACAATATTAATGTTTATCTAGTTTAAAATTTTGAAAAACATATTTTGACTATGTGAACAATTTTTTACAGTGTAAAATTCATTAACGTTTTTTACAGTTAAAGTATTTTTGATTGTGACGAGTTCCTCACAGTATTTTAAAAAATGCAATTAGTTGGACAGTTTTTAAAACTGGTCTTAAAATTTAATGCTGTTAATGCAGTCCGCTTGCCCGTAAATGCAAAACTTGTGAAAGACAGACGAGGCAAGGCGAGGTAGGTTAGGAAACTCATTGTGTGATATAGGCGAACCACAGACCGGTAATTCATGTTGTGGACTGAAGTCATTGGAGAGGCATGGCTAGAGGGGAAGTAATGACTCTCCCTTCTGCTGTCATACATGTGAGCTCATAGGATTTGGGTGATGAGCACTAGCAGGAGAAGGGGGAGGTTGGCGAGCGGCTGGGTAAAGGGGAGCATGCTTGAATGGTGGGGCGTATTGTGATACTTTACTGAACCATTTTCTCATTCTCTCATCCGCTCCACACACGGGGCCAAACACCGAGACTCTGCACAGTCTTACACTGTTCTGTGCATATCGCCCTCATCAGATCTTCAGAGCTAAGATTTGCTCACTCCCCAACACATTCAGCTCGCTCTCTGTCTCTACTCTCATTCTTGGTATCTTTTGTAAACATTTCTATGTTGAAAACTATGCGAGCGCAATGCTTTTTGAACACACAAATTATTTGTTTACAATAAATTTGGAACAAATTATTATTCAATATACAGTATTAAACTTTTATGAGATAATATTATTTTTTTCCTGTACAATAGTAGAGTTGTAATTCTGGCCTGGGAAAACTATCCATGAAATATGCACAAATATTTAAAAAACACATTGAAAGCAAGAACCATTTACTTGTGTATTGCTTAAATCGAATAGGGCATGAATGGTGTTCTAAGTTTAAATTGTGTAAGTGGAAAGATGCGTAATTTCCATTATTTTAAAAAAAAAATTAGCAAGTTAAAAATGTCTTATAGGTGTGTTGCTATGGAAATATATCATTGATTAAGTCAAAATTAAATAAGACTGCTGGAATATGTATAATGTTTTAAAATGTCTTGAAAGTTTACAGGATTAAACATAACATTTTACTTAAAACTGTTTATATTTTAATTTAATTTATGGTGTTAAAGACATTTGGAACATATTTATTACTGATGAGCAATATAAAGTTTCATTGACCGGAATTGTGAAATATCTATTTTGCTGGAAGAAAGCCATCCATTGCATTGGAGAAAAAGTCTTCACAATGATTCAGTCTCCAAGTCAAAGTAACAGTTATTTGGGGGGGAGAGGGGCAGCAGCTAGCTCATGTCAGTTCAAAATCTGCTGCTGCTCGGAGGGATGGAGCCTTCCCAAACATTTTGCACAAAAGACTCACTTTGGCCTTCAAGCAAAGCTCATTTCCTCACCGAGGCAGGTCTCATGTCGGAAAACACACACACTCTGGGGTGGTGGTGAAGTGCAGTGGCTGCGTGAATGGGCCAGTTCTACAGATATCCGAAAAACGCATTCTTGAGTGCTGTAAGGGGACAAGTTGCATGGCCCTGAATTGACAGTGAAGGCAGGAGGCTTGGACTGGGGAGTTCTTCAGTCAGAAGAAAAACACGCACTTTGGTAGGGGGTGAAGGGTGAGTATGAATGGCCCTAAAAAGGGTAGCCCTCCGAAAACGAACTCTGCTTTGAAGGAGGAGGGGAATGCATCGCAAAAATGTGCTCTGGGGTGTTGTTGTGTAACCTTGGTTGGAAACTGTCTTTTCACACAAAGATGTGGACTGGTCAAGAGGGGTGGGGGTGGGTTGCATTGAGGACCGATGTGAACAGTTCTCGCTGTCTGCCGACATAATAGTTCTCATTTAAACACTCTGAAATTATTTCTCTTGTGTGTTAACTATACGTCTCTTTCTGTTTAATGAACTAAAAATCGCCTATCTACTATCTATGAGCAATATCCCCTCCAAAAATACTTATGCCACTCTTGCACAAAACTCATATATATATATATACCCTGTCACCAACATGCCACACCTCACTCGAGTGCCTGCCAGTCATCGTGCTTACAAGATTTACCAGAGCTACTCCCCACCCCCAAAAAAAGGAAAGAAAATTCCCCCTTAGTACACTCTTGCATCGAAAACAAAAATAATCGGACTAAAATGAACCCTTTAAATAAATTTAACCTTTTCAATATAATTTAACCCTTCCAATCAAATGAACCCTTTGAATACATTTAACCCTTTCAATCAATGGTCCTTTCAATCAATTTATTCCTTTGCTCTCCAAAAAGGCGACATCTCTTTTATATAGATCCTGCCCGCCCCTACTAAGTAAAAATTGAGTACATACAAAATAATTTCCTACTATTCCTACAAAGATCGTAGTATTTATATAATATTTATTTATTGTATTATGTGTATACACTGTGTCCACCTAAGAACATACATAAGTACCAGATGCTTGTGTGCGAACTGCAAGTGCACACACTAACAAAGTGGCATCATTGCTCATTAAAATATTTGAATGCAGTTTGTGAATCAGTGTCTTGTAACATACTCGCCAGATGGCAAACCCAGCCAATAACTAGCTAAGCTTTCACGACCATGCAGTAGCCAGTCAGGTGCAAAGTTCATTCCCAGAGGCTCACACACCCATTCTGAGCGATTAAGCCCGCCACACCATCTCAACTCTACATATCTACTCTGTGACACAATGTTCATCTCTGTCTACTTCGTAAACGGGTACGAACCCCCTAATCCGTACAAATATGCAAAACATGGAATTTCTCAGTTGGACTACCTAAATTTTTATGTAACACGATCTCCAACCCCACCACATTTATACCATCACCCCCAAGTGTTTCCTACAGCCCTGCATCTCCTCCACCTCCAAAACCTCTGTTCGTATGCTCTGCACCACCAACAAAGTTCATACCTTCACCCGTAAGTGCTTCCTAGAAATCTGAGCCCACTCCTCCAGCATCAAAGAGATGGAGATTATTTTGGGACTAAAGGTTTAAACTTAAAATGATATAGACTCTTGACATAGAAAGGTTTTTATTCTCAAATTGTGAAATTTTTTGCTTTTGTTTTTAAAAACGCAGAAGTGGTAATGTGTTGAAATTGTTTACATTGGGGATGCAATAGTTAAATGATAAACTTACATGGTCAAGGGATTTATGTGTCTTATTTATTGGCTTTATTTCCTCTCAGTGTTTCAATACATTGTGTGTTTATGTATCTTTTAAGTATACTAAAATGTGTGAATGGTGATGAAACGATTGAAAAGATGGAGAATATGTGTGATCAAACGAATAAAAGATGCAGTTCTTGGTAAGGTCTTTTATACAAAAGTTCACTATGCTAGAATAATTTTACATTTGTGACTAATTTGCTCTGTTTTTCATAGCAATGGTTTTGTAGTTACATTTATTGGCGTGTGCATATAGTTTATTCAAAGTAGTATTTGCTTGCTCGTTAAAGAAACGAATTAGGGTTTCACGACTTTTCTTAATGGAAAATGTGTGACCGACAGCGAACTCGGGAACTAGGGCATTTACAGAGAGAGGAAAATTCCTGCAATTATAATGGTACACTCGCAGTCTTCAACAGGCAAGACACCACTCTTCATATATTGCCCTAAGCGAATGTGATCTATGTGTCACAGCGAGGAAGAAATAGATCTCTAAACATTTCAACGGTTCGACTAATTTATTCATGTGTGTTCACGCTGGACTGTGGGCAAAACCAATACTCTTCACATGTATTGTTTTTAACAAACGTTTAATTATTTTAAGGAAAATACTACACAGGACAGTATAAGATTGTTTGCATGGTTAACTTATATTGAATTTAATGTGTGTATTATAAAATGTTGCATGCTATTAGGTGTTATCTTCACTTTGTGTCGTGTGATGTGTGTAATTGTGGTTATGTGCCATGAGTGATTTAATTATGACCATGTTTTTAAAGAAATTATAATTTTTCTTGGGAGACATGCTATACAGCACAGTACAGTGACTTTTTTGCATAGTTAAAATTATATTTAATTTAATGTGCGTAGTTGTGTTTCATTCATTTAATGTGGTTCGTATTTGTGTCGTGTATTTGTGGTTGCATAATATTTTCTTGTCAGGAGTGAGTTAATTGTGATTCAATCAGTATTTTTGCTTTAATATTAGTGTGACAATAAATTGATCTTTTTTGTGCAAGTGCAATTAATATTTCATTTATATTGAACGTGTGGTTGAGGATTCATAATTTTCTTGTTGGATTGATAATTTTGTAATTGATTGTGGCTCGTTACTGAGCACCAGTGAAGGTGAAACAGTGTCTCGAGTATATGCGCTATTATGCTTAAATGTATTTTGCGTGTGTACAAGTGTGGTGGGCCACGGACTGGGCTGATGCACTATTGTTGGAGTGAGCGCTGGTAGGATTACTATGTTAGGCTTAGATGTAAGTTACATGTGTTGATATGTGCTGTTTTTAAGAAATGTTTATTTTGCTAGGGAAAATGTGATACAGAATGATACGCCAACTTTGTAGGTGTTTAATATTTAAATACATTTCTACTTTGTTGCATGTAAATGATGATCCATTCGTTATGCATGAATGTCTGTACATTATATGTATAATTGAATTAAGTCGTTCCTTGATTCTTTTGTTAGTAAGTGTGTAATTCATCTTGTTTAATCGGTTTTTTTGTTGCGTGTGAAGTGTGTTTTGTATTAAAATGTTTCGTTCCTTTTGTTTTAATGGAAGTCGATGAGTCATTATGGTTAGTAGTTGTCTTTTTGCATTTTGTTATGTGTGTGTGCATAGATCTGCTGTGTGAAGTATAATTCATGGAAAATTGTATTAATGTCCCTTTGCATTTAATTGTTTTTGAATCAAATATGTCATCTTTCAATATGTATTTCATTCATCGGTTGGTAATTATTTTATGATGCAGGATAAATTCAGTGCTATACTTGGTTATTTTAAAACACTCATTTATAACAATTCTTGAATTACACATTTCCGACCTCTGCCGAAAAAGATAATCATATTTGGATCTCAGTACGACATCAAACAGCGAGCTGGATGGACCTCCTCTACTGCTCTCTCCCCCAGCCCACCTTCCCCTTACCCAGCTTATCTCAGTCGCCTGCCAGATGGCCAAGGGTTAACACGTATGTTGCTGCTCCTACAACAAATTAAATCTAATGCCACTCTTGCCCCAGAATAAAACTTGTGCCACCCTTGCATCAAACTCGATACATATTTACCAATGCCCACACACCTCACTGCTCAGTCACCTGCAAGACATCCAAGAGTGAAGACCTAAGATGCTCTCCAAAAATATAACCCCATGACACCAATTAAACTATTACACAGATCATTCAAATTAAAATTTAAAAATTCCAAAACTTTTCAAAAAAGGATTAAGCCATTAATCCTTTATTCCCATACATCAAATTTGTAACAAGCAATTAATCCAATTCGCTAATTAATCGAATTAGTGAATTAATCCTATTGGCTTGTAATTAATCTGCTCCAGAACCCGCCCACCCCTACTACTTACAAGAAACACTTATGTTTTTTATGAAAGAATATTTATACAGTTTCGAATAAAATTAATACACTGAAAATATATTTTACAATAATCAAATGTGTGAAAACGTAGCCTCTTTTAACAGCAATTTTGGAAGTATCGCCCTTTGAATAATAACATTTTAGTCCCTTTACTTCCATATTAATTTGCCGTTACATGCGCTGTTAAAAGGGATTTTTAGGCTGACATGTGCTTTCGTCTTCCTTTGTTATAAGGTACTTGATGGAACCTGGATTATAGGTGTAAGGCATCGGCAGCAACTATTAATAAAACTCTGGTGTGCTAGCAACAACCAATATCATTAAACAGTAAAAAGTCTGTGTCTCTTTTGACGCCAATTTCTCACCTTGTAAAGCAGTCATCACGATTATATTAACTGCAAATTCACATTAAAATCGAAAGTAATGTAAAGCTTAGTACTTATTTTCTTACTATGTCACAAAAAATTGTTCTGACACTCTCACCAATTTGTTATTAAAATTTTGGGATTGTTTTACCAGGGCTCCATTAACTTGTTCTCCGGATAGCAGGTAACAAGAAATTTAATACTATTGGGAAAAAAAAAAAAAAAAAAAAACCCATTGCTAACCATACGCGGCATTTGGCACACAAAACGGGGTCAAAATGACTAGTGAATTTTCAAGAAAAAAAATTTAATACAGGGATAGGCAGTAACTTGTTCCCGCACTTTTTAATAGTTTATCAAAACTTTGCCGTCAGTTTGTTGTCAAGTTATTTGCGCCCTCTTGCAATCTCGTAGTAGGAGCAGCTAATCGCACACCGAAACCTTGGCAGACCTCACAGCCGCCTTATCATTCTTACCCTTGTTCACAGCGTTCACTGGCGGTATAGGGGGCGGGGATCCCTTCTACCCAGGCCCAAAACGTGTCCCACAACGTCAACGACGGGAGATTGCCGGGTCAGGAGCCAGGAGAGAACACGAGCAGATTGCATTAAGGAGAGCGGTCTGATGTGACACTGACGTCCCATCGGGCTGGCGGGAGGGTGTTTGGCGGGGTTGGAACAAACTACCCCTCGTCGAGGAGGTGGAAAAGTAGGAGGGGTTGTAAGAATGGAAGGGGTCGTGATGATAGTATGGTCCCCCGCGGACGTTGAAGCGGGAACCTCACTCTCAAAGGGGCTGACAGTCTATTCGGATGTTAAGCGCCATCTTCAATTCTCCCCTGTCCCTACGAGCTATGTCCTACTCCCAATCCCTCGCGATCCTAACTCACCCCCAACAAGACCTCCACGACTTCTGCAGCGGGTTTCAATATTTCCCGGCCACCCCTCTCGAAGCAGCAGGCCCATCCCTCTTGTCGCCGTCTCTTCTGTCAGCTCCATTGTACAGGGGAGACTTGTGGGAGTTGATCCCTTCCCCGCAACAGTATCTCTGGCGGTCGTGCCTTGAATGCTCTATCCTCCCTTCTCTCTCTCGCTCTCTCACTCTCTGCCCTCACCTCAAGCTCCCGCGAGCAGCGCTTTTCACAGATAAGAATCCTCCAGCAGTTTGCTGCCTTAAACGTCTTGGCGCTTAGGCGCCAGCCTCTACACTACGTTACGCTATACGTTTCTACCACCAGCTACGGTTAACCACTGAAATTAATACTCAAAATTTTAATGTAATATCATTAGAAAACAAGCATATGACAACTAATTACTAAACCACTTTCCTCTTATATACGTATACGAGTGAACACGACAAAGTAGACATTATTCTAAAACATATATGTATATATAATTAACTTTCATTGCCGAATCAGGTGAGAATAACTTGATTGTTTTTCCCAAGATTTGGCATGAAAACGTTATTTTCATGTAGTGCTATCTTACAAAATGGATGATAATAGTAGTGACACATTATCATATTACATTATTGTTGTTGATTCTTCCGCATATCAAGATTGGTAGATATTGATCAAACGGTATGGTGTGTGTGAGAGTATACAGGATGTGGTATTTAAAACAGGCTACATTAATAAATCGCCCACCTGTAAAGATAGACGAAAATGGTTCAGACAAAAGTTTTTTTTGGGTTAAAGGGGACGTAATGTTACGTTAACGGTTTGGTGTTACGTCGAGGGGTGAAGGAGATAATGGGTGTCAACTTCGGTTTTGTAAATGGGACGTCATACTTTATTACACATCTCTGAACAGCACTTCGCAAGATGAAAGCAACCATGTGTGAAACGTACTAGAAAGGCGAACAGTAAACCATATCAACCCATTTAACATACAGACGTTGACGCCCAAATTTCAATAACCCCTCGACGTACAACACACACACACACACACATATACATACCCATATTATATATATATATATATATATATATATATATATATATATATATATATATATATATATATATATATACCGGAGCCACCCAGCCGCCATATTGTGAAGCCACCGTCCGCCATCTTGGAAGTCGTTGACCTTATATACCTTATCAATTACTTTTGACCTTGACCTTTGACCTTGAAATCTGACCCCGAAAACCAACAACAAATAAAATATCGTTTAAAAATTTATAAAAATGTATTATGAAAAAAGTAATTCAATTTCGTTTAGTAACCAATAAAAAGTTTATTATTTAAAATACATTTTGGGAAATTAATAAAAATTATAAAAAATTATTGAAAAAATAATTTAAAAAATATAGTCCATGGCAGCCATTCTCCCTAGCAATTTCCCTTTCTCCTTTAAAATTTTTTCCATTTTCCCTTAAAAATTCTCGTTTTCCTTTTAAAAAAATGTGAAAAATCCCAAAAAATTTTTATAAAAATTCATGTATAAATTTATTTTAAATAAACTTACATTTCCGGAGGTCCCCCAGCACCATGCCCTGCATACGACTGACTACCCGAGCCACACTCTCCTCACCAATACTCATAACGCCGTCTTGATTTTTTGTTCGTCATTTGTTTATACATTACTGGAGGCCACCATCTTGGTAGGTGCAACCGACGACCATCTTGGTAGCCACGTACCAACTTGGTAGCCGACCACCATTTGGTAGGCACCCATCATATTGGTAGGCCCTCACCATATTGGTAAGCGACTGTCATCTTGGTAGGCACCCACCATCTTGGTAGCCAACCACCATCTTGGTAGACGTCACCCATTAACCATATTGAATGCAGGAGGCCTTGACTCCACGATTGAATGACCTTGAGAACTAAAACTTGAGAAAAAATAAATAAAAGTCAACAAACATAATACATTACTAACTACTACCGCCATATTAGATGCAGAGTACCTTGATGTTGACCCTATCTCCTTGAAACACATAGCAAACGAAAATGAGAGAGAAACTGCACAAAACTCGCATATTTTGTTACTAACTACTAACATCATATTAGATGCAGGTATCCTCGACCTTGATAATGTGGCTTTCAATAACCTTGAAAACCAGAACTTGTGAAAATACATATAAGTGTGCCATCATGTTAAATTACACACTACTACCGCTATATTAGAATCATACGACCTTGACCTTGACCCCATGAACTTGAATGTCCTTAAAAACAAAATCTCGAGAAGAAAAATCATAAAAGTAAGAAAGCATATTACATTACAGACTACTACTGCCATATTAGATGCAGGAAACCTCGAACTTGTCCCCATGACATTGAATACAAAAACTTGAGAAAAATTGCCTAAATTTCAACAAGCACATTACATTAAATACTACTGCCACCATATTAAATTCATATAACTTTAACCTTGTCCCCATTACCTTGAATGACATTGAAAAAACACTCGAAGAAATTACATAAATGTCAACAAGCATATGTCATTACAGACTACTGCCGCCATGTTATATGAAAACTACTTTAAACTTGACCTCTAAAAACTCCTAACTGATTTATAATGACTCATGATGACTCCTGATTGTGGGTCTGATTACGATGCATGTGTTGCTGATTGGGATGTATGTGGTGCTGATCGCAGTGCATGCAGTGCTGATTGCGGTGTGCGCGGTGCTTATTGTGGTGCATATGGTGCTGGTTGTGGTGTATGTTTTGATGATTGTGGTGTGTGGTGTTGAATGTGGTGCGTGCAGTGCTGGTTACACCGCATGTGGTGTAATGTGCGGTGTGTGCATGTGTGTGTTGCTAAATATGGTACTAATTATGGTGTGTGTATGTGGGTCGCAAGTTAAATTAATTCCCCCGTTATTTTAAGATAGCATTATATAATCCTACCTCCAAAAGCAGAAATGTGTATATTTTGTTTATAATCTCGCTTTTAAAATGTTTATCCAGGTCCGTATGTATATTTCATCGCTTCCTGGGTAAATTGTATTTGAACTTCGCAGTAAACATGCCTAGAACTGCAACAGGCCATCACCATGCTTCCCAGTCGATCATCACGTGAAAAAAGGACTCTTCATACAGACCGACCACTCATGCCAACGAGCAATTTGAACATTGATGAAAACCCGATCGCATAATTGGCACTGGCGACAACCAGTTGTCGATGATGCAGGTCACAGCTCCATTGTCAACGAGGTCAAAGGCAACTCACAAATTCGCAATTAATCTTCGTGGTATGGGAGCTTTCTGATAAAACCCATTGCCCCTGATGAACACATGCGAGTGCTTTGATAAAAATATGGTATTTAAATATGCTTGTAAGAATACATATATTACTATATTAAATATATGCATAGTTAAGCATACATTTAAGAAAATTATATATTCCTTTATTTATATCTACTTATTTATGTATAGAATTATTTTAAAACAGTTCTATATTTACATTTTATATAGTTATAAGTATGCATATTTTAAATCACATTTATATTTGCATGCTTATATACCTGCAAATAATATTTCTAAAACGAATTGAAAATTATTTTATATTAACATACTGCTATACCTATACTTACACATAATGATGTATAAAATAAATTTAAAATAATTTAGAATTTACATGTGTGTATACCTATACCTATACATAAACATGTATAAGGTAAATTCGAAGAATTTTATATTCCCATATTTATATACATATACGTGTTTTTATACCTATAAATAGTAATGTGTAAAATAAATTGAAAATATTTTATATCTACATATTTATATTTTTATACACATGTATAAACCTATACACAATTATGTATAAAATAAATCGAAATAATTTTATATGCCCTCTTTTATAATTTATATATATTTATATACCTATACCTAAACAGTTATGTATAAAATCAAATAAATTTTTTATCCCCATATTTATATGTACATGCACATATATAGAAATTTTGATTATTTTATGTATTCCTATCTAATATAGGATATTTTCATCAGGTGCGAATGATGATTTTGTTTACTCAGAGTGCTCCCATACTGCGAAGATGAAATGCGAATATGTGGTGCTGCCTTTGACCCCTACGACCACGGAGCCGCGACCTGCAGCATTGCAAACTGGTTGTCGCCAGTGCCGTTTTTGCGATCGGGTTTTCACCTATGTTCGAAATGCTCGTCGACATGAGTAGGCGGTCTGTATGAAGAGTCGTTTTTTCATGCGAATGAGCGACTAGGAATCATCGTGAGAGCCTCGTGTAGTTTTAGGCACTTTTATTGCAATGTGCAAATACAGTTTACCCAGGAAGCGATGAAATATACCGAGGGATCTGGATATATAATTTGCAAAGCGAGATTATAAAATAAATATCCACTTTAAGCTTTTGGAGGCAGGATCATTAAATTTATTTTAAAGTAATGAGGGAATTAATTTTAACTTGCGACACAGACACGCCACACTTAGCACCGCAGACACTGCTCATAATACTGCATACACCACAATCAGAACTGCACACACAGCAATAATAACCACACACACCTTAATCAGCACCACCCGCACCACAGTCAGTGTAGAATCCACCGCAATTAACACTGCATGCACCACAATCAGCATGAGACACCACAATTATCACCGCATGCACCGCAATCCGCACCACACGCACTACAATAAGCGCCGCACACACTGCAATCAGCACCACACTTATCACAATCAGAATCGCAACCATGAGTCATTATGAGTAATCTGGAAGTCATTAGGGGTCAAGGTTAAGGTAGTCTGTATATAATAGGCGGTAGTAGTCTGTAATGTCATATGCTTGCTGAATTTTATGAATATTTTTCATGTTTTAATTTTCAAGGACATTCAAGGTCATGGGGTCAAGGTTAATGTTGCATGCATTCAATACCGTGGTGGTAGTATTTAATAATTCAATGATTCTTTTTTTTTACATTTATGTATTTTCTCGAGTTTTTGCTTTCATGGTTATTTAAGGTCACTGGGTCAAGGTCACTTGCATTCAATATGGCGGATGGGTGACATCTGCCAAGATGGTGTCGCCTACTAAGATGGTGTTCACCTACCAAGTTTGTAGTCGCTTATCAAGATGGTGGTCACCTACCAAAATAGTGGCCACCTACCAATATGGTGGTCGCCTAACAAGATGGTGGGTGGCTACCAAGATGGCCGTCGGTCGCACCAACCAAGTTGTTGGCCTCTAGTAATTTATAAACATACGATAAACGGAAAAAACATAAGATGGCGGAAAGAGTATCGGTGAGAGGAGTGGGGGTGAGTGAGTCAGTCATCTGCAGGGCGTGGTGTTGTAGGAACTGCAGAAATGTAAATAAAAATTTTACATACGTTTTATAAATTTTTCTGAATTTTTTTAACAAATTGTAGGGAAATTTTAAGGGAAAAAGTGACATTTTAAAGGAGATAGGGATATTGTTAGGAAAATGTCCGTCGGGGATTAGAATTTTAAAATTATTTTTAAAATGATTGAAGTAAAAATTTGAATATTTTTTTCATTATTTTGGAATAACACATTTCTTTGTAAATTTTTAAACGATCTTTTGAATAGAATTTTATAGTAAATTCTTAAACGAGTATTTACTTTTTTTTGGAAGGGGTGGGGAGATTTGTAGTCCAAGGTCAACATAAAAGGTCACGGTCAAAGGTAATGGATCAGGGGTTAAGGTTAATGATTTCCAAAATGGCGGACGGTGGCTTAACGTTATGGCGGCCGGATGACTTCGGCTCCGATCCCGGATCCCGTTGCCCCAGACATCTCCAAATACTACTACTATGGCGTTCGCAAGGTTGTGCATCAGGCGTCACATACAGAAAGCAACGCCTGCTGTTAAATACAGTTATATCAATATGTGGCAGAACAGACTTTAACGAATTTGTTAATGTGTATAAATGTTTATGTTTTGATTCTTCCTAGTTAGACAGGTAATAGCCTTCCAAAAACCGGCAAAATGTGGTCAAGTTCGGATGACTCAAAATGCTACGGAAAAATAAAGAGAAATTAATTGCCATGGGAAATAAAATGCCATATATACATATTTAGAGACGCTTATTTGACCTACTCCAGCGAAAGAGTTTATCGAAGCTCTTCCTTAGCAATATTTCATCAATATAAAATAGAGGTAAACACTCAACTAGGCCTAATGTTTTTGAAGACCTTGTAAACAAGATATATTCTCACATAAAATCATTTCCATACAAGGTTTCACAATACTGCTGAAACAAAGTATTCAAAGTGATAGCTCAGTTCTTAACTTAGTATCCTGAAAATGTATATGCTTTTTGTGCAAATACATGACCATAAAATTTCTTTGCTTGAAAAGAGACGAAAACTGACATTGAAAAGCTCAACACAGCTGTAATGTAAATGTTTTATTATACCTACTTCAAAGAAAAGTTTTGGTACCCCAAGAAGAGATGTGTGTTCAACGTGTGCCAAACATGCAGTCAAAAATAACAGAAGGAACAAAATAAGGAAAGGAGGAAGAGCATCAGACTACAATAGGAGGTGCATAGACACAAGGCTAAGTGGTTTTACAAAAATAAACTTGTTCGTGCAGAATCAGGTAAGAGAGACACCACAAATGGAGCAATAGAGTTTAATTATCAACAAAATATTCGTGTGCCACATTTAGCAGTGAATTATATATTTTTTGCTCTGTAGTTGCAATTGGCATGGCCGGTTTGTAGATATGGCCTGAAAATATAGCTAAATGAGGTATCAGTGAAGTAAATCCTTGCCTTCGACTTAACCTTCTTACAAAGTTACCTCGGAGTGTTATACATATCAACATTTTCCAATATGTATGTGCATTCTAAAACGTAAATATAATTATGTGCTGTTTCTGTATACTTCGTTCGAAGCTAGGAGAATTTCATAGCATAACACACAATTCCCCTGCTATGAGGCTATAGTTCGCTGCTGTGCGATATGGATAATTATCTCTGTTATTGACAAAAATTACTCAATCTACAGAACAGGTGACAACACCCAGTGCGTGAATTGATTTAATCAAAGACAGATTTGATGTTGTGCTAGTGAAAGGTAATATAGATCAGATTTGAAGACTGAACTGGATAAATATTTAGGTTATATTGTAGAAACGAAAAGGAAAAGTTCTACATATCAAAATACAAAATCATTAAGCACAGTATAATTCATATCGGTGAAGTCAGGATGTTGTCTAAAATGAGTGGCTTGTTTATATATCCTTTATAATCGAAAAACCAAACAACGACTGAATATTACTGTCACAAATTGGCATTTATGCTGCAGTGCTACCTATTATGTCTGCCAAACTGAATTATATCCCGTAACACTTAAAGTAGGCCCTACATACCCGAGGAAGACAGAACGTTTTATGAATCCTTAAAATCATCTAAAGATGACAGGATTGTTAATGATGTGTCTGATATGGCAATGATTTCGAGTAGGAACAACAGTTAACATCGTGAATTGGCAATGCTTTTGTTGATGAAGAGTGTTTGTTAATAGACATAAGTACATTATGAATACAAAATGAAGTTTTTACATAATATCTTTGGCAATAGATAGTTCGTAATAATGTTTATGCTTTCAATATATGCGTGTTAAATCGTCTTTATTTTAGAGTCATTGAACATATTATTTGGTATTGCGAAGAATATTGTAATGGTTTTTATGAGTGTGGTATCTGCTAATTTATTTTAAGGCAAAACACTCCCCCCCCCCCCCCCCCATCCTTCTGGCTAAACATATATATTATGTGTATTGAGCATACCACCTTATGACAATAAAGGAGCCAAGTTCTTTCAAGTTATGTCGTTTTGTCCCTATCTGCTGTTAAACAAAGATAACTTCATTTGCAATTTTTTTTTGTAAACAAAGTTATTTTATAAAAATCTAGGTTCGCTCTTGAAACAATTTCTTTCTAACTGGGGAGTAACACAGAATATATATAAACCAGTAAATCAAATGATACACTACATAAACAGTTTTATGTCTCTTCTGAAAATTATGAATTTTGGAGTTAGCATGTTTTGTAAAATCAGCTCCTTAATAAACCCTACTTATCCGAAATACAGGAATGGGTCTTAATATTTATTCGGGAATTTTTTCACACGCAAACTATTTTATGTGAGTTGTCTTGCAGCTTCCTCGCGGCCAACAGTATTTATTTATACGTTTCCGTAACATATGAATATGTTTTTCTATCTTTTTGTGTTTTATTGTTACGCTGCATTTGGTATAAACGGTTGCAGTACCTGTTCAAAATTACCAGAGTCCTTTTACGCATTGCAAGGTCTCCCAACGTGTCCTGAATACTTTCGCAACGCGATTAAAATTCTGCGCGGCAAGGAGTTTCACTGGCGCAGCGTCTCATGGACAACTCTCCAGAGCATTTGATTTTCTTGCGGGCTGCATGCGTCCCCAGGCGCCGAGGTAGCACCCCTGTGGCTGGGAGGGGGCGTTTCCAGCCACAATTTAACCGCCTTAGATTGGCTCACTTTAAGACCTGGGGTGGGACACCGAGCAGGGCGAGGCTGGACCACCAATCTAAGGGCCATGATACACTGACAACATTAAAAACAGGATATATTTGTTTGAAGAGCAACAACCATTGTACGCTTTTGTTAAACAAAAAACTTGATGCGAACAAATAAAATAAAGATAAAACATTTCTTCATAATTCAGGGGAGGGGAAACCTTTCCGCGTGGGAGCTAAATCCACTTGTCAAGTTCGTATTGCGGGCACACTATAATTATTTATTTTTGACTAGCTGTTACCCAAGGCTCCACCCTCGTGAAATAATCAAATCTTTATAATTACAATGACCACGTGCTCTTTATTAATGTTTAGTGGCATATTTTATATATGACCTAAGAAAATGTTCGTTATTTTTCGGTATGTATGGTACCCTCCGTACTAATCCAGAATATAATCTACCAGTGTACCAAATTTCATCAAAATCCGTCTAGCCGTTACGAAGTGATTGATTAACAAACAAACATATAATTTTCGCATTTATAATATTATTAATATTCGGTCACAGTATTCCAGATACTCATGTTGTGAGACGATCGTTGACGGTACGGAACGCCAATTACTCATGCGTTGGTCCCACACATGTAGCATACTAAGGAAGAGTAAGGCCGGAGTCCAAGATATAAGGACGCATTTTTAGTACACATATCCATGAATATACAGTGCTATCTGCATTCTGTTTTATATTTTTGCGGGCCCATTGGAAGCATGAAGTCAGTTTTAGCTTACGTAGTACCTTAAATTGAATTCTAAAGGGTATTCCTGCTAAATTGGTCTACAAGCGCCAAACGGTATAGAATAGAATATAGAACATACATGCAATCATTCTAAACATTCACATTATATACGTATATGTAAAATATAACAGAAAAACTGCGTCATAAATGAACAACATACACAATAGAACACAGATCTACAATATGCAAAATAATAATAATCACAAATAGCCATTAGACATGCGTGGACGTATTTGCATTTTGTTGAATTTGTTTGTTATAAAATGTTTTCCTTTGGGTCAATGTGGGCCTCTTCAGTTATGCTCGCGGGCCAGAGGCAATGTTACTTTGGAAAGTTGCAGCAGACAAGCCAAGTCAAGCATCACGTAGGAGGTCTCAAAGAGTTGGTAAATTAAATACATATTAATTGCGCTGCAAAGAAAATTTCTATGAATAAGTTAGCGTGAAAGAATTTCAAGACATTAGTACAAACGTACCCGAAGTAACGAAGTATTGTTACGGGTTGCTGGTCCACGCCGCTGACGTGGGCTTCGAAATCCCGCGCGGGCAAGGAGGACGGAGAATCGTTATATGATAGTGGCGGCAGTGCAGCGATGTTGGCAGCGTATCAGCTACATAAGGTGATCCGACAATTTAATCTCTGTAGCGGCGCATTCTGCTGACCCCGGTTGTATTGTTTTCTGCGTTTATTTGAAGAATGCTCTGGATGACTTACCTCGTTCTCTCAGCGCAACTCGGGGTGCGTCGAACCTTCCAGATGGTAGGGCTAACACTTTAAATATTGCGGCAGGCCTCTGGGCCGTGAGTTGAGAAGGGTTGGAGTTGATGAATGAATGAGTGGCTGAGTTCCGAGCGATAGAAGAACAAGCGACCGGTGGAAGGGAAGTCTGTGACTGTGAGTATCAAGCAGCGAAGGATGTGGCTAGCAGGCTGGACTGTTGCACTATATACGTTAGTGAAAGACAAAAATTATGATAACAGATAGACTGAACACGTGCTAATAATGAGCATGAGTTAACTGACTGCAGCCAGAGAAAATTAAGAAAGATACTTTTTAGAATTGAAGTAAACATTAAATTTTGCGCCCACGGTTAATTAAAAAATATATTAAAGTGTGCACGGATAATCTAAGCTGTAAATATCAGCGGAGTGAATAAATTAGAAATAATATTTAGTTTCTTTTATTTTTTTTATTATGACTTCCATCCCTCACGAACTCAGATACGCCCCTCAGGCATCCGCATATAACAGTATTCATACAATATATTAAAAGCATTAATTATCATAATTGCTCCGTACCTGAACGGGTTCTTCGAAACCATGATACTAAGAAAGAGACGCAAAGGCGTGCGCATCTGCCTCTACTCTTCCCCTGGGTATCTGACGTCACCTGGCGGTCAGGGTGGCAGGCAGGTATAGGCCGTTCACGGTAAAGTGAGCACTTTTGAAGCCTCAGTTACCTTTTTATTTCAACTAATTTATATCCTTCCACCACTTTTAAATGTAAACCCGGCCATGTGAGTAGTAAACACAGTGTATACATTCACCATACCCAAAACCAAAAGTCCGAGGCCACAATGAAATGTATTTATTGGTTATGATGTCTGATGAAACAGCTTCAAAAAGTACTCACTTTACCGTAAACGGCCTATAGGGAGTTAGGCTGCGCGTGTTCATTGTCTCTCGCTCTCTCTCTCTCTTTCACCCTTGATGTATCTCTGTCAAACAGCACATGGGATACGTTCGTAAAATATCAGTGCTTTATTAGATATATCAGTAGTACCGATTAATTTTACTATATTACTATCGCGCGTTTTAAGAAACCGAATAAATGCACATCTTTGCAGGATTCTAGTTATTGGTACTACGTCACGTTTTATGTAATAATAGCAGCAGTAAGAATAGAAATGTGATCGTTGGTATATTGCTCCCGAAGAGTAACAGTCGATGCGAAAAACTGTATGAGAATACATAAAATATAAATAATATACTTTCACGATTATTACTTATTTTTATATAACTGAGCATTTGAACACACATTTTACCTCTCTTGCCACACGAATGTTGAGAAGTGTGCTTTTACAAGAATATAAAAGAGAAAATATTTGATTATTCCCCAACGAAAACGTGTAAATAGAAGGAAGACGCAGTGCCAAACTTGAAGCTTATTATAATACAAGGTATAATCAGAGATATCGTATAGACAATAGGACAAAGAATGGAAGATCTAGATCAGAGAAATTTTAATAGATGGAATTATCCCTAAATATTAATAGAATTTTTGAAAAATCTGTTTAAGTATTTGACCAACACAAAACATGTTTAAATTTGTGCCTGAATAATGGTTTACATTTTTTGATGAGCTATGTCGAGAATCTCAGTAGCATATCACTTTTGAATCTGCAAGAAATATTTCCAACGAGGTTGTTAGTTCATTTGAAAAACTTATAGCATGTACTTTTTGTGTAGAATTAATGGTTATATCGATACAATATTTACTGTAATCTCATAGTTTTGCAATGCTCTTGAAGGCTCATATAAACTTAGCTGTGTTACTTCTACTCCTATTGTATTCACGATGCTAATTTTCATGTTAAATAATATAACCACCAGTATCACTACTGTTTTGTTAATTCTCTGGGAGAAATATTGTATAATTATTCAATAATAGTAAAGGACTTCTCTTCTCACGCTTGGTTGGAATGGCTCGGAACACAAACTATAAGACTGTTAATATTGCTTGTTTGTAGACACTTTGTACATTTCCATTGAATGGAAAGCTATGAAATAACCTTTACGGTACCTTTTAGTACTCTCGAATGTAGGACAATACGTAGATATTCAGTATTTTTCTGTTTTTCTAATATGAGATTTACGTTATTGTGATGACACAAATAACGAAGAAACTATCACCACGCTGCTATGCAATAAGATAAAACACTTCACTTTAATTAATTATTTTAATTGTAATGCAGGACATGGGGAGCAAAATTACTCGATTACGTGTTGAATATGCGCTCTCTTACAAATATACACAGCATACCACTTATATTTAAAGTCTGCCCTATTCTATCACATCATTGACATGTGTTCGTAAAAAAGTCCGGAAGTAGACGCGACTGGATGGAAATCAGAAATGCGTTTTACACAAATTAAGCTATTCGTAATTAATATAAAACCAGCTGGGAATAATCACTTCAATAACACCACATTTCAATTGATATTTAACATTAATTGACCGTACACGGAACTACCGTAATATGAAAACAAAGGTGTCATATTGTACGACCATTGAGAAAGATTACCTGGGGAATGTGGATACTAATTACAAAGGATAGAAATAGGATGAGGCCTGACAAAACCTGCCCTCTAGATGCCAATACTGGCTAATAACTAATAAAATTTCTAAACACTGAGTAAATAGTCCCTACAACACAAAGATATAGTCCATTCTTGACATCATATATGCGCAATTTAGTGTGTCCGGTACATTAGGACGAATTAAACAAAACCAAGTCATAATTAAAGGTTTCATTACATATATCAGGGAAACGGCTATCGAAATAGACAAACTAAGAAATTACATTTTATGCAAGCATTTTTCTGCGATTTTTTCTGTTAAATATCAGAATATGGGCCGTGGAAATTCCCACAGGGTGTAGGTGAATATGTCTGCAGGAGTAATAGTTTGTTACTTTACAAAGAATCAGAATTGGTCTTGAAGCTACGAACAGATACTCTTCTTGAAAGTGACTTTTAAGAAGGATTTCCCTCCACAACAAATGACAATTTTTGAATTGTCAGAATACCCAGTAATAAATGAAGATTATATATATACACATATACATCTATCAGCAACATACACTGCAGTATATTCTTAATTTGGCTGTGTGGAATTGGCAACGAATGAACTCTTTCATTGTTACACTGTTGACATGATGTTCAATCAGCTCAGAAATGGAAAACCAAAAGAAGAAAACATTTGAGCTGCTATCAAACATAATTCTACATGAAGAAGGAAATACGCTGTCTCCAATAGTTTTTCAGTGTATCATAAGAACATGAACTTGTATACGGATAAAATATTTAAAAGAAGAAATTAAACTAAATAAACCTGTAGATTGACAATACAGTAGGGATATCTTGTTTAACACATTTTTTTCGGAAATGAATGCTATATTTTTAAAAGGTTGAATAATTTTAAAACAAAACTTTCCAAGTGAAAAATAATATTTTGTCATTATTCTTGTGACTATGACATTCTGTAAAGAAGTGTAATTTGTTGTATTTGTGTTATATCATTGGTATGTAAACTATCTACCAAATAGTAACAGGGCACCTGTCCACATTGTTTGCTTGGTGGTTGTCACCCCGTTAGAATCTCGTAGGGCCACCTCTTGCGGCTATAACATCAGCCACCCTGCCTGGCAGGCTATCTACGAGTGTTTGCAGGACATCCACGGGGATTCGTCGCCATTCCTCTTGCAACCATTCCATGAGTTGAGCAATGTATTTTTTCCGCGCCTGACGAGCCCTCACCCGGCGATCCAATTCGTCCCAAAGATGTTCTATAGGGTTGAGGTCGGGACTCTGGTCGGGCCAGTCCAATCGGCAAACATTGCTGTCTGCCTACCACTGCATAGTAACACTTGAAACATGGTACCTGGCATTGTCATCCTGGAAGTAACACGCGTCCATTCCGTAAAAACGCCACAATGTTGGGAGCATTTCATTATCCAGAATGTTACAATAGGCCTCTGTGTTCATGCTACCACGGACAAATACCAGTGGTCCTACGCCAAAGCCCGTGAAACACAAGTCAACTGACGTACTGAATTACCTATCATCACGCGTGCCCAATTACTGTTTGGTAGATATGGCATTTACCTGTTTATATTAATTTGAGAATTATTGTTATGTAATATTTTCTGTTTATAATTTGCCAATTTATTAATGTAGGAATTAGTTTCTTAAGGGAATGTTTTCGAATAGAATATACGTATTAAGTGTTCCTCAGCAAGGAAATTAAATAAATGGTTTAGTATAATATTAAAAATCAGAAAGTGCAAACTATATTTTTATGTACCTATTCCTTGACATGACTGTCAACGTTATGATTAATACCATATGAGTACAAATGTAAGCAATTCACACAAATATTTCACTACTGGTGTGCGAGCGCAAAACACTGATAGCATACAAAAATTGTTACAAAACAATGCGTTCGTAAATATCAATAAATTCAGTCGAATGTGTGTTTGGATACGTTGTTGCTAGCTAAAATTCTAGGTGACCGGCACGAATTACTTCATACCATTTCAAAAGTGTGCTGCAAAATCGTTAATCAAGCAAAATAAATTGATTACTTTTATTTTTATTTTTTGTGGCTGAAGTGCATCGCATAAATGTAGATTGGGGAATATTATATGGATTCTCGTACAGTTTCGGTGGACAAAACCTGAAAATTATGGTTTGATTTGAATGGCTAGTGTAGCCACATTGACAAGCAAAGCCGAACACACACTGGCGAACTGACAGAGCGACGAGGGCTTCGCCAGACGCACTGGTTTCCAGGTGACGTCATGCGCAGTAGTCGAGGAAACTGGTCGGCCACTAGCCTTCCCCCTGCTTCGGAACTACATGAAGACCGGAGGGGATCACTTTGCTTCCAGCAGCCTATGTGAGTTTCAAACAAATTTGTTAGTAGAGGTGATCGTCCTGTGTATGATAAAAGCCACTTCAACCGTAACCACAATAAAACACGACTGCAACGCGTCATAGCAGGGTGGGAAGTAAACATGATACCTGACTGCTGCGCCGCCTACCAGATGACAACATAAACAATATCTCTGGTTGGCGGTGTAGGCAATGATGTCATTTGAAAAATTTTTGTCATGACATTGTCTCCTTAGAATTCCATTTTTAGTGGTTGGTTGATTAACATGGTGGCGCCTACTTTGAACATGTGATCTGTTATTTTCTAAATGTGCCATACTTCACGTGTTTTTATACACTAACGTTTGTGAAAATTGCTTCACCATGAAGTATAAATGTGATTGAAATGAACTTTACACCACAGAATAGATACACGACAATATACTTCATTAGGATTACAGAACTGTCCATGATCTCTGTCCTTGAGAATCCGGTATGCTTTGAATCCCACACATGCTGCAATCAGAGCTCCTAAACGTCGTGGCATGGGATGAAAGAGAACATGTATATGTTCCTGGGGAATCTCCCTCCCCGCGGGTTGTATGCGAGTCCACAAAGCATTAACAGTGGTTGTTGGAGGACTGTGACGAACAAGTCGCCGACCTACAATAAAAAGTCAGATTAAAGCAACTGGTTTGTTACAAATGTTCGAAGATGGTTCAACATTTCTTGGTGTTGTCATACCCAAAGATGTAATTCTAAAACTAGAACTACTCAACAGATTACTTCAGGAAACCAAACAAATAAATTCAGGACTGACTGATGCCGTGATCTTGATTTATTCTGATTTAAATAAGAGTAGGAATTAAGATGGCTTCAAGAAGATATTTGAAGAAGCTACCAGGAAATCGCATGAGTTGAATCTTCTTCCTCTTTAACGCTGCCGAGACAAAAACCTACACCAAAAAGACTTCCAGGCCCTGCTACAGACTACGCACCAGAGTCATGTGAAGCTCACTATAGGATGGAGTTCTTTTCTATTATCGATTCTGCACTCGTTATTTTGAATTCTAGGTTTGATCAAGAAGGATTGAAGAATGTGGGAGCCATGGAAAAGTTACTGACAGTTAGTGCTGGTGAAATTAAAAAAACTGAGAGTGTAATAAGTGATTTGAAAAAAAAATTCTGAAATAGACACGGATTCTTTCCTTGTATGACTTAAGGTGTTCAAAACAAAGAACCATAATTCTACTGCAAGCATCAAAAGAGCTTTGGAGTCTTCAGAGAGTTGTCACCAAGTGTCAGGTTTCTGATAGGTTTATTCCGTTAACAATGTACTGACATTTAAAAAAATGTGATATATTTTCATGTGTTTAAACAAAGTGTAACATCTGTCTGTCTGTCACCATCTTCATTTTACAATGTTTTTAACATTATATCATTTACATGGCCACTGCTAAGAAATAACCTCTGACAGGTCGTATTTTATGTCATAAATATATTAATTTGGTTTGGGCTGTTGCAAAAAGTAAATGAGTTAAATTCCGGAGAAAATTTTATCTCCTGCTTGTAAAACATGAAAGTGTTCATCTTTTTTTTAAAGATACAATTGCTAGTTGGTGCAAACTAGCATTATAAAATATAGATTAAATAATTAGAAACACAAACAACATAATTTTATTGTTCTTAAAACAAAAAATTTTTAATGAAATATCTTAAATTTTCAGGTCTATATTAAAAAATATTAGGTATTACTGAGAATACTGCTCGTGATGACTAGTTCCTCTTGTGAAGTAGAGAGATCTTTCATTGCACTCCGCAGGCTGAAGACTCACCCCCGCAACAGCATGACTCTAGAAAGACTAAACCATTTAGCAGTGTGTAACATTCACAAATATATTTCGAAATTTTGCCTTTGAGTAAAATAGCTTAGAAATTTGTGGTTTCAAATGAAAGACGAGTTTAGGTTTTTGGGTTCGATTGAGAAAATGTAGGCATGTTGAAATAAAACACAAGTAATGTTTGCAATAAATATTTGTAAATGTGTTATCAATTTTCTGTTTAAAGCATAAAATTTTTATGTTATACAGAGGCTTTGGTTTTAACAGTATTTTATTTTTATTGAATTTTATTCAATAGATTTTAATATTTCTAAAATATCCACAGCACCATGCAAAAACATAAACAATATAAGCGGCCTAGAGTATACGTTGTACGTAGCTTTTGGTAATATATAGACATCATAGCTTCAAAGCTACTACAATATACAACTTCCCCCCCCCCCCCAAATATAAGCTGCCGCGCACGACCTTGGTCGAGCCATTACTGTGGACGAGGCTGTACGATCATTTACAACCATGCGGACAAGATGGCGGTCATCCCATGCTGTGGTCACATTGCGTGGTCCAGTACCCGCTGGTCGCTGAGTACGACCCTCTTCTATCCACTGTTTCCACACACACACATCACTGTCGTGGCAGCATGACCTGAACGAGCCGAAATGTCACGGTACGACAAACCTGTTTTCGTGAGACAGATCATTCTACCCAATTCTAAATCACTCGCATGCTGATATGGCGCCATTTAACGTCAACGTGTTATACTGGCACTTGCCTTCACGTCGTTTGATGGCTCTTCACTGATTGAGCTTGGTGTAACACTGACCTTTCCGGTCACGCTAGAGAAGGCACTGCTGGGTCTACGTGTACGCCATCTCTCTGCAATCGTAATCACTTATTGCTGATACACTGTTCTACACATCCTTCATGTTTGGATTCATTCAGGCCATTATTTCTGGGCGTTGCAATATTTTCAGAAACAATAGCGTACTTTGTTAACATTTAAGTATCTTATTTTGGATTCAATTGACGTTTCAACAGTATTTTATTTATAGCTTATTATATTTCATTTATAACTAACTAGCAGCATGCCATCGCTTCGCTCAGGTTTTATGGAGTTATTGAAATACATACCTTTATATGCAACTACCCGTGACTACTTGCGACTACTCGTTACTATCCGTAACTACCTGCGATTGTCTATGACAATCTGCGACTACCAGTGACTACCTGCTACTACCCGTGACTTCTCGTGCTACCTGCGACTACTTATGACTACCCGCGACTACTTGCGACAACCTGCGACTACCCGTGACTATCTGCGACTACCCGTGACTATCTGTGACTACCCGGGAGTACCCATGACTACATGCAACTACTTGCGACTACCCGCAACAACCTGCGACAACCTGCGACTATTTGCGACTACCTGCAACTACCTGCGACTAGTTGCGATTACCTGCGATTATTTGCGACTACTTGCAACTACCTGCGACAACCCGCGACTACCTGCAACAACCTGCGACAACCCGCGACTACCTGCAACTACCTGCGACTAGTTGCGATTACCTGCGACTATTTGCGACTACTTGCAACTACTTGCATATTTTTTTTAATATTAAGATACACAATTCCTTCTAGCATTGTTTCAATTTATCTGTAAAATATTTGGTAGAGTATGCTTAGAAAGCAGCCAAGTAGCTGATTTTCTCTGAATTGGTTTATATATTTTGAAATTTAAAAAAAAATGTTTCAATTTAAACATTGCCTATTTCCATGTGGAAGAATGTAACTTTTTAACACTGAAAGATTTTTAAGAATCGTCCATGTAGTTTTGGTATAACATACTTAGAAAGCAGCCAAGTAACTCATTTTTCTCCGACTTGTTTTATAAATTATTGTATTTCTCAAAGATTGAAAAAAAAATTTAACATAGCCTACGCCCGTGTCGAATAATGTAGCTTTCTAATGTTGAAAGAATTGTAATAATTGGCTCTGTAGTTTGGTAGAGTATACTTAGAAAGCTGCAAAGTAGCTCCTGTCTCTCCGACTTGGTTTAAAAATTTTGAAATTTATCATAGATTTTTTTCCTAATTAAACATATCCTATGTTCACCTGGAAGAATGTAACTTCCTTACAGTGAAATAATTATAAGAATCGGCCCCGTAGTTTCTGAGATTATCCGTTACATATAAACAAACAAACTCACATTGCCTTTTTATTATATTAGAATAGAAATGCATAAAAACGGGCAGAAAACGTGCGTTGGCAATGCTTAGTAATAAATAGTTATCATGCAAAATGTTGGCATACCGAGTGCGCATTGCCTGTTTGGTGTAATTTTCTAGACCTTTTGAAGCGTCCTTTGTTTGAGACAGAGGAAAATCATGGAAGTTGAACTGTAACCGGGATTTAGAAATGCTGGAAGTATCAGAGAACGGACACCCCTTTATCTACCCGTGTACCTTTCAAGAGAACATGTGTACCTTTCAAGAGAACATGTTACAAAACTGTGTCCAAAGTCAATTCATTGAGTTACACATATAATGTAAGATTTAATGGGAAAATTAAATAAACATCAATAGCGCAAAACTGTGTATAGACTGTTCGCCATAAACTGATCACTTCTCAATGACCTGCTGAAATCTTCTTTCGCGTTCATTCTTTACACTTCTGTTATTTGTAAACTTAACATGGTTTATGGTCGTATCACTTTCTCCAGGCAATCCTCAAGTTAAACTATGAATTTCTCATGAACACCATCAATTTATCTAATGTACCATTTCTTGATTTCATTTGCATAAAGCTAAATAAATAAAATTTAATTTATTCAGTGACCACAAATTAAAAATGTGTTAGCATAACATTTTAGGTACAAAGCAAAGACATGTGACTACTTTTCATTAAACGCTGGCAACTTCGCTGGTAGCAAGCCAGACAACGTGTACTTTGACATACTTGAGGTTATGTGCAGGGACATATTTCAAAAGTTGGTACCAGTAATACCCTATGAAACGCGAACAGACTATACAACACTCATACAGCCTGTTCGTTGACAAGAGAGTATACTTCGAGAGTACTACTTCAGATGTACTTTGTTGCTTATTGTGGATCCTTTCACCATATATAAAATGCATATCACCGGAGACCCGACGACTTTATTCACGCTTCAATCAAATGTCAATTAAAAAATGCAATATATTTTCTTTTATTTTTGTAAGAATTTTATTTCTGAAATCCGTCAGCAATAGTTACTAGACCTGAAAAATGTTTTCTGTTGTAAGTATACATATTTGTAATATAGCAAATTTAATGGTTTGTGCTTCCACCTACATCGTTGAGAAGTGGATATGTAATTATTTTTATTTTAGAGTTGAAAGAATTTTGAAAAATATAATATAGGAGATAATAACTTTCTAACTGTATTTACGGGGAAAAAGAAAGCATTGCTGGCCCCGCGACTCGAATCAGTATACTTCATACTACGATGCCAAGCCCGTTACAGTATGAACCCTATATCTTACAGCACTTAGATTTTTATGGTATTACTACAGTGTAATAACCCAGGATCGAGAAACAATTGTCGCATGTAGGGAAGAATGGATGCTTGTCACGTACAGAATTACTGCACTTAACGTAATTAAGTCTAGAGCTGGATTGAGTAGTTGCACTCTTGGAATTTTATAATTGCGGTATGTAGGCCTACTGTGTCGTGCACATTTGCGTCGTTATAACAGTTATTATCACGGCAAACCTACATATCATCTTTACAGTTTCTTCGGATTGGTACAAGAATTACTGGGCATGGATAAACTACACATGGTAACGTGATCGCATGAGTTTATCTTTTAGCGGGAAAGTCACGTAAAAGACAGTAAAGATGTAAACACTGAAAGAATATCAAAAGGTAACAAACGCGTGTTATAAGTAAAAAAAAGATACTACAGAACGTGATAGTGTGTTAAATTCACGACATATAATCATTACAATCAGAATTCTAGATGTATTACAAACATGGCACTTGTTCCGTTAAAAATAATTAATTTTCCTACTTTATCACGTATTTGCATCGAACTTTTTAGCAAAATTTGCAAATATTTTTTTGTAATTTGTTAGACAGTAAGGAAGACCCCGTGAATTTAACATAGTAATTACTTAAGTTTTGTACGTGAAACAAAAGGTAATTTCATCCAATAAATTCAATGTTAACAAAAATTCAAACATCATACTTTTTTATGACGATAAGTATCTACGACACTAAATTTATAACGTCACTATCTGAATGACTGTTGATCATATCAGCCAGTGGATTTAGTAAGACAATTTCCAAGGTTGATTCAAGAACTGTTGAATTAAACACGAACAGGCTATTCATAATAATATACTGTTAAGTAGTGAACTGCAATACAATGTCCCCTATAGTTCTAACTTTAAGGTAAAATAAAATGGACGGTACCGTATTGTTGTCAGATGATTTCTTCCATGTTTGGAGATATGTTAGCGAGCATGGCACTTAGAGGGCGCGGCTCGCTAAACACGCTCCTACTTGTTATCCTTTCTTACGTAGTTTGGAGATATGTTAGCGAGCATGGCACTTAGAGGGCGCGGCTCGCTAAACACGCTCCTACTTGTTATCCTTTCTTGCGTAGTTTGGAGATATGTTAGCGAGCATGGCACTTACAGGGCACGGTTCACTAAACACGCTCCTACTTGTTATCCTTTCTTCCATGTTTGGAGATATGTTAGCGAGCATGGCACTTACAGGGCGCGGCTTGCTAAACACGCTCCTACTTGTTATCCTTTCTTACGTAGTTTGGAGATATGTTAGCGAGCATGGCACTTACAGGGCGCGGCTCGCTAAACACGCTCCTACTTGTTATCCTTTCTTACGTAGTTTGGAGATATGTTAGCGAGCATGGCACTTAGAGGGCGCGGCTCGCTAAACACGCTCCTACTTGTTATCCTTTCTTGCGTAGTTTGGAGATATGTCAGCGAGAATGGCACTTAGAGGGCGCGGCTCGCTAAACACGCTCCTACTTGTTATACTTTCTTGCGTAGTTTGGAGATATGTTAGCGAGCATGGCACTTAGAGGGCACGGTTCACTAAACACGCTCCTACTTGTTATCCTTTCTTCCATGTTTGGAGATATGTTAGCGAGCATGGCACTTAGAGGGCACGGTTCACTAAACACGCTCCTACTTGTTATACTTTCTTGCGTAGTTTGGAGATATGTTAGCGAGCATGCACTAGAGGGCACGGTCACTAACACGCTCCTACTTGTTATCCTTTCTTGCATAGTTTGGAGATATGTGAGCGAGCATGGCACTTAGAGGGCACGGTTCACTAAACTCGCTCCTACTTGTTATACTTTCTTGCGTAATTTGGAGATATGTTAGCGAGCATGGCACTTAGAGGGCACGGTTCACTAAACACGCTCCTACTTGTTATCCTTTCTGCGTAGTTTGGAGATATGTAGCGAGCATGGCACTTACAGGGCGCGGCTCGCTAAACACGCTCCTACATGTTATCCTTTCTTACGTAAATTTGGAGATATGTTAGCGAGCATGGCACTTAGAGGGCCGGCTCGCTAAACACGCTCCTACTTGTTATACTTTCTTGCGTAGTTTGGAGATATGTTAGCGAGCATGGCACTTACGAGGGCACGGTTCACTAAACACGCTCCTACTTGTTATCTTTCTTGCGTAGTTTGGAGATATGTTAGCGAGCATGGCACTTAGAGGGCCGGTTCCTAAACACGCTCCTACTTGTTATCCTTTCATCCTGTTTGGAGATATGTTAGCGAGCATGGCACTTAGAGGGCACGGTTCACTAAACACGCTACTACTTGTTATACTTTCTTGCGTAGTTTGGAGATATGTTAGCGAGCATGGCACTTAGAGGGTGCGGCTCGCTAAACACGCTCCTACTTGTTATACTTTCTTGCGTAGTTTGGAGATATGTTAGCGAGCATGGCACTTAGAGGGCACGGTTCACTAAACACGCTATTACTTGTTATCCTTTCTTGCGTAGTTTGGAGATATGTTAGCGAGCATGGCACTTAGAGGGCGCGGCTCGCTAAACACGCTCCTGCTTGTTATACTTTCTTGCGTAGTTTGGAGATATGTTAGCGAGCATGGCACTTAGAGGGCGCGGCTCGCTAAACACGCTCCTACTTGTTATACTTTCTTGCGTAGTTTGGAGATATGTTAGCGAGCATGGCACTTAGAGGGCGCGGTTCACTAAACACGCTCCTACTTGTTATACTTTCTTCCATGTTTGGAGATATGTTAGCGAGCATGGCACTTAGAGGGCACGGTTCAATAAACACGCTCCTACTTGTTATACTTTCTTCCATGTTTGGAGATATGTTAGCGAGCATGTCACTTAGAGGGCGCGGTTCACTAAACACGCTCCTACTTGTTTATACTTTCTTCCATGTTTGGAGATATGTTAGCGAGCATGGCACTTAGAGGGCACGGTTCACTAAACACGCTCCTACTTGTTATACTTTCTTGCGTAGTTGGGAGATATGTTATCGAGCATGGCACTTAGAGGGCGCGGCTCGCTAAACACGCTCCTACTTGTTATACTTTCTTGCGTAGTTTGGAGATATGTTAGCGAGAATGGCACTTAGAGGGCGCGGCTCGCTAAACACGCTCCTACTTGTTATACTTTCTTCCATGTTTGGAGATATGTTAGCGAGCATGGCACTTACAGGGCACGATTCACTAAACAAGCTCCTACTTGTTATACTTTCTTGCGTAGTTTGGAGATATGTTAGCGAGCATGGCACTTAGAGGGCGCGGCTCGCTAAACACGCTCCTACTTGTTATACTTTCTTGCGTAGTTTGGAGATATGTTAGCGAGCATGGCACTTAGAGGGCACGGTTCACTAAACACGCTCCTACTTGTTATCCTTTCTTCCATGTTTGGAGATATGTTAGCGAGCATGGCACTTAGAGGGCACGGTTCACTAAACACGCTCCTACTTGTTATACTTTCTTGCGTAGTTTGGAGATATGTTAGCGAGCATGGCACTTAGAGGGCGCGGCTCGCTAAACACGCTCCTACTTGTTATACTTTCTTGCGTAGTTTGGAGATATGTTAGCGAGCATGGCACTTAGAGGGCACGGTTCACTAAACACGCTCCTACTTGTTATCCTTTCTTCCATGTTTGGAGATATGTTAGCGAGCATGGCACTTAGAGGGCACGGTTCACTAAACACGCTCCTACTTGTTATACTTTCTTGCGTAGTTTGGAGATATGTTAGCGAGCATGGCACTTAGAGGGCACGGTTCACTAAACACGCTCCTACTTGTTATCCTTTCTTGCGTAGTTTGGAGATATGTTAGCGAGCATGGCACTTAGAGGGCGCGGCTCGCTAAACACGCTCCTGCTTGTTATACTTTCTTGCGTAGTTTGGAGATATGTTAGCGAGCATGGCACTTAGAGGGCGCGGCTCGCTAAAACACGCTCCTACTTGTTATACTTTCTTGCGTAGTTTGGAGATATGTTAGCGAGCATTGCACTTAGAGGGCACGGTTCACTAAACACTCTCCTACTTGTTATCCTTTCTTCCATGTTTGGAGATATGTTAGCGAGCATGGCACTTAGAGGGCGCGGCTCGCTAAACACGCTCCTACTTGTTATACTTTCTTGCGTAGTTTGGAGATATGTTAGCGAGCATTGCACTTAGAGGGCACGGTTCACTAAACACTCTCCTACTTGTTATCCTTTCTTCCATGTTTGGAGATATGTTAGCGAGCATGGCACTTAGAGGGCGCGGCTCGCTAAACACGCTCCTGCTTGTTATCCTTTCTTGCGTAGTTTGGAGATATGTTAGCGAGCATGGCACTTAGAGGGCGCGGCTCGCTAAACACGCTCCTACTTGTTATACTTTCTTGCGTAGTTTGGAGATATGTTAGCGAGCATTGCACTTAGAGGGCACGGTTCACTAAACACTCTCCTACTTGTTATCCTTTCTTCCATGTTTGGAGATATGTTAGCGAGCATGGCACTTAGAGGGCGCGGCTCGCTAAACACGCTCCTGCTTGTTATCCTTTCTTGCGTAGTTTGGAGATATGTTAGCGAGCATGGCACTTAGAGGGCGCGGCTCGCTAAACACGCTCCTGCTTGTTATACTTTCTTGCGTAGTTTGGAGATATGTTAGCGAGCATGGCACTTAGAGGGCGCGGCTCGCTAAACACGCTCCTACTTGTTATCCTTTCTTTCGTAGTTTGCATCACCTCCTTTTTACTTGTAGGAGCAGCATTCATTGCTATTATCCACGGAAATTCCACTCCTGACAGTTGGTACTGACTTTGTTTAAAAGCAGTGGGTGGTTAATATGGCTAATAGAGAAAGCAATATATTGTGCCCAATTCTCCAGACCGTATCCAAATTCGTGAGGGGAGGAGGTTTTGATAAAATGAAATAAAACAATTTAGTTTTATAATTTATTTTAAATGGCTTATAAATACGCACGACTATTATTTTCCAAATAAAATTGCCTATCCCTACGTACTTATTTATTAGTAAATGCAATTTTTATGCTAATTTTCACTTTAAATCTAATTAAGTTATTTCAATCAGCAGACTTATTTTACAGAATCTTCAGAAAATGATGTGTTGTCTACTGGTGAATCAGTGCAGTGAACTGAAGTTTCATTGCCAGGCCATTGCAATTCACCAGGAATCACTACAAATAAACGTTCAATCAAATTACTCTCGACGACTGTAATATTCTATTACTGATTTAGCTGAAGCAGTTGCAATATCTTCGCAGTCAGATTTGCTGATCTGGAGCAGTTTCAACTGTTTCGGTTTAAGAGTGTTTTCATACTATTTACTATAGTTTAATAAGAACTTAGTAATTATAAATGTGTTATGAAATGCAAACTGCCATACGCCGACAAACGTTCAGCAATCACGAAGCATTTGTTGTTCTGTCAGTAGGAGTTACGCTTACGTCTCATAAAACATGAAGAAAGGATTTTTTTTTATTTCATTTTTTTTTCTGTGAATGTATAATACTCAATTTTTAAGCACTAATAAAAACTTGCGAATTCGTGGCAAATAAACTACTCGCTCGCTGCCTGAATAAACGAAAATTTTCAAAAAGAATTCAATAACGTGAGGACGAAAGTTGATGTTGAGTAAAAACATGAAGAATGAGATACACTTGTCGCTTACCTGTTGTTTCAGGCAAACTTGCGCAGAATTTTCGAAAATAGAATACATTTGCAGTTCGGGAGTAGGACGCTCGAAAAAGCTCAGGATTAGATTTATCTCGGCGGGACACATCGCTAGGGGCTCGCAGTGACAGATTGTGAGAAGAAGATATACGGACAGTTCTGGGCGATGGGCGTTTGCAGGGTTGGTCGCATGGCCTTGGAACAGCGGGGAAGGGGGGGGAGGTGGCGAAGGGCGAGGGAAACACCAGTTCGTCTGGCGTCACATTATTTTATCAACTGTTGGGGTGGATGTCAACCCTTCTGCACCCTTCCTATTTCATCACTCCTCCCTCTTCCACCAAGCAAACCCCACCACTCCCTTGACACACTCTGCTGGGCGCGCGTTTTCTATTACTTCCACCACCACTGCCTTTCAGTTTCATTTTGATGGGGGAAAAAAAGTATATATATTGTTCTTTTTGCAATTTCCTGCTTCGTTCTCCATTTTTGCTTCTTGTCCAAGGATATTTTCTTCACCCTCTCAAGTCTCGTTCTCTGTTGCCGCAAATTCCGCCTCTTCATTAAACTTCATGAGTGGATTCTTAATATTGGTGGGAAGTTGGTCTGGTGTTTCGTAGGCCCCGTTAAATGCAACATAGAATCTGATAAAAAAAAAAAAAAGGAAGCTTTGTTTTCCTCGTTAAGTTCGGTGAAGTTAACCAATACTTCATAACAAGGACTAACAAGTTGTTCAACTGAAAAGAAAAGCTATACATACGTAATGATTATGTTTCATACTTAAAATATAATTTTTCATTGAAGCGCGGAAAATATTGTGATGGTAAGTTACAATTAAGCGATAAAATCGTTCCTCTTGCACGTAACAATGGCGAGAAAAAAAAATGCCACGTAGCATTACAGGCACTTCCTTAAAGACACCATCTACATCACAGCTTATATAGGCTGTTCACGTTAAAGTGAACACTTTTGAAAGCCTTCTAATTTGGAATAATAGTCAATAAATATATTTTATTTTAGCGTTGGGCGTTAACTTATTGGTGAAGTGGGATATATACACTGTATATTACTTACGTTATCATATTTATTTAAAAAGGTGGCTAACAGTTAAAAAAAAATGGCTGAAAGGTAAAAGTAACTATGGTCCTCAAAAGTGGTACTTTACCGTAAACAGCCTATACGTGTGTTTATTGTGTATTTAAACCTACTAAGAAAGACCATGTGTTTGGTGACTGAGACAAAAGGGGGACTGAATATTTATAAAACCGTAAACCTAATATTTTTTCACTATATAATATTTATAACTGGATTAAGATTCGATAGAGTATGTAAAACATGTCGCAGTCTTCGGATCATTTTACAGAAGACTTTCGACCTTTCTCGGTCTCTGCGTGCATATTGTGATTCTGAAGTATAATTTGATTTTAACCGCAAATATTTAATTCCCACTTGAAAATTAACAACAGGGATCGCATTCTGCTGTTCCGATTCAAGCTAACATTTTTGAGGATTTCATGAATAAATCTAAAATTGAGTTCTAAAGCAATTATGGCAATTATGTCACTACGTTTAACTTAATGGAAGTTTGTGTATGTCAAGTACTGACAAATTGTTTAAATTTCTTTGAATCTTGCACAGTTGTGTAAGAGAAAATGGTTTTATGCATATGAATTTTGCTTATATCCACAAGGAAATGCCTACATAACATATCAAAAATAATAATAGTGCCTAATAATAATTCCTGGAGTATTTGTTTTAAATTTTGCAGCAAACATACTGATTCGAAAAAAAAATTATTTTGATAACTTCACTGTGTTAGTATCCATGCCATTGTTTAAAAAGCAGCGTGCCTTGGCGTGACACGAAAAAATGAATTTTCCTATAGGCTACTAGCGCATATACATGCATGAAAGCGAAACACATATGTAAGAAGTTGCAATCGGCAATGGTTTTAATTAAGTGTGAATGAAAACTATTTTCGACAATATTTGCACGGTGTTTGAACCAGCTATCAGAGCTATTTACAAGACGGTATTATATCAAGTATTGCGGTTATTTTTTCTGTTCTTAGTTTTGAAGCTGTACATGAAACCTTCGAAAACTGTATGGTCAGTGTGATAAAACAATACAAACAGTTTTGATATACAAGAATTAAAAAGCGAGAATGTTACAGAAATGAATACATTGAAACCCACCAGTTCTGAAATTCAATTACGCAGAAACGAGATGCAGAGTATTCAAATTTATTTACGTTATACGATACTAGCAATAATCTGATGATTGAGTTCCATGTATTTTATTCTGCCTTTGGTAATTATTTCTGATCGTACGTAAAATATACAATTTAAATGATTTTTTCCCGATGCGAGCCAATAACCGCAGTTTATTGGTCGAATTCATATTCATCATACGGCGATGTTTAGCTGGTGACAACACCAAATGTGGCATGCAGCCTGGTTACACTATAATTAGCACGAACCATATGCTACGCTACTCTTACAGTTAACAGAACCATACATCATACACAGATAATAAATTTGATTAGTGTCTTTACATACTGGGGATAAAAGAAATATTAATATTAGGGTATCACGCTAAAAAATGTGTAGGAAATTATTACAATATGTGCGATAGGATACTATCTCTCGATCTAAATTAATTAGTTTTCGTTTCATACAGGACACTTAGGTGGATTTCCCTTCAATCAAAGTTCAGTGTTCATTCCGGTAACCGATCTACTAGCTAGGTGGAGGCGTAAACTAATAATAAGACATCGTCGTTCTTATCAAAATTAAAACATATCAATTTTAAAAGTCTAAATTAGCAACCAGCCGCAAAAAAGGGGAAACATATTTTACTACTATTTAATCATCTAACTAGAATGGTACTAATTAACTAACCATATGTAATAATTACACGACTTATCGTCTAGGTGGGAGAACCCGATTATTATGTAATAGGATTACATATATACAGGCAGCCAACAGTAATGTCTGAGTCAATCATCACACACAGGGGGACTATCTACACTGTAAACCTGAAATAGTGTAGTATTGAGCTAAATATGTGAAAATGGTGACAATTGAGCGACTAACAATTTGTGCCTGATAACTTATTAACATTATGGCTGAATTTCACCGATTTATTTGCGATTCCCACTGAATGTTGAGATATCCACCCCCATAAGTAACTTGTTCCCAGTTCATTTGATTGATTAGCCAGTCAGCAATTGTTTATCAACTGACTTTCAGTACATGTTATTTCACTGATTGACATCACTGATTCGGGCTTGGAGAGTAAAGACATAACCAGATAGAGGGCGGGGCCTACTTCATGCCCCGAGCTCTACACCAGAGTCACGTTAGACTATAGATTGTTCACGGTAAAATGAGCACTTTTGAAAGCCCTGCTTAAGGTCTACTTGTATAAACGTTGTGTATTCTTCCGCCTTATGTGAAATTAACCTTGCAATGCGCTTCATCACTTTATTCATGCGTGAAATTGTTAAGAAAATAAATACTTTACAAATCTGCTCATTTTTACACTTCGATACATTACAAAAATCAGAAAGGAAAGGAAATAATTTGAAGTCATCACATATGGTTACCTAACACTTATTTCGACGTTAAGATATGGAATTACTTTTCATCCATCATTACCAACTTTACTGGGCGAATTTCACTCAGTGCGATCATTAAAATATATGCATGCAGGGGCTGACTTTTTTCTAAGGTTCATTTCTAAAGTGCTCACTTTATCGTGAACAGCCTCTAACCACATGCTTCGGTAAATTATATTAAATAATAAGAACCTCGCCTAGGTTGGGCCGAGAGCTCGCCTAGGATGATACAGCACTTAATTTGCTCGCTGTCCTGCGCCAGGAAGACTCTCCTTTCCCTGAAAACCTGCCTCACTCTCCGACTTCAGTGCATCGACTCTTCGCCTGAGAGAAACACGCGGTTACGAATGCAGATCGTTCGAGACCTCATTTGCTGAACCAGAGGCTAGCCAGCTCTCCTGTCTCCGCGTGTCGCAAACACACTGTTAACATTTTCCGTATATTAATAGAAATTTCTACGAAAATGCACAGTAAATATACGGAAATGCAATCCGTAATGACGGAAAAAAAACGGAGTTAAGTGCACAAATACAAAATACGGAAAATATTCGTATTTTCTATAACTTCGTGTTTCGGGAACGAACAAAGGCGAGTCTGCACGAAGCTTTCTTCGCCACTGTAACCAAAAAATTATAGTCTCTGCGGTAGTCAAGGTTATCCACGTCACTAAGATCTGTTCTTTCAAATATTAAAAAGTAGCAATAGGCGTCCGTAACTCTTAGCAACACGTAAAATACACTAACTTTAATATAAACTAAAAACGTAGCTTATGTGACTAATATAGAAATTCAAAAGTTGTGCTGGTTTCACCATGTGAGAGTTGTAGGTAAGTGGTTAGGGTCGTGAACTTGCAGCTTTTTTTACTCTGGTTCAAATATTGCTTAAGTACAACATATTTTAACTTTTTTAAATATATGTTTATACCCAGTATAACACCCACATAATGGAAATCAATATAAAAAAGATATAAAAAATTATTTAAACTAGAAGTACAGAAAACTAAGTAGGAAATTAAAGGAGAGGTTCCGTGAAATTTACGGAAAGTCCGTGTTTGAAAATAAATGTGTCCGTAACTTTAAGGAGAGTTTACGGCCACCTTTGGATAAATTTTTACCAGCACATTTCCGCAAATTGAAGGACATATTTTTAACAGTGCAGTGGCCTCCGATCGCCAGTGGAAACTGCACACTTCATGCAAGGACTGCGCTGGCCTCTGGGACGTTGGCGCGCTCCAGTTAAACGGCGTCGACTGCCTGCGCTGCAGAAATACCGAACCTTGCAGCCCCGCAGTCGCGCCGGTAACCATTTTCCCAAATACAGAACACGGACAGTTACAGAATAAAAGACTTCTCCTACGTTACTCCATATGATATTAAACACTGATGTTCCTACAATCAAAATTTATTTCGAACTAGATAATCTTACACTTTATTTTTTCAGAAGATATATTTTTATATAAGAAATAAACATGATGTAATATATCATCTTTAAGTTAGTTTAAAAAAAAAGTAATATTTTTAAGGTTTAAGCTGACTTTATGTTGGTAATTATTTTACGCATAAGTTATATAGAACAATAGTGTTTCTGTTAAAACTCTAAAAATATTATGTTTCTTGGAAGCGAATGCAATAGGGCCTTGATGAATGCATCATTCACATTTAAAGTTTTTAATCTTATTATGACCGCCATCAGATTTATGTCCAACGCAATTTACTGTATTATATAAAAAACCATTATCGAACTTGTAAATAATTCCCATTTTTGCTAATTAACTGGCAGTGGTTTTAAGTTGGACCATGATCTATTTCTCTCTTACTACTGCATCATACAAACAATATGTCAAATATTTTTTTCATAAATTTTTTCCTACTTGACTAACGTTTTAAGTATTAAAAGAGTTTATTACTGCATTAGTTAATATTACTCTTTCCATAATATTAAATAAAACAATGAGATGCTGTAATAATTCTACTGCCTTTGTTTCAAGCAGTGAACCACTGACAGTAAAATTAATACATCATGATATTATTTTCTTTAGTAACTGGAATAGAGTAATATGAATTAATTTATTCAGGAATAAAACTATATTTTTATCAACAAAATGTAATAAATAACATTGTTGAGTTATAATATTTTTACATTGTGTGAAGGCGAGAGTTTTAAAAATGGTTTGCACTCTGCCGCATGAAGACATTTTCCAAGTAAAACCAACTAATGTTGTCAGAAGACCTATTATAAGATAGGGAACACGGAAATGTATTGTTCGGACTAGCGACATAAGTAAGTTATATAAACAAAAAATAAATAGTTGAATTATAAAATATCCTAAAGAGGAGTTTCAAGTTATGGTTCGTTATTAAATTGATGTGGTATAAACTTAAAAGTTTTACGACAGTGTAAACATTACTTGGGTGCAAACCACGAAATTCAGTATGAACGAAAACTTTTTCCTTTCACTGAATGCTACGCACTCGAGCGGGGTTCAAGTGAAAGCCAGGAGATACGGCTTTCAGAGAAATGCGCAGCGCTGGCCGCACAGTTGAAAGGCGACATGAATGTCGGCTTTTTACACAGCTGGAGAAGTTCCTTACTTACGAATAGCGTGAACTCAATACGTCCTTTCAGCATTTCGTGGTGCGAACAACTTGAAGAAACTTTTCCTTTTACGTGAACGAACCTCTAGGGTACACCAATAAATTTGAACCAGTGGCAGTTTAAAATACCCACTTTCAGTTGCGAACTCAGAAGATTGCTAAATATGACAACAGATCGTCTTTCGTATTTAATCATTTAACCTCGATATAGATATGTTCTCTTCGCAATGCTCAACAACGTAAAAAAAAAAAAAACTTTTTCAAAAATATTTTATTACCTTTGAAACGTGGTGTGTAGAAAGTGAAGTTCCTAGAATGTATTCATTCGAACTCGTGCATTTACGATTAGCAGAAACGATAAAAAAAAAAAAAGTGATGCGAATTTCACAACGCTCGCCACTGAAAATTTTGGTGGTTCTTGTCCTTTGACAATACGGAAACATCCTACAAATTATTCCATTACCTGAACAAAGTCTTACTTAATTTAAGGCTTTAAATATTGGTTACCATCTCGCAAGCAAATTAACGGAAGAGAATTCGGGCGCATATATATAAGGACTACCCCAGATCACGTGGACTGAACTGAGGTGGGACTGAATGGAAGTGTAATACGGATTTTATCGTAAATATTGGAACTGTCAATTTGACCACATGTTTATAGACTAATTGAATAGGTTGATAGAATGTCTATTGGGACTGATGCTTAATTTATTTATTTTATCGACTTCTTTGTGGTAATTATAAATTGTATGAAATTTGAATACTTAGTTGTGAACAGTAAGTGGTATCAGTTTATTATGAGATTTTGAGTTCAGAGAATTTTTCTGTACTAATTGTTAATAAAATAAGGATATTATAATTAATTATTTTGTTTAATTAAGTCCTCCATCCCTTAACGAACATGGTAGCGCCCACTTAAATTCTTCAGATAGAAATTGTAACACTGTCATCAGAGGTGGGATGGAGGCATTAAAAAAATTAAAATAATAAAATAATTTAAATTAGTATTTGTAAATATCACAATATTTGAGCAATAGGCCGAGGATATCATTATTAAATTTTGAATGCTACCTAGTAAAATGTCGGCAGCCATGGAAGCACTTCGCTCTTTATTAGAAGCACTAAGCGTCCAAATAAGTAATGTTAATGGAAATGAAAATAGTAAAATAGACATTGTTAGCGAAGTAGTAGACAAGAAAATAGACAGTGTTTAAGAAGTAGTGGACAAGATAATAGGTAGTGTAAACGAAAATTTAGATAGAAAAATTGGCAGTGTGAATGAGAATATAGACGGAAGGATAGAAGGTGTGAGCGAGTTTGTGAACAATAAAGTATACCGCTTGGACAAGAAAATTGACAATGTAAGTGAGAGAATTGACAGTGTTAATGAAAGGTTGGACAGTGTCGAGTGTAAAGTGGACAAAAAGTGCGCGCCTCAAGAAGGAATGGCGGAGTTCTTTCAGCAACAGGGGAGACTACATGCAGGGGCAGAAGAGGAGCAGAGTTTCGTCACCACTGAGAAGACGAGTGCGGGCAGCGAGAAGAAGGTAGATGTCGCCACCAGTGCAGCCGTCGCAGGGGAGGCTCCGCAGTTCTGCGGTGTAGGTATGCTCCAGCCATGGGTGAGTAAAGGCATCACAATTAAACACACCCCCTACAATGGGCATACATCTTGGCGCGAGTACCGGTAGCAGTTCGAAATCGTTGCCACCGTGAATGGCTGGAATGAAGAGCAGCAGGTATACTACTTGGCATGTGTACTGAGGGGATCAGCATTGAGCATACTGCAGTCGCTGCCAGAACGACATTGTCTAGAATACTCTACATTGGTGTTGGCTTTGGATCTTCGATTCGGCGACCAGTACCTACAGCACGCCCACCATGCTCAACTGCGAAGCCGCATTCAGCGTCCCAGTAAACCATTGCAGTAGCTGTGGCAGGATATTGTTAGGCTGTTGCACCTGTCTCTGGAGGGATGCTCGGAAGAGGCACGAGATTTAATCGCCGTCGGCTTCTTCGTCGATGCTATCGCTGACACCGACATGCGGCAAGCTGTGCGGTTAGCTGTGCCTCACACCATACAGGATGCCTTGGCCCGAGCACTGAAAGTAGAGTCAGCATGGTAGTCATGAGTGCCCCAACATCCAATGTGGGTAGTGATACTCGACGAAGGAGAGGACTACAGCATCAAAAGGATGTTGAAGGAATGGCAGACGACCATGAGGGACATCGCCTCCAGGGTGCGCACTACGGAGACTCGCTGTCCCCCACTCAAACAGCCAGAATGTTGGGCGTGTGGACAGCCAGGGCACCTGATAGCCAACTGTCCTCAGCAACAGCAACAGCAGGTGCCAAGGAGCAGGTGAGAGTGCAATGTCTTCGGGAAACTTGTAAACACCGGTTTGAGGAGCAAAGGTCCATGATTGCTGGAGAGAAGGTCCCAATGTTTTGCAAGTGTGCTCAATGAAACAACACTTCAATGAAATATTGGTGGAGGGAAGCCCAAATATTGTTTCTTGCCAGATGGTCGTTAACACAGGAGCGACTATATCAGTGGTAAGACCCGACATTCTTGGGCCTTCCCTCCAGCGATCATCCGATATGAGTATTGGTACACTGCTATTTAACTACATAAATGGGCGGGACCAAACCAGCAAAAGACAAGAGAAGGGTACTCTTACAACTCGGTTACCTTGAAATGGTACATGAGATAAACATAGCAGAAAAAGAGGACGAATGCATTTCGGTTCTTGATTTATTATGTATGCTCGAATGCTGCATTGATACTCGACTGGGGGTATTACATGTAGGTAATACCGAGTTGTTAGTGTCAAAATGACGAGATTTATCTTCGCCAATGAGCTGCCCAGTAGTGTGTAATCAGTCAACTGTGCTCCCTGCTTCTAGCGAAGTTGTTATTGCAGCCAGATGACAGGGAAAATTTGTCAGGCTATTGAGCATAATCGAACGAGCTCAGGAAGGTGGCACATTACCCGGTGGTGTCATTGTAGCCAGGGCATTGATTTATTCAAAAACTGACCATTTGCATTTTAGGAAGATTAATTTGTCAGACTGTGACATCTGCCTTGAAGAGTGTTCCACAATAGGGTTTTTTCAAACAGGTCTTACAGGTACTTCTAAACATCCCAAAAGCTTCACTGTCACAACCTACTGAATGTCATATTCCAGATGCTCTGGGAGAAATGTTGACAAAAACAAAAGAAAACCTCAACTGTCGACAGGATAGGTCAGTATCAGAATTTTATGGAGATATAGAGGTTATTTATCCTGCGAGCCTAATGACCTTGACACAACCAATGTTGCATGCCACCACATAGACACAGAGGATGCCAGACCCATAAAACAGCCACCAAGGCGACTACAGCTAGCTTCATATGAATTCGTTAACGGTATTCTGAAAGAGATGAGGGATTTAGATGTCATACAGTCATCAGCCAGTCCATTATCTTCTCCCATCATGCTTGTTAAAAAGAATGATGACTCTATTAGATGTTGTGTTGATTACCGCCAACTTAATAATGTGACCAAGAAAGATTCTTTCCCACTCCCTATGATAGACGACACACAAACTCGTCTAGCAGGCTCACAGTAGTTTTCTACTCTAGACATGAAGAGTGAGTATTGGCAGTGAGAGGTGGCCTGGGGAGACATGGAAAATACTGTATTTGTGTCCAAGGGAAAGGAACCTGGCAATTCAAGGTTATACCCTTTGGGTTTTTCAATACCCCTGCCACCTTCGAACAACTAATGGAGAAATTTCTGCTCTTAGACATTTGTCAGGTGTACCTAGATGAATTTGTGGCTACAGGAAGAACTTTTGAAAAGCACCTGGCATGCTTAAATTCTGTATTTCATAAAGTGACTGTGGCCATCTCAAATTGGTTACTAAGAAATGCCATATTTTCCAAAAGAATATTAATTTCTTGGGCCATGTTGTATCGGCATATAGGATTGAAACAGACCCTGAGAAGATCAGAGCAATAAGAGACTGGCTTCTACCAAAGGATAAAACTGAAATTCGAAGTTTCCTGGGCCTATGTGCTTACTACCATCGATTTTTGACTGGGTTCGTCACTATCACCTAACCTCTGCATGAATTGACTGAGGCAAAAATAAAAATTTGTTGGACCCCCAGAGTGCGAAATTGCTTTCAATAGAGTAAAAGAAATTCTGATATCTTCCACAGTACTGGGCTTCCCGAGTAGAGACAGTGAATTTATTCTGGATACTGATGCTAGTGATGTTGGAATCGGGGCTGTATTATCTCAGATCCAGGATGGAAAAGAGCGGCCATTGGAATACTTCAGTAAGGTGCTACACAAGCCCGAGAAGAACTACTGTGTGGCACACAGGGAGCTTATGGCAGTGGTAAAGGCAATTACACATTTGCATCCATATCTTTATGGAAGACATTTCATCCTAAGAACTGATCGTGATTCATTAAGCTAGCTACTAGGTTTTAAGAACCCGAAGGTCAGCCTGGTGGATACATCACCTGCAAGAATATGACTTTGAAATACCACACAGGTCTGGACGCCTTCACGGCAATGCAGATGCACTCTCCAGAAGACCATGTGAACCATTCTGTCGTCATTATGTGTGCCAGGAGGAGAAGGTTGGTATATCATGGAAAACAAGGAGCACACGAATTCAAGGCCCTGTATCTGGTGATGGGTAATCTACATAGGACGGAAAGGACATAATATATAATCATCTAAGTACCTCACCTTGCGTCCCTTATTGGATGTAATTAATTACATGGTTCAGACGATATAGTCTACAAAAATAAAATAGCAATATTGCCACAATTATGAAAATGTATATTTAACATACCTGAAACATATCAGTTTACATCTTTTGCCGCATTACTACCTGTCTGCCAAATTTGGTAGCAATCTGCAAATTATTTTCCGAGATATTACACAAAAACGTTATTAATTCATTTAGCACTGTCCTACAAATGGAGGACAAATGCAGTTGTAGTTTGGCTTATATGATGCTTGTAGTAGTTACTCTCAGCGTACAAAATTTGGTTGAAATTGGTCAAACAATATGGTAGTCGTACCAAATAAACCTAAAATATTTATATAGCTACCGTTTCGAAAATAAGTATTTAATGAAGTTAAATTACTCGTATGTACTTGGCCTATTGCAATTTTACTTATGTCCCAAATTTGGCGAAAAATGTTTGACAATTTTTAGAGATATAACGTAAAAGCATTATTTATTCATGTAGCGCTACCTTCCAAAATGACAGACCAACAGCAATATTGACTCCTGAATTTAACGCTGCGAGCATACAAAACTTTGTTTAACTCGGTTGAATGATTTCCGAGATTTGTCATATCCCCCTAAATATGAAAACAATCGCCATTTTGAAAGTGAATACCGGGCACGGACGAAAATGTGTACCGAGTTTGGTGAAATTCGGATAAAGCATTTAAAAATTGAAAAGGGGTGACACACACACACACGCATAGACAAACACACAGCCACACCCACACCTATGCACACATACACATAGACGACAGACACAGGAAAGTGATCTCACAAGCCTGTATTCCCTTTGGAAGGTAGGTTTAAAGCGTGACTGTGAAACGATACACGGCGGGTGAGAAAAGATGAGAGGTTTTTGTATGCGCTGTACATCGTGATCTTGAGAGCCGATGAGAGCGAAAGTGACGTAGAGATGGAGCAGTGGTGGAATGCAAAGGTGGGGGAAACGTCAGTGCCTCGAGAAAACCCGCTGGCAAACCGCAGCGTCCCTCACATTTCCCAAGTTCGAACATCAGAGAGACCTAGGCGGGGACTCGAACCCGGTTGGCCTTGGCGGTAAGCGAGTAGTCTGATCACTGCACCACCGCGGCCCCCGAGCGTGAAAAGGATGAATAATGTAAGGTGTTTTAGATGTGTGTTTGAGAGAAAGACAAGGGAGGTGCAGCCACACTAAACTCAACGAGACTAGAGCCCAGTGTTTCTAACAGTTGGCGACCAAAATTAACTTACGGAAAGATCGATTCTTCGAGTGGAAAACTTGACTTTTTAACCCTTTCACGCCAAGTGTATACAATTGTCAACGAGCTGAACAGGGATATTAAATGTGACCAGCACTGAACTCTACGAGGCTCAGTAATCAATAAGCTTCCTTGGGGAAGAGGGGGGGGGGGGGGGACTGATTCGTAAACCACGCTACTACTCTACATTATGACAGGTTCGTGTCACTTATCACCAAACAGAAAGACTACAGTTAATTGGCTCTAACTACGAAAACAGTTCTCTGCCATCTTAAGTATAGTAAACATTAAAAAGTTTCCCAATTTGCAACACCAGAAATTATGTATAAATGAGCTGAAAGATCAAGTTATGTTCACCTATATAAAAGTTTCGACTTGAATTTCTTTGTCAAAGTTTACTAATTTTATTTAATGTTCTTTAGCCAAAAATATTAACAACAAATGGCAGTGGTTAAAGAACGAGTAACAACATTTGCATACAAACTTTAAAATTTATTATCTTAGAATCATATATTTAAATAAAGCTGCTACGAGTAGGGCTATAGATTGATGACAAAGTAATGCTTAAGAAAATTCAACCCATGTTAAGGAAATTTTGTCTCAGTGCGTTGATTTTAAAGACAGCCGCTTCTAACAAAATTTATTGTTCGTGTCTTCTTTAGGAGAAAATCCCAACGAGCGTACATTTTCAATGCGGATAGCCAGTACGTACTTTTTATAAAACATAAATTTTAAAAATTCCTTGCAACAGGCTATATAAGTTGTGGAAAATTCTCCGCTGTAGGTAACTTCACCTAAGAAATTCGTGAAGAATACATTTTGTTTGAAACGCCTATATTTAAAATTAATGCACTGAGGCGAAATCTTCTTAACGTGGGAACTGCCGGCAGGCAGTTCTCTTAATGGAGTCCGTTTTGACACGGAGAATGTTCTCGTGATGCTCGTCTTAAAGTGGAAAATCTCGCTATATATTGTAATGGTGTGCCTGGAAGACGGCACAATTTTCGCCCTCTATGCTGCTGAACTACGTGTCCTATGAGGGATATCGACTGGGTTGTTCAACAAACTTGTCTATGTCTCCGTTCGACGCCCGGCGGAGTAGGGCGGCCGGTAGAGGCCTGGCTTCCATGCCGCGATCAGCTGGTCGACTGGAAGATGAAGAGTGTGTTTCCCCCTCCACCTCCTCTACGAGCCCTCCACAGCATCTGGCCGGTGTTGCCTAGAGACGATGCGACACTTCTACTACGTCATCGGGTTGTGAGTTAGGGGCTGTGAGTTAGATCTCATAAAAAATTTGCCTCGATATTTTTCCGAACATCGGTATTTTCGATATATCGATAATACCGAAATTCTCGATGATGCCGAAAGTATCGGTAATACCGAAATTATAGGTAACGCTGAAATTATGTGTAATACCGAAATATCGATAATACCGAAAACTTTGATAATATCGATACATCGATATTTTTTCAAAGTTATATATAGATTGATAAATAAATTATATATCGATAATTATCTATATATATATAAATATATATATATATGAATATATTTCGAACAGTCCTAATTGTAAGTGCGCCGCCAAGTCCATCAGCACTACTTTTATAGAGTTTCTTCGACACCTAACATCACGAACTCTGGAGTGACTGGCTAGACTGCATATACTCTGGCCTGAAGACTGCTCGACAGATAACATGGAGTGGGCTTCATAGAGCGAATACTTTAAAAGGTTAGTGTTTTAATGGGCATTTAATATATCTGGGCATTTACTCTGTAATTTTAACTTAGCCCAACATTCTTCAACAGTGAAATTTTTATTTTCTTTAAAAGTGTTTTGAATAATATTTTATATATTTGTATTGGAATTTTGGGGCATTTTTCCAAAGAAAAATAATACTAGCCCACAGTTACATGGTTAAAAACGAAATTAGTGTCAGTTGTTCATTTCCCACAACTGGGGAATATTCATATTGTTCGTATGGAATGAGATACTTTACTTGAGTTTGCCAATGTATTTGTGATATCTGCGCAGTTCTAACGAGTTTATTAGTCCATATGGATGTTGTGGATGGAGAAGGCTGCATTGTCACTGACATAAGATGGTTGAAGTTTCCTACGGGTGCTATCGCCCCGTGACAATGTTCTGAATGCACGATTCATAGAAGATCTTGATAGTATTCCGGTATTAATAAAAATAATCAAGAGAGGAATAAATAATTATACTACTAATGAGTTCCGTTAAAATTCGCGAAATATGAACGAGTTCGTACAGTTTTACACAGTTCCTTTGTGCACATTCTTTTGCAACGATACATACGAAGGAGAGTACAGGCTTAAAAAAGTTTCTTATCAGTAACACCACCATCCACAAGGTAAGGGTCGAAATGGGCGAGAAAAGGCTATTGTACAAGAGTACAATGAGATCAGAGATTCGGGCGGCAGATCTTGAGGGCCGCCGAGGGGAGAAGCGAGGAGAGTATTGAGCTGCGCCGGAATGCAAAGGCGGGAGAAACGGGAGGTCCTTGAGAAAACCCGCCATCCAGCTCCATCGTCCGGTGCGATCTCCACGTGCGAAAATCCGTGAGCGACCACGTCGGGAATCGAACCCGTTTCGCCCGGGTGGGAGGCGAGTAGTTTAACCACTACACCACCGTAGCCTTAAGCGGTTTTTCACAATATAGCGTCACGTCCAACGTTCGCCGCCAGTGACGAGCGATATTTGAGTCTTCACAATAGAGCGATGTACTGTCGCCGAACGCCGGCAACACAGACCGTGCTGCCATCTGTTATCCTGCAAGGAAGCTTGCAATGAAATGCTACGTAGTTAAGTTTCTTGCCATTTAGTTAATAGAATTGTTATTTTTTACTGGTATACATTTCTCTTTAGTAAAAGTATTATATTAAAATTCAAAACGATGTTGTAGAACATGAACGTCTCTTCAGGCATCGGAAATTATAATTTTTTTTCCTAAAGGTAGGTAAAATGTATATAAATTTGGACTCCAATTAGTACATCTGCAAACCGTTTGATGTATATTTTCATTTCTTTATCTCAGTATCTCGCCAGTTTATTATGAAGTAGAGAAATGTTATTCTTCTTGTTCCCCGACGCTGGCGTCGAGCGTCAAAACCAATGTACTTCGCTCGTGCAAGGTTCTCGACATCCGACGCTAGCGTCAAGGCTGCGATGCTCGACGCGACGCATAGTAACGCTCTATTGTGAACACCGCTTTAACAGTAGGAGCGCGTTCATCTTGAAAGGTGAGTAGCAGAACTTACAGACAACGTGCATGTGGCTGGCGACGACTTCGGTGTGGAAGGAAGGTGCGTCGGCGGACACCTCGCAGCGGTACTTGCCCGCCAGGTCCATCTGCACGTCCCGTAGGACTACCTGGTTGGCACTCGACGAGCTGATCTGCAAGCATAGCACTGTGTCACTTCCTGTCCTCCATCTGCCACCAGCATCAACACAAACCTCGACCGTCCTGCAGGTTCATTCAGCAACTAGCTTACACTCCACTATCCTCGACGAGCTGATCTGCAAGCATAGCACTGTGTCACTTCCTGTCCTCCATCTGCCACCAGCATCAACACAAACCTCGACCGTCCGCAGGTTCATTCAGCAACCAGCTTACACTCCACTATCCTCTGTACGTTCGAGAACTTCACTGGCCCATGCTCCAGTCTAACTCTTACAGGCATTGTAGTGCCTACAACGTGTCAAAAATGTGACGGTGGATTATAACATCAGAATTTAGTAGTAGAAAGTATATACCCATTTTGTATTATGGACAACCGTTTGGCCTCAGCAGAACAATGAATTTAGTGAACTCTGAGAGAAACTCGAACGGAATATTTGTTTGCATAGGGCCAATTTTACACATATTTATAGTTGCCCTAGCAAAATGTATTGTTGAGCAAACAAAATTTGCAAAGCAACAAAATTAATTTTGTTCGTCTAACAAAATATATGTTGGAATGAACAAAATCTCTGTGCTGGCCCAAAAAAAAAATTAGACTAAAAATTAAATATTTTGTTGAATCAACTGTATATATGCGTTTGGGCACTCATTTGACTGGCTTCGTTCGAAAATACATCTCGAGAGTTTGTTTGTATTTTTTTGTGACAATTAGGATAGTAACCGTGTTTGTTAGTGCATATATTGATGTTCAACAATCTTACAAACAGATTAATAAAACAATGCAACAAGAAACTGACAAGCATAGCTGTAAAACTTGAATTATTTGTTTGAACACGTTGCCCAATATTTGCAATATATCTATTTAAAAGCTATCTGACCTCAAATTGCCACATTAGCTGAGGCTACTAAGCCGTAGCGCTCGGGCACAGGTGGTCTAGGTTCAAAATTCTGAGGAACTAAAAACGTTTTTAATATAGAACCAAACTCTTTGATGTACGTGTAGCCATACAAGTATTTAGTTGCACCAACCAAATCTTACAGTTTGGGGCAACCAAATGAGAACAAAAAATAATTTGGTTTCAGCAACAACGTATTTCTTTGCCCCTACAAATAATTTGGTTGCACCAATCAAATCTTGTTTTATTCAACAAAACATTTTTCTCAGTGCATAGTAATTATGGGTCATATTAAAACTTCAAGCCGCCACTACTACAGTTAATGAGAAGATGCTGTATAATGCGCAAGGCAAACTTTCATGGCGCGCTGCCACATGCGAGCGAATGGACAGTGGACGCTTTGAACATCTGATGTAAATCTCGCCCGTCTTACAAAGTGTTGGGAAACCCTATTGTGAGCAGCTAGTTTCGCTCGCATGCACTGCAGAATGGTGTGTATTAATGTGAGGTTTCATTATATGACATGCCACATGTGAAACTTTGCAATACATAATTTACTACTTTCAGGACAGCGCTTGCGAGAAGCTGCTGCGCCGCCCCGCACACGATCATGCACTAGATTCACGGGGTCTGGTCGCTGGGACCAACCGGTTTGCCATATAGGCTATTCACAGTAAAGTGAGCACTTTTCGAAGCCCTCTTATTTCGAATAATAGTATATATATATAATTGTAGTCCTAGACGTTAAATTAAGAATCCGGTTAAATATGTACACTGTGTTTATTACTTACATGGCAATATTTATTTTCAAAAGTAGTCTAATGATAAAAAATGGCCGATAAGAAAAAGTGACCAGGGTCTCAAAAGAGCACACTTTACCGTGCACAGCTACAGTAAAATTTTGCCCGTGTATTTTCTTCACAGTTATCACTTGTCTACGCAACTCCAGTGTTACAACCAAGCATTATTTTACACGGTTTATATCGAACGTTGCACGGGAAAGGCTCTTTCACACGCTTAAAGAATTCATCACATTTTCTTCAAATGTATTTAATACAATCCCTTGAATGCTGCGTGACGTTACTTGGACGTCATACTCGCGGCCATTTTGTATTTCAAGGCATTTATTGACTAAAATGCCTTCAAAGATTTTCGTCTACGATATGTTCTATATTTTCTTGAATGGAGTTTTCAATTAGCACTCCAAATTATTAAAACAATATAAATTTTAAGTGCCAGATATTAAGACAGGAATTTATGCATATTTAAGATACAACAATATTTGCACATATTTATATGACACAAAGTAAGTATATCATCATTGAAAAGTACATTTCTTTGATTTTGACAAATTAATTTCGCATAGTGCATGGTTTCTAGAGGTTCCAAAAACATTAAAAAACCTAATAATTTTTTTGATTTGAAACAATACTGTAAAATATTTTAGCTCTCACTTTAATTTATTGAATACAGCGTTTATTTGAAATTCCTTTCAAAACTTTGAAGTAAGAATTCAATTTGTACTGAATTCAATCCATAGAAGTGCATGTGAAAATTTTCTGTTATCAATAAGTTAAATTCAATAGTTTGAATTCAGTTAAAATACCTCATTGTGTGTAATGGTCTTTAAGTGCGTGTACTGATTTACACTGCACATAGGAGAATACGGCATCTAAAGGTATTCCCTCGCGTGAAGAGAGGTATTATTGATTGTGGAAACTGTATTCAGTAACTTCAAACACAAACACGTTTATTTTCGGTTCCGACATATAACAGACACACAGAGTACTTTAGTATACAGATGAAAAATAGCCACTTATTCTATGATCAGCATCCGCAGACGCTAGCAAAATGGCGTCACTGGCCAGCAAAATGGCGGAGCGCCGTTCGCCAGTTAGCACCTGGTAACTCACTTGTCAGCCGATAGCACAGCTGTATGCTGTTCACGCTAAAATGAGCACTTTTGAAAGCCCTACTGAAGATCTACTTGTATGAACGTTATGTCTTCTTCCGCGTTATGCAAAATTAATATTGCCATAGGCTTCAAGTAGCAGGAGCTTGTACATTCTGGAAACAGAGGCAAGAGTGGCCTAAGTCGCATTTGGTGCAAGAGTGGACTAAGTACCAAATTATGATATGCTAATGTGATTCAATAATTGTTTGATTGATTAAATAATTCATTATATTAATTAATATATTAGTTAAATCAATTAATTCCATTAATCGATTAATAAAATAATGTATTGATATAAGTTTTTTTATATTAAAGAATTCTTTTATTAATAGGAGGAGCTGGAACGATGTGTACTCTGTGACGGTCTAAAGCCGATTGAACAGAGAATTTTTTTCCTTTTTTACTGGCGAGCCCCCAAATCCTGCTACACCAGAGTGAGCACCTACACAGTTCTGTGCCCTCCGTATGCATGCCAGTAGCTAAGTCGGTTGGAGAATGGGATGTGTCTCAGGGCAAGCCCTTTACACCTTAGGACAGGTTTAATTATTATAATTGGTGCATGTATCGCGGCTAAGCAGGGTTATAGTGCCATGGCCGCAATTGTAGCCACGTGCACACCCCGAAAGAAGAAGGGTCTAGATGGAAGAGCATAGCAAACCAGGCAAAACAGAGAGAGAGCCATGGAAAATTTATGTCACAGTCGCAGAGGATAAAAGAATTCATTTTAACTGTATTAGGGCAAGATTGTAGGGTATTTGTTAGTTCGGAAAGAAATACTTCTTTGGTTTGATTCAGGGTGAAATGAAAGGAGGTCAAAGCTGGTGTGTTTTTCAGGAGACAGAACAGCCCCCACACTGATGCCAGTCATCGTGTGGGTGCAGGCATCCTTGAATTTGAGCTTCTGTCAATACTGCCATGTAGGCGAACCAGCACTGCAGTACTGGCAGCAACTGAGGATGCAGGGACTCCCTGCTTCTCATCGAATGCATCGGAAAACCAGATAGCTCAGTCATGACACCGACTCCATCTTCGCTTTTCTGCACCAATGCCAGGTTCTCCAATCCTTGGGTGAAGGTTGGGAAAACTCTTTTGGGAGCTACCACCTCCCCTTCCACCAGAATAGCCCGTCGGTCTTGGAAACACGGGATATCTGCGGCCTACCAGTGGTGGTGGTGAATCTGCTGGCCCAAGAGTGAAGGCTGACATTGGGGTGCTTCCAAGGTCCGATACATTCCAATACATTCATCATGCACCTGCAGTTGGCAGGCCGCAGAAGCCAGCAGTGAGGATCGCTACACTCTGCATTTTTCAGCACCTCGAGATCCCCCTTCTCACCTTGACCATTGGGCTACCTCCAGCAGATGCGCTTTGCCATCTTGTACTGAGCTGCCCAGTTTCCGATGTCCACGATGATGGCGCTCTCGCACCAGCCAGTTGGTTCGCGGGCTGGTATTGGCATATTCCCAGCCACCCCAGAGCCTGGGGATCCCCTATCCACCACCTGGGGAAGCGATGAGTTGCAGATAGTCGCCGCACCCAAGCTGCCATGGTCCCATCGTAATTGCAGATGCACCTCGCTTTCGCTGGTCCTCAAGTAGCAGGCAGTTTCCAGCGAGCGAACAGCCACGAGCGCGATTTTCATCCCACGATAGCTTAGCTCGTGACTAGAGAAGTGGGTTTTGATTGTTTATATAGGAGTTAGTGTCTGTGTAATAGTGTTATGAGTGCCATTATTCTTATTTGCTACTGATATGCGAATAATGAGCATGTTTGGAGGCATACTGACAATTTAACTAGTTTAGATATGGGAAAAATGTTTCCTTTTCGGCAAAGTATATATTTTTTAATGAAAAGAGACAATCTATTAATTTAAATGTATGAAACGAACAAATACTAACCATAATCACACCTCGAATAGCATAATAGGAATGAACTATTTCGACAAAGCAAACAAATATGTATGAATTATTAAAAAGTCACTTTAAGTAAAAGACTTTAATCATGCAATTAAACTATTTTTAATGCTAACTGAAGTCATTAAACTAATGCCCAAATTATATAAAATTACAACTCCCCCTCTCCCTGACAAATATCACCTCCCAATACAAACATAAATACACATTTCACCCTCATCGGCTCTCTAAACACACAACAAAATACAGGTTAAACCAGACGAACGAGCTTCCATCTCAAACCTTACAAAAATTATTGATCACACTAGCTTACCCAAGACTATGGAACCTGTGGAGCCAATTACAGGGCCAATTGAGAAGCCAGCAGAGCCTGCAGAGCCAATTGCAGAGCATGGTGTTCAGCTTATTGTGGTGTTATGTGATGCTAGTGTGGTGCTATGTGGTGCTAGTGTGGTGCCTTGTGGTGGTAGTGTGGTGCTATGTGGTGCTAGTGTGGTGTCAAGTGTTAAGTGTTAAGTACTAAGTCTCAAGTGCGGATATGAAGGATGGGAGGAGCAAGTATAGACTTAGTCTTGCAAATTGCGAAATGTCTCTTTGAAGTGTTGTTGGGAAAAAAAATCAATCCAATATTTAAAAATATAAGTGTGTAAACCATGCATCTCAGCAATTATTTGAAGAGTAACATACCTTCAGAGCAGACCTCAATGTGTTGATTCAAAGTCGTAGTAAAATAATATGTTTTATAAAATCGAGTTATTTATAAGTTTGTATTTTGATTTGTTATATGACAAAAGTCGATGCCAACTAGTGAGGCTCGCCACTCCTCAGCCTTGCTCTGTGGGGCAAGAGTCAGTTTATCTGAAGTTATCCCAACCCATTAGCAAAAGACTAACTTGTCTCGCCATTCCAATACTTTCAGAGTTCATTCACAAGATTTTCTCGAGATTCTCCCTCATTCCTTTATTTTCAGAGTTCAATCATATCTCGAAGACTTCCATTTCTATACTTGTTGGTGTAAAAACAGTAATCATTACATCTCACTCACAAATTCTCAATCTCCAGTAATTCCAAAAAAAAAAAAAAAAAATTAAAATGTGACAAAAGGAATTCAAACTATTACATAACAAATCACATTATTTCCTTCGCCAAAATAAGTTAAATTTTTCAGAAATCATCCTCAAAACTAAATTCACAAATATTTACAAACCTTTAAACAACTTTTCACGAACATTAAAAATACATTTCACAATCATTTAAACAAATTTTTTCAATCATTTAAACAAGTATTCAAAACCTATAAAATAATATTCACAAGTTTACATCTACAAAAACAATCCTTAATATTATATTTTCACCTTAACACTAAAACACACACACACACACACACACATATATATTATATACACACACACACACAAATATTCATTCACACATTCATTCATGCATCACTTTAGAATTATTATTATTTATTTACAACAGTAAAAACTAAAAACTATACACTTTTTACAGCAAAAGGCGATTCGGGGTGTCGATTTTGTAATTCATAGCCGGGTTTAAATTTACATTTATTAAAACTAAAAATTATATACTATTTACAAAAAATAGCAATCCAGGGTGTCGTCCATTTGTGGTGCTATGGTTGTCATCCGCTATGTCACATCTGGGTAAAGAGCCCACACACACACATAACACCAACACCTTCAATGCCCTCTCCCTCCCCCACACACGCAACACTTTGTAGATTCTAATATGATGCAATCCCAATCTGCCAAGAGTAATTCCTGGGAGACATAAGGGACAACAGGAGTTATTGGATCTGTGTTAAAGCCATGCAGCTAGGGCAAAGCAGTAGGTTTGAAGAAATATGTGAAATCTATGTAGTAGGTTCAAAGACAACTGTGATGCAGATTGCAGTGCGGAACAGGGTGTGGTGTTGGGTGCAGTGCTGACCATGTTAATAGAGGTGGTGGCAGCCCTATATTTAAAATGGTTCTGAAACTAAAGTTGTTTTGGGAAGAAAAATTTACTGTGGGATCATGTAGTGCCTCCAGGGTAAAGTCGATACTCCATCCGGCTCAATGAAGCGCTTATCGTCTAAACCAGATAACAATTATTTGGTCATGCATTCGGTGTAAACCTCATGACCATGTAAATGAAACTGGTATTGAGTTTCCAGAACTCTGGTGCAATTATCAAGGCAATATCGATCATCATCGTGAAGAAGGAATTGCAGCACGTTAAGTCTTATACCTCTGCCTTACTACACACAGCTCATTCAAAACAATGTATTCATAAAGCTTAGGATACAAACCTACAAAGTTTGTGATGATTCAACCCGCACATTCATCCTTCATGGCTCCAGTACGGCTTTTGTTCTCGGGTGAGAATCGTAGCGGGTTATCGAGCACATAATTAGATGTATCAAACTGTGTCTTTAAATCTAGGGTTAATAATTCATAAACATCTCTTGAAGGAATTTTTATATTCATTAATCGATGTCACAGTATAGAACATACAAGGCTGGCAGAGGAAATTTTTGACACATATACTGGTAAAGAAATTTGTAAAAGGTAAATTGTTAAAGATCCAGAATGGCAACACCAGTGTGCAATGGCATGTTAAACATAACAGAGTTCTTTGGCATTTCGACAAGAACAATATTCTCCTTGATGATCTGTCCTGCTTGGAATGTAGGCCACCCAATCAGTTCTGCCGCTCCAAATATAGTCATACCTGGTAACGACTTTTATGTACCTTTCCTGGCGGACATTCTGCAAGGTTTTTCCATATACTGCATTATTCATTATTTAAAAACAGATTTCTCAAAGTCGTTCGCAGCCTGGCCACATTTCATAATATTAAACTCGATGTACGGATGCATCCAAGACTTCTGCTGAAAGTGCAAAATGCAATGAACAGAGTCAAGTGTTGTTCCACATGTCAAGTACTGCCTCAGTGTTTCACCATGAATATCATAATTCTTCCATGTTATGAGTGTCAAAAGAGATTTTAATGTGAGCCATTAGGAGGTATGCCATTTACTGGCAGATTAATAGCACAATGTGACATTCTTCTGGAAAATACAAATCTACTTCCACAAAAAAGCATATGCCCCCTCATTCACCATGTTCACAAAATCCCATGATGAAAACACGTATGCCTCAACCCACTCGATATTTCCAATTGCAAGCTTACTCTTCAAAGTGTGACTGTACAGGCCATTTACATCGAAATAACATATGTATTTCGATACCACACTGGGGTTGTACTCTACACACATGTAAATGTTATTGGCTTCCACATGTCTGTGTAATGCCGCCCTTAACACAGCATTCAACAAAAAAGTACATATCAAGGCCAGTCAAAAGCTCTAACTGTGCATCTGTTATCGACAGAGAAGCATCCCATGCAACAGACCATTCTGAGACGTACATGGCGGGGTCAAGATTGTAATGAGCCAAACATATGGTCCTGAAATTTTCAAACACATCTGTCAGCAAACAAGGGTCCGCCCATAAATATTGAATGGCGTGCTGCAGCAGGTTTATGCAGTGGAATACATCCCATGTGGCTTGGGCATGAGCATAATCCTCATTACTAACGCCATTGCCTTTGTGTCCTTTGTGATGTTGACCAGAGACTGTCTTTGGACTTAACAAAGTCATAAGGAAACACTCCCTTCCTTTTTGCCAATTAAAATTGGGTGTTGTCTGGAAACTTTGAGCAGGTGATACTCAATTTCACAGTTTTCAAATTGCTTGCCAATTCCCTGGCGAACCTGGACAAACAAGGCAAATAGCCAGATTTGATAATAAAACATAATTTTAGTAAAGTAAATATTATTTCCTTAATCTATTAAATTATTATAACATGAAATTAAAAGATTTTCAATGAATTAACACATTTTTTAATTTTCTCATTTACTATTGTATGGAGTTCATACTTTAACGTGAAATATGCACATTTCTTCAGTATAAGTAATTAAATTTACTTTTAATTTGAATTTTTGTACGTATTTTACTATGCGATACAATTCCAGAACTTAATAGTCTTTGTAATGCAGCACATCTGGTTTTTGAAATATATATTTTGGTATATTATATAATTTGTAAAAATGTAACAAGTATTGAAGGCGTTAGTGTATAATTCATTCTTATACTACTGTATATCATTTATAAGGACTTTGAATTATATTACCTGGGAATAGAACTCATGTCTTACCCATAAAATGAACCCAGATTATATTAACCATGACTTACCTGGGAATTGTACGTAGCTTATAATAATCATACATTACTTGGGAATCGAACTTAGCTTATAATAGGCATGACTTACCCGGGAATCGAACCCAGCTTATATTAACAATGCCTTAACTGGGATTCGAACCCAGAACCCAATATTATAGTGTAATCCTCATTGCCACAGGGGTTGTCGATGTAACACAACTATTTTTGTATATTTGTGTTGGAAAATGATTTATTAAAAATTATTACGCGCATGGAAGAGCTGTTTGTAAGGGAGTTAGACCAGGTCTACGTAAATGGTTAAGGATGGGTAAGGCAGGGGAATTTTTCACTGGGTGTCAGGGGCTACAAGAAGTTTTTCTATGCTCTAGCCAAAACAGTGCGGAAGCCAGTGTCTTGTCAGGGAGAGGACTGTGTCGGGAAGCAGATAAATAATTTATGAGCTCGGCAAGAAATGTTGCTGGTTAGCTGGACGATGCTTTCAGTGAATAAATCATCATTTTTCCCAGCTCTGCTCTTGTGATACTCACACGGCCGGGTGTCTTTGAAATATTACAATTAATTTTTCTGGTTATACTATTTCAGAAAAAGTTTTTCAAAAGTGGTTAGAGTGCTTACCTCCATTATTTTATTTGTGTAGTCTCTTGAATTTTGTTAAGCAGTTTAGAGAGCATTTTTTAATTGTCTGTTGTGTGTATGTTGATCATTCGTATTTAGTGTGCTTATCTCATAGTTCCAAGAGAGAGAGAGAGAGAGGGGGGGAGGGATTCTCTGTTTAAAGTTGCTTGAAAAATCTACAGTGTGCTTGGTTCGCGAACATGTCTTGCAATAAAATTTGTGCTCAGCAGGATTCACTCTGGAACCTTAAAGTTAAAACACTAAAGATTATTTTAACTTATCTTGTTAGGGCTTTATGTAGAAGCCCTTTTAACATTACCCTGTAAAACTGATATACAGTGTTTGAGCTCACTTGTTAAGGATAGTAAATCATTTTTAAAACTGCTATTCATTTAGGTGTGAATACAACTTAATTTTTTTTTTTTTTGAAATTGTGATCGAGTGTATTTTTACTCTCAGGACACAAGTTTATGTTATCTAGTTTAAAACTATCTGTTCAGTGATTACTCTCACAGTTATATTATTTTTAATACTGGGTAAACTTGGCTTATATACATATGATAATAAATTTTCCACCACTTGTGTACAAGAATAAATCACTTTGAGAAAGTTTAAGACTTTATTAATCAGCATAATTTTTTCTTGTTTCTTAGGGAAACCAAAAATTTCACTATTAATTAATCAGAATAATTGTTGTGTTTCTTAGGGTATTTGAAAACATATTTAGTAAAGGGAAAATAAATACACTCAAGTTCATTCATTTTAATGCATACACATTTATTCTATAATTTGTACATCTAGGATTTTCCTTGAAACAGTTTGTTTCGAACCAATGATTTCAGTATTACACAAGTATAGGAGATTTCAAATACAAATGAGCAGTCATTTCAATAATATACAAGTATAGCACACAGGTTGTTTTTTTAATATATGACACATTTTACAAGTATAAAAAAATATATACATTTTTTAAAGGAAAAAAAAACATAGTTAGCAAAACTTACACAAGGGAACCTACAAATATTTTAAAACAAGGTGATCCACAAATATTATAAACCTAGTAAGTATAGTATGATCCACGAAAATTTCAACACAGTGTGATCCGCAAATATTTTAACACAAGGTGGTCCACAAATATCTTAACACAAGTTAGTATAAGTTGTTACAAAAGTTATAAGTTATTTGCAACTTCAGTAAACAACATTTTCAGACCTTTTCCATAATATTGTATCCAAATACCCTTCTTCAAGTCTACTTTCAAGGAGAGAATGTTTCTTATGTCCTGGTTTTATCCTGTCTGCTTGAATAGACACTTCTTTACATTCAGGGGAGAGTAACATGGCACTGTCAACCAAGTCTGGGATGTCTCAACATAATGTGGCTGCACATCTTCAACACTAAATGGCAGTGACATTGTTATAGTCATATAAATAGCAGGACATTTGCTCGCATCACTGCATTGTGTTAATACATGGCTTTTTGTCTCCCAGCAGGAAATAAATATCCTTAAAATAATCATACTGTCACAGGTCTCAGTAAATTCGCAGAGAGTTCTGGAACACCATTAAATTTACAATACATTAGACTTGCCTTGTTTCATGCTAACATAGGGATTTCCAGGATGAAAGAACAGTGTGTTACTTGTTTGCTATCCTACACACATCTGAGAACTCTTAGCAAGGAACAATGTATATATCGGTAACTTGATTCTCTAACTTTGCAAGTTAAAGCGTGTATGAGAACTAATCTGTAATTGTGCTAAATTTATTGTTCAATGTACATAATGCTTTGAAAAAAACATAAGCAGTACATAATAAGTTATCAAACATTTCATAATTGTGTACATATATATGAATATTATTGTCACATTCTTCATAATACTGAAATGGTAAAATATTATGTGTTGCATGGATCAGATGTTTGAAATTCTGTTATTCCTCATAAAAGCTTGTTACTATGTGCTCATCCTTAGTTTTAAAGAAAAAATTGTTCTCTAGGCTATACAGTCTGCACTGATTTACAATACAATTCGTACTGTTGCAGTTAGTTAAACTGGAATCAAAACGACATGGGTCATTACATGGTGTTAAAAAATCCAAGCCAATATGAAAATTTGTAATGGATATTGGTGTTACAAATTTCCTTACCAACTATATGTGAATATGCTACTCTATAAAGTACAGAATACAAACCATTTTGAATAAATGTATACTTAAAAGTAGGAGAGAACCTTATTCTGAATTTACAACTTCACGACCATAGATATTACACACTGAAGGAAAATCTGAATCATCTTGCTCGAAAATAAAGTTTTGGATGTCCCTGTGGCACATTTCCTTCCAATGTATTGTGGATTCCTGATCAGGTCTAGTGAGTTGGTAGGCGATTACCCCAATGCCGTGCTTTTCCTCCAATTCTTTGGTAAGGCTGGCTGAATCAGCTCTTCAAATGTAGATGGTAAGTCACTGTCGGGACAGCGATACCTCACAGCACAATCATTGCATGCTAACCATTCAACAAGCTAATTCCAAGACTGTAATCGAAAGTGTAGCACCAATGTTCGATATTGTTACACACTTGAACTTTTAGAATACCATCATACAACTTAAAGAATACTTCTCTGTAGCCTATTTGCAGGATTTCGTATGAGACTGTAGGGTCAAAGATGATAGCCATGACTGTCAATTTAATATTAAATACTCTCTTTTATATAGTCTATCATTTAAGTGTTCTTCCTTAACCAAACATTGCATTTCCAAATTCCACAGTGAGGCTTTAATTCTTGGTTGCCTATGTACATAACATGTTCCTTGTTGTCATATTGCTCTATTCACACTGTAGGTACAGGACAGCAACATCCCTTCTGCTTGAAGAATTCAATTTTCTTGCATAATGTGAATTTCATTATAACTTTAAAAAAGGTTTCAAATGCTTGTTTACTCTCATTACAAAGCAGTGTACTGTAAAGCTGCAAATTATACAAAGGACAAAATCTGCACCCATAACAAACCTCGAACACTTTAAAAGTTTATGTCGGACTAATTAACGAGAACACCAATGTTCTTCTCTGTTACACATTTGAATTTCTAGTGGACCATCTTCTTTGTGTTGAAACCACACTCTTGTAACCTGGAGTAGCACTAGTATAATGAAGTGTTGAGTCAAACCACTCCATCGTAACAGATGTGTTGCTGCTGTATGTTTGCTCCTTACATATTATTTCAAGGAATAAATGTTTTTCAAAGAATAAATGTTATTCACACTTTACTGAGAGTAAACCACCAAGTAGGTTTAAACATCATCATCTTGAAATTTTCCAAATTTCAGCTTGGTTAAATCGTATTTAAAAACACAAATATTGACGTTCCAAACCTCACATTGCCACATACCACAAGGCGATATTTTAATGCTGCTACTTCCTTTCATTTGCATGGTGTGTTGCTTGTTATTACATATTTCAGTTGAGATGGTGGGAGTGTCATAAAACTCTCTACTGAGGTTATATTTAATTTGTCTAAATTCTTGTTCCTTTATTATTTATTTACTTCTGTTTTTAAAACACAGATCCCACGAAGTTTGCTACTGGGTCTCATGTTAAAAACTGGACAATCATCCTGTTCATAACACAATACTTGTTCTGTGTATTTGTTTCCTGCAAAACTTTGCACGTAGTTCTAATGTTCATCTCTGTTACACATCTGGAATTTGGAGTATATGTTCTTTAGAGACTTGAACCACGCTCTGTTGTAACTTGGAGTAATACTGGAGTATGTCTGCTCTGGATTTAATGTCTCCAGTTGAAAGTTTTTATGCAGGTCTGAACTTGTAACAAATAAATTTTCTGAATTATTATCTTTTCATGTAGGTAGGATGCTGGTACAAATATTCTCTTAGAGTTTTGCTTTTACATTGTGAACAGAACATCACAATGATTAGTGTTGTAGCATTTTACTAGCAAATTAATTCTTGAACAGTCATGATATCTTCCACTGTTTTTCTACTTCTGTATTAGTTAGACTTTATAAAATTTCTTTCTGCATATTTCCCAACCTGTATACAGGATAGTCGTCGAGAAGCTATGTCACCACAGTCCCATTTCAAACTGTGTACTTCGTACATTTGATGTCGAAAACTCATGTTCAATTCTTGATTTAAGGTAGACCAAGCATTCTGAGCTTTGAAGCATAATACTTTTGTTTCATTATCGTTAATTGCATAAGAAATTGTGAATTCTGTAATTACAAAATAATTTTCTCGATAATTTTCGAAACCTTACACAAAGCACATCATGATTGTAAATAACAAGTTTTAATAAGTCTAATATTGATTACAAAAGTTCAGTTGTGCTTCCGAATCAATTTCATCAATAGCAGAACTGTCTGTTGGTAAAACAGGATGATTAGCGAGTTCCATTACGTTTTGCCATATTCGTATTACGCATTCTCTACTCTCAAATTGATTGTGTTTGGTTGATTGAAGAAAGCCGGTGTACCATACAGATGGACAATCTTCATCACAAGGCAAATACGAGACTATGTCCTCATCGCCTCTTAAATCCTCTGAGAGGAATGGATACACATGTGGAATTTTGTGTCCTGCAAATGCTAATAGAAATTATTTTGGTACCAGCAAGAGGTTCTCGACATCTAAACTTAAAAGCGATTTGCTTTTTCCATATGCTAAAATGGCCTTAACACTGGACTTAATCGCAGCAGTGACCATTGTGAATATTACCTGCTGTTGAAGCTTGTAGACTGATGAACATATTGGAGAAGTCTGTTGATTAATGCAACTAATCAGCGATACACTCCCAACATGATCTGACTTCGACAACGGCTGGCTTAAGATTTAAATAAAAATACATTTATTGCTTCTTATATACTATACAAATTCTAAATGGCCTGAAATCGTGGTATTTTTATTAACCTTTGTTCATGTATCCGCCTTTCTGATATATTTGCGTGTTAGGAATTGTAAAATAAACAACACACAAAATTTGTATATCATAGAAAAAATATATATGTTCATTAACTTCCAAAACTCCTATAGGGGTTCGAAATACAGCATCCTTATGTGTTAGTTTTAACTTTAAAATGTGGTATTTCGCTCAAAAGTATACATTTGGTATAAATGTTAGTTTGCCAAATTTCTAAAATAAACTTGTTAGATACGAAAATTGCTTTAAAAACTTTTAGTTTCGTAAAGACTATGCAATTTCAGAATATATATGCAGGTATTTTTTAAAAAAATAGCTAGCAAAATGTATGGATAGAATTTTTTTTTTAATAGCAACATGTTTGGTAACAATTTGTTTTGTACCCGAACACATTAGCTAAAAAAAATATTTGGGTGAGAATTTCCTGGACTTGAAATATTTTTTATGGAATAAATGTGCTTTGCTGGAGACGTGATATTTTCCTGGATGGGGCAAGCCTGCCTCAAAAGGCTTGGGTTGGCAGATGTGCGCTAAATTTGCTGGTGGGGAGAGCTGGTTCCCACGGCCAGGTAACTGCTTCCCTGCCCGACCGGTGCAACACCTGTCTCAATGTGAGATATTGCAGTTGCCACTTCGTCAGTATCGAGACGTGTTGTGAGGGTTGTGCCCACTGGCTTTGTTGAGCGCTTGGTGGGCGACAGCGAGCGCTGTATTATCGCTCACCAGGCGGCATGCCTTGATGTGGTGTGGAGTCCTTGGATTGGTCAGGAGAGGGGGAAGTGCCAGCCATAATTTTTTAGGTCAGTGCTTCGCGCAAGCGAAGCCGTCCACGCGAGAAAAGGGAGTGGGTTGGTAAGGGGGTGACGGAGGAATGTGCATGCACAGTAGAACTCTGCGGGGGAAGTCGGGGCGGGGAAGGGAATGGTCTTCGATACCTGGCAATTTCTGCATGCAGCAGACGAAACTGTAAACTATTTGCCTTACCTCTTGCCTTGCGCCCTCTCCATGCCATACCACTCGAAGCAGTAAGCAGTTAGGCATATAATCTATTGCTTTTTTTGCTGATGTGATAGGCTTGCACTTGCTGAGTACACATTGGAGGAGGCGTGGTGAAACTGCGAAATGTGTGGTCTCTAACAGCGTGAGAACTTGCGGCAATTTCTTTGACTGTGTCGTGTGCACGGAGGAGGGGGAAGGGGCGGGCAGGTGGTGAGATTTTTTGGTTTCCAAGAGCTTTCAGTTACAAACAAGCTGTTGGCATGCCTCCTTGGGTACCATAAGGCATTGAAAATTGATCATGTCTCATATACTTACAGTTTTCCCTCATGTGTTCACATAAATGCTTAGGTTTTTATTTAATTATGCAATCGTTGAGAGTTATGCAGTTATGGGAAAACGTTTTGAGGAATTGCTGATATTTTAATGTGCGTTAAGAGGGAAGCCATTTTCTTAGACAGTTGCATGGGGTTAGATCAATTTCTTAGCTTATTCAATAATTTTTGTAAGGCTTTAGGTGGAAGATTGTTCGTCTGGTTTAACCTGTATTTCGTTGTGTGTTTAGAGAGCCGATGAGGGTGAAGTACATATTTATATTTGTGTTGGGAGGGGATCTTTGTCAGGGGGAGGGAGTAATTGAAATTTTATATTTGTTGAGTATTTGTTTAATGACTTCAGTTAGAATTTGAAATAATTTCACCACATTATTAAAGTCTTTTGGTTAAACAAACCTTTTTATAATTTGTACTTATTTCATTTGCTTCGTGGAAATAGTTCGTTCCTTTTATGCTATTAGAGGTATGATTATGGTTAGCATTTGCTCGATTCATACGTTTAAATTAATAGAACATCTCTTTTCATTTAAAAATATTTGCTTCACTGAAAAGAAAACATTTAACCGTATCTAAACTAGTTAAATCCTCAGTATGCCTTCAGACCTGCTCATTATTCACATATGTCACAAAGAAGAAAAATGGCACTTATACCACTCTTACACCAACATTAACTCTTATATAAACAATTAAAACCCACTCCTCTGGTCAATCGGCTGTAGAACGTCACAAAGTACACATCGATCCAACTCTGCCTATTAATAAAGAATTCTTTAATATAAACAAATTCTTTAGTAATAGAAATTGATTTAAAGAATTAATTTTATTAATCGATTAATAATTTTAATTCATCTATTAACAAATGTAATTCATTATTCAATCACTCAAATCATTATTTAATCTCATTTATATATAATTTGGTAAATAGTCCACTCTTGCACCAAATACGACCTAGACCACTCTTGCATCTGTATCCAGAACATGCATGTGCCTACTACTGCCTTAGCACTTTATTGATGCGTCGGTCAAGTGAAACTTTAAAAGTATTAGGAAAGTAAAAGTTTTTTCACTATAAAGTGATCAATTTTGAAATCAACTTTACAAAAAATGACTGCCCCTGCCTGCATATATTTTAACGGGCGCACTATGTGACATGCGCCCATTGAAGTTGGTAATGAGAGAGAGGAAATAGTTCCATAACTTATGGTCGAATAAAAAGTGTTAGGTTACTATTTTCGATAACTTAAATTATTCATTTCGCTTTCGGTTTTTTTTTATGCATCGAAGTTTAAGAAGGATCAGATCTGTAAAACATTTTCTTTTCTTATAATTCCGTAGTTTCACCTGTGACTGACGCATGAATAAAGTGACGAGGCCCACGACAATGTTAACTTTATTTAAGGAGAAATACACAACGTGCATACAAGTAGATCTTAAGCAGGGATTTCAAAAGTGCTCACTTGACCGTGAACAGCCTATACCAACTTTACCGGTCTCAAGTCCGTCCCTCATTGCGCCATTTAAAATATATGCAAAAAGGGGGGTGGGGGAAGTGAATTTTTTCTAAAGTTGATTTCAAAAGTGTTAATTTTATCGTGAACCAACTTTAATAGGAAAACTTTCGCTGCATGCGGTAACCAATCACACACCAGGCCCGTTCCTAGAGCCACGCACAACCAATGGAAATATGGGCACTGCCACATCAAACGATCATCACACCTCTTCACTTCCTTACAATCACCTGCCATGTAATAAAGATATAAGCGGGTGAATAAATAACCAGTATAGGCAATCTTTATCAGAAGAGGGAAGCGCCAGAGCATGATACCACGTGCGCATGGGATAATGACGTAATCAAATTAATTGTTCGTGTAGAGGTAAGGAAATAGTTGTTGAAACCAACCAAATTATTTTATTGTTCTCATTTGTTTTCCTCAAACTGTGATTTGTTTAGTGCAACTAAAGATTTGTTTTTCTTTACGTGAATTAAACAGTTTAGGTTAATATACAAAAAACCTGGAACTCCGACTGAGATTTGAACCTATAACGTTTGTGTCCTAGCAACCTCAGTTAAAACCGACTACTGATTAAAATTATTTTAAGTAAATGTAGTTTGAATACTGGACAACATGCGCAAATAAATATTTCAACTTTTAAAGCATTACATTTCCAGTTTCCTGTTGAACTTATTTTATTAGGATGTTTAAACAATTACAAACCATCAATAAATACACTAACAAAAACTGTTGCTATCATAATTGTCATAAAAAATGCAAACAAACTTTCGAGTTGTATTTTCGAACGAAGGTAATCACGTGAGTGGTCCAACAAATACATGTATAAATTTGACTCGACCAAATATTTTGTTGACTGTGTAATTTATTTTGGTCCAAAACACAGGTTTTGTTCATTCAAGCGTGTATTTTGTTAAATGAGCCAATTTCATTTTGTTGCTTTTCAAGTTTGGTTCACTCAACAAAATATTTTTTTAGGACAACTATATATTTTTGTCCCCATGTAAGCGAACACATTTTCGCTGGAACAAATATTTCTGAAAGTGTACACCGTTCATTCCATTTGCAGGTAGGAAAAAGGTCAGAAACGTACTAGGTAGGTTACGGAGGAGAGCTGGAAGCTACCTTATTTGGATTTATATTTTTTTGTCATTATTTATGTCTGAGACAATTTTTTTAGAAAACGTAACATTACTAAGTTGTGGCAATTATTTTTATACGCAATTATCGCTTGAACTCTTGTACTAATATCCCATCTGTTGACATTCTCACCATGTAATCAGTAATTAATTTTCATTTATTCCTCGCCTAGAAAACAAATAAAGTGAGTGAGTGAACAAGTAAAGTGAGCAAGTGAAGAGATTTGGAGGGCCCTTAACATCGAGTTCTTGAGAGCTGATGAGGGTGATTGAGGTGAGTATGGATCAGCGCCGGAATGAAATGATGGGGGAAACGGGAGATCCCCGAGAAGACACGCCAACCAATGGCATCGTCCTTCACAAGTCCCACGTGGGAAGATCTGGAGTGACATGGCCGGGGATTGAACCCGGTTCGCCTTGGTGGGAGGCGAGCAGGCTGACAGCTCGGCCACCGTGGCACCGGAAACAAATTAAAGTTCTCCACTTATATTACAGTCATTCGGTCTTTTGAGTGTAGAAGTATGCTTTGTCAAATAATAAATTCAATAATAAAGTCCTGAAAACTATTTATGGCTCGATAATTGGTATCACCGGGATGATTTCTATTTCCACCTCTCAACGTCTCGTCAACAGCGATGTCATTAGCGACGCAGAAAGTTGATCAAGGAAGCTGGATCCTAATTAAATATCACTACCGGACATTTACACCGATACAGCGCCAAAACAAAGAAAATAGCATTACTCTTTGCATCCATTATATCACAAGGAGCTTAATTTGTAGTTAATTCCACCATAGAGCAATGCAGATGCACTGAGAGAAAATCGAACAAACTATTTGTTTGTATTGGGCCAAATAACAAACTATATTGTTGAGCAAAAAAAGTTGAAAAGTAACAAAACTACCTTTGTACTTTTAGCAAAATATATGTTTGAATAAACAATATATCTGTGTTGGGCCCAAAAAAAATTAGACTGCGAACTAAATATTTTGTTGAATCAAGTGTTTATATTTGTTTGGCCACTCATTTCACTGCCTTCGTTCGAAAATACATCTCGAGAGTTTGTTTCTATTTTTTGTGACAATTATGATAGTAACAGTGTTAGTGCATCTATTGAAGATTAACAATTGTATAAACACATTAATAAAACAATGCAACAAAAAACCTGACATCTAAAGCTGTAAAACTTGAAACATTTGTTTGCACACGTTGCCGAATATTAGCAGTATATCTATTTAAAAGGTTTGCGGCGACATCAGTTGACACATAAGCTGAGATTACTAAGGCGTAGCGCTCGGACGCAGGTGATCTAGGTTTGAAACTTGGTCGAACTTGTAAAATATTTTTATATCAGCCCAAACAGTTTACTGTACGTGCAGCCAAACGAATCTTTAGTTGCACCAAACAAATCTTACAGTTTGGGGCAACCAAATGAGAACAACAAATTAATTTTCTTTCAGCAACAAAATATTTCATTCACCCTATACAAACAAATAATTTGGTTGCACCAAACAAATTTTGTTTGTGTCAACAAAACTTTTTTTTTTAATGTGCTAATTTTGTGTTACCTCTAGACAGCAGTATTTAACCGGCTGCTTGGAAATGGGAAGGCGTCAGCCATTACGCATGGTGAGGAAACGTTCCAGCATTCACCTGGAGAGATTTAGGAAAACCATGGGAGACCGAAATAAAGACCATCCTGTCAGGATTCCACCTGTGTCCTGCTGAATGTGAGTCAGTTGGTCTACCACTGCGCCAATATGCTCGGCGATAGACGTGTGGACTTTCCATTCAGCGACAGCATCATCAACAATCAACGCACTGTAGGGTGCTTTACGTGAACAGCAGGAGTCAGCCATGCGGCAATCCATCGCAGTAAGTTGGTGTCGTATGGATCACGCGTCATGAATCAACAGAAAGTTTTTAAGACTCTTCGTCAGGGTCGTTTATCAACATCGCGTACGGAAGATCACATTCGGAACGCGGATGTCTTGATCAGGGAGACCGACGAATGGACCCGTAGAAGGAGAAACACCATGGTCACAGATCCAGCTTGGATGTCGAGGTTCAGGATACAGAGTAGATCAATACACACTGTAAATAATTTTCTGGTAATGTTCCTAAACTCTAACGATAATTATTAACCAATAGATTCTATGGAAATATTACAACATGTCAGACTCCACATATAGGAATATTGAGCGTCGTTCCTATACAGGAATGGGGACATACCTACGCATTTGACTGTTTCCTGAGGGAATGTAGGGACGCTACCAGGGATGTATGGGGAATATATTACCATTGGCCCTTTCTCGGGTAATTTTACGAATAATATCTTAGAGTGCACAGAGAAGAAAAAGCGTGGCGTGTGCTTTCATGTGTGCGCCCCTATTCATTAATTCGTCGTGCTACTTTCTGGAAACGGGCATTGCGTCTGATTGGCTACCGAGTGCAATGATGGCTGCCGTCTGTCAAGTTAGTTATATTGCCCTGATTGGCGAGAAGCGACCCGACATGATGTTGGTTGTAGTAACGCCGTATTGTGGGCCTGTGTGGCTGGAGTTAAGGAGCTGTTGTACCTCTGTATACTTGAGTGCTCTGTGATGCGTTTCTTCAAAGCTGCACAGATCTGGCTCCGAAACCAGTCGAAACGCTTCTTTTCGGAGTGGATTAGGAGTATCGTTGAACGGTATGTGTGCATCGTCGTGCAGAGGGACGATGTGGAAAAGTGAAGTGCGAATGTGTTCAGTAACAGTTGAAATATTGGTTTTGTATGGTAATTGCCTTTACTTTTTCTTTCACCCTGGTATATTATGTAAAAGGGAACTGAAACTTTGTTCACTTTAATATACATGCATGAGACTTCACAGGAACAAATGTTTATGCACTTCTCGCATTTTTACATTTATACATTAGCTGCTGAGAAAATATTTGCGTACGTTAAAAATTAAATTATTCTTATTGTAAGTCAACGAATAACTTCCACAAATGAGAGGATAATGCACTGCCAAAGACTTTTCTGAAAGAAAAAAAAGTGTATGTAGGCGCATGTTATAAATTTGCAGCTTTTTTTTTTTTTTTACAAATTTTTGTTGACAATTTTTGGCAATTCATTTTACGCATTTTTGTAATGTTCATTTTATAACCTCACTATGTTACTGTAATTACTAATATCAGAATGAATGTTTACGTGATTGAAGCTGATATATTATATCTCCAAACGATTTTTACAACTAATGATTAACGTTTATTTGTTAGTGTTCGTATGTTTAGCAGGCTCCTTAAAAACCGAGCGAGAGAATTCACTGACTAAACTTCAAACTTATATTCGGTATGACCAGTGTTTGACTCCCTGTCCGGTCATCTCGATTTCGGTTTTGCATGGTTTTCCAAAATCACATTAGGTGAATGCTGGGATAGTTCATCCCTACAGGTCATAGCAGATACCTTCCCATCTCCCGCTTCAGCGAGCGACTTGTTCAGTCTATAATGACCTCGCTGTCGACGAGACGTTTAATCCTATAGAAAGGCACGTTATTTATCGCCTTATGAAAGTAGGCCTCCTTGAAAGGGTTTAAAGAAGATGGCGATGACTACAGCTGACAGCTCGAGGTTTTTGATACTTTATAAAATATGTAGATACAAGATGTGATGCAGGAAATTCTAAATGCAAGTGGGTTCATCATATTCCTCATTATATTCCCCAAAGTTTAACAAGTGTTATTAGTTTTCTGCTATTTTGGGAAGAAGACAGAAAACCTGTTTTTCTGAGTAAGCCAAACTTGAAATCACCACGTAGCAAAATGTATGTTTTAATAAACGAAACTTATGTTAGAAACAAAATAAATTAGTCTATCAAAATAATAATTATTGGAATAATCCCTGTATATATAATATATATACGCTATTTATATGGCCGTTTATTTGATTGCCTTCGTTATAAAATACAGCTTGATAGTGATTGCAATTTTTGTGACAGTTGAGATGGTAAGAGTGTTTGTGCACTTTTCGAAGCTTAATGGTATAAATATTTTAGTAAAACGAGCTCAACAGGTAACTAAAAAGTAAAGCTACAAAACTTGAAATTGGATACTAATTTATGCACATTGGTCAGTAAGTTAGTATTATTATTATTAGTTTATATAATAAATATTTATTTAGTGCAACCGAATAAGAAAATAAGAAAAATTTGGTTACAAGAACAAAATGTTTCTCGATCCTTATACAAACAGTTAATTTGGTTGCGCCTAACGAATTTTGTTTGATTGAACATAACCTTTTTTCTCAGTGTATTCCACCTGCATTTATAAATACTTTTATTTTTTTTTTAGAGTTTTTAGCTTGATGCTTGAGGTGTTAAGACTCATAAATTATTTCCCTCTAGTGGTTTTACAGGATTATTCATGGAGAATGAAGGTTAAGTAATTAAATGTTTCATACGTTTTCCCATCCACAAACATTAGCCGTGGCTAATTTATAACTCTGTACACCACGTACGTGCTAACTGGTGAAAATAAATAAATTTATCTGCGTGTTCAAGAGCGAGAGAATCATCGTGCGCGACGAGAATGTTAGAGCGTAAACGTAAGGTCAGAGCTGTCCCATCTGTTGCAGCACAAACTTTGGTATTCCTGCAAAAACCAGGAGAAAGGACGTGAGGAGATAAGATAGGAGTGGAAGACCAGTAGGGCTGAAACTGTTGGGAGAGAGGCTGGGTACAGCGCCGGTGGAAATTCCTCGCCACGGTAACATAAGTTACAACGGCAACCGCGGGACAACCACGAAGTAAAACCGATGCAGGCATTTATTTTTGCAGCGTTTATCGTGACTACCCCCGCCAGCATCGTCATGATTATGAATGCTCTAATAAGGGGCGGTGCCATTGAGAACTCAATTCTATTAGATTGCTGCTAATGCAACCCTCTAGTTCACCATGTCTGGGACATAAGAGTAACGCTTCTAGTGTGTCACGCCAGCTGCTGGCGTAACCACAGAGTTCAGTTATCTCATTCACTGACTGCGAGGCTTGTATATGTAGCCTACACAGGCTTTATAACAATATGAAGTTCTCTGCCAGATTAAAAAACTGCTTCGTCCATACAGTAACTTGTTCGTTTTGTCGAAGATATAACAGCTTTTATGACATCAAATATATTATTCATCGCATGTTGGGATAGAAGGAGAGGGGATCTGACAACGCCGGAAATGTCAATATTTGATTGAAAAATTATAATAAACACAAAACGGGAATTACAATAATAAGTGATTACAGCACCCCACAGTAAAAAGTTATAAATGAAGAAAATACTGAACATACACATTAGCATGAAAGGCGTAACAACGAACATGGCATAGGCTATCTCACGCACAGAATGATCTCTAGGGTTGTTTTAAACAGGTAGAGGCGGAACGGAGAACTGTATTCGTACACAAAGTACACAAGAGTTTGGTATCGAAGAAGAACAAAGCAGAAGTGCGAATATTGTTGTTTTACCGAGGAATAATTATTCTTTGTAACTTTTGTCGGGAATCTTAGATTTTTAATTAATTTTGGCACGCTGATTTCGCCCAGAGTACTGTTAACTGGGTCTCTCACACAAGCATGTTAACGAACCAACCAAGTACAGGCACTAGAAATGATAATTATTTTTCGTGACGATGTTACAAATTTGGTTGTTCTGCGGTTCTTCCTCGAAGCCAACTGTCAAAATGTGGTCTTTGTTGTTGAGAAAAGGAACACCATATCCACTACTCAGACAACATCGATTGCTATGTCAACAAAGTATGATATGAAGACTATTAGCGATCTATGTTATGCCAGAACTAGTTATACCAAAAACACTACAGTAACGACGATTGATATGTCAACAAAGTATGATATGAAGACTATTAGCGATCTATGTTTGCTAGTACTGTTATACAAAACACTACAATAACTACGATTGCTATGTCAACAAAGTATGATATGAAGACTATTAGCGATCTATGTTATGCAGTACTAGTTATACCAAAAACACTACAGAAACTACGATTGCTATGTCAACAAAGTATGATATGAAGACTATTAGCGATCTATGTTATGCCAGTACTAGTTATACCAAAAACACTACAGTAACTACGATTGCTATGTCAACAAAGTATGATATGAAGACTATTAGCGATCTATGTTATGCCAGTACTAGTTATACCAATACACTACAGTAACTACGATTGCTATGTCAACAAAGTATGATATGAAGACTATTAGCGATCTATGTTATGCAAGTGCTAGTTATACCAAAAACACTACAGTAACTACGATTGCTATGTCAACAAAGTATGATATGAAGACTATTAGCGATCTATGTTATGCTAGTGCTAGTTATACCAAAAACACTACAGTAACTACGATTGCTATGTCAACAAAGTATGATATGAAGACTATTAGCGATCTATGTTATGCCAGTACGTAGTTATACCAAAAACACTACAGTAACTACGATTGCTATGTCAACAAAGTATGATATGAAGACTATTAGCGATCTATGTTATGCCAGTACTAGTTATACCAAAAACACTACAGAAACTACGATTGCTATGTCAACAAAGTATGATATGAAGACTATTAGCGATCTATGTTATGCCAGTACTAGTTATACCAAAAACACTACAGTAACTACGATTGATATGTCAACAAAGTATGATATGAAGACTATTAGCGATCTATGTTATGCTAGTGCTAGTTATACCATAAACACTACAGTAACTACGATTGCTATGTCAACAAAGTATGATATGAAGACTATTAGCGATCTATGTTATGCTAGTGCTAGTTATACCAAAAACACTACAGTAACTACGATTGCTATGTCAACAAAGTATGATATGAAGACTATTAGCGATCTATGTTATGCTAGTGCTAGTTATACCAAAAACACTACAGTAACTACGATTGCTATGTCAACAAAGTATGATATGAAGACTATTAGCGATCTATGTTATGCCAGAACTAGTTATACCAAAAACACTACAGTAACTACGATTGCTATGTCAACAAAGTATGATATGAAGACTATTAGCGATCTATGTTATGCCAGTACTAGTTATACCAAAAACACTACAGTAACTACGATTGCTATGTCAACAAAGTATGATATGAAGACTATTAGCGATCTATGTTATGCCAGAACTAGTTATACCAAAAACACTACAGTAACGACGATTGCTATGTCAACAAAGTATGATATGAAGACTATTAGCGATCTATGTTATGCTAGTGCTAGTTATACCAAAAACACTACAGTAACTACGATTGCTATGTCAACAAAGTATGATATGAAGACTATTAGCGATCTATGTTATGCTAGTGCTAGTTATACCAAAAACACTACAGTAACTACGATTGCTATGTCAACAAATTATGATATGAAGACTATTAGCGATCTATGTTATGCCAGTACTAGTTATACCAAAAACACTACAGAAACTACGATTGCTATGTCAACAAAGTATGATATGAAGACTATTAGCGATCTATGTTATGCCAGTACTAGTTATACCAAAAACACTACAGAAACTACGATTGCTATGTCAACAAAGTATGATATGAAGACTATTAGCGATCTATGTTATGCTAGTGCTAGTTATACCAAAAACCTACAGTAACTACGATTGCTATGTCAACAAAGTATGATATGAAGACTATTAGCGATCTATGTTATGCTAGTGCTAGTTATACCAAAAACACTACAGTAACTACGATTGCTATGTCAACAAAGTATGATATGAAGACTATTAGCGATCTATGTTATGCTAGTGCTAGTTATACCAAAAACACTACAGAAACTACGATTGCTATGTCAACAAAGTATGATATGAAGACTATTAGCGATCTATGTTATGCCAGTACTAGTTATACCAAAAACACTACAGTAACTACGATTGCTATGTCAACAAAGTATGATATGAAGACTATTAGCGATCTATGTTATGCCAGTACTAGTTATACCAAAAACACTACAGTAACTACGATTGCTATGTCAACAAAGTATGATATGAAGACTATTAGCGATCTATGTTATGCCAGTACTAGTTATACCAATACACTACAGTAACTACGATTGCTATGTCAACAAAGTATGATATGAAGACTATTAGCGATCTATGTTATGCCAGTACTAGTTATACCAAAAACACTACAGAAACTAAGATTGCTATGTCAACAAAGTATGATATGAAGACTATTAGCGATCTATGTTATGCTAGTGCTAGTTATACCAAAAACACTACAGTAACTACGATTGCTATGTCAACAAAGTATGATATGAAGACTATTAGCGATCTATGTTATGCCAGTGCTAGTTATACCAAAAACACTACAGTAACTACGATTGCTATGTCAACAAAGGATGATATGAAGACTTTAAGCGAGCTATGTTATGCCAGTACTAGTTATAACCAAAAACACTACAGTAACTACGATTGCTATGTCAACAAAGTATGATATGAAGACTATTAGCGATCTATGTTATGCTAGTGCTAGTTATACCAAAAACACTACAGTAACTACGATTGCTATGTCAACAAAGTATGATATGAAGACTATTAGCGATCTATGTTATTCTAGTGCTAGTTATACCAAAAACACTACAGTAACTACGATTGCTATGTCAACAAAGTATGATATGAAGACTATTAGCGAGCTATGTTATGCCAGTACTAGTTATACCAAAAACACTACAGTAACTACGATTGCTACTACAATAAATACGACGGTTAATACGAAGATGTGACCAGCTACTTACAAAATATAAATACAACTAAGACATCTTCTGCCACAATTACTTTTAATAAACTTTAACAACAGCGCAGTAATTTACTCCTAATATTTACATACTTATCTCTACATCGCCATCTTAACATACTACGATATTCACCAAGTGTCTTTATTACGGCAAGTGTAAGGTGTTCACGGTACACTGAGCACATTGGAAAGGCTTGATTAAGTCTGATTGCATCCACATAGTTTATTCTACCACCATATGTACCATTAACATTGTCATTGGCGTGCAAATTTTATTCATGCTTCGGTTAAAGAAACTGTAACATTTTTATAAAAGTATATATGTTACGAATTTGCTTATTCTTACATATCCTTCCATAAAAAAAACAAAAACACTCTAAATAATTTTAGTATTCACATATGTTTACCTAACACAGTGAATTCAATGATAAGACATAGAATTACTTTCCCTCTGTGTGTGTGTGTGTATATATATATATATATATATATATATATATATATATATATATATATATATATATATATATATATATCTGTGTGTGTGTATGTTGCTCTCGGTTAATGGAGCATTTCATAAATTAACCTAAAAAATGTCACAGCTCCTGCCAGCATAGCCTATATATTGATAAGTACACTGACTGGCGAGACTAGCTACGTGTGTAATGACACAGGGAAAGTACTTCTATGTCTTATCGTTGAATCCATGGTGTTTGGTAAACATATGTGAGCACTAAAATTATTTAAAAAAGGTTTTTTGCTTTTTAATGCAGAGAAATGTAAGAATCAGCAAATTTGTAACATATTTACTTTTTATAATAATTATACAGTTTCTCTTGACCGAAGCATGAATAAAATGTGCACACCAATGACAGTGTTAATTTTACATATTGTGAAAGAATTAACTGCGTGCATACAAACAGATCTTAATATCTCTCTCTCACACACACACATACATATATATATTTACTTTTATTATATATATAATAAAAGTAAATATGTTATAAATTTGCTAATTCTTACATTTCTATATATATATATATATATATATATATATATATATATATATATATATATATATATATATATATATATAGTATGATAACCACGAGAATATGATAATTAAAATTACTTCTTTTTCTCGAACAAGGGTAGTAGAGCTATGATGGGTGCATTAAAAAGAGTGAAGTGAATCAGTGAAGAGATTTGGGCGTCTCTTAACAGCGAAGTCTTGAAAACCGATGAGGGTGATAGGGAGTGAGTTAGGAGCAACGCCGAAATGAAGGGGCGAGCGAAACGGGAGATCCCTGAAAAAAAACACCCGCCGAACAGAGGAATCGTCCGGCGCGAATCACACATGCGGGAGTGACCCCACCGGGAATCGACCCGGTTCGCCTGGGTGGGAGGTGACTAGTCAGACCACTAAAACACCGTGTGCTTTGTGAGGTTGTAGTTCGCTTAAGTATACTTAAGTACTCTGTGACATTACTGTATGGTCGCTGGCTGTATTTTATTCGAGGTTTATCCGCGCCTTTTTAATCAACACTTAAAAATCACCGCCTGTAGGAGGTGTTTTGTTCTGTCCTAAATATGTTGTGTCATAATCGTTATAGACCGTTAACGGCAAAGTGAGTACTTTTGAGGCCCTAGTTACTTTTTTTATTTCAACTTTTGTTATACTTTAATTGAATAAATATTGCCATGTAAGTAATGAACACAATGTGTATATTCTAACGCACTCAGAATTTCAAGACTATGGCTAAAATAAAACACATTTATTGACTATTATTCTAACTGAGAGAACTTTAAAAAGTGCTCACTTTACAGTGAATATCCTATATACTTCCGTTAACGTCAGTAAAATCAGGGAGAAAAAGGTGTGCTGTAATACCTAGTATTTAGATAGAGATGATGGTTATCCGCGGGAAAGTTGACTGTTTACTAGGATTCAACGTAATGTCCACATGTCCAATGTTCTCTTTCATTATTGGCTGTAATGCATGTATCAATCTACTACCCCATTTCACTGGACCAATAAGGATTCTGATTTTATAAGGCAGAACATACATGATTGGAGAGCAAACAACTTAGGCGAGTCAAAACCTTGTTTGTCCAATCGTGAAAGAATAAATAAGTTACAGTGTTATAGAAGATATGTTAGCTCAAATAATTTTCGCGATTTTTTTTTCTCTCTACTATAAGCTGTTCACAGTCAAGAGAGCACTTTAAACAAAACTACCAAATTTTTCTTTAAATCAGGTTTATATTTTTCTGCCCCTTTTTAATATCAGCATTGTCATTTGACTAATAAATAGGGTGTATAATTTCACCACTCTCAAAAGTCAATGTTTGAGGCCGGAATAAAACATATTTATTAGTGATTGATACCTGTTGGGAGGGTCTTTAAAAGTGCTCACTTATTGTGAACAGCCTATAGTAAGAAAGGGTTCTTAGATAAAACATTATAAAAATGACAGTGCACGAATGTGGTCCGCTGCCCTCTGGTGTAATTTCCTAAGACTTGGTTAAGCTCGGTAGGCGGAGGAACATCCTGGGAGGAGGACTTGAGCAGGGTTTGAGGGGAAGTTGTAAGTGAGAGTAAACTGGGCATACTCACATCGACGTGTTCCGCTGCCCTCTGGTGTAATTTCCTAAGACTTGGTTAAGCTCGGTAGGCGGAGGAACATCCTGGGAGGAGGACTTGAGCAGGGTTTGAGGGGAAGTTGTAAGTGAGAGTAAACTATTCGTACTCACATCGACGTGGTCCGCTGCCCTCTGGTGTAATTTCCTAAGACTTGGTTAAGCTCGGTTGTCACGAGGCGGAGGAACATTGTGAGAGGAGGACTTGAGTAGGGTTTGAGGGGAAGTTGTAAGTGAGAGTAAACTGGGCGTACTCACATCGACGTTGACGCCGGGCAGCGGGAAGACGCGCGTGTGGGGCAGCTCCTTGGGAACGTAGCGGAAGAACTCTTGGCGGCCTTTGTACCACTTGACGGTGTAGAGGGATTCTCCCTCCAGGTCGTAGGTGCACCCCAGAGTGACTGTGTCTCCCGGGGCTACTGCGGGAGGTACACTCACCAGTACGTTTCGTAGGCCGCCCACACCTGCAGGACACACCACACACACACACACACTCGCGACTATCTAATGTGAAAGACAACATTTTTCAGCAAGCGCAATAAACCTTTCGTAAATTTAACAGTAAGCTCAGCATATTCAGATATCAGTTTTTTGCCACCTTAATGATTTCGCTTTGAGCATTTAGTTCATGAGCCAGGGGCCGGAAAAGAGGAATTTAGGGGAAAATGGTGGGAATTGGTGAAACTTGTAGGACATGATTATTGGGTCACATGGGACATTAAAATAGGTGATAGCCATCAGGGAGACGTAGCTATCCACTATAGCGGCCATTCAAAATGGCGACTACAGTGCAATTTTGGAAGCTTTATATCTCGACAACCGTCTGCTCTATTTTAATAATTTTTTTTCAGATGACAGATACTTTTAATAACTTACTTTTTAGTTACTGCCATATTTTCCGCATCTGTTATCACTTTATCAGAAAAAAAAACCTTTTTTACACTTATCTCCCCCATATTTGGTTTTTTTTCCCCCTCTAAATTGGCTTTAATATATTATTTGTTGTATAATGAAATATTCCTTACTTTATGGGCTTCACAACATTTTAACCTTGAACAGTAGCTGGCACACGGAAAATTATGCAAGAGAATTTTAACTACAGTCGGAGAAGTGTTCGTTCTTAATTAAGAGATCGCACGTTCGATGTTTTGAATTTGTAGTAGCATACTTCGTTTTCACAATAGTTGGAAATAAACTGTCTAATATTCAACATACTGTATGTAATAACAATAGTGATTCCAACTCAAAACCAATATTTATTAATCAGCAATTATGTCAAAAGTACGAAATATTGTTAAATGTAAATTATATATAAAAAGTATAAGCCAAAATACATTTTTAGTATAATTGACATAAAAACCTAAATAGCATGTGTGACTAGCGTCACCCACTTTACTGATACCCGGTTGCACCAACATGGTTCGAAACTCGATCCTAGATCGGATCTAAGATCGACACAGAAAACTGTTGCACCATTCGAGTTCAGAACTGGACTGGAGATAGAGATGAAATAAAACAGATAAAACATCGCACATCTAGTTCTATCTGTACTGAAAAATACGCCTACTTCCATTACGTCATATAGACTATTACGAGCCAGTAGCAAAATTTGTGTCATACTTAATCTCGATCTCTCACTTTGGAACCAAGATCGAAGAATCGGATACCCAAAATCATGAAATTTCGTTGGTGCAACACTTTTACATTGGAACTAAGTTCAAACTGGATCCTGATTCGGAACTAAGAAAATTTGATCTTGGATCGGGGAAGATATTGGTGCAACTGGGCATGAGAACTAGTCCTTAACACATTCAGACCCGGCGTACACTGCTGTGTACATTACGCACGTGTATAGGATGTTCACGGTAAAATGAACACGTTTGAAAGCCCTGCTTAAGTTCTACTTGTATACATGTTGTGTATTCTTCTGCCTTATGTAAAATTGACATTGTAATGGGTTTCGTCACTTTATTCATGCGTCGGTCAAGTGAAACTGTGAAATTATTAGGAAAGTCAATATTTTACAAATCTCCTGAGTTTTATACTTTGATGCATTAAAAAACCAGAAAGCAAAAGAAATAATTTAAGATATCACAAATGATCACCTAATGCTTTTTGTTCAACGTTAAGGTATGGAACTACTTTCCACCCATCGTTAATAACTATACAGTACTGGACCAATGTCACTCAATGCGCCCGTTAAAATATATGCAGGCAGTGGCAGTGACTTTTTCTGAGGTTGGTTGCAAAAATGCTCACTTTATCGTGAACAGCCGTTAGGGAATTTTCCGTCTGTACAGCAAACTGCGGAACTCAATGACCAATGACCTTAGCTGTGAAAAAAATGTTTCACAGACCTGGTCTACGTCACGATTGGTTGATATTACTGTAGCCGTACATATAGCCTACAGTCCATTGGCTGTGACAACAAAACAAGTGTTGTGTCGACATAAGTACAGCACGCATCATAGTATGTTTTGTTTGTAGCAGCTAAATTGTAGATTGAAGTGGGTCTGAAATTGTTAAATCAGTAAATGAATATAACCACAAAAATCACTAGTTTAAATTAAATTAAACTAAAACTCATATAATCTTTTTTTTTGCAGCTTTAAATATTTGCTTGTGCTAGACACAGTAGGTCGCCATCGTACATATAAATTGGACTATCAGGAATTAAAAATATCAGAAACAAAAAATTATAAAATAAATCCCATCTGAAGTACTTTGCTAGACAAGTTATTTTCCAGTGTAGAGGTGCCCATAATTTCGCTTACGGCAGGGTCAAACCATATCCTTACTCCTGTAAGAAACCGCCCACACGATTACCCATAAATATATAATAGAACCAACAAAACCTGAAATATGCATTTCATATTATTCCTATGCTCTCTCCAGGAATACGTAATATATTCCAAGAAACGAACATTCCTGAAGACACAAAAGTGCGATAATCCGATAACAGAAAGTAACATTCAGTCTCCTTCAACTTATACGATCTGCTACAAGATTTTTTTCGAAAAGTACCAAATTTTCGATCACTCGAAAAATATTATGTTTGGCCATGAGACCTGGTGAGAAAATCACAAAGTTGGTAACTCCGCAGCCTTTGGCTTCTGCGCGTGGCCACTGCCAACTGCCGTCTGTGTACCATCCTGGATGTGGCCATACTGCACGCACTCGTCAGGAAACATCTCACCTGTTCACCTGACATCCTTCATTAAGGCCCCTGCCTTAATGAAACTTTTTTCACGAAACTATTAAACGAGCGAAAATAAAATATGAGAGGTCCTGAACCAGACTCGGACTCGATAATCCAAAAATTACATTACATTAATTACCTGTAACAGGAATCCAACTCAAAAATTAATTTTTGTTAAATTCGGAAATTTAATAATATTAGGTGCTTTGACCGAGAATCGAACTCGATATTACAAAAATAACATTACATAAATTTCTGCTAGCAGGTACCCAACTCAAGAAAAAAATTTGTTAAATTTTAAATTAAATTAAATTGCTCTGACCAAAAGTCGAACTCGATAAAAATAAATCAATTAATACCTCTAGCAGGTAATAACCCAAAAATAAATTTTTATTAAATTCGGAAATAAAATGCATCAGTTGCTCTGACCAAGGTTCGAAATCGATAATCTAAAAATAACATTACATTAATTACCTCTAACAGGTATCCAACTCAAAAATTTTTTTGTTAAATTTGGAAATAATATAAATGCCTAAGTGAGTACTTGATGAGTATGTAGTTAGTAAGTATGTACTTGGTAAGTATGAACTTGGTAAGTATGTACTTGCCGAGTATTTACTTGATGATTGAAGCTTCAATGGTTCGGAATTATGACTAACTATGCTTATAAATAGGCATAATGCATAATTGACCACACCATCGTAATTGACATCGGGAATAATAACTATGTTATGACTTTGACTATTATACTTCAAGGGTTTGGAAATTATGTCCATGATTATAAAAGGGCTTAAAGTATAAATGACCTTACCATCGTGATGGATATCGGCTACGATGCCTATATTATGAATTTGATGACTACAGCTTCAACAGTTCGAAAATTATGACCATGTTTATAAAAGGCCTTAACTCATAATTGATGGTCTACCTCAACCAACGATCAATCACAGCATGGGGTGAAGCTCCACTACTGGGTGAGACCCCTTCCAAGTTCATCACGTATACCCAACGTCGATAAGGATGAAAGTGCGCAAGGAACCTGCCGCTCCCATTCTCATTTGGTGTTGACAGGTCTAGAGACGGAAAAAAAACTTTCAACATCAGGACTCTTTAAGTTGTCTATTGACCAGATGGCATGCACACTCAATTTCATATTATCTGTAAGGGAACAAAACAAATGCAGTTCCCTCGGCCTACTTGAAGTTCGTTTATCACCACTTAGCATATAATTTTGTGGTGTGATAACTTTTGTTTCCCTGTAGTTTACCAATGTTTCTCAAAAATGGAACAACACAATTTTGAGTCATTATAATTTTTATACCTAAATTTACTTTGTGATAATTAGTAGTTTTGGTAACCTGAAAATTTATTATCATTTATAATTCTCTAGTATGATAATGGAAACTTTATATGACGATATTACTTCAGCAGGTAAGTTAGTTTTGTGCTGTAGAGTAAGCTAAACAGCTGCATATCTGTATTATAATTTCCAGATTTTCGATTAAAAATATCAAATCAGAAATAAATTTTGAAAATCCGATATCGTTACAAGCTTTTGTTAAGGATACCGCTAACATAGGCCTACAAATAGTGTGGAGAGCTCCAGAAAAAAATTATATTCGAAATATTTTACGTCCAAATAACGAATTCCTCCTTCTCTTTCCGTATCTAATGAGAGAAGGTTAATACTATTGTGCATCTAGCTATAGTTTCTAATTGGTATCGTCCTGATTTGTTACTCAAACACTTGAAAAAACATCCCGTGTATGACGTGTTTTGAATTTTCAAACATGTCATATATCACAAGCATGTTATACTTCTGTTAGTAAAAAAGTTGTTTGTTTTTTACTGTATTGATTTTTTACTTATATTTCACATAAAATTTACAAAATTTCGTTAATAATTAATATGAATAAAACAGAAAAAATTGGTGTTTTGATAATGTCCGGTAAGAAATAGTTCTCATAAATATTATTGGAAAATTTAGTGCAGTTGAACACTGTACGTTATCGTTTTGGAGGAATTCTCTGACTCAGATAGACTTTGATTTCATGAGGCGGAGGAATATCCATAAAGCGGGTCTTTAGAAGGGCTTTACAAAAGTTTGAAGTAGCATGGTAACAAATTATGTGGTCTATACACGTGACACTGCTTTGTGAGCAAGACGTTATCTTATGTATACTGATATGGAACCTATATCTGGGGTTCGCTAAAGAGCATGAGCCATTTAAAAAAATAAAACACGGAATTGAAAACAAATTGATGGTAGATAAGGCTCTGGATTGAAATACATAACGGATGAGCAATAATAAATAAAACAAATATACAGAAATATGTTAAAGAGGTTCCTTATTTCAGCCAGTCGACAAATAACAGGTTCGCAATATATGTATGTATTTTATATATTAATTTGATTAACAATTATAAATATTTCTTTATAGTTATCGAGCAATAAAATATGTTGTAAAAACTAAATAAAAAATTGTAATCTCTGCTCATTGTAGTGAGAATAGCCTCTATCCAGCGAGTTTCAGGCCCATCAATACTGCCTCACATCAATACTGCCTCACATCAACACTGCCTCGCATCACTACTGCCTCACATCAATACTGCCTCACATCAATACTGCCTCACATCAAAACTGCCTCACATCAACACTGCCTCACATCAACACTGCCTCACATCACTACTGGACCTAATACACATTTCCAACAATTCTAGGTAGACAGGAGTCTCGTTTTGAAAACTTCTTTTTCACCCCGACCCAATAGGATGCATGATAGGACCCGGTTTAGGGAAGTTAGGCCGCCTTAAAAGAGTATTAATATATACTTCTATTGTGATTAATGTAAAGTAGTTTCTTGTAAGGCACGACAGCCAGCAATTGAGTTTATTGTGATATTGTGAGTAATGTAACTCCATTAGTTTGTGTTCTGACGTTGAAGCATCTTGAATTAGTGTTTTTCCTGTTTAACTTGAAGTATTAAAATAGTGTAAATAAAAAGATGTGTTGTTTGATCCAGATCTATTATTTCCATAGCTCTAGACTACGCCATCCTAAATTAGCATGGTTGTCAGTTCGATCCTGGAGTCAGGAGGAAGCAGAAAAAATGGCGGAGGTTAGGGTTTTCCTATCCTGTTTGCAAGCCGAGCCGTTACTGTGAAATTTAATAAAATTAAGTTTGGAAAGATTAAAAACTATTACGAGCGATAACTGGAAGCCATTTCCCCCCAATTTATAATAGGTAATCCCTCCCACATGTGTGTATAAAACGTGGTACCCTTTCAAGTAAATTCACTCTGTAAATTTACCATATTGAAGCGATGTAGTGCAAACACAAATACCCATGCAGCGAAATACGCGGAGCACGCGACCTTGTGTACACAGCATAACCAGACGAGTTAGTCAGCAGGTAGTGTGGTCCTACTCTTGCATCCGCTATAGAGCTTGAAAACGCTTTTAGAGTGCTTCTTTGTAGTACATTAATGCATGTTAAATAAAGATGGAACCGTTTACGGCTCCGCCATTGCAGTAACCTGCTAAGATCCCAACAACCAGCTAAGTTGTGTGATAGAAAATGTGTTTGGGAGTAATCGTAGTTGCGTGTAATATAGTGCTTTCATCATTGTCATGCTACATACATACGCGAACAGACACAACTAAATATTAATAATGAACATGCATAGCAAGTCCGAGCCATCATCTGGACGAAAATTTGTAAAAACACTGACATTAGATCCAAGCGATATGGTGCGAGCAAAAGAGCAGAAAGATACGGAAGAAATCAGCCCAGCACATGTACAGATATTACGGACACCACACGTACACTGCAACACGAAGAATTAGTAGACGTTTTGAACACCATGCCAACTGAATACACTACTGAAGGCAGAACAAGTGGGTACCTTCAGCCGCGTACAGTACATGCATTACAGGCCACACAAACCGTTACAACCAATATTCCCGACCACTGCACCAACATATCAGAGCACACATATAACAACGCAGAAGTATAAGCGACACCAGGATAAATACACGCCGCACAGACAATAAACGTATTCGTACAAGAGAAACAAGACATCCCTATGTCCGCAGGTAAAACACTCGAAAAGGTAGCAGAATTTTTAGAATCATACGACACAATAAGTAACGTAAACGGTTGGTCAGAGGTAAAAAAAAAAATGAAGAAGGCTCACATTTTATCTCACAGGCACAGAGAAACGAACGTTGGAAAATTTATACTAAATGTCACAGCAGGTTATCACTTGCCAACAAATTGAAGAAAAACTCATAGAAACATTCGCACCACTCGACACTACAGAAACATAAACACAGGGAATGTTGTCAAGCACACATAGAGGACCTAACATTTTTTTAAAAATAAATACAACAAGGACTTACACGAACAGGAGATCAAGAATAATTTGGGAGTCATTATTGTCTGCAATAGCAGATAAGTTAATTACATTTAAAATGACACTTTGGCCCAACTGCTATAAAGTTTGGAAACTGTAGAAATGGGACTGTGCTGATACAGTCAGCTAATAGCGAACAAAACAGACACGGAGCACACACACACACAAAACATACAGGAACAGTTAGCGACATTACACGTGTAAGTGAAGAGACTCACCAGTGAATTGAAAAACCAGACAACCCAGAACAGTACACCACAGAATCATGTCGGCAAATCGTGGTACACTAAAGGCACACAGAAAAAAACACTCAGATTAGGAACACAATTGCCCCAATTCAAAGTACATTCATCCGCCCCTGGGAATCACGGACACCATATACAACAAACGTTCCACATAGTCAGTCACGGACATGAGGACACGGGAACGGAACACAGTACAGACACCAAAAAAATTGCTGGCACATTAAAAGTCATGATTCCAGGCAGGAAAAACGCAAGGAAAATGTATGCGAGTTTGGTGTTTCTCCCGAGGAGGTAAGAGTAAGAAACGTGTGTCCCGCAATGTTCAATAAACGTATTCTAGGGAAAACATACATGGAAATTGCACGACTAAATGCACACACAGAAACATTCAGGTAAAACAGGAACCGCAAAACTGTAGCAAAGCCGCCTAATATTGCCGGTAACAGTGACAATCGAGATTACGAAACCAAATTCCATAAACACACCATTGTCCAAGCTTCAAATATAGCATCTATGGTCGATAAAATGTCAATACCCCAATGTGGGAAAGAATGTTCCAAAACATGCAAAGTCCGCGCACGAAGGCGGGAACTAAACCTCAGCAAAACAGCGAGGACAGTTGACTACGCAGCGAGGTCGCGTGGACAGCAGGTGTACACCGGTAGCAAACATTCAGGGGCAAAATGGTAAACACTTCATTAGTCAATGAAATATAGCCCAAGACATGTGTGCATTGTGCCTATACACAGGACATAAGGCCAAACAATGCAATCTTTTCCCCAACAGCAACAAAATGGAATTCCCCATGGATGTAGCAGAATTATTTTAAAAAATCTCAAATCACTTTCGGAATAGGTCATGTCGCCTTGCGGGTCAGCAAGGATGCCGCGGGCAGTAAGGAATCAAACAATAACACGGAACCGGAGGACGGCTATGATTACAGACATAAACTGAGCCAACCACAGTTCCACAAAAACACAGGCCAAGGATGACAGTTACAATGTCAATAAGCCATTGTCCAGTCGGCCACACAACGCATTACAGTAAAAATACACGGTAAACAATTTTATGCACTCATTGACACAGAATGCTCGCGGAGTTTTATTGCAAGCACCATTATTTCAAATCAACAAGTACTTCCTGTAACAGAAAACAGTTCACTTGTTGGGCCAGCACAGGAGTTAGATGCGCCCGGATTCAAAGCAAAGATAAAGTTAAGCATAGCGGGCCATACGTTTCCGAAAGAATTCTTCCTCACCGATAATCTTAAAATTGACGCAATCCTTGGCATCGACTTTATAAAACAATACGACGTCGTACCTTTTCTCAAACAAATTTTTTTTTTAATAAACGGAAACAAGTCAGATTAAGTTTTACATGTACCTTTTTACAGTTCAGATATAGATGAAACTAACGTAAATACGATACAGTACTGCATCAAGAGGATTGAAACTATTGCTAGTACAACAGAACAATCTTTTAAAGCTTAAGTTAATACAAAATTAGACGAGGCACAGAAAAATTATATTTATAAATTAATTGAAGAGCATAGAGATAGGTTTACACACAGCATCCTTGAGTTGACAGAAGCCAAACACTTTCAAAATCAAGCTAGAGCTAGATACGGACAAACCGATATCCACAAGGCCGTATCGTATTAGCCCCAAAATTAGGGAGGAACTCCTCCAATAAATTAATGAGATGCTGAAAGTTAAAGTTATTCAGCAATCGACTTCAGTATTTTCTGCACCATATCTCACTATACGCAAAAAAAAGGAGGTATTAGATTTCTCACGAACTTTAAGAAAATTAAATCAACGCCCAACTCCAGTCCAGTACCCATTACCCAGAATGGAGGACATTTTAAACACTTTACAAAATTCCAAATACATAACCAGTCTCGACTTAATTTCCAAATTTTAGTCAATTCCCATCAGAAAGGAGGATCGCCAGAAACTCTGGTTTATCATGGATGGAGTGGGCCTCTTCGAGTGTTCAAGAATGCCAATGGGGATAAAACCAAGTCCACAGTATTTTCAACAGTTCATCAACGTATTACTAGGACCGTTAAGATGTAACACAGCCCTTGCGTACATCGATCAAATTCTCATAAAAGGCAATACGTTCACAGAACACTTAAATAACACAAGGAAAGTTTTTCAAAGACTAAGAGAATTCAATGTTAAATAAAACACTAAGAAATGCAGTTTCGTGGAACAAGAACTTAAAATTTTAGGCCATTATATCACACGGCAAGGTACAGTCACGGACCCAGGAAAAGTGACCGTGATAGAGCAAATGGCACAGCCTGCGAACATCAAAGAAGTACGTACATTTCTGGGTATGATGTCCTACTTACGGCGGAACATAGCAAACTACATCACTAAGGCAGCACCGCTTATTGAACTTACCAAGGACAGTACAAACTACAAATGGGAGCATGAACAACAACACACTTCCATAGAACTTAGGCCATTCGAAACATGCCCATTTTAAGGCGATTCAACGAAAACTACACTACCATTTTAGCATGCGACGTTTCCCAATCTGCTATCGGGGCAGTACTAATGTCTGGGAACCCCACGGACAAAAATAGGAACATTATAGCATTTGCATCAAAAAGCTTTCTATTACTGAGGAACATTGGTCCATGATCGAGAGAGAGCTAGCAGCGATCAAATATTTTTGCACCTACTTTCACCAAATGCATATACGGCTGTCATTTCATCATAGAAACAGACCACGCTAGCCTACGATACCTAAAGTCCATGGCGGTACACAATTTATGAATACGACATTGAGACACATATTATTAAGGGTAAACTAAACATTCTGGCAGATGCTATGAGCCATATACCTACCACGGGACGAGCGATAATGGAAACAGTAGTTGTAAACAATGTAAAATACCATGGAAAAAATAAATGTTAGGCTGCTAAATATACCGAGCCCTAGCAGGAGCTCTTTATAAAAACCCTGACAAGGAAAATGAAATTCAAAAAATTATTGGTAAATCTATTGTCAACAACTGGCCAGATATCAAACATATCATTAAGGAGGAGGTACAAACAGTAGATAAGTCGTTAATTAGTAAAGCCATTTTTAATTGAGAATACATTCCAGCTATTAATTAAATAATATCATACATATTTCAAGTAAACGTGGAAGTAATAAAAGAAAATGATCACAACAAAATCAAAGCAACATGTATACAACCAGTTTTAAACTGCCAAATACTTGTCATCGCCAAAAGAATGTATCTCATTTCCTACATATATATAATCATGAGCAAGAATATACACACATTGAAAATGACAGTCAATTGTTTCTAGGTCAAATCGATACATACACATCGCCGTTTGCATGCAAATACGAAAACGACACACACATAAAAAATATTACATAAACACTTACAGAACAGGACAAAGCCGACGCCAAACATAAGAAGTTAACTAGGCGCTACGGAATATCAGCGAACGGCGAAATATATCTCAAGGTAAATATGCCCATAAAGGAAAATAAATTGACATTGGTCCCAGCCTATTACGTTAAAGAAATAATCTCAGCGCACCATGATACACTGTTAGGGGGAGGAGGAGGTCACCTTGGCGTCTTCAAAGCATTACAAAAAATCAAAGCCAATTATTACTGGGATAACATGCAAAAAGATGCCAAAAATTATATTAAAAATGCGACATATGTCAAAAGGTAAAGCCAACCAACCAGAAGCCAGTAGGGCAATTACAGCCGATAGAACTCCCTCCTTTACTGCATTCGTGGTCTCTTGATGTGAAAAGCCCCCTTCAGACATCTCGCAACGGTAACAAATATATACTCGTGATTATCGAGTTTTTCAGCCGATTTGTGGTGGCAAAAGCAGTTAAGAGCGTCGGAGCTCAAACATTCACAAATTTTATTAAAGACGTGGTACTATGTTACTGGTGCCCTAAGCAGATATTAACTGACAGGGGAACTACATTCAAAAATGAGTTGGTAGCCGAACTCCTTAGGAAGTTACAAATAAAAAAATTGCAAATTACCGCCTACAACCCAGCATGCATCGGGCTTACGGAGAGCTTAAATAAAGAAAAATCATATCAGCTAACAGCATGCGTGCATGAGGACCCCACATGCTGGGACAAGTACTTAGATTTTTTTTCACCTTTAATTTCACAATCAGCAGCAGCTTTGTCTTCTACGCGGCGTTGAAGCCGCACAACCCACACGCACACGCCATAACGATAAATTATTACGAAAGGACTGACAACTTGTGTCAGAAATTGCAACAAGAAAGAGAGCAAGTTCGAGTGAGTTTAATAGCAGCTCAAAAGCAACAGAAGAGATATCTGATAGGAAATTCCGACCGAACACCATTAAAATACAAGACTGGGTATGGATATGCAACATCCCACGCAGGAAAAGGCTTTCATTTAAACACAAAGTACAATACAGGGTTGTTGACGTCTTAGGTCCTTCTACTATTAGAATATAAACAAATAAGACTGGTGAGCCTAAATTTGACACTGTCAACACCCCGAATGCTGAAGTAGCATATGTTAAATAAAAAAAATCTTTTACAGGGGGCAATAAGGAAAATTAATATAAAAAATTTAAGTGTGCACATATTAATACTTCATTTGTTTTGTTACAGTGAACTTGAGCGGCATGTAATGTCAATGATTGCACACTTGAACCGATACGCAGCCCACGGCAACTACGGGAGTGTCTGCAGAAGGTAGTAGGCGTGCTAACCACTCGTCCGCCACCAGTGACGGGAACAAAGACGATGACAACATAAACAGCTTTGGAAACCACCCTACTACCAATGCTCATGCGACTTAGAAAACGCATGCCGGAGTATCCTGGCAACAACTTGCTGTGAGATTTTATTATCAAGAAACTGTTGCCCTTACATACCGCATCCCGATCCACAAAACCCACCATCCCTGATGCACTTGATCCATGGATCCATACTGCATGCAAAACAGAAGCAACTACGATGTGTAAAAGTGCTAACGAAATCTATCAGTATATTATTGAGGTTAAAGACAGTTTAGTAAAACAATTCCTTAACTAAGTAACACTTAACACAAGAAAAAAGAGGGGTATCCAATTAATTGGGTACCTGGGAGTATGGTATTGTAAATTACTCTCAAACAAGCACCTAGATGCACTAATTGCGAATGATGAAGAAATAACCAAAAATTTAATGACGTGACGCATAGAATAATCATGGCTGACGACAATTTAAATATTACTGTGCAAGCAACACAACAGATTAAAACACAAGTAGAATTAAAAATTAATCAACTATCTAAACAGTTAATAATACTTCTGCAGCTCTCTCAGCACAACAGCATGTCACTGAAACTATTCAGCCCATAATGAAAATGCAGGAGCTGTTCATCACAATTATTTTTCACTTAATTAATTATATAACATAACACCAGATTGATACCTTTATACACCATTGTCAACAAAACCGGTTACCTTTACAAGAGGTACCGAAAGAAATATTTATCAGTGACCTTACACACGTGGAAAGAAATATACATAAACTTGATATGCGCCTCAGCATACCGATAGCTTACATACTAGATTACTACACAACAGCGCTAGCCGAATGCACACTATCCAGCACGTAAATTTTGGTAAAAATTCGATTACCACTGAAAATCATTGACGGCAAACAGAAACTCTTCTAAATTATCAGCATGCCGCATAAATTTCAAAATCAAACTTGTACACTACACACAACACACACACCCAGTCAACCTTTCGCTAACAACGAAAACTTAAACATGATCAAGGAAATCGCGGACACAACGGAGAGTAAGGAAAACACTTTTCACATCCCCATGAAAACAGCAAACAACGATGATTATGTTATGAATGCGTTAAAGCAGCAATTCAATTGCATAGCCGCTCTGATATTTTCAACAGACGCAAATATTCTTGTCGGTCAGCTAATAAGCTCACTGTTAAAGCAATATTCCCACATCGCTACGTTATTACGAGCACAATTAGTCATACCTTGCCGTAATGAAACCCTAAACACTGCAATCGTAAACAATGACATAGGAAATATTGACGTACAGATACCACGTGGATGCCAAGTGTTACATACGCAAAGTGTCATTATACAGGCCACGCACATTTGCTATGCACGGGCCCCAGTAGCGCCATTTACTCACACGGTCATTCCCATTCACTGGCTTCAGGATCCACTATGTTAATTATAACAATTAAAAATGGATGCCTGAATACATTTTTCCAGTGTTACAAACTCGTTGAACAAAAATAGGAAAATATCGCATGCAGAATTTCCCGGATTGCGACACTATACAAGTTCTCATTACGTCATAAACTTGCGAACGGATACTATATTCTCGGTGACAACACAGTAACACTATAATTACACAGCCACGGGGACAGTTATCCTTTTGTACGCATTAACTAAAGCACTTTACGGGAAAATGATTAAATTATCTCTATTGTTAGGGTAGGTAGCCCAACAGAGATCATAAATGGTGTACGTGTAAACTTGCCTTTCAGCTGCAGACAAGGAGCACGTGGAGGCAGAACAATGCCACATGCGGAGAAGGTAACAGGGTAATCCAAAACAAAGCGCACTATCATCTTAATGTCACCATGAAAGCCCCACGCGCGGCAATAAACAGTTGAACACAGTGGGTTCCACGTTAAGTAGAAAATTATCTCTATTGTTAGGGCAGGTAGCCCAACAGGGATCATAAATGGCGTACGTGTAAACTTGCCTTTCAGCTGCAGACAAGGAACACGTGGAGGCAGAACAATGCCACGTGCGGAGAAGGTAACAGGGTAATCCAAAACAAAGCGCACTGCCATCTTAATGGCACCATGAAAGCCGCACGCGGGGCAATAAACAGTTGAACACAGTGGGTTCCAAGCTAAGTAGAAAATTAAAGTAAAACTTTTGATTATTACGCACTGTTTTAGAACCAAAAGGACACGGTAAATCTTTTCAAAAAAGATGTTATAACGTAATGTATGTTATAACGTAAAATTACGTCAGATGGGAAAGACTAAATAATATATGGTACGATGTTTCATGACAATAAACACGTCAAATAATTAATTGCGCAACAGATTAAGTCAAGTAAGTGTTGCTAGCACAGTGTATCACAGTACGTACATAATAAGCGTTAAAAAACAGTTCACGCATCGTTCTGAACATGATAACCGTGAGGCGTAAGCATGGTATATGGCATTATTCCTACGCCTACGTAGCGTTAGCTGCGGATGAAGTGTTGTTGAGTTTCATATCACACGGCAGTCATACGGGTGTGGTAGCGAGGTTACCAAAATAGTTTAAGAGCACACGCTAGTATGCGACCATATGGAGATACGACAGACGTGACCATATGGATGTACGAGAGACATGCCCAAATGGCACACCGAAACACGATTGTACGGCGCGATATAGAGGTGTATTACAGACACTGTTAACACTTTTACGCATGCAGAATAACTTCAGAACGCACCGTAACTAGTCATGTACCGACACGGCAGAGTCGAGTTTGTTAGCTCACGGTCATGTTAGTGACAATTGCACGGGTGACAGAGCGCCGGGAATCAATTAGTTGACTTTGTCTTTTACATGTAGCCTTTCACGTGCAGAGCGTCAGCAGTTGCAGGTCTGCCAACCGCAGAATTATTATTCTTAAAGCCTCGAGGCATGTACGAAACAAATTGACCACAGATATCTGAAATTCGAATATTAAGATATAAATGTTAGGAAGTTTAAAATTATGTTACGTGGATCTAGTCAAAGCAATGACAAATGTGTATATATATTCAGTCAGGCACCACCTCGTATATACAATGGTTGTAAAGCCTTAAATACTCCAATGCAAGACTTGTATAAGTTGTGAAACAGTAGGTCTGACAACGTAGTAAATATCACTTCACATATTGTGTGATAAGGAATTGTTGTTATCATGTATAAAATAGATTATAGAATAGATTAGTTAATTAAGATTCATACCATTCAAAGGTCAAAAACGTACTGGCGTTACGAATTTCATAATTGAAATCCCACCAACATTGTGGCGTGTCAAACGATAGCGTGCCTTCTCAACTCATTCCAGTGATCGGTCCCCAGAGGGGCTAAGAGAGCAATGTAAATTATAATTAATAGTAGATTTATCAAGTAAATATGGAATCGAACATCCCCTATACCCCGGTAAGACACAGGCCAATGTGGGTACCTGTCACAAATTTTTCAATTAATGATAAAATTCATATTGTGAATAGTATTGCACTAGATACAGATAACTGTTCTCACCAAGCAGGTAGCATGTAAATAAAAGAGTTGAGTAAATTGAGAGAAGCAATCTTTCATGGAAACCAGTCACAATAACGCTGAAGAAGTACGAAAATGTCAATTTCACAATTTCTATAGTGAAAATAGTAAGGTAACCTGCAAAAATTACCTATATATGTTAGTTAATAGTCTTGTGGAAATTAAAGCAGAAATTAGAGACATTTCCGAATTATAGCTATGATATATTGTAAATACAAGAATAATAAATTGTATAGTATTGAACCGCGGCCAAAAAGACAGTTGGCCTATCTGGAATCCACCGCACCCTAACACGTGACAACCGCGAAAAAGCGAGGCTTCTCCTTGACCCACAGGCTGGGTTGGGAGGGGGGAGGGAGGCATGGCTCCTCTCATGACAGGGGTTCCCAGGACTAGTCGTCACCCTTCACCTCGCCATGTGATGCGGTATCCGCCTTCCCCAGCAGCCGGGGACGTCTGCTGTCACAGAGAGAGAGAGGGTACTGCTCCGGCCATGTCCGGAGAACCGAACCAGCGCCCACGCGGACTCGAGAGCCGTGGCGCAAGATGGTCGGTCAGAGCGTGGCAGGGGATGAGGCGACTGGAAGAGGGGGGAACCCTGAGCGGAGTATATAAGCGAGTGTGAGAAGGGCCCCATCTACTGCGGTACGACCCTAGTGGATACATTCCAGCAGCGGTTCGACACATTTCATATCACCCTCGTTAACCTCACAAAGGCTATCTTAGCAAACTAACAATTGCCCTACTTTCTCCCGCCCTAATCCAACAAAAGGGATTACTTTTTATCCTCCGCGACTGTCACATAGTTTTCTCCAGGCCCCCTCCGCTTTGCCTGGTTTTTTTATATGTCCCTTACTAGACCCTTCTTCTTTAGGGGTGTGACGATGGCTACAATTACAGCCATGGCCCCAGGCAACCCTGCTCAGCTGCGATGCATGCACCCTTTTTATTAATTAAACCCGTCATAAGGCGTGTAGGGCTTGCCCTGAGACGCATCCCATTCTCCAACCGACTTAGCCACTAGTAAGCGTGGCGGAGGGCACACAGAACTGTGAAGGTGCTCACGTTGGCGTAGCGGGATTTGAAGGCTCACCAGAAAAATAATAGCCCCGCCCCTCCTCACTCTGCCGTCATATTTAAGTGTGATTCTGCAAGACGTCGGAAGGCATCACGACGTCGAGGACGTCGGGGGCACTACACCACTACGCGAGCCAATCCGCGGTCCAGGAGGAAGTCTCTCGGACGAGTGTCGCCTGCAGCAAAGCTCACTGGTAAGAACCTTGAGAATTGGATGCAGGATAAGACCCGGTTTAGGGAAGTTAGGCCGCGTTAAGAGCATTCATATATATCTCTATTGTGATTATTGTAAAGTAGTTTCTTGTAATGCACGAATTGAGGCAATTGAGTCGATTGTGATGTTGTGAATAACGTAACTCCATCAGTTTGTATTCTGAAGTTGAAGCATCTTAAATTAGTGTTTTTCGTGTTTAACTTGTACTTACCAAATAGTGCAAATAAAGAGACACGTTGTTGGATCCAGTTCTATTATTTCCATAGCTCTAGACTACACCATCCCAAATTAACATAGTTGTCTGTTCGATCCTGGAGCCAGAAGCAGAACACCGTGTTATTATTACAAGAGGGGGTGTCCTATTCCACCAACTAGCTAGCCACTATACTTTAGTTTATTACAAGAGGGGGTGTCCTATTCCACCAACTAGCTAGCCACTATACTTTAGTTTATTACAAGAGGGGGTGTCCTATTCCACCAACTAGCTAGCCACTATACTTTAGTTTATTACAAGAGGGGGTGTCCTATTCCACCAACTAGCTAGCCACTATACTTTAGTTTATTACAAGAGGGGGTGTCCTATTCCACCAACTAGCTAGCCACTATACTTTAGTTTATTACAAGAGGGGGTGTCCTATTCCACCAACTAGCTAGCCACTATACTTTAGTTTATTACAAGAGGGGGTGTCCTATTCCACCAACTAGCTAGCCACTATACTTTAGTTTATTACAAGAGGGGGTGTCCTATTCCACCAACTAGCTAGCCACTATACTTTAGTTTATTACAAGAGGGGGTGTCCTATTCCACCAACTAGCTAGCCACTATACTTTAGTTTATCTGGTTATTTATTGATTCCATAAATTCTGCTTTGAGTACACATACAAATACACCATAGCTTCCTTAATAACGTTGTGAGACACGTGTTGTAGATATGGGCCTTAATACACACAGCAAAGATTACTTTCACTGTTTGCAAATTATTGCACAGAAATCTTCATAGCAAAATTCTTCAGTAGTAATTTGTTGGGCACTCAATAAAATTTATGCATAATTTTAAAGTACCTTAACTGCACACAAATGGGAGTCGCATCTTGACATGGCCTTGACGGGGAATAAACTTGCAACGTCACAAAACAAAACCAGTTCGGACGCCGTTGCAGCTCACGATATCATTTGGGCTCTCAAATGAAAGCAGACTTCATACCTCATTGCTTATCTGGAAGGCGACTTACGGCGTAGACACGCCACACTGATGTAACACTCAGAAACTCTGCCCTAGGGAAGAGACAGCGCATAGTCGCTCGGACCATACTACTAGCGGCAATGAATAGGCCGCTCCGATCAGCTGACGAGCCGTGGCGCTGCCCCACAACAAGTCGTGGAAAATGCCGTGTTCATTTTCCCTCCCGGTAGGAAACGTGGTTAATTCCAGTAGCAGGCGATACGCTGATTAATCGAACAACGCGCAACTTTGCACTCCAAAGTTCAGTATACCAAGCAACTTATCGCATACCGTTACGTCATTAGCAGGCTCGGGTGGAGAACTACTGTAATGAAACATGTTCATTATTTGACGTTCTTAACGCAGTCACCGAAAGAAGGATTTTTTAAATATATCTCAAACTCTCACATTGTTCCTGCATCAGCCGCTCATGCACGCCTCGGCAGCTTGCTACTTTATTACGCCCGGCCGGCGCATCACACACTATGGCAACGAGTGCCGCTGGCTCACACATGTCCGCTCTCGACGAAAACAAACCATGTTACAACTCACCGCGACTTCACCAACCTAACACTTCACAAGCCATGCGCCGCAAATGCCAAGCGGCGACTCCCCGAACAATAATAAAACATGGAAACTCTAATAAAAGTTACAAATTACTTAAACAAATAACTCTTAATACAATATAGCAAAAGGTTAAATAGAATAATATATACAGGTCTATTAAAACAGTATAGAATAAAATAGTAATTCCAAAGCCAGACACCAGATCAGCTGGTCACTGCCAACTTACGATCTTTGCCACCAGACAACAGAATCACTGTGACGATCTGGTCGTTACAGTACCATCAATCAACGTTTGTTTTGTACGATAACGATAGCTATGAGAAAAATCTCTGTAGGCTATTATCTAGCATGCAAAGTCTTTTATGTATGCCACTGTCATACTCAGCAGTCGATTACATGATTCAATCTCAATGAAAGTCTAAGTGAACAATAAAGTGATCACTTGTTGCTCAGAACATATGTCCGTGTAAAATAGGCTTTAATATAAATATGGGTACGGTTTAAATGCTCACAGAGGCGAGTTTTCCAACGAAAAGACTGCACGACAGTTTCATTGTCATATGCATAGAGTGGACGTAAACGCGTACGTAAACCGCTCTTAAAGCTCCCGCGTATAAATATTCCGCAACCGCAAAATAATATGTCATGGTAGATGACACCCTTAACATGAGGTTCTGTTCCACAAAATTACAAGATAAATAATTAACAAGCTACATGTACAGATAAATGTGGTATAATAATAGAAAGCTCCATAAAGATGGTTATTAAACTTGTAGATCGTAATAATTTACAAGTGAATTCAAGCATCATACTAGTGAGTTGAGGTTAAACCAAGAGAAGATTGCGAAAGGTGAAGTTGGAGAATAGGTTAGGACTGACGACATGAAATGAACATGTATTGAAATGTTACCGAAACAGAGAAAACTGCAGGCAGGGTGATTTTAATTTTGAATCAGATTATTTATTATATTACTTCTCATAACTATGAAATGACTCCGATATCAGCAGCAGCCAGGTGCGCACATGAACCTACATAGTGCAAAGGCAATACGTGTATTATATTTATTTCATCTCCTAAATATCCCATGCAATGGTGGTCGTGTGGTCTAAAGGCCGGACTTGCAACCGAAGGGTGATCGGATCGAAACTACACGCCTCCTGATTTTCTAAGTTCCGAAACAGCTACAAAAATTCCCAGCACTCCTGGCAGCCACCATTTGAGCTCCCCACCGCGATGCTAGTGCGAACCTGCAGCCGACGAGTTAACCAATTAACATGCACGAAATGGCCACGCGATACCATCGCTCTTAGTCACAACCTTAGAACTAGAAACACTCTCGTGTCTGGCACAGAAATAAAAAATGGCCGCCTACAGCAGCCGACTGGTGATAGGTGTGGGAATTAAATATGGCTTAGCACACTTTGGTGGTGGATGTAGGAATCACAGATGGTCACCTACAGTAGACGATGGTTATGATGGAACATCCTAGATGGAGGATGTGAAAAGCAAGAGAGAGAGAGAGAGAGCGAATAAAGAACAAAAGGGGAAGTAAAGGAGACTGGGAGGAATATGAGAACCTCCTCCCCAAGTGATAGAATGGACGAAAAATAGAGAGGGACAGAAAGGAATGACAGAGCATAAGAGAAAATAACATAGGAATGACAGAGCAGGGGAAAAATTATAATGCAAGCGCACAAAGAGTCGGCAAGGGATATAATGTACGAGAGAGAGAGAGAGGCAGGAAGGAATGCCAGTGTGTGAGAAAAACATCGGAATGGCAGAGCATGAGAAAACTTATCGTAATACAAGAGCGTGAAGAGTCGAGGTGGAATGATAAAGCAAGAGGGAAAAAAGGAAATCTAAGATGGCCCCTGCTGACGAGAATTGACACAGCAGGAAGTTTCGATGTGACGTCATCCATAAAGCAACCGTCACAAGCTGGCACCGCATCCAGGATCCAGGAGCGCGTGAATCGGATATTTATAAATACTTTTAAGCATTGCAATAAATTAAATTAGTATAATTTCAATGACAAACTAGTGCTATATTCAATTGGATGAAGTGATTATTCAGTTTTTTTTAACCGTTAATGAGTTCATGTTATGTGACTTTGACTTGTTACTAATTAAAATGATTTCCACCCAGAACATACATATTTTTTAACGTGAACAAAGTTGCATTCAAAAATAATTATTTTTTCAATTAATAAAGGAGTTGTCCAGACCTCTGCCCTCCTCCCTCACCTCCAATAATTCTGATATTTATATTAAGATGTAATATATTCGCTTTTGGTGCGAGTAAAAAACATAATTTAATGAAGAAATCCTTAGAGAATAGATGCAGCCCCAGGACAGCTCAGAACTAATGGTTCTTTTATTTCTGCTGGAAATTCCAGGAGCGCAAGTCCATTACAATAACATAACAACTGGAGCGCGAGAGAACAGTAACGCGTTTAAACTGTGTGCAATTTCATTCCCTTCCACCTTGAAAATTCTTGAAAAGAAAATGTGACCAGAATGTAATCTACTCGGATGGGAGGGTGAAAATTCTTTCTTTCCTTCTCCAGCGGTGCGTTGCGAGGTATGTTTTGTCGCAGAGAAGGAGAGAATTCGCAGAGGAAGGTGGGAGGTAGAGGAGTTGGAAACTGTTAAGTTTGTTATCGATAGCTGTGGAGAATTGCTGGTCGTTACCTCTGCTCCAACTACCCCAATATACTAACTTATCTTTTCTTCCTGCAGCCATTACTTCTATTTACATGGTCACTTTGAAAAGGGCACGAGGCAAAGGAGGCAGAGGTAGGAAGACAGAGAAAGCAAAACAGGAAGTGGGGCAACTGAAGTGGCAGAAATTCTGTTTTGTGTTTCGCTACTGGTTCTCTTGCTCTTTTCAAGTAAAATGAGATATCCGTTCTTAAGTCTGTACGTGTGAGTGTATAAACAATATTTTATCCTCCCAACAAATTTCCTGCATTCACTCCTCATTTACTATGCTTACTTTAATATTTCCAAATATCTTAAACTAATTATAGTTTCTCCAAGAGGCAAATTACTTTATCGGATTGAATTTTTCATGCTCGGTAGTTCCAAGGCTCATTAATGGGCGGTGGCACGTTTTAAAAAACCTAATTAGAATGGTACTTCGGGTATATTAATTTATTTTCAAAACTTAAGACTAGATCAAATTTTCCTAGGCTCAGTGTAATAATCACTTAGTGTAAATACTAAATCCATTTGTCTGAGGCACATTATATAAAATCACGAACTATTATTTCCAACGAGTATGTGTGTGATCGCAAAATTTTGTGACTCGTTGGTCTAATAGGTCTTTCACACTGTGTGATACTTATACTATTTTCACACATGCTGGGTTTATAATATTTTTTTCATTTGTGTACGACTCTTACCTTGTGTAGTAATTTATCAATCACTTGGGGCTCTCGTCTTGCATGATACTTGAAACAATTTTTCACTCATATAGAACTTATAATGTTGTTTCACTTATGTATTTGTTTTACCAAGTGCACTGCTTATAAATTATTTTCTCTTGTCTTCGGCTTAAAATATTGTTTTACTTGTGTAGGTCTTTGGCTTTGTGAAGTACTTGTAATATTTTTTCACTTGTTAAGGAAAAAGAATATTTTTCTCTCGTATAGTATTTCAACTTGAATAATACATATAACATTTTTCACGTGTGTTTTACAGCCATTTCCATGTTCCCTCAGTATACCTCAAATAAGTTGGACTGAGAAACTTTTAACTTCTTATAAATCCTCTTCGAACTTCATAACACATAAATATCAAATACCCTTCAAAACTTACCTACATTCTATTTCAACAATTTATATATATTTAAATATATGTACGTGTGTGTGTGTATATATATATATATATATATATATATATATATATATATATATATATATATATATATATATATATATATATATATATATATGCATATAGTTAACTTTAATCATGCCTATCTCAGGTAAATAATAATAATCAAAAATAAATATAAGAATATATATATCAGACAAACTTAAACATTCGCAGTCCAAATACAACCATACACGCCTTAAAACACAATATTCATGCTAGTCACAACATTCCTACAGTTATTTTAAGAAACTTGACATATTTTACATGATCTTTCCTGAACCCTCGATTTCAGAAGCATACTTAGTTTGACCTGCAGCCAATCGGCACTTTAGGGGACTGTTTTACACAGCGACTCCATCCACGCCACTTTAACTAAGCAACTGTAAAATTCAGACCCGCCATGCTATAATACAAATATATCGGCCGTCCGTACCATACAACATGCAGTCCTCAGCCGGATAAATATAATTAAATACTTATCACCCAACCATGTAATCCACTGTAACACCATAAAAGCTCAATCATACGAATAAACTGTAAACTCCGCCGTAACCAACGCTTAACAAGGAAATGTACAGACCAGTCCGACAACAGCAAGAAAAAAATCCCATACTGAGCTAAGTAAATTCTATGATCGGAAGCAAACATACATTATATGTTTAGACTGCAGATCCAACACGAGTCCGGTAGATTCCATCAATTCTGCATCGAGAATAAAATCCTAACATAGGGTTTTCAGTACGAATATTGGTGTAGGAATAGCTAAAGGGTATTAAGAAGCAGAGTTAACACTGAAATGTACTTTCCATGAAATTACTCTGGTCTCGAGATGCGTAAAACTGGAGTGTGAAACACTTATATACAAACTTAGCGTGAATCTCTTCTTTGAAATAAGTAAAAAAATTCTTCAAAGAAATTTCGTTATGATTAGCTACAGATACAGATACCTCTAACCTATATTTAGGTTTTTTTTTTTTGGGCGGTGGTTGAAATTTAATGTAATTTATTGTGGTTGACAGAAAGAAGTTAACAGGAAAATATTTAATTAAGTAAACGTAACCGTTTATATAGCTCCCGTGCTAAAGGCCACAAAAACAGTCGAAATAAGTGAAGTTATTTGCCTATATTTTGGATACCTTAATGAACACTAATCAATATCTCAAAATGCACGCTCACCTTCAAACAAATGTGCCAAAAAGAAACTTTTTTTTTTTTTAATTTTTAATTTCCAGCCTATTTCAACAGCTTGAAATGTGGTTTTTTAAAAACTGAAAGGAATCTGGTGTATTTAATTGCATGCCTTCTAGAGACATTTACATGGAAGCACTTGCCATTATGATATTTCCTTGTTACGATATTTTTGACATAATATAGGATATCTAATATGGCTCTCGTTTTAGAACTTTGCTTCCTGCTGATAGTATTACTGTCCGGAAATCTAGTAAACAATGGGACTCGCATTTTGTTTGGAAAGATATTTAGTTAAACTTTTTGATGATGTGCACCCTACGTTAAATTCTTAACTGCGAAGAGAGATTCTGATGATCTATTTAGACAGAGAATTTTGCCCGAAACTCATCAAGTTATTATATAAACGTTTGTTCAGTACACATGTAATGATAAATGTTATATTTTCTTAGCGCAAACGCCATTTCCCTGTAGTGCGGATATCAATAACCACATTTATTTTTAAAGGATCCGCTTTCTAAGGCGGAAATAATTGACAAGCAGAAAATATCGAATGAAAATGATAGCATCAAACTGAAATGGAACCACACTGGAGTAAAGGGAACAAGTCTAAATTAAACTTACATACTCACAAATGTTAAAATTTTTTGATGGCTCCTTTTTAAGTGCGTTTCACTTAAGATAGCCTATTAATGCAAGTAGCCGTACGGACTGCTAAGAAATACACATATGTCCATTTATTCATATAAGGGTTGATAATTTTGTATATTTCCTATATTTTGTCCATTAATACTGCTTTAAGCTTTTATGTGAATTTGACTATGCTTATAGTCCAAAAAAGAGCGTGTACTCTAGATTATTCATGCGGAAATGCTACCATTTTCTGTGGGGAAATTAGTACTGGTCTGAAAATACTTAAAGCAACAAAAAATCTCTGCTACGAAACGTCACGCGCCAGAAAATTTTTTTTTTTTTAATCTTCCTTATTCCGTTGTAAAACATGGCCAGTGAGTGCCAAGAATGCAGGTATTTTCCTTAATTTGTAGTGAAAGTTCCTCCGAGATTCCTGTTCGGTTGTAAACGACATGTTATTACCAACTATCAAGAATGCTGTAATGGACAAAGTTCAACTCAACTTTTCTAAATTGACAGCTGCCTGACAAAATGCAAATTAAATCATCTAAGGGTTTCGAAATTGGATGAGAAGCGATGATACGTCTAGACCTTTTTACTACCGTATCTGTAATATTTTTTACGTGCCTTTCAGTGTTGCAGACATGAGCGAGGTTCTAGTTGTAAAATGCGAGTTATCTTTCATGGCGAAAACTTAATCATCTTAGAATTTCCTGCACATATGAAGAACACACATACAACATTGAAAAGAACGGGCAGAAACCTATAACATATCATTATGTCCAGGTGAGCAAAGTAGTCCGCATTTTACCCATTCTCAAAACACTGTCACATGAATGCTTGAGGGGCGTATCTGAGTTCGTGAGGGAGGGAGGTCTTACTAAAAATAAAATTACTAAATTCAACAATAATAATATTTATTGTCAATGCTACAAACAATAAAACATTTGTTATTTACCAGTACAAGCTTCCTATTAATTCTTATTATACTTACTGAGCGCAATAATTAATTACTGTTACGTTCTGCCGCTGGCGCCAACTCCGCTGCCCCGCGCCGTAATGGGAGACCCACATCACCCTACCCTCTTCTTAGAACGATGCGCTCGTGGCTGTCTGCTTCCCTTCTGGGAATCCCGTGAATGCCAACAACGGCGAGACTTGCTGTCGTCACAGACCTCCTCTCGCCTGCTAGAGTTTCCGATACGTTTAGCGACGATGCAAGAATGTTCTGGTGAGACTGGCTGGCGCCTGAGCCCTCCGCGATGCATCACGCGAGTTGGGAAAGATTCTAGGTGGCGGTCGAAGACACTATATATACTGCCACAACCCAGCGGCCGACAGTCTTTGACGGAGGCCGTCTGGCCGAGTGTGCGCGAGCGAATAAAGTGTGGACGACGACTGGAGATTGCGGGACGACGGCGAGTGAGGTGTTCGTGACTTGAATGGACGAGAGGGTGTGAAACCAGGCGAGTGAAGCCTACTGTGCGTGAGGGCTCTTGGAGGACTCTAGAACATTGCGACTGGCGGGACATGGACTGAACTGAGGTGGGACTGAATGGAAGTGCAATACTGATTTTATTGTAAATATTCGAACTGTCAAATATCGACGCATAAATGATAAAATAATTGAATAGGCTGATACATTGTCAATTGGGACTGACCTTTAATTATTTAATTTCATTGATTTTTTTGTCGTAATTATAAGTTTTATTAATTGGTGTCATTTGTGAACAGTAAGTGATTTAAATTTATTGTGAGAATTTGAATTCAGATAATTTTGCGGTAGTTATTGTAAATAAAATAAGGAAATTATAATGTATAATTTTATTTGATTAAGACTTCCATCCCTTAACGAACTTGGTATAGCCCACTTAATTTATGCAGAGAGAAAATGTAACATTACTATCTCAATTTCTATTAAAGTCTTTATCGCAGTCTTTACTCTTGCTAATGTCCCTAAAATTGCTCAAATTATTTCCACAGGTTTAGTTAAAACTGTCTATTTCCATCGTCCCGAATGTATTCTCACTCACACATCTAGTCCACAGTCCCGCAGATCAGTCCCACTCTTCACTGCACACAATGTCGCCGACGCACTCTCGCAGATAGAGCTACAGTCGTCCCTCGCCGCTCCGGTATAGCCCAACTGTCTCTTAAGGTCGCACGAGAGGCCAAACTCTATGGCTCTTGATCACTCCCTCCTCAGAGGCCCGTACGTGGTGTTTATACTGGAGGTAGGTGCCGTATAGAAAGTTCTCGCCAATCCAAGTTGTTCTGGGAAAGGTAATGGTGTTAACGAGGACTTTCCTGCGTGATAAATGGTGAAATATGAGCTTCTCAGGGTCAGTGAGATGCAAGCGATGATAAATTTATCAGCGTGTGCGGCGGCGTTCTTTATGATAGGCCGCTCCCTTCGTCGAAACTTACATATTTGACCTCCAGCTCTCAGCGCCTGCCCACGCGAAGGAAACATCGGGCAGCTACATATAACAATATAATTATTATTTTTGATATAGAATGAAGGGTTTAATAGTTATTTGGTACTAAAAACACGCAACTCGTCTCTCTGTAAAATCAAAAATTATATTGTGATAGACTATGATGAGGTGCATCCATTCTTCTGAGACAATCATAATACAAAAAGTAGACTTTTTCATCAGAAAAATCATTTGAACTCTGACGAGATGCAGAAAATATCAGAGCAGTCATAATTAGTTGATCGTGCAAGTAGGGAGAAACTAAACCATATTTATATGACGATCCTAATTGTACGTTACTTGGAAAAGCAATCTCTCACACAAGCTTACTATTTCTTTATACACTAAAACCAAATCAAAATAACTAGGATAAAATATATATGTCACGTAATACAGCCAATTCTTTTAACTTACCAAGCAATATCAGAAGAAATCTCAGTACACGAATGATGTAGAATAATCCAAACATCTGCAAGCAAATTTTACAGTAAACGCTTAAAACTTCAGTAGTTCCTACTAGATAATTTTTACGACAGAAGCATTCCAACAAACAAGAAACACTGGTTTATTTGAGGGAAAACCCGCATGTGACGAAGGTTTTTTTCAATGAATCTTTGATCCTAATGAAGCACGGGGGGGGGGGGGGGGGGGCGAGATAACAGTTACACGGAAGCTTCTCGCATTGCATTTAACATGTTACATTGCACAGTAAAAATGTAGACAAAACACGCCATCCTCGGAGTTTGGTGCCTTGTGCTTATCTGTGATGCAAGGTAAAAGAGTTGAGATCGCCGGTGCTCACGAAGTCCTCTTCTCACACACATAAGCAGACAAGTTACGACTTTCTCTTCCCGGTCCGTCCTCATCTCTTCCTCCCAGACTCCGCGAGCGGAATAAAATAAACCAGAAAAAAGTGTGGGGGGAAGAGGAGCAAGCCGCACTTTATCACCAGGTATCGTATGGGCCAGCTCCTCAGGGGCCCGTCCCATGGGAAATCGCCTGGTGTTTTGTCTCCTTGTATCAGGAGATACTACTAGGAGCCCACCCCCCCCCCCCCACCCACAACCCCCTCCTGCTCTACAGCCACTACCGTCACACTTTAATGGAGCCATCTTGAGAGTCAGCCCTTCCTCCGCCTGGCTGCCGAGGGTGTGTAACAAGGAGAATATCCTTCCCAGGCGGGTCTCGTCCCCGGGGAGGCGATAACAGCCCCTCCAGACGAGGGTGTCGCTGGCTAAGAACACACCCCGCAGCTCCTACCACGTGATGTATGCAAGCTTCGCGGGGCGAACCTAACACAGCCCATCTCGCCACCGATATACGGCACTGCGCATATCTTCTGCATAAAGATGTTGCATCAGGATCTAATTAGACGGCAACTGGTGAAAATATTCAACCCCCCCCCCCCCCCCCCGGAGTTTTGTTATATCTACCAGAACACGTTAATTGAAGACTACAGGTTTTAGGAAGATAGCAAAGAAAACACAAGGAAGGAAATAATGTAAGTAAGATGTTTGATCAATTTTGTGAGTAAATATTCCGTCCAGATCAATGCACTTCTGTCTAGACGGTTATCAGATCGTAAAATTTTACGTTTTATTGCATTGTGCTAAAGTAATATGTCCGGAACCAGTTATGTTCGTACAAGTTTTTGTAGGATAGTATTGTAACAATTGCATTTCACTGAAGAATCCTAAATATTGTATTGTAGGCACGTTCATGTTTATACACAGGCTCTTATATATTATTTTAATTTGATTTTCTTAACCAACTGGAATTATAAGTATGTTTTATAATCCGAAAATGTTTTAACGCCATAGTGATACAACTGAGTTTGTGAGAGATAGAGGTCTTAATAAAAACAAAAGAACTAAATTTTATTTCAATTTATTCACATAGCTATTAATTACATCATTTATGTATCTATCTCCACTATTTCTATTTTATTTCTTAAGGAGTGCAATATTTAATGCCTAATATTCCTTAAGTAAAGACCTTCTTAATGTCTCTGTTTGGTTATATTCAAATATTTCATACTAAATATTAACTCACTTTCAGCCTGTCTGTAGCCATCATTTGTAATGTCTTTCACTAACGCATCCAGTCCAACAGTCCATCCTGCCATCGCACACTTCGCTGCGCCGATGCTCGAAGTCGCAGATTTTCCTCCCGCTGGTCATTTCTATCCCCGCTCCTCGCTAGTCGTGTATCGCTGTAACTCCAACCACTTATCCACTTAACAACTCCCGGCGCGGAGGGCTGTCGCACTAGTTGTACTCTGCTGGCCTTCACCTGGAAAGTTTGACCCATGCTGACAGAAATTAGAGCAGTAAGCAACTAGAGAATTCTTCACATAAATGAAGAAGCTCAATACAACCAAGGCCAGCAATGCGCACTGCAAAAATTATTATCATGTCGGCTCGCTTTTTTGTAACAGATACATGGTACTTGGTTTATTGCTCGCCTGTCATTCAAAACATCCCTTGTGACTCGCCACCGCTATCATGTAACTGCTCTGTCCTTCACTTCAACACGCTCATTCGGGGCAAACCAGCTAGCACATCATAACACTGCCCCCTCTTCCAGCCTGTTCGTCCCGAACAGACACTGCAACGTCCGGACCTTCATAGAGTGCCATTGGTCGATGTGGACAATTTTCGGCTTCACACGAGAGGCTTGACGCCAATACAAAATATCAAATCATTGATCTTCTTCAGAATCCTGTAGAGGCCCTCTTTACATTTCTGTAGCTTCGGGCAGTACCCTTTTAGGCTGTGGGGCCTGTACAGCCACACCAGTTGTCCTTCTTGAAATACCTCGCCCCACATTCATACTGAGTCTTCATTCTGTGACTATTTATTCTGAGGTGTTAACGAGCAAAATCATGAAAGCAAACTAGTCTGGTATGTAATTCGCTAGCATATTCAGGTGCTGCAGCTTCCTTTTTCGTGGGTTGGCTAAACAACAGGTCATCAGAATAGTGTAGCTCTCTTCAAAACAGCGTACTTGACAGTATTTCTTTTGTGGACTTGTGAACTGCAGCAGTAAGTAAGGAGAAACATTGTCACCTGTGAATCTCAATCCTTTTGGTTGCCTGGCACAATATCGACTGATACTTCTCAATAGTCTGGTTAAGCCTCTCTACCATTCCATCTGACTGAGCGTGTAAGGCTGTAGTCCTAGACGTTTTCATCACCAGAACCTTTGTTACCTCCTGGGACACCGCAGCCTAAAAGTTTCTTCCCTGATCGGATTGAATTTATATTGGCACACCAAACCTCGAGAAGACATGCTCTATGAATGCCTCATCCACGGTATGTGCTTCCTGGTTCGGGAGATGAATGGCCCCTAGGCCACTTAATAAAATAATCTTGGGCCAGCAGTAGAAACCGATTAATTCTCTATGTGACAAGCAAGAGACCCAGCATATTTACTACCATCCTTTAGAATTGGCTGCAACATTGTATGTCTGGAGGTTACCTTGTCTCCTGGTCCTTGGGCCCTTCCTAGCAATGCAGGTGCCACACATTCGGCCCGACTTCTCAACATCCTCCCGACATGGAAGCTAATAGAATCTAATTCTAACAGTGTCGAGGGTTTTATTAACACCAAAGCCCACTGGCTGCCACATGGCATCTGCCATGTGTATCTGGGAGAGTGTTTGTATGTCACAGCAGTTTATAAATTCAAGGTCCTAGCAGCAGACACTTTACAGTCAGTGAAATGCCAGCATAGTACACACTATGTGAATATGCATGAACAAAATATCGGCAGCTTCCTAACCGAGTCTTCCTTCTCTCTTTAAATACATATACCCGATTATCCGAATGAAGCGCCTAAATGAACTTATTGACAGACTTAGACATTTGATTGACCTGCAGAAACAAGGGCACCTCTCACCCATAATTATATATCTTCAATCATTAGACAACTGAAGTTCATGTATTATATCGCATGATGTTCTGAACTGCTTCCTTCTGAAATTGTAATGTGTAAAATAAGAATAAAACATATTTTTATAAAAAAAATTAAATTTTAATTTTTTGTGTGTTGTATCTATTCATCCCTAACAACTTTAAAGTGGCGCTATGAGCACTCAGTTATTAAGGTAATGATCTGCATACAGAATATTAATATAGGCTTTAAGTACAAAAATGCATAAATAGTGGACTGCATACAAAGCATTAATTCAATCGATATGTACGAATTTTGGACATGTTGAATAAATTAATTTTTATATGTGTGGTATGATTGGTCGAAGGAATACTGAGGATCGTTAGGGATTGGAGCAGAGGATTGCCCAGGATTATTGAGAATTGGTGCGGATCGGTGCTGAAGATTGTTGAGAATTGGTGCGGTTATGTGCGCAGGATTGTTAATAATTACTGCGAAGGATTTATGAAGGTTTGGTGCTGTTTAGTGTGGAGGATTAATGACGATTTGTGCGGACTGGTACAGAAGATTCTTAAGAATGGGTAAGAAGGATTGTTGAGGATTGGTGTGGATTGGTGCAGAGGATTGTTAAGGATTGTTGCGGAGCATGCAGTGCTAAGCACGAAGCATGCGGAGCTGATTGCGAAGGAGGTGGAGCAGGAGGATCAATGAGGAGGAGGATTGCTTGAAATTGGTGAGGATTGAGGGGACGGAGGAGGATTGCTTGGGATTGGTCATAGACAACTATGCCTATAAAAGTTTTGGTAGATGCTGATCCAAGCCATGCTTATATCATACTTGTGCAGAGATTCGTTACTCATACGATGGTTCATGGTTTAGTCACATAAACATACATTTAAAAAAAATCCGAGTAGCGTACTACAAATCCATCGAGATAATGAATGATTAACAGATGACCTTATGTATTAATTAGACTTCAAGAGAGGAGACCAGAAATTATGCTGAGAGAAATATTCCATTGCCTGCTGTTTAATACATACACTTTCAGAACAACCTTATAAAATAAATAAAAAATAAGATAAACTTTAAAATCAAATAATAAATATAAATTTTTTATTTGAATTCTCTACCAGAAAGAAATACAGGGGGCCACATAAATATCATCAGTTATATAAGTAGCTGGGTCCCAGCTAGGAAGCAAGGTTTGTCAGTGGCAGTTATGAAATAAACTTCGACTCTGCTCGTTTAAGCAACTGGAATGGTTTATGGAGATGCCAGTCGTGGGTCCAGCAGAAGTACTATCAACTTCTTTACATATGAGATGAGCAGCAGCAGCATGCCATCGTCTTCTTCGGGCATGGCACAGACAGTACCATCAACTTCTTCGAATGGAACATATACAGCAGTGCAGCCATGGATGACTTCGCCAAGGCTTCGTTGCTTTTAGTGCGAAAAGATATTTGCCTACTACCAAAGTGCAAGGAAGCATGAAAATCTTATTGTGTGGAGGGTCTTTCATGTTCTATGCAACGACGTGGCAAGTGCAAAAATATGTTCAAGCATTGTGTTAAGCTGAAGAGACATAAGAAGAACTACTATGGTAGAGTTAACACAGCTAAGAAACAACCTGTAATAGCAGTTCGTGACACCACATTGAATGGATTCAACTTGAAACAATCAGCTTTGAAGGGTATTTTTAAAAATTATGTGATTGAAAATAATTTTTTAGGTACGAAAGACGTACATACCTGGACCACATTAAGCAAAGGATATTTAACCAGTTTACAGAAGAAAATGAAGGAGGTCCTATAAAATAAAATATTTGGCTGGAGTGTACCTTTTGAGAGCCTCAGACATTGGTAGAAGCCATCAATCACCGAGAATTTTAAAACTGCGAATCAAACACTGTACAATGTGATAGTATCCCAGGGGCTGTAGAGACCTTGATATAAAAACTTTGTCGTGAAGTAAAGGAGTACATGGCTAAGGGTTCTGGTTGGACACTTTCTAGTGTAGGCTAACTTTAACTGAGTATAAACAGACTATATTCATTATGATAACAGTGAGGTTGTTACTGGAAAGTTTTCTGCATCATTGTAATGGAGACTGTTGGGGTTCTGAATCTGATTTTGTATTATGTTTTTATACTGATGTATGATATACATTAACACATAATGTACTGAAGTATGATATATACCTAATAAAAAAGTGTTTTATTATTTTTCGTTGGTGTTGTATGCTACCTGCTTTCCTGATTAAGGGAATATAATGGTATCGATTTTCAGATCTGCCACTATATGTTGGTATTGGGAGCATGATAGTAAAAAAAAATAAAATGATGGGGGGAAAATGTAGTGATAGTACTTAAATATTTGCTGTAAAGGACTATCACTGAATGTGCAGAATTAATTATATGTTAACACAGGTATATGTTGAAATAATGAAGTGCACATATATGAGAGTGCATTGATGTTACAAACCATTCTCATAAGGTTGGACATAACAGACATGGAGCGAGGAGGGCTAAGTTCGATTCAGACCTGATGTACAAGTGCAGTGTGAGAAGAGATGTTGGGAACCGGGGAAGGGGGTGGTAAATGCTTTCGGTGATGATTAGGAGTCTTGGGTAGAGAGGAGGGTGGTTTATGGGTGAGGTTGATCCGTGGAGGGGGGGGGGGCGGTGAAAGTGGTGTGATGAACGAGAGGTAAGTAGGGTGTCATTTTATATTATTATATTTTTTATAATTCTTTGTTAAAGTTTTGTGATTTTTATATATTTTTATGGTTTCGGAGTGGGAAGCGGATGAGGTGAGCTTGGTTTGGGGTAGGATGAGTAAGTTGAAGGCCTGCGGTTAAAAGAAGCGAGCCCCCAAATCCTTTCAAAGGCTCGAAAAACGGAAAAATTTTGAGGGAAAGGGTTAGATTTTTAGTTAAATTGGTCTTCTTCAAAAGAAACAATGTAGATTTGGAAAAAAAAACGGGAAAATTATTTATATTGAGGGGAGGGAGGGGGGAATTCCAAGATGGCGAAAAACTCCCACCTCTTGCTGCCAGATGCCCTGTACCAAAATCCGCATAAGCACACTACTAGTGGTCCTTTTATTGGTTTTAAAATTATATCCTTTTCCATCTCTGTTATACACAATAGCTCAGCTTTTATAGCAAGCAAAATTGCAACAACGCGTTGGCTTTAATCACATAAACAAAGCTTGCCTCGGGCTATCGTTATGGGAGAGAGTGATAGAATCACTTCCATAGAACCGGCGCAGTGTTGCCAGTGTACTTCCTTCCGGAAAAGCACAAAAAAACTGTAGGATATTTGTCTTATTGCTATTCATATAATAAACTATAGAAACCAATAAAAACTGCCAGAAGTAAATGGCTGACTTTACGACAAATAGTTACGTAATTACTAAAATCTTAAAGCAACCGAGAAGGTAATATTATAAAAAATTATGTTTATACTTCATTATATTTTGATAAAAAATATTGATTCCATTCTTATCACACGAATTTTAAGAAAATATTTGCAATTGCATGCATATGTAGTATTGTAAAAAGTCAACTTAAAATAGGTGTGTATTATTTTATGTAACGTGTAATTATTAACTTGTTAAAATTGTGCGTATTAACACTAGACACAATTGAGAAAATTTTTGGGTTCTCTGGAATATGTGTGGTACTGGCAGATCGGGAATTGAGGCATTGGACTTCTCGAGTCAATGTGCCTGGTTCAAGTATCGATTGTGTTGTGGACTTTTTTTTTATGAAGTTTTACTAAAATGCTTATTATTACACAACTTGACGCCAGCAATAATTAAGACTGTTATTATTTTATGTAAAATGTTTATGAAATGTGTCCCTTATCGACACTTCTTTCTTTTGTGTTCAGACATTGCGAGAAGTTGTGTCTCCCAGAATAATCGCGTTTACTCACTTGCAAGTGTTGTCTACATTGTAATAATATAACTCTTCATAAAACAATAGCAAACATGTCTTAAACAAATAAACACAAGAAGACATGAACACTTGATAAAAAAAAAACCAATAGCAATGGATAACAATTAACGAGTCCTATCTCGCAGAACATAAAGATAGCAAGTGTCACAGAATGGAAGTATTCAAGGAATCAAGCAAGATGAAACTAGAAGTTACTGACATAACTAATCAGCCTACTTTCATAAACTTGGGCGCAATTCATTTTTCAATAAGTTCAGAAACACTGATTTGGTAGTAGAACTTGACGTCTCGTTGAAAGCAGTATCATGAGAGATGGAACCAGAAACATATACAAGACTAGTGAGACAATAAGAAATACACACGGGTCTTGCCCGGTATTCGAACCCAGAAATCCTCAAACCGTAAGTTAACGTACAATCAATTGCATTATGGAGGACGGATTCAGAGCACCATCTTCAGCTTTATTTAGTCTAATGTTTCGAATGATGTGGTTTAAATGTTTAGAGGGACATCATTTTAAAAATATGTGACTCAGCCAATTAAAACATGTAAGTTTAAATGGTCTACCGTAGCGCTAGTTGAGTGAATTATTTGGTAAAAAACCGGTTTGATTGGTCCCTGAGATATGGTATAAAACACAGTATTTTCTGATCTTTTTGCTGTCGTACAAATTTGTATACGATTAAAATATATGTCCGTAGTTTCCAGTTCCAATATTTACAAAAAAAGACATATATTCCCACCATAATTAAGCCGTTTCCTCCAGTCCGGAACGCTCTAAAGCCCTCCAAGTGTCCCATTCACAATAGCTCTCTAGTAGTCGGGAACCACTCCCTCTCGTCCATCCACACCGCACACACTCTCTCGTCCGCCGTCGTCTCGCATTCTCCGCTGATGTCCCTCGCTGCACCGGACTTCTCCACAGCAAGTTGGCTATTGGCTATCACGAAAACTGCCAATTCTCCAGCTGCGGGGCTGTTTATAGTGCTGTCGAACATAGACCAGAAGCTTCTTTACTTGTCGGGTTGCGCTGAAGAAGGAGATTACCAGAAGGTTCACTCAATAGCCCGCCACCAACTTCCCCAGAAGGGGTATTAGTTGGTAGAAGGAGGGGGGGGCATACCAGATATCTGTCAGTTATGTCGCTCACCAGGCGACGTAACGGCGACAAAGTAGCAGTGACTCGTACCAATACATTTAAGGACTGGACTCGCCTGGAATCCCCGCTCTGCTCAGGTCCCGAACTCAACAGGCTACCTCCGAAAGACTGTCCTTAGGCCTACTCGGTTCGGTAAAAGAGTAGAGTAAAAAATCGTGCTGTACGTATTAAATTCTTTCTGGGGAAATTATTTATTATTCCACTAGTGTTCTTTTATAAAATGGTCTTTAATCCAGTACGTGAGAAGTCGAAGTCTGATAAGAGAGTTAATTGCAGTTGCGTAGTAACCATATACTGTAAAAAAAGATATATATATATATATTTTTTTGGAGAGTTTAGTGCTTTCCCGTGGAGAATTGAGAGTAATCCACTAATTTTGGGCGGGGGAAATATTTCTTGTGTCCTTCAACACAGACACTCGCGCAGTTAGAACGACCGCGAAAAACCACAGGGGGATAAATACGATGGCTCTAAGTGTTGATATCTGTTGCACGCGCGAGTGTGGGCAGTAATTACAGCTGGACTGCACCGACGAATGCGGGTTTGAACATCGGACTGGTAAATAATTCATGAGTTCGCTAATGGTAATAGATAAAAAAAAAGAAGAGGGGTTGGGGGTTGGTGGTGTAATCCCGCAGTGGCTCGGGCGCATCAACCACACGGTGCTTAAAAATTCGCCTCTCATTCATCATGTTGAATTTTCCAGTAATATGCCATAACTTTCTTGTCTACTAAATACTCCAATATATGTTCACTCGAAAATGTTCAGAATATCTGTACGTTGTACAGCGTAATATTTATTGACAGAGGCGTATAATTTTCGGAGGTTCTCTAAACCACTGAAGAAAGTAGAAAACCAATAATTCAATATGGCGGTTCAGGCCGAGCCTTAATGCTCCCTTCTAATAGGCTCTTGAAATGCATTGCAGAGTATTTCAAATACACGTTTTTCCACGAAACTATTGAACATTCGTTCATTGCGCTGATCCACGAAAGGAACGCGCACTCCAGATGAAAGCTGCTGAGTCGCGCACATTAGAAACACCATTTTTGTGTAATCCAAAAAAAAAAAATCGTTTCTCAAAATACAGGAAACGTGTCAGATACACAGGAAACTACTCAAGTGCCCTGCGCTGTAAAGGCTGTTCACGGTAAAATGAGCTCTTTTGAAAGCCCTGCTTAAGTTATAATTGTATGCACGTCGTGTATTCTTTCGCCTCGTGTAATATCAACATTACCATGGACCTCATATCTTTATTCATGCGTTGGTCAGTTCAAACTGTGAAATTATTAGGAAAGTAAATATTAAAAAAACCTGGTCATTTTTACATTTCAATGCATTAAAAATAAACAGAAAGCAAAATATATAATTTAAGTTATCAGACATGGTTAGCTTCTTAACACTTTTTATTCGACGTTAAGATGTGGACCTATATTCAATCAATCATCACCAAGTTTGCTGGGCCCATGTAACTAAGTGCGCCAATTTAAATATATGCAGGTAAAGGCTGTTCACGATAAAGTGAGCACCTTTGAAATCAACCCTTGGAAAATGTCACTTCCCCTACGTGCATACATTTTTACGGGTGCACCGAGTGACATTCGCCCTGTAAAGTTGGTAACGATGGATGGGAAGTAGTTCCTTGTCTAAACGTCGTATAAAAGGTGTTAGGTAACAATTTGTGATAACTTAAATTATTTATTTGTCTTTATGTTTTTTTATAGCACCGAAGTGTAACAATTGAGCAGATTTGTAAAATATTTCTAATAATTCCGCAGTTTCACATGACCGACGCATGAATTAAGTGATGAGGGCCAATGACAATGTTAATCTTACATAAGGCGGAAGAACACACAGCGTGCATACAAGTATATCTTAAGCAGGCCTTTCAAGAGTGCTCATTTTATGGCGAATAGCCTATAGACGCAGTGACTTGTTTTATAAGGTTGATTTCAAAAGTGAACACTTTATCGTGAACAGTCTTTACTTTACTACACGACGAGAAGACTGCGCGCCGCGCCGGTTCAGGGCCTTGCGCTTAGCGGCGATAGCGCACTTGATACTAGTGTAAGTCTCGCTCTTATGGGCCCCGCCCTCCTCGGCCATGCGGGCGACTCGCCGAGTGAAAGGATAGGGAAGTGTCTCAGCCATATCTACCCCTATCACTTAAAAAAAAGCACTTCATGCCCTTCTAAGAGAACCATAGTACACGAGAGTGAGTAGGAGATCATTAATATGACATTGTGTGTTTTTTATGACTCTATATATCTTCACTTACAAGTGACAAAAATAAAATAAAATATTATTTTGTCGAAATGTGGTTAAGACTAGCAAAGTAGTTTTTTGTTGGGAAGCGATATTGTGAGAGAGATGCGAGACATGCCTAACATCAGTTATAGCATAAAGCCCTTCCCTTTCGCACGCTCGGTACCTCACTAGGCTACCTGGACCTTTTTTTTTGTCCCGCGTTTGAGACCGAGAAACACGGGGGCGATAAGGACGATACTGCCACGAGTATTAGTCGGCCACGACAACAAAACAGCCCGTAAGGGGAAGCTGCAGCGCTACCCCTCCAAGAGCGACACGCCCGGGGGGAGAGTGGTACACTCAGGACAGCCTACTGAGGAACACCACACAGTACATTGGGACCCACGAAGGGCAGTGTAGTTTCCGTGAATCTCGTACCTGATGAAAGCTGTTTACGCGACTACACAACAAACTGTAGAACCTCCCCCCCCCCCCCCGGCGTGGTAAAATTCAGTTAGCTCCGCACATAAGGTACATAAATCTACTTATTAAAAACATCCATCTTGCTTGGCATAGTAACATTAACAGAATATACAATTAAATATAGTTACAAATCACCTATGAACAAATTATATTTACTACACTCGTTCCTCGCCTTTATTCCTTGTCTTATTATACATTTGCCACATTACTCTAAATGTACATATAATTTAAATAATTGGCAGTTAAATATTAAAATAATACCCTATAATAGCAATAACATGTTTCTATACATAATACAGTTATAACTATAAACGTTACAAATCACGTTAATAGCTACCTACGTGGAAACAAGTGTTGTATATTCTGACTCCCGGGAGGGTATATTGGTGTGCGTTCCTGGCATCCGCCCGTGTCCATAAGTGTACACTGAAGAAATGCCGACTGTTTGAAAGGAATGTGTCACAAATTACCGAAACACTTAGTGATATAATGTGAGCTGTAAAGTTACACGGCATCTGTAATAGATGCTTAAGTCTACTCAAGTTCTTCGATACCTGAAAGTTCACCATTAGCTACATTTCCATGTACATTACTGTCACTGAAGCTGTCAGTATCATGACTACTGTCACTTTCACAGTCAGTCACGGTCACCACCTAAACTAAGTACAATCCTCTCCATTTCTTCTTCCATGCAACGATAGTTTTTTTCCAATAATGCTCTTCTTCCCTCTTCACATGTAACACTGCTGATTTCCAATCGTTTTCAGAAATACTATTCATCTCTCAGTGGCTTTATTTGGTCGGCTCTTTGCGAAGCGTTGCTCTTCGCCACACGAGACTTGGCAATATTTCACTATATATTCGATGGCATTTAAGTTTGCAGTGATATGGAGGCAGCCGGACTACTTCATGGCCATGTTCTTTATGAAGTTCGTATACGCAATACTTCGGAACCGGTCGTTGACATTTCACTATGCGGAGTAGTTCTGCTTTAGTAATCTCTTCCTCGTGTACAATGTTATTTAACTTGAGCCACTCTTGTATTTCTGCCTTACGCGATGTCATTGTAGGGGTTTCGTTTGTCGTGCGGATCTTGCCAGCACTTGCCGACTGTGTACGCAGCATGAAGCCACGTTTCGTCAACATAAACCAACGGTCGCCTGTTCTCCCCAGACTATCATTCTTTCTCATTCTCCTTAAGTACCTTTCCCGCCATGCAACAGTGTCTGTTCTCTCCATTAATAAAAGTCTCTTGTTTTTGCATTTCTTGAATCGAAAGCCAACCTTCTTTACGATTTGCCGCAACGTTTCCTTGTTTCAGCGGAAATTAATTTATGTTCTTAGTACATAAAGTAACTTCTTTAATGTAGGTACTTCTTTCCCGTGAACATTAAAATTTTGGATTATACGTCGAACAACACACAAATCAAAATCCTCTAACACAATTTTTCGGGCGTTCTTCTTCCGTTTCTTCTCAGGCATACATAGTTTTTTTGCCTGTTAGTTTTCCTACACTGATTTTCTTCCGTATTTTACATATTGTTGCGTCAGATTCTCCTGTTGCAGCTGCTGCTCGCTTTTTTTTTTTCTTTTGCGTTTTCAATTGGGTAAGTATGTTTCCCAGGTATCTTCTCTTCATCAAAAAAATGAAATGTTTCATATTATTTGACAGCCTTCACTATGGATAGGGGGACTTTTTTATTACACGAAGCCATAATGTTATTAACATTTACACTAGCGCTCAAATATATGTACACGTTTGGAAGGATCAACTGCTTGCGCACTAGTAAATAGGCGCACCTTCAGACTACGTTTATTTACTACCACCAACCAAGACTGGCCTTGTCGATTTCCATGCAGTACAGACTGTACGTCTACATGTCACAGCTGCTCGCCTCTGACTGGCTCGCTGGGTTTTACCCTTGTCCGTCCTATCTCTCGCTCGAGGTCAGACCCGCAGAACCGCATTCTTTCGAGAAATTTTGTTGTCTGGGCCGAGTTATATGAAGTGCGCCCTTCGCCGCACTGCATGTGAAAAGAATGCAGCAAGGTTCAATGCAGGCCCCTTTAGTTGTTTTGTATGGGCCTGGCGCACTGAGCTTTGAGAAAGCCGTTCTTAGCTGTTTTGAAGTGCTCTTAAACGGTGTTTATTATGTGTGCGAGATCTTGGAAGTACTCTGACAGCCCTCTTCTGAAGTGCGTTTTCTTCTCGTAGATCACTACATTGGAAGCACGTATAATAGTTTCCGCAGAAAAATGTTAACTACCAACACCCTGCAAGGCAGTTCCAATGCCAGCTAGGCGGGGACCTTAAGGCCACGATTATTCATTTCTACAGCTTTTGCGAGTATAAATTTTTTGTACCCAAACGGGAGCCGACATTGTAAAATCCTCTTACAATTTTGTTACAAATTGTTTTTATTATGCAGTCTTATTTTTCCAACACGTAAAAGTGTATACCTTCATCAAATTAATTAATTAAAGAAAAATTTTATTTATTTAATTATTAGTTAAAACTACACAGTTTTTTTCTGTTGAAAAAAATTAGATTAAATAATAAAAACAATTTGTATCAAAATTGTAAGCGGATTTTACAATAGTGGCTGCCATTTGGGTACAAAAATTAATGCTCGTAAAAGCTGAAGAAATGAAGGATCGTGGTACTAATGTGAAGAGAGGGTTCCAGTGTCAATTGGCTGGAGTAAGGCGCCTGGACCGTGGAGAAAGGGATGGAAGGATGTTTGAATAGCAGGACGCGAGCAATTCTATTCGCCCCTCTCCCTCGTCTTTTACACTCGGCGTTGCCCTAACCTTCCTCGGAGCAAAAAAAAATATCGTCAGACACGAGGAGAACAAGACAGGACGATATTAATCTCTGGACAGTCAGCGTAGCAAAAGTTGCGCACTTTATAACTGGAGAAATACCTTTTCCGTGTTCTTGTAATTTCGTTACTCCTTTTCCTCCAGCCTGCGTCAACGACATTTTTCTTTTTGCTGTTTTTCTCAGAGGATGAAAAAATGTATGAAGTAAAACTTTTTCTCTTCTGTGTCTTCCATTCTTCTTCTTCTCGGTCCGCATTACTCCCTCGGAAGAGAAAGGAATAAAAGAAGTGATGGCCGGGGAAGTTTCCACTATTGAATGAGTTACTCCCCCTTTTTTTCCTCTAAAAGAAAAAAAAGTCTTTACTCCTCCCCTCCGTTTTCAAGTGAACGCGAAGCCATAACTTCATTCCGTTTTGCCAAGTGCGTGGGGTGCTTTCCACCCCTCCAACCCTCTGACTGGTCATTCACCCTCCCTCCTTCCCAAGCTCTCCCGCCCGACCTGGAAACGAGAAAGCAAATATATACCACCTCGTGCTATGATTTAGCGTTGTGGCGGGAAGTCTGTGAAATGCGCGAACTTTTACCGCCAACCACACAACTTCAGCTTCCACCCCCCACTCCCTCCCCCCCCCCCCCCTCCCCAGCCATCCCGCGAGCTACCCCACGGAGCACAGGCTGGTTGAAATGTTAGGGGTGTCGGCTGAGGCTATGCGACGTGGCGGTTTACGTGAAATATGCTGGGCAGACGCCAGAACTCGCTAAGTGTTTTCCTCGCATCACCCGAATGTTCCCCCGGGAGCCCGGGTAGCGGCTGGAAGGCAAGGAAAAAGGGGTGACTTCGAAATGAAGACATCTGCGTTACGAGCCGAAGAGATTTTGAAGTTTCGGAGGCTCGTGTGACTACTTCTCAGACTCGTGCATACCTCGGCTGGTCAAGTGGGCTGAAGCGTGTTTCCTAACCAAGACTTAATACCAATAAACTGCTGAACTTATTTCCTACGTGCTGGTTTACGGAAAGAATTTACACCGTAAATGGCTGTAGAGTGGTTAGTTAAATCTTTTAGTACCCAAGGCAGGATTTACAACGACCCATCGCGTACGTCCGTCATCCGTCCAGCACGTGACCAACAGCCAATCAGACGTGGACGTTATTTCTATCCGTACGACCGTCAAAACCTTGGCAAGCTTTAACTTCTGGCGGACGAACAGATGAAGTTACAGCCTTCTAAACTTGAACGTTTTGTTACTCGTTCATCCCGAGTTCTTTACAAGACTGTGTAGTGTAGTGTGTGTAATGTTTTGTTTTGGCTATATTTCGTTTTCATATATGTTTGTTTATGTAACTGTAGAATTAAATTAAGTTACATCTTTCTTGAAGATTAATTGATAATTGCGTTTGAAAACACGAGCTCCTTTTGTGCATTAGTAAAGATGATAAAATTACGTTTTATGTGCTATTTAATTTTTTTACATCGATTAATTTCCGTTTCGTATATGTATTGTTGTTTTGTGTACTTAGAAACACAATACCGCAAAATATTTCCACTTTCTATGGAGAATTGTTTCCTATTTGTAAACCGTTTGGTTTTTATTAGTTCGCAGCAATGAATGTACGAAGGACGTACGAAGTTTGGTTGTAAACTGGTAAACTGGTAACTCCGACCAGCATGTTAGATCCCCTCGAGATCACATCTGTGATCTTGACACCATGCCCGTGACCTTGGATAACCTTGCACCCAAAAAAAAAAAAATTCTAAAACTTTTATAAAATAAAAAAAAATTAAAAAAGAATTTAAAAAATGAAGACGTTATTTAAAGACCTGCCTTTTTAAAATCACTATTATCATCAATCTTTCAGACTTCCCATCAATTTTTCGCGATATTTTCTTCGATATTTCGCAATCAGCATCACAATCAGCACCACAATCTTTATATCTGTCTGTAAAAATTTCATTCTTTCCATCAAACATCCACAATTTTCCATCAGTCATTCGCAATCATTCCATCAATCTTTCACGATATTTCCATCAATATTTCGGAATCTTTCCATCAATTTTTGATAACCTATCCATCATTCTTTCGCAATCTTTCTATCAATCTTTCACAATCTTGCCAGCAATCCTTCGCAATCTTTCCATAAATATCTTGCAATATTTCTATCTATCTTTCACAATCTTGCCATTAATCCTTCGCAATCTTTCCATAAATATTTTGCAATATTTATATTCAGTCCAATGGTTTCTCGCCCGTCTCTGCCCAAACATAATAAAAAAATGATTCACTAACTGTCTCCAAAATTTGTACATGGCGACAGAATTAATGTTATTTATGTAGTCATGTATTCATGCATTTGTATACGTGTAGTATTTATAATCAATGTATATGCAGATTATTTCATTAATAGTCGAGTGCTCACAGAACCACTTTAAAGTTGTGGTCAATAAAAGGATACGACACACAAATATTAAGAGAAAACCATTATTTATAGTAATAATTTATTAATATTTTCTAATTAAAATTTCAGAAGAAAGCAGTTGATCACATAATGTGATATATCCCAATTACGTCAGTTTACTAATGATTGAAGATATCTCAACAATACGTGAGAGACTCCCGCGTTTTTGAAGGTCAATCAAATATCTGAGTCTATCAACAAATGCATTCGGGTCATCGAGAGAATCACCATCATCTTCTTCGACACTATCACTGTCTTCGTGTTCATTTTCATCGATGCTCTCTTCAAGGTCATCGTCATCTCCTGTTTTGTATTCTACACAGAATTTTATTTCCTTTTGTAGCAGGAGTGGTATGCTTAACTGTATTTAGAACAGACGACAGTTTATTTTGAAGTTCGTCAACTTCACGCGAAAGTCATGCAAGTATACATTCCGTACAAACTGACTTTACTTCACTCATTTCGTCTACAGCATTAACTGTCTCGTCACAATCGTCTGTGGAATCAGTATCCATCGATGTAGCAGGGAGTACTGACGTCATAATTTGCTGACTCCCAGTAGACGAATCCTTGCAGATCTCGATATGTTTTCTCAATGTATCGTCTTGCACAAACTGCATGGGACCAATGTCGATATGTTTTCTCAATGTATCGTCTTGCACAAACTGCATGGGACCAATCTCGATATGTTTTCTCAATGTATCGTCTTGTACAAACTGCATGGGACCAATGTCGGTATGTTTTCTCAATGTATCGTCTTGCACAAACTGCATGGGACCAATGTCGGTATGTTTTCTCAATGTATCGTCTTGCACAAACTGCATGGGACCAATGTCGGTATGTTTTCTCAATGTATCGTCTTGCACAAACTGCATGGGACCAATGTCGGTATGTTTTCTCAATGTATCGTCTTGCACAAACTGCATGGGACCAATGTCGGTATGTTTTCTCAATGTATCGTCTTGCACAAACTGCATGGGACCAATGTCGGTATGTTTTCTCAATGTATCGTCTTGCACAAACTGCATGGGACCAATGTCGATATGTTATCTCAATGTATCGTCTTGCACAAACTGCATGGGACCAATGTCGATATGTTTTCTCAATGTATCGTCTTGCACAAACTGCATGGGACCAATGTCGATATGTTTTCTCAATGTATCGTCTTGCACAAACTGCATGGGACCAATGTCGGTAAGTTTTCTCAATGTATCGTCTTGCACAAACTGCATGGGACCAATGTCGATATGTTTTCTCAATGTATCGTCTTGCACAAACTGCATGGGACCAATCTCGATATGTTTTCTCAATGTATCGTCTTGCACAAACTGCATGGGACCAATGTCGATATGTTTTCTCAATGTATCGTCTTGCACAAACTGCATGGGACCAATCTCGATATGTTTTCTCAATGTATCGTCTTGCACAAACTGCATGGGACCAATCTCGATATGTTTTCTCAATGTATCGTCTTGCACAAACTGCATGGGACCAATGTCGGTATGTTTTCTCAATGTATCGTCTTGCACAAACTGCATGGGACCAATGTCGATATGTTTTCTCAATGTATCGTCATGCACAAACTGCATGGGACCAATGTCGAAATGCTTTATCGCGTGAAAAGAGCTCTTCGGTTATCTCGTCCGACGAGCATTTTGATCACAGGTGAAAACTCTCCTGCCACCCCCAAGATTCGTGCCTGTTGCCATGTTTTCCACATATGAGGCAGTTTGTTCGTAACTTCGCTAATTTTGTAGGAATCAAAGGTAAACAATACGATTTTTTGGCTTGAAATATATTTTCTCACTTTATAGGCTTTCGCGTTAAAGTGAGCACTTTTGGGGCCCTATTTTCTTCCCTTTCAGCAAATTTTTTAATATTTTAACCACCTTTTTTATAATTATATTGTCATGTAAGTAATAAACGCGATGTGTATATTCTACCGCACTCGGATTTTAACGTCTAAGGCTAAAATAAAGTATATTTATAATCTATTATTCGAAAGGAGACGGCTTTAGAAAGTGCTCACTTTTCCTTGAATAGCCTATACCAACATGTAAAGCATTTCAGTGTGTTCTACTTATTATTTAATATCCATCCCGGTGGAAATAGTCTCTCTCGAAAATAATGTGTATCTAAATGTCACTTTTGGCAACTTCTATGTTCGCGCACGAAAAATGACGACACCAATATGTAAAAATTGCAGAATTTCAATATATTGTATAGCTAGGTCAGTAACATTAAAAACCAAGATTTTTAATTGATTTTTTCTTGAAGATTCCTCAAATATTTAGTGAAACCTTCCGTGCTGCTAATTAAGGACGTCGCGCGCAATTCCTAACATTTGGTACTATTAAAGAAAAATAACTGGTATATAAAATGCATAGTTGAACAGGCCTAGTGCAATTGCCCACAGGATGACCAAGCATCCCACTAAATGTTTTCGTCTCACCACTGCTAGCCAGGATTAACTGGGGAGCTGAGGATGTCCTCTGTCGGGAGAGTAAAATAGTTAACCGAGGAGCCGAGAACTGGTGTGTCCGTAAACCTCAACGGTGCGGGTGGTTTACTCTCCGAATTCTGGGTGGCTCAAGAGACAGGGAGCAGTGCTGTAAGGGAAGTAATGTTGAACGAGGGGAGGAGGGGGTAGCTGTGTGTAATGGGCCCGCCGTTACAGGAACTCTGCAGAGACACAAAGTTGGAGGCGCTAAAATTACTCTGGGTGACGTTAGGAAATTATCTCGACTACCGCCTGAAGATAGACAGATAGAGAGAGAGAGAGAGAGAGAGAGAGAGAGAGAGGCGCCCACTCTTGGAGGGTGTTGTTAGAATTTACCCTCATTCGTCCCTGCGTCTTTCTCCCCTAACGCCCCCCCTCCCTTGTAATAGCTTTGGCTCTTCCGTCACGATGGAGGCAGGGACGATTGATGAGCCGGCCAAGGCAAACGAGACCCGCATGTGAAGAAAGCCTGGACAAATTCCACGCGGATTCTGAACACAGTAATTGGAAACACCGTTTGGAAGACACAACTCGTAGCTGATGGGTGAGTGGCCAATACAAAACTCGTTAAATTTAAGTGCGTTGTTCTGGAAGTAAAAACCTGAGGGGGAGTATTTGGTTCTCAAAGTGGGGGAAAAATTTGTTCTTTAAATCTAGCCTACAGGTTTATATGCATGTCTTACTAGTCACGTGGTACCGCATTTAAAGTTATTTGTTGCAGCCGACAAGAATGTCAGTAAATATAAATTCTAATCAAGCTAAGAATTTCGTCCCCGTTAATTCCTCATGTGGTTATATTTTTTTGTAACTGGTTACACATTATGTATGAAGAAAAGTTTTCCCAATTACTTTTCTTCATACATAATGTGTAACCAGTCAGCGTCTTTGTGTCTCAACTTTTTTTTTTTTTGTTGACTTGACGACGCGTATTGCTGCTTAATGTTTGCACGTGCGGCCTGATGGTTTACGGTGTTCTGACAGTTGTACAGTTTGTGCTTGGATTTTGTCAACTCCGCGTTGTGAAAATGGGCCCTTCATGAGCCTGCTTGTTCATCTGTACGGACCAGCTTGCTTACGATGGTGCTGAAACCCTGTTTATTTGGATTCTTTGTACTTGGGACTTTACCGGAGCCGACGAAAAGCAGAGAAACACTGCCTGAGGAAGTACGTTTGCCCTACCTTGGGAACCGTAGTGATGTAGCTGCGATTTGCGGAAGTGGGGTCAGTGTAGTTTACTTATAAGTTAAATAATGCATACTAAATACGTACTTCATTAGCGGCTCTATAGCTGGGAATAGGGAGAGCCGGAAATGGGCTTAGATTAATCTTTTTTATTCTCGCCGGGTGAGAGTCCTCTCAGATATCGTAGGTTTACGGTAACTTTAAAATAAAGGTTCGGTTTAATTTCATGTTTAAGTTACGTTAAGGTAGATTCCCACCCGAAATCTTGGATTTACGGCCTTTTTGCAATACTCTGGAAGTATGGTTTGGTTTCATGTTTCTTGGAACGACAGAGCACAGAGAATTGCCTAGTGTATTGTCTTAGGTCAGTATTTCTTGATTAGTGTTGATATCGTCGCCTTTGTAATCGTTCCCAAGAATTAATCTCAAGTTTCGCCTCGACAGTTACCAGCTAAAAATTTGTAAATGTAGCGAAGCTGTGGCAGTTCCATAAAGTTTCGGAAGATGTTATTTAGGGTATGTCGTGCGAAAAATTTCCATACACCTTCTGAAATAGAAGCTTTAACGAAAAATCGAGAGATCCAAGATGGCGGGTGGGAATATGGCTTAAGATATTCTGACTCGTTCATTCTGGTAGTCACGACTTAAATTTAGAGTTTTCGGTTGTGGCCCAGTCGCCGCAGGAACTACTCAACCTGCCTTTATACCTAGTTTCAGGGGATCAGGACAGGGAGGGTTAACTGAGATGTGTCAGCAAAATGATGGTGTATCTGTTGATAGTTCAGCTGTCGACCTTATTCACACGCTCTTTATGGAGAGGAGGTAAGTACTACTATCAATAATTCCTTAAAATTTCGGTTAAATGACATTTACTATAAACTCTCTTCGTTATAAAAATATTTCTCCACATGGATTCGACAATTCAAAAATTCTCCATTTAGATTCACATCTAGAATCCTTATAATGCCCCTTAAACTAACTCTACATCATTCATACTGCCAAACAGTGCAAGGGATATTGTACCCACTGACACTTACGTGCAGGTTGCCCACTTTGGCACTAATTTCTCTCCAAGCACACCACACTGGTGAAAGAAAGAGAAGGGATATCCTCCCTACCACTGAGGATTTTCTTTCCTTCTACCCATACAATACCATAAATCCCACACAAAACATCCGGTACTCCATTCGCTCTGCCTCCCCAATTGTTCCAAAAATCCAGTTAATTAATTTACCAAGTCTCTTCACCACAATAATTATTCTAATTATTCAGCTATGCTGCCCAAGTTCCCTTCTAAAAGTTTCGACGAGAAAAACGTCGCTTTGTTCAATGCTAACTTCCAGCAAAACTCGTGTCTCGGGAAACACTCGCAGAAAACCACATTAACCTCCAAGTGCTCTTCTCCAAAATTTCGACTCACGTTGATAACCATTTTTACATGGCGCCACTCCAAAACGGACGCTTATCACATGCCCGACGCAGGGGACCCACAAGAAATCAAAGTTCATATGCGAACACCAAAAACTAAGTCTTACTCTAACTCTTCAACAACAAAGTTCAACTCTGGAAACACGAAATATGGCCAGAAACTACGTCTTTATTTCACACGAAGTGCGAAAAATACTAAGTTCACACGCACATCTTCCCACTCTAAGTCTCTATACATGGCTGCCCCTAAAATAACTAAGTCCGAGACATCTTCCTCCAGAATCAAAGTCATTATAAAGACCATGCTGAAAAATCGTATGTTAGAATGGCAAAGAACAAAGTCCTGAACATCACAAGCCAGAAATATTCTAAGTTGAAGATTCGGTCTGCCAGAAACTATCACCCACTCTCGTCTCCCCGCATAATTTTCCACTCTGCGCCCGTCATCGTCAATTTTCTAAGTCCGAAGATTCGCTGGAATCTTATCTCTCAGCTCGCAGACTCCTCACTCGTTGCTACTCTGGGCGGACTCCACTCGCCACAAGAGTACCAGCGCACAGGCTGGGGAATTCTCCCCGTGACAGCTCGAGCACCTCCATATATACACCGAGAAAAAAACCCCTTCTCTCGCACTCTCCCTTCCAAGAGGCATGTACCTCAGCGCACCCGATACGATCAGCGCACTCTTTACGACTACAACGCCCTCTTTATTGCCAACATTTTCAGAATAGAGAGAATTCAAACAGCTAATTACAGCAAAAAGCGCTCTTTCGCATGCAATGCCTGTAAGGCCACAACCTGCCACACCTGACGATCGTGCAGGACACCACTCACTCCTCCGCAGGCGTTCTTAGCTTATCTAGAAAGAGGCACTTCTCAGTACATTTAAAACCCTTGTGACAGGCATCCCGTCACACGATACTGTTTGCCGACCACTCAGGGTGTGATGTGATAAAAAAAATTTAAATATAAATTAATTTAAAACGCACTAAGTCTGTCAGATACTAACTGAAATTTTAATTCTTAATGTCCACTGAATCATTTCTTTTAGTTATTGGTGAAGTTCTCAAATTGTTATGTTTATAAAGGTTTTAATTAAATTGTTTTATTTTAACACAATCATTTGAAAATCAAAAAGCTAGTCGATTTGAATCATTTAACATGTATCACGATTCATTTAGTAGTTCAAGTTTAATGTTTAATTACCATAAATTGTTTTTTGTCGAGTAAATGATTTGGTGTTTTTAGTTATGGAATCTCCCACCACTTCTTTGTGGCTGTGTGTTAATATTTTCTATTATTAATTAACTCAGATGTTAAGGGGGTCGTGTATGGGACCTTTTGTGTTCGTGCTTAAGTCTCGCATTCTTTTCGAGTTAAATAGTAGCCCAGCGAGTAAGTGAAGTATTTGTGTTTGCCTACCTTCCGAGCGTCCCTGTTTAATAAATGTCACCTGACGTGGCAATATATCTACTTATCAGTGACAAGTGGTTCTGGTAGCTAACCAATTGCCCTGTTAGGGCGCACAAGTGTGAGAGAAAGCATGTTTGTCTCTCTATGAGTGGTAGGAGCAAGAATTGTATATTTGCACACATACACGAACTACAGCAATAGCAACACACTTTACCTTGTTCGGGCCACAAAACGACTCTGAACAACGCGGGAAAATTTTTAAATTTGTTTTTTTGTTTCTGTAGTATTATTTATATTCAATGGTAGTTCGGTATGTTAACTGCTATATGTTTGCTACTGACATCGCCGTCGAAAGGGGGAAGGGGGCAGATCCGAGACAAATGAGTTGTGGATAATGAGCGTGCAAGGATAGAGGTTCTACTTAACAATATTATGAGAGAACATTATCTTATACACTTGATTTACAAAGAAGGTTCTACTGAACTATCAAAGCTATAATTCAGATTAAGCCTGAGATATTAATTTAGTTATGTTGGCAGAAAAAGTGCATTACGTCATCGGAGTGTATCTCTTTAATAAGGCGTCGTCCATCCGCAGTTATTTGATGGCTCGCTATCATTCGAAAGAATAAGAGTCATTCACAAACAATGCTGTGCTACGACTATAAAAAATATCATTTATAACCAATCACAATTATCTGCAATATCTAAAGAGTGGAAGTGGGGAGATTTGGGTATCTCTTAACACTGAGGTATTGGGAGCCGATGAGGGTCAAGCGATGCCGCCAACCAGCGGCATGGTCTGGCACGATTCCTACGTGCGAAAATCCGGGAGCGACAACGCCGGGAATCGAACCCGGTTCGCCTAGGCAGGAGGCGAGTAGTCTGACCACTACACCATCACAAAAAATTACATGTACGTTGACTGCATTTTAACGCGATGCTTAAGTATATGCTGTTCGCGGTAACTTGGCGCTTTCGAAATCAACCTCTGAATAATATCGTTGATTCTAAACTTCATCTGTTTTCACGGTTACATTGAGTGACGTGAATCCAGTGAGGTTGGCAATATCGGAGGGAAAGAAGTTCCATGTCTTAACGTTGAATCAAAAGCATTAGGTAAACATGTGCGAATAATGAAACAATTTCTTTTTCTTTGTGTTTTTAAATGGTTATAGGTGCAAAAACGAGTAAATTTGTCAAGTATATACTTCATAGGCTGTTCACGGTAAAGTGAGCACTTTTTAAAGACCTACCACAAGGCATTAACCCCTAATAAATATTTTTTTATGCAGTAACGGACGTTAACTCTTGAGAGTGATAAAATGTATACACTGTGTTAATTAGTAATATTGAAATGTATACATTAAAAAGTGGCGCAAAGGTAGAAATTGATTGAAAGGAAAAATTTAGCAGGGCCTTAAAAAGTGCCCACTTTATCGTGAATAGCCTATACTAATAATTTTATATTTTTATTCGATAGATATATGTATATCAAGTGATCAGCCTCATTTAAGTGTTAATTTTACATGTGGTGGAAGAATATACAACGTGCACACAATTAGATCTTTAACAGGGATTTCTAAAATGTTCGTTTTACTTTAAACAGCATATATGGAATATTTTGTATGAGTATGGATATTTCTTAAATAACGAAGCTGTAAGGGCGTATAAGCTCGACTCTGGGCTACCTCCGGCTATGATTCTTTGCCCTTATTAAAGTTGCTGGGGCGTGTCTGTGAATTCCAAGTCCATTATCAATTCAGCTGTGCTGCAGTAGACGTAGTTATCCAGGACTGGAGTAATGCTGGTTCCGCTTCACTCCAGCCGGGGAGGGAGGCAGGTCAGGATAGGTATTTCAGTGCTGGGGAGTCGTGGTGGCTGGAAATTTTGTTGTCGAGGAGGGGGGTGGGGGCAGGGTTTGAAAACCACGTTACACTGGATCCCGTTTGTGGAAGAGGGAGGGGGTGGGGAGTCCCGGTCGAGTTGAAGTGAAAAGCTGTCCAATCCTGTTTGTCATGTAAAGCGGTGGGCGAGAGTCGCATTTCAATAATTCCGCGGCTCCCCATCCGCTGCGGTGAACTCCCCACCCCCCCCCCCTCCTGGGGTGGGGGGAACAGCTAATTCACCCTCTGCTCAGCCCCCACTCGTCGTGGCCCCATACACGTATCTGGGGGTTTGCTAATTGTGGCCCGCACAATCCCCGTCCTCCCTCCCCGACCAGCAACGAGCGGCGGTAGATGAATAGTCCTGGTCGGCAAGGCTCCCAAGCGTCCCAGCACGCGAGCGCTGTTCAACTTTGATCAACTTTCAACCTGTTGCACGACGGGCGCTGAGCTCCCCCAAGGTTATCTTATTGTCCGGCCGCCAATTATGCTCTTAGTTAGCTCGGGAATGCAGAGCAGGCGGAGCTACAACTTGAAACGGCATTCCGCAGCTCGTGCTGGATACATGAATGTCTCACATGTTCTGAATCCCGGCATATGTATACAAGTCTTTCACTAACATCCGTGCTGCCCTTCATTTACTAATACGCAGCGACATGCGAAATTCGCGTTATTATTTGGCATCAGGCTGAAATTCATAGTACTGTATAGATTGAGCCTGGCTGTTGCATAGATTTGGAGTTACGCCCATTCTGTCTGAACTGCACGTGATTGGGCACAGTTATAAAGGGTTCGTTTATTGGCGCAGAGTTACCAAAGGTGTATCAAATAATGTATAGTCCAATGGAAAACGTTTTGCAAAGATACATGTGTTTAAAGATTAACATGTCCCCAAATAATAACGTGAATTTCGCATGTCTCTACAGTAAGACGTCCCCATCTCTAGTCATGTATGACCAGCGTGTGAATTTTAGTGCTCTTACTGCTGTCTCCTGTATATTGTTAATACTTAATTCAAATAATACATTCGCTCTTATTGAAAGCCAGGTTTAGTAACTTTTTTCTTATGACTAGTTAGATATACCACTAGTGATTCGTGGCTAACTGTCAAGTCACCTACGACATTTTCTGTATATACGATCAAGTATTTCATTGATTTGAGATGCCTAGTTCTGAGTTTTGGTCGTGCAGTTTGTTCGGATGTGTTAACATTGTGTTCAGTAATGTGCCGTGTTATTATATATATATATATATATATATATATATATATATATATGTGTGTGTGTGTGTGTGTGTGTGTGTGTGTGTGTGTGTGTGTCAAACGTAACGGAATAACGGTAACCATAATAATTTTTTTTACTTTATACAACTAAATTATATAAATATAAATTTTTCATATGACAATTCTCTTCAATATATTGGTAGATCGTTATCCATACTAAATAAGTGTCGAGGTAGGTACGTGGTTTTTGTTACGCTGACATTCTTCACCTTGTGGTCGATGGTAAATGAAAGCTTACGAAACAATGGTTTAGTTGGACAGTTCAAATCATTCTTGATACTGAAATGTCTTAATGAAAAAGTATTGCAAGGACAAAATATTAAAATTACAATAGTGGAATGCACTTGACAACACTATTATGCCGAGTTTCTGTAATGGTGTAACAGTTTTTTTTTTATATTTTTTATTTGATGTTCCTGAAAGGAATACCTGGTTCTGCTAGTCGGTCTGTGGTATTGGGATTTAAATATCACTCTTATTGCTATTATTTTTTGTAAACTTTCGAGGACTTTACTAAATATGCAATAGCTCACCTCCCACATTGTTGTGTTTCATCAGTCCATGACTGTCTGCATGCCGTGACTGCAACCTGGCATGGCTGCTTCAGTCGTGGCCTGGGTTTGAGGAAGATGCTACGAGAACATGTTGAGGAAGTTGTTGTCTGTGCTTACAGCAATTCCTTTCTCGCGTCACATCAGAGAATTGACGCTGAAGTTAGTATTGTCGCGGTAAAAACAGTTTTCACATATTATCAAATAACATTAGCAGTATCTGAGAGTCGGCATATAAAGAAAATTTCGAATTTCAAAACTAAGCGATCAACTCCGAAACTTTTGAGTTAAAGATTTCTGCACTTCCCCAGTGGTGAGTTGGATGATACACTCTGCAGATAAAATGTTTTGGGGAAAATAATTTCTTTTGGAGGACATGAATAACATATTAGAAGTAAGAGAATCTCCCATGCGTGGAACGATAAGTCATCGAATCATCTTGATCTTGAAGAAATACTAAGCTAAATTCTCACACCAAGCTGTTGCATGCAGATTTGTACAGAGAGTAGTAACATAGATCATGGGTGGTTACTAGCCACACATGCTGACCATTCTGTTTTAATTCCGCCATTTACTGAGGAGCTAGTTCCACTAAATAAAAGGATTTTCCAAGGCCACGGAAACACATTATGGCTAGAGACACGGACATTTTTCGGATTCATTCTAGAACAAGCTAGACTCCACAATCCTCTGTGTATTCGAGCTTCCTTTAGTTGTTCATTGACTGCTGCTCCAGTTTAACTCCAGACCAGGTAGCACGTGATTCTGTCCTCGTTTTCTTAGCAGGTTCGTTATTGGTTCAAGGTGGTTCAGGGTGTGTCTAACTAACTGTGGTCCAATGGAAGCAGATACTCGCATGTACATTAAGTTGAAATTTAACCTGCCCTCACATTAATCCGCGAAATTTCTGGGTCTCTTATTATGAATGATAGACTATACTCGAAGAGCAATGTCAATACTTATTTGCGTATCTCGTGATTGTAGCAGTATCGTGAATGCGATCTCTTATGGGCACAAATTAAAAATGTGCCAAATCGTTTTGTGAACTTATGATAAGAAATATTTCCTGTGTCACTCAACTTCATGGATGTTTAAATGTGCAGCCCATAATGGCAATTGAAACTTCTTCAAAATGTGCTATGTATTAGAAGCGGTGTACTAGGCATACATGTCATAGTAAAATAATGATTTTTTTAATGTCAGGCTGTTCTCTCTGATCGCACTTTTATAAAGTTGTCCTCTTTGAAACAATTATTACTACTTATCCATGTACGCTGATATAGAACACATAGAGGCGACAAGAAGTCCCTAGTGGCACATCCGCGTAAGCAAATAGGACACATGTTGGTCTATGAAGACACTGTGTGTCTGCCTTGGATGTGCTCGCGCGATTCGTTCGTGTCTATCAAATATTTTTGCAAAATAAACTTAACTAAATTAATTTTGCTAATTAACTCTTCCTTTTCTTTATTGTTAACCTTAATCGGTTTGATTATTTATTAAGTTATTTTTTATACGTATCAGCTGTGGGCGGGTTTCTGTATGGAATCTTTAGTTTTGGTTCCTAACCCTGGCATCGTTTCTCGTGAGTATCATCCACATTCTTTTAGAGTGTAACAGTAGTTCAGCGAGTAAGAAATGAATTTGTGCTTGTCTACCCTCCAGGCGTCCTTGTTTAGTAAATGCCACCCGGCGTGGTAAAATATTTATCAGTGACAGAAGTGGTTGTGATATCTAAACAATTGCGTCGTTAGAGCGTGCTAGGGGCGCGGAAATCATGTCTGTCTTTCTTTTTATGGAATAAGCTCATCTTGCCTGCCAGTCACTCAACTCCTGTCTTTTATTTATAGTTGAGAAACTTGTATATTTTACAAGGCCGCGGAATAAAAAAAATATTAACATTTAAAAAGGTCGTTTGCACAAATTATATAAAATAAAGAGTATCACAGTTTCATATTTATGGGAAGTGTGGACATATAAGTGGATACATAGGTAACGTTCTGTAAAACTACTTAACATGGCCGCGAGGAATGCGTGTAGTAGTTTTATTTTCAGAAATCATTGAGAAATGAAGGCACTATATTGATCTTAGTAAATAGCAATTTACATTATGAACTACAAGAATTGTAATAATGGTAACAAGCAAGTTTCAGCTATACTGTAAATAGGGGGCGCGTAGTGACATGAGCATATAATTGATTCAAAATGGTGGCGATACAGTTGCACCCCCGCTGTACTTGCGCATGCAGTTGCATGTGCATGTGCAATTGTGCATGCACTCCCCCGCCCCCTCTCTGCCTGTGGGACTGTCGGAGACGTGCAGGTGTGTTTCGGGTGGCCGTCATGGGGTGGCTACCCCCCATGATGGGCTTGAAGCGACCAGTGCTTCGTTAGGAAGGGTACTTAGATTTTATTTGCATAATCACAGAGTAATTACGAAAGTTGTCTCGTTGGCAGTTGGTTGAGAAGTTACGGGTGAGGGGTATGAGGGAGTGAATGCACTTGCATAAGGATGTATTTTCACAATGAATAATTTATCGTACATTGAATATTTATTCAGGCAACGAATACGTAATTAGATCATATCAATTACATAATTTAATCGTGCACTGGTATGTATTCATTTGCATATGCCGCAATGAATTATTTAATCGCACACTTGCACGTGCATACAGAGAGTACATAAGCACTTGCGTACCAAACAGTGAACACTTACTAAGTACAAGGTTTAATTACACATATTCTCCCTGGAACAGCTGGCTCTAAACTGAGCAAAATTTCAATAATTTGTAATACAAAAACCGCTACTGGCCGGCCGGCATATTGCTTCGTACTTAATATATAAGGGCAGAAATTTATTTTAAAATGTTCTATATAAGTTTGGAAGGAAATAAGTACGGATCTGGGTAGTCAGTGTGACGCAACACTCTCTGTGCTAAAGTGTACCAAGTGAGAGACGACTCTGCAGTCTTCAAGACAGGTATACGTGGAGAGTGGCGAACTGCACAGAGCATTACAAGGGAGCGGCGAATAACAGCTCCGCTGGAAACGTATCCCGACCCTGCCGGACCCGTGAAGATGTGATTTAAGTTATCGTTGCCAAAGGGAAAGATGAATGATGCGTATGTTCATCATCGACAGTGAAAACACTGTTAATTTTTCTTAATGATACACCGTGTACTCAATTTAAATTATATGTTTGTAGGTTTTTTCCACATTATTCAGTCTTTATTTCAAATTAATTTCAAATGCATATTGAATATTTTTCTTCCAAATTTTAGGATGAATTTCAAAATGTATAATAATTCATATAAAAGGCTTTTCTTAAATTGTTCGAGCAATTGTTTGCGAATTTTTCGCCTAAATAATGAAGTGTATGTTGCGAGATAATTTTAAAAGTTTTTCTTCAAAATTCAATGAGTGTCAATTTCAAAATATTTTTATTGTGTGGAAAATATTTTCTGCGAACTGTTTACACAGACATTCGCCAAGTATTACTTTACAATGTAATGTGATATAATTTAAAAAGAATTCGACTTAAAAGTCTCGTGTGAATCAGTGCATCGACAAAGAAGGCTGTATTTATAAATTCTTATATTTTCAATATGCATTTGAGAAATGTTCACAGTATATAAATTATTTTAATAATTGAAAGCCATATGTTTCCAAGGAGAGATTTTTACTTAATGACAAACATGTAAATTTGTGTATTCCTATTATTAAGGTGCTACAAACTGTTCACAACTAATATATTATTTAACTTTGATTGCTTTTCTAGAATATAAATTTAACAGGTTTTTTACATACTGTGAGTATAATATACACATACAATCAAACATTATTTTACAAAACAAAAGTTTTTTCTTATAAAATATAAATATGAACTTCTTATAATACTGTGTTACATTCCACCACACCTTAACCTCTGGTTCCTTCTATTATCTGACACATCTTGCGTAGCATGCAATCACATTTCATGTGTTGCTGATTGGCGAACACATTATTTACTAATGCTGGAGTACCATGGGGATAATCCTCTCACCAAAAATATGATACAATGTCTTTATCCTCCTTAAATATGCTGGTAAAAACTAGTACACAACTTTTATCTCCTGCAGAGCGTAATGTAATAAACATTTTAGGTAGAAAAGCCAGTTCGCCTAAGTGTGTAAGGCAAGTAGATATTTTGATCTACCATACCCTAGTATTGAATGGTAAACACGGAAACACTGAAAATTGCAGTTTTCGCCGCAATGACCATGATTCATGATGTTTACCTTTGAAAGCGCAAAGCCACGGCTTCTGAGTTATCGGTACGACGAGTCCAGTTTCCCCCCTGGAGACAAGAAGGGTGAAGATGTCAACCGGTCCGGCCTGTTTGGGACACGTTTCTCTCGCAGCTGTTCTTCACCGCTCCCTTGTAATGCTCTGTGCAGTTCGCCACTCTCCACGCACAGCTGTCTCGAAGACAGCAGAGTCGTCCCTCACTTGGTACACTTTAGCACAGAGTGTGTTGCGTCACACTGACTACGCAGCTCCGATCTCGTCTCCTTCCAAACTCATATAGAACATTTTTTCAAAGAACTTCTCCCCTCGTATATTAAACACGAAGCAATATGGCGGCTGGCCGGCAGAGTTTTTTGTAGCACTTATCATTGAAACTCTGCTCAGTTGAGAGCTGGCTGTTCCTGGGAGAATATATGTAATTAGACCTTGTACTTAATAAGTGTCCACTGCTTGGTCTGCAAGTGCTTATGTACTCCTTGTATGCACATGGAAGTGTGCTATTAAATAATTCATTGCTGCATATACAAGTGAGTATATACCCAATGCACGATTAAGTCATCTAATTGAATTAATATAATTATTTATTCATTGCGTGAATAAATATTCAATGTACGATTAATTATTCATTGCGCGAATACGTCCCTATGCAAGTTCATTTTCCCCTCACACCCCTCACCCATAATTCTCATCCAGCTACCGACCAGACAATACCTAAATGCATTTCCCCCCCAACTTCCGCAGACTGCCTCCGGCTGCCGACCAGACCACATGTGTAATTACCATGTGATTTGGCAAATAAAATATACGTACCTTTCGTAACCAAGCACCGGTCGCTGCAAGCCTATCCTGGAGGGCAGCCACCCCATCATGCCCGCTAGAACACACCCTCGCATATCCGGTGGTCTCATAGAGGAAGGGGAGGGGAGTGCATGCGTAATAGCAGATGCAAGCATGTGCAATTTCATCAGGGAGGGGGAATCACAACTGCTTCGCTGCTATTTTGAATAAATTATCTGCTCGTATCACCATGGCCCGCCCACTACTGTACATTCAGAAAACCTTCAATAAAATAAGTGGACAGGAAAGTTTTTGAAAAATATATGGTATTATTCTATGTGGTTGGGTAAATTGTGATATATAGAACTACTAAATATTCAGACAAAAAAAATTGTAGTGTATTTGTATGTTTGTCTTACGGTTTGAAGAAGTCTTTTTACGCTCACAAGTAGTCCTAGACTCTTACATAAACTGTAACCAATTAATGAAATGTGATCTTAGAAGTGAGTCCTAGCATTTCGTTCCCAACTCGGTTTACTGAACATCAGTGGATATTTATTTTAAAAATGCAACGTATTTAGGAACATGTGTACAAACTTGGGCACGTGATTCGTGACAAGAAAAGAGGAAGATTGGTACAGGATACCAATGATCTATCGCAAGTAATAGGGGTTGTAGAAGCCCTTTAAAGCGGAGGACGACAAGCATAATGCATGGGAATTATGCAATGTACTAGTGTTAGAGGAGCACCAATTTGTACAAGGATTAATTATACGAATATCCTAGTTAAAAGAAAGGTATGGTACGCCGTACAAACCCTCCTTCGTGTAACTATATAATTGCTATATAATTAATTATCCTACTTTCCTCAACATTGGTGTAATTTTTAAATTACTTCTGAAAAGCTAAGTTGGTAGGAAGTACTTCTCTTTGAAAGCAATAACTTTAGAAATGAAAACAGAAATTTATGCAACAGCAGTGAGATTATTAAAATACCAACATGTCTTATCCGGGACTTGTAGCCAGAAAACCTTGTACTAAGCAAGCGTGCAATCCACTGCATTACAGAAGTTCAGATTTAATCAGTGTAATATTTCAAATTAAAGGGTTTAGTAATCTAAATTTTTGCAGGCCATTTATTTTAAAAATAGTATTCATGACCAACCATATCGCTACTTGTGTAAATAATTTGATGTAAATTGGTTGTTCGGTCCCTTGGATATGAGAAAGATAATTTCATTTTTTTTTATTTGATGGAAGTAGAGTGAACGACGGGGTTAGACCTCACTGATAGAATGACATAGGGAAGGGGGATGGGCGCAATTGTGTAGCGCATGCGAGTGTCCCGGAGGCGAGCCTACAGGCCTTCCGCTTTCTTCTCATATGGTTATCTACTCCGGATACCTTCCCCAACCACCAACCCATTCCCTCACCGCATCACAGCCAAAGATGCCCAGCCCGACGTCAGCCGAACCACCACACATTCTCACTCCTCACACAGCGACTACAAGAAACAGGCGCGTTTCAACGTCGACGTGGACCTGGTCGACCGAGAACAGTCCGCACTCAACAGTTTGAAGAGGCGGTCTTACAGAATGTAGCAGTCAATGCTTCGACGAACAGCCGTGCGATCACGCGGAGAATAGGTGCATCGAATGGCACAGTATGGTGTGTCCTCCATGAACAGCTGCTGCGACCATACACTGTACGTAGGGTACAAGCAATGGCGTCAGCGATTATCCCCCTCGCCTAGAACTTTTCCGGTGGTTCATACAGCAGTGTGAAATTAATCATGATTTCCCGGTGATTGTAATGTTTACATACGAAGCCATGTTCACACAGGAAGGATTATACACCAGTATAAGTATTCACGTGTGGGACGACTCCAACCCTCGTTCAACTGTAACAAGAGGCTACCAGCACAGTTTTGCAATAAACATTTGGGCCGGGATAGTGGGGGACAATTTTATATTGGCCCATACATGCTGCCGAACCGTGTGGCAGGATTTCAATATTATGATTTCTTGTAGTTTCGATTGCCATCAGAGAACACAGCGTATCCCGCTCGCTCTATTGGATGGGGTGGAAGTCGTGTTTGGCCACCACGCTCCCCGGACCTTACGCCATTAGACTTCGGGTTGTGGGGATTTCTTAAGGCGTGTGTGTACGGAACACCCGTGGCATCTGAAAAAGAACCTGTTAGCGAGGCTCATGGATGTCTGCGATCAAGTGCGGGACACACCAGTAGTTTTCCAATGCGTCCGCCAGTCTCCCATACGCCGTATGAACAACTGTAATGACATTGGAGGGCCACACTTGCAACATTTCTTGATAAATTGGTCGTGACCCGGCCACCCGCATAATCTCGAATGATTTCAGTATATGTACTGTTGTGCTGTCAGGTAGCGCTTTCATTACCGATAACGCATTGCTACGTCACTGAATGTACATGTGTTGACACTCACTTGTACAGAGTCTCGCTACTGGGCCAATTATGACATCATTAATACTCTCCAGGTCATGATATTGTTACAACTGAACACGTAGTTTGCGATTCAACCGGAAATGGCGAGTCTTAGAGCTTCTAAACTAGCGATAAAAGGGGGGGGGTTGTCGGTTAGGCTAATTATGGCGTCCTGCTTCATCCAATGGTATCTACAATCACTTTATACTGACAGTGTAACTGTTGCATGCAATCGAAGGGTGCCAACTCCAATTATTTGCGTGATGGGAATGTGTACGAAGTACTATACCTTACTTTGGTTTAATTAATCCGTATACCAATTTGTATTCCTCTAACACAAATACTTCGGATAATATCCCACGTAAAATGCTTATCGCCCTCCGCCTTTAAAGGTATTTATAGCCCTTATTAATTGCGATCGACCATGGGAGTTCTGTACCAATTTTCTTCTTTTCCTGTCACGAATCATGTTCCCCAGTTAGTACACTTGTTTCCTAAATACGTTTTATATGTATCCGAAAGTATAAATAATAATTTTTCTTGCTTTTATTTTCGTTTCGATATTATATAGTGAAACTGTAAAGAACGTAGTTTCCATTTTTATAGCGCGTACACCTTGCGATAGATATCACACTAAATTTAATTAATTTAACACAGCCCTACCTAATAAATGAACAATAGCATATTTATTTAAATTAATAAATTTTCAAAGATTCAATATTTACAATTTCATAAATAAAGAAGAACTCTTGCACATGTTAATATTACAGTTTTAACTTGCACGTTATGGTAACGTAATATACGTTTATAGCACTTAGACTTTGCAAAACAATTTAACGAGTTTGTGTGATTATTTGATGTGATTTGCAACTCTGCAGTTGTTCAGTTTATATATTGTTTAAATGAAATTAGTTTATTTGATCAAACTTTACCAAGTCTTTTACTGAGACGTCACAAACGAGAATATTCTATGTAAACTTGTGTGCGCTCGCAACAGTTTATTTTGTACGTTTTTGTTAAAACATAAATTATAAAAGGCCACAAACCCGAACGAACGCTGAAATTCTGCGGAACTTGCAACGAAACGGAACGAACGGCTGGACTCGCGGACCTTCCCGCAGCGTAGTCCAATTTATCAGTCACTCTAATTAAAATATGGCCCGTTTAACTTACGCGGACTTTTACCTCTTTTCCCCGCCTAGTTTATTGCGCCGCGCGAAATTAATATCTGCGGATGGCGGAAGTGAGATTCGTTGTTCCCGCGTCTGTAAAAATTACGCCTGGCGTGTTTCATTACGCCGCTCGCGATTTCACTCCCCCCCCCCCCTCCCCGCACTTCTTTTCCTTTCCCCCTTGCTTATTTCTGCTGGCAGTCAAATTGTCCTCGCTGGGTCGGCAAGCAGTGTGATGGGGCCTGGAGAGGAGGGGGGTGGGGTCTGACCTTGCTAATTTGTAGCCACCTCGCTGACTTGGCTCCCCCTAGCCCCTGGTCCATGTAGTAATGCGTTCACAAAGAGTCGTTTTCCTGGACCCTCAGCCAATATTCAAGGAGGAAGTGACAACAATAGGCCACCCAGAGAAGACTTCGACTCATTTAAAGAAGGGAAAAAGTTACAGGTGCAAAGAATCACGCTCGGATACATCCTCTTTGAAGAATTTCGCTAAAGGAAAGAACGAAATTATTCTCTTCGAACAAAAAAAACTGTACCTACTGTGCGAATCACTGAAAAATAATATAAATTTACTCTTTATTTCTGGGGAAGATAAAGGGAAATTCATTTAAAGTTGTAAGTATAAAATTGATTTCTACTCCAAATGTTATTTTGACACGTAAACTAGCATTGTGAACGCCCAAAAGTTTCCCAATTATGACAACTGTGCATTTTATGTAGTACTAGCTGATCCCGGATAACGTTGTTCTGCCTCTTTCACGTTCTATTTTGCCTTCTCAATGCGTCCTCTCTATTACATATGGTACGCCGACCTATGTATGTCCGTGGTATCGCTAGCATTTTTCTCTCTTAGGTCAACAAACATTTCCTGCAAGTATCAGCAAAATCGGACCATAAATATAGAAGTTAGACTCCAGCGCCACCTATCGGAATGAAACATACCTAAAAACTTACTCGCCACCTCAATAACATATGGTGTGAATATGGTCTCAATTGGTCGAGTGGTTTGTCAGTGATGATGCGGTTTAGTCACGCACAATGATTACATATATAAAGATAAACAAGCATCGAAATAATTTTTACTTTATTAATGACTTCATGTAATTCGGTGTTTATAAGCACTCGTGTGAGAGTAGCGTATGGCGGAGTGGTTACGAGGAAAAATGCAAGCATTTAGGTAATTCAGACATCGTTTCATTATAGTCCTGGTCACGGTAAAATGAGCACTTTTGAAAGCCCTGCTTCAGATCTACGTGTATGCACGTTGGTTTTTCTTCCGCCTTATGTGAAATTAGCACTGCAATGGGCCTCATCACATTATTAATCCGTCGGTCAAGTGAAACTGTGAAATTACTATGAAGTAAATATATCACGAAATCTGCTCTTTTTTACACTTCGATATATTAAAAGAAATACAAAGCGAAATAAATAATTTTTAAGTTGCTACAAGTGGTTACCTATCACTTTTAATTTGACATTAAATTATGGAACTATTTTCCAGTCAACGTTACCAACTTTACTGAGTGTATGACACCAAGTGCGCCCGTTATAATATATGCAGGAAGGGGCAGTGACATTTTTCTTAGGTTCATTTCGAAAGTGCTCACTTTACCGTGAACAGAATTTACCAAGAAATGAGATAGCCGCTTATTTCACGAACTCCAGCAGAGTAACACCCCAGCAAGATGGCGTCGCTGAGAAGGCAACATGTCGGAGCCGTGTTCACCAATCAGCGCCTCGTATCTTGTCAGCCTGCAGCTCAGCCAATAAGGAAGTTTCCGCGTTGCGCGATATCCAGTCAGATATGTGGGCACTCCGGCATGCTTGTTAGTACCCAAGGCCAGTTCACGCTATAAAATATTTATTGAATTTCAATTATTTGAATTCGTATTATTAAACTAAAAAAGAGCTTCGTTTACCTTTCAATGAACTGCATTCAATAGTCTTTCTAGTTTCCACATTAAAACGTTTAACACAAACGTTTTAACGAAATCAGTTTAAATAATACCGATAATAAATCTTTAGAAACATCTACGACTCATGCGAGACACTACAATATTATTTTTTTTTTTTTCATATTATTGTACATGTTCTTTTTTAAAATATATGCTCTACTATTCTGTAATAACTTTAAATTTGTGAGCACGACTCTATTAATATGAGATTACTTTAATTAATATTGTCAGAAAAGCTGCAGTCGGCGATGAAATTTTGGATTGAAGAAAATACAAAATATGTTCGGAACGAAAATCTTGAAGGAAAACGATAATTTATAATAACTAAAAGAGAGAATAGCAGCGATTATGACGTCATAAAATAGTCAATAAATTAAATTCAATAAAAATGAATAGTAATTTAAAGAAATATTTAATCGTGTGAAAGGAGCTTAAGAATGTTGGTGAATGGGATGCGTATCACGGCAAGCGCTTTACGCATTCGGTCGGATTTATTATGTTAAATAGGGTGAATGCTTCGCGGATATAGCAGGGTTGTCTGGTGCCATGGACGCAATTGTAGCCATGTACACTGGAAGAGGAACGGTCTAGACGGAAGGGCACAGCAAACTACTGCAAATCGGAGAAGGCCCTGGGAAAATCTCTGCGACATTTGCGAAGCTCGCCATGCCATTTAGTATCTGTGTATTTATCTCATCTGTGGTGTTACGTTTCAGATATAAACTTTGCGTAGGCAAATTTTACGTCGCGGAGAGAAGATGAGAAGAAAGCCCGTTTACGTACCTTCTATGTGGCATCGGTAGGGCTACCCGTTTTCCGCGGAAACATTTCAGGACAACATGTAGGCCTACTCCATGTAACTAGAGCTCAGATACACTTTTGTAATTGTCTGAGTTTTGTCACGCGTTGTACGTGCCTGCCAGCGAATCACAGACACTCAGTGTTGGAGTTCCTTAATTCTGATTGGCCCAGTCAGGGACGCGTGGCCGGTAAACATATGAATACTGCACGTATGTCATAGGACACTGGAATCTATCCTTCGCGTGAATATTTTCGCGCAAAACAGACGGCCTTAGGCATCGGTAGAGCAGGCGTGCTAGTATCTTGTAGGATTTACGCGAAGGTTTATCAGAATCTTATTTTTCTTACTGTGTAACTGAAATGACCACAAAGACGTGTGCTGTAATATTGTAACGATAGTGCAATGTTATCATAGTAATTACTATATGGATCAAACAAAGCGATGGTTTCTGCAAGCTTAGTTTGTAAAGTTCAATATTTAAACAACTTTATATTTGCGGTAACAAACCGTGTTCCAGGAAAGTTAGTGATTTGTTTTTGTTTCAGTGAATGGATTTCCAAACTACCACTGAAAATATTTTAGGAATTACAATAGCTGCAATAAGTTTTCTGGCAGTTTCCCATATCACACTGATCCTTCTCCCACAACTTAGGTTCCTAACAACCTCATTACGAAAAAAACCGTTCATTTCGGTAAAATGAAGCGGTTATAACTCCCCGCTGATTCCAAGGACATCGCACGTTTTAGAACGGATTGTTAACCGTACGTTTTATCGCGTCTTTCAAAATCTCATTTTAACTAAATGCGTTATTGCTAGGGATAGGAAAATTTCGCGAGTTCAATGACCTGTAGGCTAGGCTCCTCAATCCTTTGTATAGTCGAGCCGCCTCAGATGTTTGTTCATTGGCTGCTGCCTCGGTGTTTCCTCCACACCTAGCAGTATGTGATTCGCTTCAAGTCTGCTATTGGCTCAAGAATCATCTAGGACGTGCATAATGAACTCGCGTTTGAAATCTATCTTGTCCCGACATGAATTCGTGAAATTTTCCTATCCCTAGCTATTACGGTATTTTCTGCGTACGTAAAAACGTAAAATTATAGTCTTTGAATATGATTAAGTTCTAAATAACGATAGCAGCATAGTCTAATTCAAAGAGCTTTCATTAGTGTAATTGGAAGCTTCTCCAGCGTCGAGAGTTAATTTTCTTACAAGTCAGTAATGCACGATTTTCGAGCAGTTACCGCCGAAAGCTTTATTGAACAGTGGCAGTTAGAAGGGGTGAGTTGGGGAGGGGCAACTAGCTTGTGGAAGGACGCAGTAGTAGTGAGAGAAAATAATGAGGCCACAGACGAGTATCACAGTCGAGTAATATAGTCTCGTTGCGGTTTCTTCACTCTCTTTGTATCAACACTTCGAAAAATCACCCCATGTTTGCATGTTTGACGTATTTGGTAGTTTTCTCGATAGTCACAAGCGTTTTATACTTGTTTTAACACGAAATTACCTTATATTTTGTTCAAGTGAAATTTTACTTTTATATTATGCATTTATTTTAATACTTCATTTACATTAAACTGAAACATAAACAGAGGGGAAAAGAGGTGTAGAAAAATTATTCGTATTGGTAATGCCTAGTAAGATATAGCTCTTGAAGAAACTTTATTACACTAGGAGCGCACGAATGTGCTACGTTATCCATTGAAGTCTTCTCTGTACTGAAACAATTTATGTGAAATCGTTGTTTGCGCGGATACGTGTAAATAAATGTTCTGCACATACGACTATTTGTTTGAAAAAATAAAAAACAATAATCTATGCCCCTATCGGTATAATTTTGTCATATTAGGCGTATTCTTGGAGAAAAAAAATCGTGATAATGGTGAAACATCGCATTTTTTCAAGCTTGTAAATGAAGTTTTCTTAAGCGGCAAGAGAAACGTACAAAAATACGAGCGTACTTTAATCTGTGGGCTTTCATCGAGTGTAATAAAACCCCACTATTGCATATCTAATTGGCACAGTAGAGCGTCGCGACGGAAACACCGCTCGCCTTGCGCGTATGAGCTATTAAGCACTAGGCGTGCGTGTTAGTGTCGCCCGTATCGCTCCCTCGATTCTCGACCTTGGACGCGCGAGTCAATCCCACTCTTAAGCTCAAAGCTTAAATGACGCTCCAGGCGGACATACAATACAATCGGTGAAAACGGGGTGGTGAATCTCTAACAGCAACAATCTCTAACAGCAACAACGGCTTCCAATCTGCGACAAACTGCAACTGAAAGTGTCATGCGAATTCCGAGTAACTAATTTATCGTACTATACTTCGGCTTGCTATTACGAACACAGGAGCAAAACTTTCGTGCAGGGTACGACGCTTTTGTAAGCCAAATAGGACAATATTTACCCACGAACTGTATGAATAAAACCTTGAGAGGTATTTTAACATTCCACGGTATTTGGCTCAATTTAAGAAAGTAATATGCATGTATTGTATTCAATATGTACTTAAAATGTAACAACTTTTCTGTGTAGAGATTACTGCTGGATGGTTCGTAAATTACGTTACTAGGAAAACATTATATTACCAAACAAATTATTTCTACGCTTCCCTCAAAAACTTTATTTTCATTGTAAGCGCGTAGAGTACTGTTACAATTTTCTTTCAGAGTCAGTGGGCTAGACCATGTTCGCTAAGGGATAGAGTTCTAAATTAAATGAAGGAGTTAATTATAACTGTCTAATAATATTTACAATAACTACAAACAAAATTTTCTCGACTCAACATCTCACAGTAAACAGATATCACTTGCTGTTTACAATTAATGACTTCAATCAATACAATTTTCAATTACCTCAAAGAAATTTAAGTAATTAAATAATTATATATTAGTCCCAATATGTTGCGCATCAAAACGTATTCAGTTATTTTACAAATAATATGTATACATTTGACAGTTCCAATATACACAATAAATTCCGTATGCTATTCAGTCCAACCTCAGTTTAGTCCAGGTCTCACTAGTCCGCAATGTTCTAGAGTTCTCCGAGCGCACTCCTGCACAGTAGCCTTCAATCGCCGGATATCACGCCCTCTCGTCCACTCACACCACGAGCACCTCGTCCGCCGTTGCCTCGCAATCTCCCGTCGTCGTCCGCACCAGACTTCGCATTGCGCACTCAGCCAGATGACCTCCACCAAAGACTACTGACAGTCCAGGGGTGGCTTGTAATTATAGGATAGTAGGCCATCGCCCAGAAATTTCTCTAAATGTCCCGTTACGCAGAGATATAATTAAGACACTGTTTAGTCAACGAATAGTACTTACCGCAATTGCACAAAATCGCCATTTTCTTTTTGTGCTCAGCTGTGTTGATGGAACGAAATACGACATTAGTATTTAAAGGCGGTTGACGGTGGGTAAAGTGAGCACTTTTGAAATCAAATATTCAAAATGCGGTCATCACTGTCTTTGAGTATGTAGGCCTATATAAACGCTACCTTGAACATTAACAAGCTGGTTCCAAGTTATGTTAGCAGATATTTACTAAAAGTATATTTTTTTTCTGAGACTTGACGCTACATCACGAGCTTAGGAGTGGAATGAACCCACGTATATAAAGGTCAATAAGCGAGGAAGCGATACGGGCGACACTAACACGCACGCCTAGTGTCTCATCGCTCCTACGCGCAAGGCGGACAGTGTTCCGACGTAACGCTGTACTGAGTAAATTAGATCTGTAACAGTGAGGTTTTACTACACGCTCCGAAAGCACATAGATAAAACTATGCCCGCATGTTTGTACGTTTCTCTTGCCGCCTAATGAAACTGCACAAGCCAGCTTAAAAATGTCATATTTGACTATTTCCATGAATTGTTTTCTCCAAGAATACACTTAATATGACAAAAGTAAACAAAATATAAGGGCATAGATAATGATTTTTCTTCTTTTCTGACAAAAATCGAATTTGCAGAACATATATTTGCCGAGATATGCGTATTCGCGTAAACAACTATTCCACAAAAAAAAAAACGCGTAGGTCCATTCCCCAACACTTAGTATTTAAATTAAAGTCCTTTGGATGTCATTGATTCTTGTTTTATATACATCAGCTCAATAATTTTCGCTATACTCCTAATAATTCCGAGTCACTTGTTTATAAGGGGCCGTGGTGGCGTAGTGGCTAGACTGCCCGCCTCCCGCCAAGGAGAACCCGGGTTAGATTTACGACGGGGTCGCGCCCAAATTTTCGCGTGCGGGAATGGTCGCTGGAGCTCCGGTTTTCCCCGGGGAACTCCCACCCTTACACATTCAGGCGCTGATCCATACTCACCTCGCTTCACCCTCATCAGCTCTCAAGACCTCGATGTTAAGAGCCGCACAAATCCCTTCACTCGATCACTCTCTTGGATGGCCCATTTCCTACGGAAATGATAATTTTACACTTGGCAGGATCCAAAATCAGAAGTAAAAGTAGATCCGAAATGGGGCTTCCGAATTTTCTCTCTCAAGAGCGAACAGTTCACAGTGTATTCTCTTTGTACATACAGTTATACATTTGCTCCTTCAGCGTTTTATCAGTAAGATAATTAAAAGCGCATAATTCATTTGTCATTTTTTTATAACGCAGGTAAAGGCTGTTCACGGTAAGATGAGTACTCCTGAAATCCCTGCTTACAATCTATTTGTATGCACGTTGTGTATTCTTCCGCCTTATGTACATTTATAATTCCCATCACCTCATAACTTTATTCACACGTCGGCAAAGTAAAACTGTGGTATTATTAGGAAAGCAAATATTTTAAAACATGTCCTAATATTTACACTTCGATACATAAAAAAAAAAACAGATAGGGAAAGAAATATTTTAACCTGTGACAAATGGTTACCAAACATTTCTTATACGACGTTAAGATATGGAACTACTTTTCTCCATCGTTACCAACTATACTGGGCTAATGTTACTCAGTGCGCCCCTTGAAATATTTGCAGCCGGGGTGCAGCGACTTTTTCAAAGGCTCATTTCAAAAGTGCCCACTTTATCGTGAACAGCCTTTAACAATAATCTTAAAGGTCAACGTAAAAAAATATGTGTATATATATACGGGGGCGGAAGTATTCGCGTGCAGGAGCGAAGGGCTGTGGAAGTCTTGAGCTCACAAACCCCCCCCCCCCCCCCCAACACCTCGGGTTCACGTGACCCCGCCCACGAAATCCAGATGTAATTTCACACATGCCCGAGCATTAGACCCCTTGCTCCGTCCGAATATCTGGTCTCGCCACGCCACTGGCTCGAGTGGATGACTGCCTTTTTTTTTCTTGGAAGGGTGGGAAAAGGGGGTGGTGAAGATCAACCGTGTCCTTTTTTCAACCCCAACTTTCTTCTGCAGACGAACCTGGATAACTGCGAGTTAATCGCGAGAATTCGTTCGTGCCGGTCCACCTTCGTTATGTCGAGCATTTTCTCCGTAGACAAAGTGAGATTATTGAACATGTAAGCTAACTTCCTAGGTAGAGTCCCGAGTATTTGGAGGATTGATTGGACAACAGGTTAGACTTCGCAATCATCTTCATAGTCTGTTCGCGGCATTTTCAAACATTTTAATCAAATCTTTTAAAAACTACCCCATGTATGACGTGTTTGTTTGTTGCTAAATACGTATGTCACGTAGGAAAAGCGTTTTATGACTTTATTAACATTAAAGTAAATTATTTCTGTTTCAATGAATTATTGAAATATTTTTTATCTATAAAATATATTATCTATTATATATTATCTACTTTATATTATCTATTTTGTTTTTACTATTTTATATAATCTATTGCGAATAAAAATTGGGAGAAAATAAGTATTTATAATGTCTGATAATAATAATTTATTATCAAAATGTTATTTAACTGAGTGCGCATGAATATCGCGCGTTGTGCCCATTTGTGTAATTTTCCAGACTTGTTTAAGCCTTGTTTGCTTGAGGCGGAAGATTATATTGAAAATAACACCATAACTTGATTATTGGTAGCTGTTATCGAGCAAGATTTTGCACTGGATTGTTAAAGACTCACATTTACTATTGTTTCCTGCCTCACTGGCTCAAAATTTATACAAAATGTATGTCTGAGGAATTGCCACCCAACCGTAACAGCAGGACAAAGGAACAGCTGCTTGAAATCTTCCGAGCCAACGCATGAATTCGCGAAATACTTGTGCCTCTACATATGGGACTATATTATGGAGCTTAGAACTATGCAGAGAATCGTAGTCCAACTTAATCCGTTCTGTTCCAGTGCATACAATTGTGTACATAAAGCACGTGTGGGTAATTTTTGGCGTGTATTGCACACCGCGAAAATCAATTTTTAATTACATTACCTAAGGGTAAATGGTACGCAAACTATATTTCTGGTCTACGCCACAACTGGTTCATATAACTGTAGCCGAACATGCAGTCTACAGCTCACTGTCTGTGGCAACGAAACAAGTGCTGTGCTGACTTAAGTATAGAACATACCATAGAATTATTTGTTTGCGACACCGGAAAACGTGAATTAAAATGTGGCTAAAAGGGTTGAAAAGTACGTGGAATCTCCGCATTAAGTGTGCTGTAAGAAAGCCCCTCATATAGAGATACATTTTGACATTGATAATTAACAGTGATTGTATGAAGAGGTCTCTACAATTTCCTTAGACGAAGCAGCATGCAAGTGGAGTTGTAGTGGGTTTGAAACGCACTTTTTTTTTTTTTTTTTTTTTAGAACAAACTATTTGACGTTTACACAGCGTGTTTGAGAATTAAAAATCAATAACACTCTAGACTAGGACGGAATAGAACTTTCAACCGTTAACGCTTATTGTAAACATTTCTTCTAAGATCATTATCATGACCAAAAACGACATTTTCAGGCGAGTTCTCGCGAAACTAAACTAAGGTTCTGTTTAGAACTTTGCCACAGATTTTCCACCAACGGAGAGGGACAATGATCGCTTGAAGTCCCATAGGTACACGCATGACAACAAGAACACTGAACGTCAGTTTAAAGCCCTGCGCGTACTTGCCGCGTGTGGAAGTGTCGCCCTTATTGCTCTCGCCCTTCTTGGCCTTACATGCGGAAAGCATCTCGAGGCAGGAGAACCTATTAAGCCGCGCCGCTGACTGATATAAATATGGACTCATCAAAACTAATGACAGAAATTACGTGAACAGTTCCGGTTACTTAATTTTAAACTTTATTGGAAGGAACGCAATTTTCATTAGTGTCACCAATCTGTAGTCCTTACTTCTAGCTAGAACACTCGACGATACGAACAGTCGGTTCCACGAAGAGTCCTCCATTTCGAATGATAATTTCTTGCAATACTAAGCTTGTTTATGATGTTCGAAGTCATACTATGAGATGCCATATCAACATCTGTAAGAATGCGATTTCATTGCTCTTAGAAAAAAATATTATGTGTTTATGTATGTCTGCTAGCATGCAGGATATTTAATTTGTTGACTTTGAACTGAAATGAGTGGACAGATTTCATAAAAACTGCTGGATCACTTGTAGCGGTAAAAAAAAACATAGATGGCGATGCAGAGAATATAAAAAAAATATGCACGTTAGGTAACCTACATGCTTATTTCGAAGACGTTGGCAAGTATGCTAACGAGCAGAATGATATTTGCGCTATTTCAATTGAGAATATTATAGATTTCCTATTTAAATTTAATTACCACGATAAATATACGAAACTTGTTAGCAGCTTCCTAAATTTAAAACGAATAACAAAGACAGCATGAAAAGTAGTCAGTATGCGAAAATGCATGATGATAGGGAAGGCGAATATCTTGGAGATAATAATATGAATGAAAATACTGCGGAGGGACTTCAAGACGGGCATTTTTGCGGAATGGCGGCTGCAAACTACAGATGGAGAACTGCATACAAAGGACTGCATAAATATTGCAGCTGACTGACACGTTGTTTACTAGTTGCGAGATAAATGTTGCACACAAGTACAGCGAATACGAAACAATTCCGTCCTTGCAACACTTGAACTGTAAAAATCGAAGAGTGGCCTGCAAGGTTATATATACTATGTGGTTATAACACATCTCAGAATTATTCCGCGAACTTTGAGCAAGTTAAAATGATACATTTATGTTACATATGAGTTCAAAATAAACTCCTGTAAATATGTTATCTATATATGTTTATGAGTAAAATGCAATTTAGTTAATAAAATACCAAATAGTCAGCATAAAATTAAGAATAAAGTATAGTGTTGTACGATCTAGAACTTTTGTGAGTTTATTCTTGGGTTAAACAAAACGGAAATATATAATATTACATATTAATGAAAAATTCTCTGAAAGTAAGTAATGGAATATTCTTGTTATACATAATTATGTAGGACCTCTCAAAAACATAATCCATGGCCCTCTACTAAACTTGTTGTGTTTTTGTTTGTCCTAATTGCTTATTAGTTAAACTATTACGAACTACAGCTCACGAATAATTTTTTCCCCTTCCTTAATGTATGCTTACCACGAAACAAAAATGCTGCCTACATCCGCTTTTTATTTCTTTGTCAGTGAGCGAAATGTAACTTCGTTCGTTCATTAACCCAGCATGAAATATTCCCCGAGATGTTTTATGTTGTGATAAGTGATGAAGGGCGGGCTCTTGAAACATTCGCAACCGCTTCTTGTTGAAAGAAATTTAAACATACATGCATCTACACATCTGCCTTTAATACGCCCTCAGGGCTGCGTTCCGTTTTCAACGCCACCCGTGGATGCACGTATACGGGGATAATGACGAGTTAGCAGAAAGAATCTTTTGGAATTGTTAATTGCGTCGTTGTGAGCGGGCAGAAGGGGGCCAGAAGCCCAGGGGCACGTATCTCAACCCTTCCTGCTGCCTGCAAATTAATTTACTCTCTTTTTTTTTCTCTCATTCGTTTCAAAAGGAGGAAGAACGCAATTCCTCTCCGCGGTTGGAGCGATGTATTCTTCGCCTGGTCTGTGCGGAACAAAGGGTTGGCGGGGCGTGATTCTGTCTGGGGAGCGGGGCATAGCTGCGGTCGTGAATGGGCGAGGTGTCGCGGAGGGGTGGAACGGGTAATGGGGTTGTTTTCCACGCAAACCTTGCCACTTACCAAGGGGAATCTACCGGTGCGAAGGCGGATCACGCATACCTCTTGGAAGACGATTTCCAGCAACGAAATCACTGAGGCTCGCCAGCTCGGTGAATAAAAGCGGGTTAGAATCCCCTGCAGAGGTAGCGTGGTTCTTCCTACAAGCCGCCTCGTTCTTAGTGTTATGTAAATAAAAAACGCCTTGTAGACCAGGAGGAGGATGGAGCCGGCCCCGGTAATGAATCCACTAATTTGTTTACGGGACACTCCTAGAACCCCCGGCAAGGGAGCCCCTAGCCACGCCCGGGTTTTAATTAATTCACTCTCAGGATCTCTTAATTAATTTTAACTATGCAACCTCATACGCCCTGGAAGGGAGCTGGCAACTGAGGCAGACCAAGGGTTTCCTACCTTCCAGCCCTCGCTGGAACAAACGCTCCAGACCGCGGGATGAGGGTTACTTAATTTAGCTAATGTTGTTTGTTTTCCTGACTGGATTTACTTCGTTATTTTTACTATATTACATTTCAGTGAGGCTATCATATTTCATATACCTGTGGAGAAATGTGGCCGTACTCACCTGAGGGAACCAATTTTACATGTTACCTGGCCCTAGGAATGTGATGCATGGATCAGAATTACATGTTACCTGGCCCTAGGAATGTGATGCATGGATCAGAATTACATGTTACCTGGTCCTAGGGATGTGTTGCATGGATCAGAATTACATGTTACCTGGCCCTAGGAATGTGATGCATGGATCAAAATTACTATTTCTGTTTTTACGCTTGGATGTTTGTTGAGCGCCAAAAGTAATCATTGATCAAGAGAATTAGTCACGGCGTTAACTGACACTGAAGTGGGTGGAAGTTAAACGGGTAGAATATTACCATAAAACAAAAATATTTTGACTCTAATCACTATAAATTTCGAATTAAGGTGACGCCACTTTTTCCGTGTAGTTGGAAATTAATGGAATTATAAGGCTCCCACAAGGTACTCGTTCGATACAGATCAAAACATATGGCTACAGGATTGCATACAGTCTTGCCAAGTCAGGTCTATATTTACATTACCTGAGGTCCAACAGCAAAATCTGTGTCACACTAATTACTTACGTATGTATGATATTGCATCGCCGTCATCGGAATAAATTACGCACGAACGCTTAAAGGCCGTGTTGTATTAATCTGTTAGTAAACGGGTGAAATGAAGTCAAATAGCAAGTGAAAAGAGACCTCTTTATCACGTGTCTTAAAATGCATAGTTTTAATGCCAGATATACTCACATGCTCTTATAATAATGATCAAAATACAACTGTTTGAGAAACATTCTTAAAATATAGTTACTTTTTTCCTGATTAATTATTACTTGCACGAAGTAATTCGTCTTTAAATACAATATGATATTTTCGAAAATTACCTCAAAAAAACTCTATTCCTGCTAAGAACAACCTGATTTAAGAGAAACATATTTATGTCCAGTATGGGAAATTTGCCTTCTATATACGGACACAGAAAATATGTTACCGTTACGCCCACTTACATGAAAATTATAGTCTATTCGCTGTATCTTTACAATTTCTGAATCAAACCCTCAAAAAATCACGCCATGTATGCCGTGTTACGTTACTTTTTAAATATGCGATGCATCACAAGCGTTATGTGTTTCTGTTAACATAGTATTATCTTTGTTTTCGTTAAATTGAAGTTTGACCAATATTATGTTTACAAATTATAAAGTTTGGTTTTTGATTAATATGCATAAAAAGTGAGAAAACATGTGTGCTGGTAGCGGCTAGTAAGAAATAGTTCTCGTGCAAAATACATTACAAGTGAGTGCGCATGAATTCGGTGCGTTGTCCTTGGGCGTAATTTTCTTGACATGTTTAAGCTTAGTTTGTACGAGGCGTAGGAATAATCTGGAAGTAGAACTTTGGCAGGGCTTCGGAAATGTGTCAAGAAACCGTTAATGGATTATAGTTCAGTGTTCTGCGAATAGTTAATTAAATATACATTATCCAGTAGCTACTTTAACATTCTTAACACCCTCACTGAGAATGTCGAATGTGTACATTTTGCATTATGTTTAATACTAGCTTTTGTTTGCGGCTTTGCCCGCATGTATTACATGAAGCAGCCACTAACTTCCATTGCCGAAGACCCACTTTGTACATCACATTAGTGGCTGTGCCCTCGGATGTTCGTATTACCAGTCGCTAAGTGACCCTACTCTAGAGCAGGTCACGTAGAGCTTCTCACGTGGCAAGTAGTCCTCTGTCAGAACTCTCCCTGCTACATTTAGCGATTGTTCCTGGATCTCGCTTACAGGCATAGCAAAGCAGACTTCGAAGCAGCGTTTCAGTCTGCTGGTTACGAAAGGGCAACGGGATGAAATTAGGGGAATGCACGTTATGAAACCTTATGCACTCCGTACACATGCAGTAAAGGATGTGGCCTTGATAACTTCTTTTAATTGACTACATCAACCATTTTTACAACTGTTGTCACAGATTTATACTTTTTTTTTTTACCCCTAAGGACGACTTAAGAAAACTACGCTATTGCCCATGTCTTATCAGTGGGGCAAATTGTTACGTTTCTAGAAAAGTAGTGCTGTCACAATGTATCCTTCTGCCACATCTGTCCTGTCAAAGAAGAACACAATGTTTGTAAACAAATGATATGAGTTCAATAAACATATTTTTTTTCGCCTTTTCTTGGTGTTTCCTTTATTAGCAGCCACTAAGTGACTGTCATTAGCTAAGTTCTGTCCAGTAATCTATGTGGAATATTATAACTTATATGACATTAAAACCTATTTTATATTTATAATGGCCAAATTATGCTGCTGGTGTACCGTTTGTTTTATTATAGGGGGGTGGGGGGTAAGCGAGCTCCTCAAGTTTAACGTTTTTCATGAAACGGAATTGTTTTGCTGTTATTCTACGAGGCATTGTAATTTTGAATAGCTTACAGTTTTTATGGAGCAATGGAAATTGCTAGTACGGTAATGACATTCAGATAATAAAAACTTCGAAAATTTTTACTTCAACTAATGAAAAAAAACGCAAATAATACGTTGCTGTTCTTACAGAAGCGAAAATTGAATCACACTAGGTAGGTTTATTACTGAAGTTCACCTTACACTCGTTGGATTTCCAATATAGACCAGAAAAACAAACGTAATTATTAAAATATAAAACAGAGCTGAGAGTGCGGTTATCTTAGGTAACATGCATTACATATATTCTAATAACTGTTTCAAAATACATTATTTACAAAACACATTCGCTGTTTGTAATTCCTACTCGCAATTCCCGAATACGATGTGTTCGTCTATGGCTTCTTGTGGAACTCTGCGCGCGCTTATCGAGCTATAGGTGATGCCATTAAAGCACGGCACTTCGCACGCTCGTGCGGGAGGACAAGGGAAAGGATGCTGACCAGCTGCGTGTAACACTGCCATCTCCTCAAGTCTGTTCATCTCGAACAGACACTGAAACATGTGAACCCTCGCAAAATGTCAGTTGGTCAATATGGCCAACATTGGACTTATCCAATAGGGCGCAGCAACAACAAATCTGGAAGTATATATCACCGAGTTGCTTCAAATTTTGATATGGGCCTTCTCAAAATTCCTGGTACTATGACCTATAGCCTTCATGATGTTTAAGGCCATACGGAACCAAAATTACTATCCTTATATCAATATCTCTGCAGAAACTCTTGAGACATGTCGATCGATCCTTTTGATGCCAGCTGAAACTGCAGTTTGCTCCCCTATTGCCTCTTTTATGTCTGGCTTTCCATCTTTGAAGAAGCATGTGTTCAACTGCATTCCTTACTGGACTTCTCTCGTCTTGTCTAAATCATCCTTAGGGAGTCATATTTGGCAGTCGGCTCATGTATCCTTGTCATTCTTACTGCTAGGTATTGATCTTCCTTTTATTTCTGATGTGTGTTGTTTCCAAGGGTTGTGGCTTTACGGCGCATCGGATTATCAGTAGAGTTGCTGCCAGGTTCAAGTGTTGGTCAGGCCGTAATCTGGCTCATTTCTCAATGACTGGTATTGGATGGACTCCGGGCTTGCGTGTGAGGTTTCGTACTGGAGTTCGAACATTCTTGGCACCTACATCGACGAGGGACAGATTGTGACGGCGTCCCAATGCGACTACATTCAACACGTCTACAATGGATTAAGGCTCGTTCCCTGTGAAAATAACTGCCTACTTATTACGCATCGACAAGGCAACTTAGCAGTTTGGCCTAAAATTGCTGTCAGCATACCTGTTTCTTGGAGGTCTGGACGTCTACATAGACGCGTGATTCGGCACGCGAAATGTCGACCCGGCGGTCGCGGTAGAATCCAGGAGCATCTAAACAGCACGCCCACCACCTGCGATGAGTTTCTCGCTACTGCTTTGGTAGTTAGCGCTGTCACCTCACGTGCATGATGGCTGCGCCATCTTTAGGAGTACGGTTAATTGCCCCACCTGGGCGCTGGCGTGGTCATCTCACGCCTGCTGCGCATGCGCGAGCAGTTGTGCCAACCTTCGGGAATACAAGCAGGCCCATGATGTCACTTCCTGCATTCATGTGCGTACGCCGGAAGTGTATCGACGTAGAAGTGATGTGGAGCACCATATTTGGGCAAGATTGCTGTGATTCGTCTACGATTTAAGATCTCCTTCTAAGGCACGAATTAACTGATTTTCCCAATAAGGCCATGTGTTTTGTTATTGGTCAAGCCTTCATTTTATTTTCATTTGGCCTCTGATCAACTATAATTTCGTTTTACCCCTCTAAGGAGAACTGAAAATAATTAAATATTGTAGAGGTAATAATTATAGCCAGCCAGGCCTGTAAGGACATTCTTTGTGTCCGGTGACATAATCTGGTAGGCGCCATAAGCGCGCATAAGATTAATGAATTTGTCCAATTTTCAGATTGAGTCGGCAATTAATGTTTGAAATGATATTTTGTTTTGCACGCTGACAATGTGGATAACTTTTAAAATGTACCTTAAAATCAGCAGATTTTTTATGTAAAATTAAAGTTGGTCTTGCAAACTTTTGAATATTCGCACACGAGGAAAAATGGAAAATATAATTGATAATGAGTTTAGCTATGCAGAGGACATTTTGTGTCATATAAATTTTAATTTGTATTAAATTTTCAGAGTTTAAAAAGAACCGCTAGTGCCCTGTTTGGCATGATCGTAATTCTGTAAATTCAAATAAATTACTTTGAAGTGACATCTAGCCATGTGGAAAAAATATAAACGAGTTTTTTACCCAGTCAAGAGTAGACAAACTAATTGTACTTTTGAGTATAAATTAAATCTAGTCATTTGGACTACATGCAAAGTAGTTTTATAAAATTTCTCAGAAATTGTTGGTATTTAAAGTGAATGAACTTCAGTCAGGTGGAACCAAATGTTAATGAGTTATTTTCAGAAATCGATCTGTCTGCTATACTCAAAGGTAGTCGCCATTTTAGATGGTAGTGTGCAATAAAATTTTAATGGAACACAAAATTGAACTATGCGAAATAAATGCAAACTTGTTCTATATTAAGAATTCGCCTTAATTGTTTTGCTTAGCACCATTTAAAATGGATATTTATCTTGCAGAAGAAACATATAATATTTTACCACAACATATCAAATACCTATTTTTGTACTGGAATAATTTTGATGAAAGTAAAAGAACGATGAGTCTTACTAAAAATTATACAACAGATAGCAGAACTGATTATCTGACAAACGCTTCATTACCAAGTTTTCGACGACAGGCTAATCGTAAGAGGGGGCTTGATAACACCTTATATATTCATTCTTCATTCAGGATCGGATTCAAAATCATGGACAAACGGTTTAAACGCTGATGTTCCAAGTGACTTCACGAAGAGAAAATTTGCTGTAGGTCCAAGCACAATTACTTGTTTATCTTCCACCCTCGCTATTGGATAATGTGAAAGAAAATAATCACTTTACTTCTTACAACTTAGCTAAATTATAGCTTTGGAGACGGCGTGGTTGGTACTCCAGCTTCCAACTAGACGACCGGGTTTCAATCCATATTTATCCGATACGCGAGTATCTCGTGTGGAAAGCATAGCGAGTGTTGCAGATTTCCAATGCGGTTTCTCTGTGTTAGTCAAGTTTTAAACCTGAGTGTATTCTTTCACCGCTTCATTCTAGGGTCTTCATTCATGACAATTATGTGGAACTATGCACACCCGTGGGTCCCACGTAACAAAAACTCCTCTAGTGGGATTTCATCTCCACCCTACACTGCATACGTGGCTCGTAATTAATTAATTAGTTAAAGGGTCATGTGACATTAATGAATGCGTTAGTGTTTGAAAGCTGTTCACAATAAAGTAAGTACTTTTTAAATCAACCTTAGAAAAGAGTCACTTCCCCTGCCTGCATCTATTATAACGGACGCACTTGATGACAAACGCTCAGTAAAGTTGGTAAAGAAGGATGGAAAATAGTTCCATATTTTAACATCAAATCAAAAGTGTTAGGTAACCATTTGTAAAAACGTAAATTATTTCTTTCGCTTTGTATTTTTTTTATGTATCGAAGTTTAAAAAAGAGCAGATTTGTGAAATATTTACTTTTTTCATAAATACAGATTTTCCCTTGATCGACGCATTAATAAAGTGAGGAGGCCCATGACAATGTTGATTTTACATTAATGCGGAAGAAAACACAACGTGCATGCAAATAGATCTTAAGCAGGGATTTCCAAAGGTGCTAATTTTACTGTGAACAGCCTATAATCGTATTTTACCATTGTATGGAAGCCAACAGGAATAGCCGAAGAAAGGACAATCGTATACAGAAGTATTTTGACTAACTATGAAAGCCGACATTTTACCAGCAGTGGCGTGTAAGTGAAATGTTGCAATGTAAGCTGGCGTTAGATGTGTGATGTACTCTGTTGCTAGCTAGTTTACCCTTCCACCACAAATACGTAGCTCGGCAGCTGATGCCACAGGCCGTGTGTAGAGCGTCCATTGCTGCTCTCTTGTGAGTGGTCGGTAATGCATACAGTTTCCCTTATGCTGCACGGTGGTTACTGGCTCCTGCTGCCTGCACCGAGAATGTACAGCACTGAGCAAGCACCAGCTTACCTTGAAACACTTTACCACAAATCCACAGTTTACCAGAGCGATAGGTATCATTCCACCAAGATTTTTTGTCGTAAACTTTTATTTGTGAGTGAGTGAAGAGATTTAGGTGGCTCTTAGCAGTGAGGTCTTGAGAGCCGGAGAGGGTGCTTGAGGTGAGTATGGAGCAGCGCCGGAATGAAAGGGTGTGGGAAACGGGAGATCACGGAGGAAGCCGACCAATGGCATCGTCCGGCATGATTTCCAACATGCGAAAATCCGGTGACCCGGCCGGGGATTGAACCTGGTTCGCATTGGTGGGAGGCGAGCAGGCTAACACCTCAGACACCGCGGCTCCTTTCATTTGTTACCGTGGGGCAAGACGTTTTGGGAAACCAATGGCAATGTTGTTATCAAAGTTGACAGATCCGTTATCTGGAATAGCCTTTAGTTTATATTTTGGTTTTAAAAAAATCTATATAGTTCGATGGACGTGTTTTGATGTAAATCATGCACGACGCCCTCCTACTCTAAGCCACAGCTCATCTTGTCAGACCGAGACAGGAGACTGCCGAGTGACTCCCTCTCGGTTGACTTGATTAATTTCAGCAGATCCGAACCTCCCTCCCGTGGGACTGGCGAACTAGGGACAGACTCGCTAACTCACTTGGTCCAGATTCGTTCGGCGCATCTCAGTATAAAAGAGCCCATCAGCCAACCACTAGTATACACACCCTCCGCATTACAGACGACGATTCATTAATCAGTGTCGTCAATCAATTTCATTTTCTCATTACTTATTTCGATTAAAGCGTAGGATAAATATACTACCAGGGAACATTCCCATTATACTTGTTACTTCTGTGTCTAATTATGTTACTAGAATTACTGAATAGTTGAAAATAAGTTTGTCGACGTCATACCATATTGCGAATTATTATATTTATTTGGCTTAATTTAAATTTTGATACAAATATTTATTTACACGAAACCTAAAAAAAAAAACTTTTTAACGTACTTATCAACATAAATATGTCTAATTAATAGTTGAGACGATTTTTTTTTCTATAGCCTTACAGTCGGTACGATGTAGGAATCTAATTCCCTAAATGGTACCACTAATGATGTAAATTGTAGGCCTACTGCCACGTAACGAAATTCTAATGCTATATTCTATTCACGTTAAGAACAGAAACAAAGGTTTACTATAGCATTAGTCCATATCATCCCCTATTTTACCTGTCATAACGTCCGCGAATTTTTCGTGCACCCCTAGGCACGACATAGTTTTTTAAACACAAAACCGTGATAAAAATAATTCTTCGCATTCTGAGCAAAATTATAATCTCCGTTGATTTTTATGGTTACATCAGATTCACACGAAGTGTGACAAATAGTGCACTTTATTCCGACATTAAAATATTTCTAATTTTTTTTATTTTTTTATTTTATAGATTAATACAGACCATTTCTGTCAATTTGTTGAAGTTGTGTCGTGTCACATTCATTACACTATGCAATTTGGAATGCCAACTGATGGGCATGTTATGTTATTCAGAACATTCTATAACCTTAGAATATGACCACTGTATTGTTGGAATTCAGTTAGAAAACATGTTATGCTGCCTACAGCTTTTAGGGAATCGTTAGCTACAACATTTTTGCTGCATAAATGTCTTTTCAATGTTTGCCTGGTAATTTTTTTATTTTGGCAGCATTAATTAAATACAATGTCCTCACTCCTGTGAGCAGCAAAGGCCATTGCCGTCACCATTTTTATAGTAATCTTGTAACACAAAACAAACTCATGTTTTATTAATATTTATATCTTGTAACAAATAAATAAACTGATTTGTGGCAAATATAGAACCTGCTGTATGTAAGGCGTGTTAAACTAAATACTACTGCGGTCGAGTAAATCCGCTGGAAGTTGTTTTATAAAGAACAAAAAAAAAATATTTAATGAAGAACATGTAGTACGGTTTGTAATACAGCGATGCAAATGTATATAGAAATTATGACTTATAAGATTTCGTTTTCTTAACGTGCCTTCAGATATTGTTAGCAATTAAAGCGTTTCTTTGTAACAAGACTTGTATTAGTATCCTAAAACGAGCCTGTACAATTAGCGAATTAGAACGGCTTTTTTATAGCAAGGCTTGTATAATGAGCCTTAACCGAACCGGTACAATTAGCGAATTAGAACGGCATTTTTATAGCAAGGCTTGTATAATGAGCCTTAACCGAACCGGTACAATTAGCGAATTAGAACGGCTTTTTTATAGCAAGGCTTGTATAATGAGCCTTAAACGAACCGGTACAATTAGCGAATTAGAACGGCTTTTTTATAGCAAGTCTTGTATAATGAGCCTTAAACGAACCGGAGCAATTTGCGAATCAACAAGAAAAAATAAGCGGAATGTGTAACTATAGTTTACATCATCAAATATTAAATAGTATAATAAAAACACAAGCTGAAAACATCAATATAATCTATATTGTCAAATATAAAACAGTTTAATTTCGAAGAAAAATAGTGTCACAATTCAAAATTACGTACATTTATGCAAGAATTGATTACTTACTTCTAATATCTCTACAAACCCTTTTAAGTATAATCCCAGAACCGCCCAGAAAATCTAGAAAGTCCCAAAATAATATTACAGTTAATTTACTCGAACCAACTATTATGTTAAATTGTCAAAGCCTGAAAATCTGCTTTATTAAATCCGTGATATACATATTTCACTTGTCTGATTATATCAACATACCATTGACCAATCCAATAGGATTTTTAATGAATAGTAACTTTTCGACTCCGTAGCCGAATTCTGTGTTGCTACCAAGGAATAGGATCCTTTATTATAAATTTGCTTGTTCTGTTTCTGTCGATTTAAACTCAGTGAAAATCCAGTTAACGAATGACTGTCGTTAATGCAGAAAACAGTAAGCGTACAAAGTGAAGGAATTTTACTATTAAACAATAAGGGTTATCAATAACGACGTGAATGTAATTCAACATGGTCAGTTATTTTTCAGAAATGATGTTTTCACAGTTTACGAGAATTTTCCTTCGTTTCAAATTGTAGCGTTGTTATAACCCGCCTGGGGCGCAACCGAGTTCGTGAGAATTATTTAATTTTTAAAATTTTTTTACAATGATATCAGAATACACACATTTATTATTAGCAGCATTAAACTGCACATACATACTATTAAAACCCATTGTTCCTATCAGTGAGAGCAATATTTAATGTCTACCCAAATTAAAATTAGAGTAATTAGCTACAATTAGCTACAAGCACGCAATCCTCATTGGTTAGTTACACATATATGATCGAAAGTCCATTATCATACATTTCCATCATTCCAAATGCCAGCCTCTTACGTGTCCAGTTCAACTTTCCCACAGTCCAGTCTGTCTCGCTCTCCCTCCCCCCCCCCCCAAACCACCCGACCCTCTCTCACTCTCTCTACTCGACGAAAAACACACTTATTTATTAAAGTAACATTATGGCCCCTTTCACCCCAAACCACGTTTGTCTGAAACATTTTCTTCTGTCGTTACAAGTGGCCGATATATTAGGGTGGCCTGTTTTAAATGCCTCATCCGGTATAGCTCAGCTGCCCTGGCCTAGAGGGTGCTTCACACCTCGAGTCGCCGAGGGATGGTGATGACCAGAAAAATCGCGCCACTACTATTAAAGTCATTTAATCTTACAAGGGCGGGAGTGGAGTCGTTTCCGATAACCTTATCGCGGCACGTGTCAGTGAAATCGCCACAATTTCCCTTCTCATGATACCGGTGATATTCCTGGAGGGGTATGGTACAAAAATGAAAGGCCGTTTATAACTGTCCAGGAAAAAAAATTCAGTGACCAAATGCTCGCTAGCTGTGCAACCAGCTCGGGAGAAGGGTTTAGAAATGAAATGACAACTACAATTTTTTGTGTGCGGTCGGTACCTACAGAGTATGAAGTGATGAGAACGGTGCTAGAGAGCTCCCGGTCTGTAATTCTCTCCCATTGGTGGCCCGGACGTGGCTACCCCCACTTAACCTCCCACGTGGCTCCCACATGATCTCATACTCTCTCCCTCTCTCTCTCTGCATGCCGCTCGTTAAGGCCGCTGACCGACGAGTCACGTCTCAGTAAAGACAAAATAATTTCGCGTTTTAACTCTTTGTACGTTGCTGACGTTATACCACGTCGCCTGAATTTAACATACTGTGTACACAAATGTGCATGTTACTCACGGGTAGGTAATTTTTGGCCTTTAGTGAACACAGCAAAACTCAATGAAGAACATTCTTATAGTTTGTTCACGGTAAAGTGAGTACTCTTTAAGGCCCTTCCAACAGGCATTAATCACTAATAAATATATCTTATTGCAGCATCGGGCATTAAATTTTTGGGGGGGGGGTGGGGGGGGGGGTGGGGTGAATTGTATACACTGTGTTTATTAGCCACATTGTAATTTTTATATTAGAAAGCAGCAGGGTGATGGAAATTGTATGAAAGTATAAATTCAGAAGGGGTTTAAAAAGTGCTCACTTCACCGTGAACAGCCTATACATGTGCGTAAATTATTCGCAAATCGTATTACTGGTCTAGATAATAATTCGTTCATGTACTCTCACTGTAGCCGAACATATAGCCCAGAGTTCATTGGCCGTGACAACGAAACAAGTGCTGTGTCGACTTAAGTACAACACGCACCATAAAACGTTTTGTTCGCAACACCTGCAACCGTAAATTGAAGTGGTTCCGAAAAGGTTAACAGAGCTGTTTGGAATTTGCTGTATCCGCTCTCTTTGTCGACACGGGCGAAGAAATATTGCTTGGCCAGCAGTGATCATAAGGTTCTCTGCAGCGTAATATTACGTCAACAACACTCTAAGTGCAAATTGCTCAAATTAACAGGATGGGGTGTTTATTATTGTAGAAAGGGACGAGCGTCTGATAAGAACACTTTGAACTCGGCGTATCACTGGCAGCTAGACGCCATTAATGATCGTCGCAGAGTATAGCAAGTGTATCCCGAGTTCTATGGGCCAATAGGAATGGTTGTAAATGGGACAACAAAGATCAACAGAACTGATGATCATGCAGTCGTGAACATAGGCGATTCACATATTGCTTGTTGATTGTCGCTAAATCTGCAACGCACACAAAGCGTCAAAAATACCTACACCATTGTACGTAGTATTTTAGAGTCTCAGTTTCCTGTTCATGAACTGCTGCTTGAGGGTGTAGTAAGTTTTACCTCAACAAAGGTGGAACCGAGATTCGGTCCTGGTTTTCCTGCAGGTCTGTTAATAGCTCAAAGTTCACCTGGACGTGTCTAGTATTTCGTGATACTATTGCAAACCTAAGAAAAATTAACATATGTTTGAAGTATTACTTATGCTAAAATTAATCCGCGGAATTCCCCAGTTCCTAGATATAGTCTATTCAGGGCTTCTCACAAATTCTGAAACAAACCTTTTAAAAGATCATCTCGTGTATGATGTGCTTCGTTGTTTCCTAAATGCATCATGTATCACAAGCTTTCATACATGTCATAACATAAAAGTACATTATATTTGGCTAAATTTAAACTTTACTTGTATTTTATTTACAGAGACATGCAAAATTCGCGTTATTATTTGAGGAGAGTTTAAAACTTAAAATTATTTTACCTTTACAAAACGTTTATCATTTGACCATGCTTTATTTGACACGCCCACGGGGAGTGACGTCACATCTGGGCAGCAGCCAATGGAGAAACGACGCCGGCTCGAGTATATACAGAACTGTGAATTTTATCTTGAAGCCAAAAAATACCGCGAATGTTGCGTGTCCCTAATTATAGTATTTCATTTATAGTTAATATGAGCGAAAGTAGGAAGTAAATATATTTGTTGGTAACCTCTAGTAAGAAAAGTTCGTATGCAACATATTGTTGAACTGAGTGTCTGCGTACGGGGTGAGTTTGGCCCTTCGATGTGATTTCCCTAAACTCGATTAAGATTTGTTTGCATGAGGCGGCGTAATATAGTAGAAGTAGAACCTTCGCTGGGCGTCACAAAAGTTAGAAGTAAGAGTGAATGGACTATACCAGACGATCGCCCGGTTTCCAGTGGCTGGTAGTACATGGATGATGGGAGTAACCATAGTCTTGAGAGATCGGTCATTGGTACAGGCCATTTTCAAATAAACCCGGGGAATTACGCAGTTATCAGCTCTCAGCCGAAGGTATGTGATGTCATGTGCAAATGTCGATTCCACGTTTAAAGCTTGGCACTGTGATGCTGAAGCAAGTTATTGCCAGGGACTTTATCGTCGATCAGGAACAATCTACCTTGTAGAGCGTCTTCAGCAAAACGCGTTGCCGACACTGTAAACGCACGTTTTGTCTCCCTGACATCGAACTGCCACATGCCTCGGACACTCGCTGCACAACCACACCACGGGGTCGACAAGTACAACCACACCACGGAGTCAACAAGTACAACCACACCACGGAGTCAACAAGTGCAACCACACCACAAGGTCGACAAGGACACACACACCACGGAGTCGACAAGTACAACCACACCACGGAGTCAACAAGTACAACCACATCACAGAGCCGACAAGCACAACCACACCACAGAGCCGACAAGTACAACCACACCACAGAGTCGACAAGTACAACCACACCACGGAGTCAACAAGTACAACCACATCACAGAGCCGACAAGTACAACCACACCACGGAGTCAACAAGTACAACCACACCACGGAGTCAACAAGTACAACCACACCACGGAGTCAACAAGTGCAACCACACCACAAGGTCGACAAGGACACACACACCACGGAGTCGACAAGTACAACCACACCACGGAGTCAACAAGTTCAACCACATCACAGAGCCGACAAGCACAACCACACCACAGAGCCGACAAGTACAACCACACCACAGAGTCGACAAGTACAACCACACCACGGAGTCAACAAGTACAACCACATCACAGAGCCGACAAGTACAACCACACCACAGAGCCGACAAGTACACCCACACCACGGAGTCGACAAGTGCAACCCCACCACAGAGTCGACAAGTACAACCACACCACGGAGTCAACAAGTACAACCACATCACAGAGCCGACAAGTACAACCACACCACAGAGCCGACAAGTACACCCACACCACGGAGTCGACAAGTGCAACCCCACCACAGAGTCGACAAGTACAACCACACCACGGAGTCAACAAGTACAACCACATCACAGAGCCGACAAGTACAACCACACCACAGAGCCGACAAGTACAACCACACCACAGAGTCGACAAGTACACCCACACCACGGAGTCAACAAGTACAACCTCATCACAGAGCCGACAAGTACACCCACACCGCGGAGTCGACAAGTACAACCACACCACAGAGTCGACCAATACAACCACATCACAGAGCCGACAAGTACACCCACACCACGGAGTCAACAAGTACAACCACATAACAGAGCCGACAAGTACACCCACACCACGGAGTCGACAAGTACAACCACACCACGGAGTCAACAAGTACAACCACATAACAGAGCCGACAAGTACACCCACACCACGGAGTCGACAAGTACAACCACATCACAGAGTCCACAAGTACACCCACATCACAGAGTCGACAAGTACAACCACACCACAGAGTCGACAAGTACAACCACACCACAGAAGCGATAAGTACAACCACACAACGGAGTCGACACGTAAATCCACACCACAGAGTCGACAAGTACGCAGGCGGTTCCTGTGATGTGACAGTACATTGTAAAAATGTTATTATACTTTTACAAGGGAAATCTTTGGAAACCCATTTTTCTTGTAAAAGCTACAAAACATCTCTTTGTAAAACTACAAATTATAGGCTGGTATTACTCCTTAAGTTATTGAGGGATGGACTTAAAATTAAATTCTTCTTCTAGAATACAAATGTGGCCGAATAATGACAGAGAATAGGCAAAAAATTATTTCAAAATATAATTCACGAAAAGAAAAATGTGTTTGGTGTACACTTCGCCAGTACAGGGACTAGAAACCACATCCCATACATATTCTGTCCCCACCCTTAATCACAAAAACCATCTTGACTTAAGAGCTTTACACTTATTTTTGTGGTAAATGTAAAACTAAATAAAAATAAAATAATAGTGGCGTTATTTGATTAAGAAGAACGTATTTATTAAATTTAATATATATGAAATATTATCATTGACAGTTAATGAGTAATAGCATCACGTGTTTTTTTTAATTATCGACTTATTACACTTACTAATGTTGTTTAAGTGTGTTGCGTTGTGCGAACCTGCAATATATTTATTTTTGAGCTCAACAATACCTTACATCACTCATAGTTTCTGCGCGAACAGCTATATAGGCTATTCATGGTAAAATGAGTACTTTTGAAAGACCTGCTTAAGATCTAATTGTATGCATGCCTTGTATTCTTTCGCCTTAAGTAAAATTAACATTGCCATAGGCTTCATCACTTTGTTCATGCGTTGGTCAAGTGAAAGAGTGAAGTTATTAGAAAAGCAAATATTTTACAAATTTGCTCATTTTTACACTTACATGTATTAATAAAAAACAGAAAGCGAAAGATATAATTTAAGTTATCACAGATGGTTACTTAACATATTTTATGCGACGTTAAGATATGCAACTACTTTCCATCCATTGTTACCAACTTTATTGGACTCATGTAACTCAGTGCGCCCGTTAAAATATATGCCAGACAGGAACAGTGGCATTTTTCTAAGGTTGATTTCAAAAGTTCTCACTTTATCGTGAACAGGCTTCATACGGTTTTACATTGTAGGGTGTCCGCCATGTTGCTATGTGTCATGGATACGGGCCAGTTAAGTAAAAACATTCCTTGAGATCTATTAGGAACACGACTTTTGCAGTTTTACAATATAGTATAAAAAAAAAATCATTTTTGTACAGTTACAAACAGTTTGAAAGTGAAAATTAAATTTTATTTTACAATGTGCCTATTTTCTGATTGACTGCAGGAGGCTCTGAGAGTGGCCTTGTGCCTGATTGGCTACTGCGTGTGGTGAGAGGGTCCCTGTTGGCTGGGTGGCTGTCTCTGGTTGGCGAACGGCGTCCCTAACACGTTGATGGTGAGGGAGGCCACGTTGCTGACGTATGCAGCTGGAGTTCGCGGGCGGAATCAGAGGCTGTTACAACTCTGTATTGTCAAGTACTCTGTGTCCGTGCCACGAGGTTGGAATGGTGTTTAGGGTGGCGGGGGAGACAACAGTAATAGTTTTGCGGTATTCACAATTCAGACATCCCCCACTAAACTATACGAGAAGTTTCAGACGAAACCGGAAACTGTACTGGTCAGTTAGGTAAGTAGGCAGGACTTACAGTTGAAGTAACGCAATTGCCTATTGAGCACTGCACCCGAGTATACAACGTCGTGAAGAACTCATAAAAAACGTAGTGCAGACACCATAAAATATCTCAGAAAACTTGGATTTATGCTGTATATGATAGAAGAATATATATATATATATTTTGTACCGGTATAAAATATACTTCTTAAATATAAAAAAAAATTATCTATTATAATAATCTGTATTTTTAACCAAATTTAAGCATATTTCCATTCTGGATGCTTCAAAAAACCAAATTTGTAACAAAATCATCGTCATAATATTTACTATGATTGTGTGTAAGAAAATTGTAACAATAATTTATGAAATACTTTTTGTAATTTATTTTATGTGCGTCCATTTGTCACAAACATTTATGGGTGAAACTGGCGTAAATAGAATTAATTATAAAGTTGATATAATAAATTATTTCCATGATTTTATTACACATGAGCACAGTAAATATTATAGCTATCTTTATTGAAGATGATTATCTTGTAAATTCTGCTTTCCGAAGCATCGAAAACGGAAATGCTCAAAAATTTGGCTAAAAATGCGGACTCTAGCGATTGATTAATTTTTTTACATTTAAAAAGTATATTGTTGTAAAATGTTTTATAATGTGGTAAAGTATATACGTTCTTATTTCAAATACAACATAAATCACACATTTCTAACAATTTCTATGGTGTGAGTACTCAGTTGTTTGATGAATTCTTCACATTGAACAGACAGGTGCAGTGCTCAATACGTAGTTTCTTTACTTCGACCTTATCGGCAGCGAGGTAATCAAATATGGAGCCAGTCGCGCAGGGAAGTAGGAGCGGGTAATGGATCGGCTTGTGATAAGTAACTAAAACCGCATTCGCCTGGAGTGATTTGGGGAAATTGTACCAAGCTGCACCGGGATTCGAACCCAGCGCCTCCCGAAATGCGAGTCCTAACGTTTATCACAAGAACCACCTCTATGGCCTGCTGATGGACGTATAAGGAAAACGAAATGCAAGTTACGTTCCGATATAAATGTCTTTTTTTTTTCTGGATGTTTCGGTTTTTATCAAAAATTTGACCTTGCAGCCTAACTGAAACATCCACTTTACTGCATATCTTTACTTTCATAATTATTTTCATGTGCGTCACAAACCGTGTGCTTTCCATAGTAATGGAAAATAACGTCACCTAGAAAACCTTCATATCAATAAATTTGCATATATTTTGATAGCTTACCTTTTCTTATTTCATTTCCCTACCGGTTCACTATTAACATAGGGAAGGCTGTGGAATCGCTGTTGTAAACAACACGTTATAAGTTTGCCTTAAGGCGTCCAACTTAATGTTAGTATATTTACGAGCTCTGTAAATACAAATGCCATATAATGTGGTAAACAGTTACTGCTACAGTCCGACAGTTAAGGGTTGGCCAGTTTGTTGCCCAAAAGTTTCATTTCAACATACCAAAAGCGTAACCTCTCTGTCCTTGCAAATATTAACAAAAAAATATCGGCTTCGAAATGAACGGGAGAAACCGTACGAAACGCGTTCAACATTTTTCGTTCAGGCTTTCCTGCCGCCTCAAGACATTTTCATTACGACATCGGGAAATATATTTCCGTGTTCCGCCACCCATAAATGAATTCATGAAATTTTCGAAGAATTTATTTTACGGACCGTTTATCTTGGCAGCGTGCCGCCCCAGCGCAGAGGGGTGAGTAATGGAGCCCTGAGGCTAAAGCTGGCGTAAAGTTGTGTAAAAGCTTTTCTGCAGTTGCCAATTTGGCGGGCAAGAAAGTGTTATACGGGACATCGGCGACGAGACGTAAGAATTAAGTGTGAAACATCATGAGATTTTCCTAACTGAAGGCTGCCGATACAAAATATTATTGTATCCGGAGACACGCAACTATGTACAAAAATATTTATTTACTAAACGGTAATGTCACATAGAAACTATTGGCACCGACTTCTTAATTTGAGAAAGTGCGCAAGTCTCAATCTTTCTGTGACAGTACTCATGTTCATTAAAATATTTTTTTCTTTCTCTCTCTCTCTCTCTCTCTCTCTCTCTCTCTCTCTCTCTCTCCCCTCCTTTTCCCTTCTATCACGCACTGTAGGTTTGTGTATATGTATGCGGTTATGCACATATGTAAAACCTATTTCGAGTTTTCCAAGGTTTCAAATATTTAAATATAATTATTTTCAATTAGATATAGCTGCTTTTGGCTATTTAAAGACCTATAAAATATATGCTAGCCTTTAAAATGAGCCAAGCAGCCTATAATAAGTTGTGAATACATATAACAAACGAGAATTAACGACCAACCACTGTTTATAATCACTGGAAGTTGAGGCCCTTCCCTTGACCTACACTGTAGGGCGACGCAAGGTCTCTTTTCGAAAGTAACTACGACCAAACTGTCAGTGGTATGGGTCCGAGACATCTTTTGGTTGATTGAAACGGTTAAATTGATATCAAAATGTTAATTAAATTGATTTAAAGGTTTAATCAATGAGGGTTAAATTGATTGAACGGGTTAATCAAAATAAGATTAAATTTAATGAAAGGGATAAATGGATATAAATGGTTAAATTTAATTGAAAGGGTTAATCAAAAATGGTTAGTCAAAAAAGGGTTAATTTTTAACTGGATCAATTCGTTTCTTGATTTTCTTTCTTTCTTTTTTTGGTGGGGGTAGCAGGAGCTCTGTACAATGTTGACATTGTAGTGTCCTGCAGGCGACTGACCAGAGTGGTGGGTTGCAACATCATATATAGGTCTAGAGTTGAGTGCAAGAGTAGACCTAGGCTAGTTTTTTCTAATTGTTTTAATTTTGAGGTGTTTGTAGGGATGTTGGTGGTAGATAGGCAATTTTCACGAATATATTTAACACACGAGAGAATTTCAGAGTGTTTAAAAGATTTCTAAGCGTGACCTAAGTTTTTTTTTTTTTTTTTTTTTTTTTTTTTTTTTTTTTTTTTTTTTTTTTTTTTTGGGGGATGTTGCTCGTAGATGGTGGTGACAGATAGGCGACTTTGAAAGATGCGATTTACGTGTTAGTAATGACAAACTATTTATGACTGTTTCTGAATGCAATTAAACATTGGATAATTTCAGAGTGTTCTACATATGAATAAATTGCACGCATCGAATAGCAAATTTCAAACAACTACATGAATAATAACTGCAATTATGTGAGTTTCGAGCTTAGAAATATAATTTACACTAGAGAGAATTTTAACATGTAGTGTCGACAAGTACAAACTCACTAAACGATATCCAGCTACTCAGTATGAAATTACTCAAGGCAGAGTCCTTAAACGAGTTATAGATATGAACGACTAACACGAATGACAAGTTTAACGAACAACTACTGTATTTAAACGAAATCCAGCTAGCCGGTATGAATAAATAACACATTAACACGATTCAGCCTGGAGAATAATATCTTATGGCAAAAAAAAAACTCTGAATACGATTTAAACCAGACACAATAGTGTGCGTCTATTCTGATAAGTAAAATATATAATGATGGAGAAAATCTTACCCCAAATGATTTGTTTCAAAATAACCAACTTGTGTAGAGCATAATCCCACATCTCTTTATATATGTAATGGAAAAAAAGCACAAACATAATCGAAGAGAGAATAATTTTTAAAAATAACTAACATACTACAAGTTTCCATAAATAGAGCAAACTTGATAATGCAAATGGTATTTCATCTACCGAACAATAAATTACTTATCACAAACACAGTATATCGATCCGGAAATAAAATAAGTTAACACAGGAAAATTTATATTTTCCCGATAAAATACGTTTATATTAAAACACATACATTATAAAATGTTAATCGCGGCTATTACTGGAAATGGTCGTCAGTCCGTAGCTGCGGTAAGCCTCTATCATAAGCTTGTCGGCCGCCAACTGCCTACCCGCCCAGTGAAGACGAGAGAGAGAGAGAGAGAGAGAGAGAGAGAGAGAGAGAGAGAGAGAGAGAGAGAGAGAGAGAGAGAGCTGCACACATCTGTCTTCTCCAATAGTTCATGAGCGACTGAAGATGGCAGAGAGTGGATAGCTATGGTCACTTCGCTCCAGAGCTCCCTACCTACCTACCTACCTGCCTCCCCTGGCCATCCCTTACACTGCCAGAGTGCGACCCCAGTCTGCCTGCGATTATTGATGTATTCGGCACTAAGGAAAGATGACATCAACTGAATAGTTATAATCAGATCCGAGGAGGTCTGCCTGCTAACCCCTAATCACTTACCTCTACCCTGCACCCCTCAGAACTGGCCCGACTCGATGATACCAACCCCCCTCCACCCCCTCTCCAACGAGCAGTGTCTGCAAGGTCCTGGGGGTCATTCATACGAGCTGCCTGCGATGGTCGTTTTTCGTAACTGAGTCAAGATGGCGGTGACTGGATACAGGGGGCAGATGGCTCCCGAGACCCCTACACCCCACCCCACATTCCACCACCACCCTTCACCAGAACGCCTGTATTTTCCCTAGACGAAGACTGTCTGCCTGCCTAACTTAGACCCTCCCTTCATGCAGTGAGGTTTGGACTCTTCCGAATGCATTAACCTGTCTTATTTGCAGTAAAATGAAATTTCACATGTCCTGCCGATCAAAATTTATATCCATGAAGGTAAATATTACCCGAAATCTTAATCCCCAGATAAAATTCCAACGAATTTTATATCTTTATCCAAGAAATGAATTTGAATCTAATAAACTTCATCCTTTTCCCAGGAAAATTATTAAAGTATTTCCAGGAAACTAAGTATATTTTCGCAAAAGATATCTTTTCAAGAGATAATTTTTTTTTTTTTTTTTAACACCGAAAGATAACCGTTTTTCAAACACATATTTTTATTCAAGTTTTAACTATGACGATGGAAGTCACGACACAAACATACATATTCAAACTTTCAATCTGTTTTAAATAAATAAATAAATTTATATATATATATAGCGAAAAATAGAGGAAAATAAGTATTTGATGTGTAGACTTGTCTACAACACTATAATTTACTTATAACCAAAGTTTAAATCCAAAGTTTCCCAGTAAATATTTTTAGATACACTATACACCATAAAATGTGTATATACTCGAACTTATTTACAAATCGATTTCCTTAGAAAACGCATTTGAAAGTGATATTAAAGAAATAGCACGAATGAAGGTTGAAATGACTTCTATCAGGGTTTGAATATATCAACATTCACGTTATTTCAATACATTTAAACAAAATTTAAATGTAAACTGTGGCAAATTTGTAATCATATATCCCATCTTATACGATAATACATTCCAAATATCAACAAATTATTTACGTCATAAAGAGATATCCGAGACCAATATCTTTATTCTGAACAACTAAGAATCGACATAACGAATTATCAGACAAACGTTTGTAGGAAAAACGAAGTTCGCATTATATACGCACATTTAAAACAGAAGACTATTGAGACATTCACAGCTCGAAATGGTTTGCTCAACAGAATAACCTCCTAATAACACAATCGTTTAGTGAACAAAGTCTATAAAAATTCCCTACAAAATACTTCTAAACCCATCTCTCCCTTCTACAATACTGAAATGAAATTATTATTTATTCTTTTTAATTGAATACCAAGAAAAGATGTATTCCATCTAACATACGAACATTTAATCACATTGTGAATTAGTATGCATACCCCTGCAATTAACATACAAAAAATTAGAATGGAATACATTTTATCATCACTGTTTAAAAACAGCTGATTCATACAGAAACATGTTAGTTGTCATTCTAACATTGCGAGGTCAACATCTATTCGAAAGTAAACTTTCTCCTCACACTGAAGATTATTTATTTAATCTACATTGATGAGAATGGAGGCATCACCAAATAAACTACACTGCAAATACTGTGGGAAAATTTACACTTTTGACTAGAATGTTCAGACATTAGAGAAGGGAATGTTTGAAAAATTCATCTCGTATGATTCTTATCTGTGAATACTGTTTTTGTCAGTTCTCAAGAACGGATAACTTGAGTCATCATGTCAAGATCTGAAAAAAAATTATCTACCTTCTGAAAAAGTAAATGCAATGCATACACTGCATTAAATCACAGAAAGAGAGGGAAATAACGTAATCACAAGAAATGACATAAAATTGGATTGTTTGAAATATACAATAACACATGAACATAACAATTTTCGACATAAACAACCGCAACCAGTTGCGTAGATCAGTGTTGGTGATGCTACACCTAATCTTTTTAAGCCAAGTAAAGTTGACATTTATGACTAAACATCATGTGAAAACAGTAGTGAGGATGTCAGTGATACTGTTCAAGACTTTCCTTCAACAATTGCTGAGAATAAGGCAGAAGGTTTCAACAACACTCGTTACACATGTCCCAATGACCCTAATGAACTTGTTAATAAACTTAGATATTTATTGCAGTTTTAAAAAACACTGCATATATTACAGAATAAAATTAATGGATTTCATTATAACAACACTTTAGGGACGAGGTTACATCGAATGAAGTAATATTTGCAATCACCCAAGAAGTATGATAATACATTTTAGTTAACCATATTACTTAACTAAAAATGTAATTATTTCAAGTAAGCATTACATGATAGGAATATGTTTCAATTTGAAAGATGTCTTCCTCAAACCAATTAAATCATTTCAATTTTCTTGGAGTGCTAATTAGGTTTGTGGAATAAACAGTCCTATTTTAGGAATAAAAAAGCCTTATTTGAATACTAAACAGACATGTATGAGGAATAAAGTATGGTTTGTGGAATAAATGTTCCTATTTGAGGAATAAAACAAAAAGCCTTATTTGAGTACTAACCTGACTTATTTGAAGAATAAATATGGTTTATAGACTGAAAAAGCCTTATTTGATTAAACAAGCTTATTCGAGGAATTAAGTGTATTTCGAGGAATGAATTTGATGAATAAGAAACTGACAAACACCCTACAACATATAACCAGTATTACAATTTTTGGTATAAATGTCTGTGAAGTGCCCTATACTTACTGCATGTTTGTAACCTCCTGTACTTAGTTGTGTTAAAATGTTGTACTTAATTATTTTTTTTATCATTCTGCATGTATATGTATTTTGAAAAAATCTGTCTAGTATGCCCTATGTTTTGTAACAACCTGTAGTATCCTCTTTTTGTAAATAAATTATATGATTTAAAATGAATATTTACGTTTATATAACCTGTTCCTTAATAAAAGTGAACTTGTTTTAGTAAGAAAAATATTTTCTCACTAACACGAAATTCTGTTATACCAAAAAAAGCCAGATTAAAAGTTCTGAAATCGAGCACTCTAACAGCTTTTCCATAAATAACAATATAATATACTGTCCCTGATCTTGGTTGATATAAACTGACTTCGAGTCTGCATTTGGTCATGTATGAATATAATCTAGTTTCTGATGTTCAGTGTTGGGTATCTATAGATGCTGGGTTTGAGTCTTGAGTTAAGTACAAATTTAATCTAGTTTCCCTTCTAAAGGTTCAAACATAATAGACGATACTTAATAGATGTTATGATATGTTAATTTGAATGTTATGTTATGTTGGTACATTCTTTCACAGAATAATGGATGTTACACATAATTAATAAAATTATTTTGTTTGTGTATGGGGAAAAGATAGTTTAAATGTGTGAGAAAGTTAGTTGAAATGTATAACATTCGGCTTGCAAACACCTCGTATTGTGAAAAGTTTGTATTGTAATAATAATAGTTAGTGTAAGAAATTGCTTAATAAGATCATAATTCAAACCTATTGGCTAAAAACTGGACAAATACACATTGAATTCAAACATATTCACCCTAAATTTCAAAAATCATGTAAAATTCTTTTAAGACCACAAAATTTGCTAAAAATTTATTTAAAACTGTTTCTGTTACATAATATGCAGGTTCAATACATTTAGATAGAGAATTACAAAATACAAAATTTGATGAGAAGGGAAAGTTGTGGGCTATAAATAGCACTTCCCACCCCAGCTCCGCATTTGCTGATCTGACTTAATGGAGGTAACATCTCGCACCCTCTTGCTCGAACAGCCAGTGAATCTGGTCTACAGTGCTATGGTACATAATTCAAGGTCACTGGTTGCCCGTCCTCCAGCCATTACCTGGACCTGACATGACAGGGTTGTATCATGAATGAATTTCGGATTTCCAGTTCTACCATCGGCAAGGAATTCGCCTGCTTTCTTGGGAATTCGATCGGCCACCCACTCGCCTCTTCCTTGACTGCAGGGCTTTGATAGCAAGGGTCCTGCCGCCCATTCCTTCTGCCATGACAGTGAAACCAACCCTCCTCGCCTATTGGTGAAGTAACCCATGGAGCTTGCTCGACCGCTTGCTAGGCTGCCACGGAGCACTCGAAGGGATTGTGAGCGCCCGCCTGCCCCGACACTTACCTGATGGAGCAGGGTAGCATTCAACTCGACTGACCTGCGTTCGTGTCTCCTTCATCAACCAACGTATTTGCTACAAGAGTTTAAGTAAGTGAATAAGTTTTAAAAAGTTTAGGGTTTTTGGTATATCATTTATCGTTTTTTCCATTTTCTTTAAACTTTGAGTAAATTGTATGAATTTTGTTAAACTTTTAACAAAATTATTAGAACTGAATAAAATCTCTAAACCTAAATTATTTTTCTTTCAAGATTGTTACAAATCAATGAAATTTCTTTAAAAATTGTTATACCTGAATGATTTTTCTTTAAAAATCATTACAAATTAATATATTTTCTTCATAAATCGTTAGAACTGAATGATTTTCTTTTCAAATCGTTAGACCCGAATGAAGTTTCGTTAAAATCAAATGAAATTGTTTAATGATTCAGAATATTTGTCAAGTTAAGTATTTTAAATGATGTTTAAGGGTGGAGGTTTAAGGAGGGTTTTGGCTACAATTGGGCATAAATGTATGCCTGTCAGTGCGAGTATGGGGTAAAGTAATGTAAATTTCATTCCAGATGAAATTTTTTCATGTAGTTTTGAGTTTATTTAGCAGAGTTGAGAGGAGAAGTATACCACCAGTAGTTTGGTAGACAAAAATACTGCTTGTGTAAACAAGTTTGCTCTATTTATGCAAATTTATGGTAGTAAGCTCGAAATTAAAAAAATTATTATCTATTTGAGGATGTTTGTGCTTTTTTTCTTTACATAAATAAAGTGATGTGGGATTACGCTCTACACAATATGGTTATTTTGAAACAAATCACATTTGGGGGTGATTTTTTTAATCATTATATATTTCACTTATCAGAATAGACGAACGCTATTGTGTCTGGTTTAAATCATATTCAGAGTTTTTTTTTTTGCTGTAAGATATTCTCCAGGTTGAATCGTGTTAATGTGTTATTTATTTATACTGGCTAGCTGTATTTCGTTTAAAGACATTAGTTGCCCATTATACTTGTCTCTCATTTTATTCATTCATACATAGAACTCTAAAGACTGCCTTGTGTGATTTCATACTGGCTAGCTGGATTTTATTTATTGAGTTTGCATTTGTCGACACCAGAAGTTAAAATTCTCTCTCGCATAAATTATATTTATAAACTCAATACTCATGTAATTGCACTTATTATTCATGTAGTCCTTTGGAATTTGCGATTCGATGCATGTAATTTATTCATATGTAAAACACTCTGAAGTTCTCTAACATTTAATTGCATTTCTAAACAGTCGTCAATTGCTCTTCACTACAAACATAAAATCACATCTTTCAGTCTCCTATCTTCCACCACCGTCTATGAATAATATCCCACAAAAAAAAAAAAATTTACACTTAGTTCACTTTTAGAAATTGTTTAAACACTCTGAAATTGTCTTGTGTATTAAATATATTTGTAAAAATCGCCTATCTACCACTAACACCCTTACAAAACACTCAAAATTACAACAATTAGAAAAAACTAGGCTTTGCCAACTCTTGCATTCAACTCTACACCTATATAAGACGTTGCGACCCACGACTCTTGTCAGTCGCCTGCAGGACACTACAATGTCAACATTGTAGAGATATCTTGCAACCCCCACCTAAAAAGGAAGAAAGAAAAACAAGAGAAATAATATTGATCCAATTAAAAATTAACCCTTTTTTGACTAACACATTTTGATTTACCATTTCAATTAAATTTAACACTTTCGATCCATTTAACCGTTTCATTAAATTTAACCTCTTTTGATTAACCCTTTCAATCATATAGACCTTTTTTGATTAATTTTTCAATCAATATAACTAACCTTTCGATATCAATTTAATCCTTTAAATTAATCAAAAGTGGCCTAGAAACCGCCCACCCTTACTACTACTGTCGTATTGAAGCAGAAATGGGTTATAAAACTACAAAAAACACACACAAGTTCCTTGAAAATGTTCACTATATTTTGGATCAAAGCTACAATCATTATGGTTTAAACCAAAAATACAACACGAATACTGAAATACTACATATACTACATTTTATTTTCATAAGTACATTTTTCTCAAGTATAAATACTGTTTTCATTTCCAAAACGATATATGATATATAAAATTACAGTTCTTGCATTCTTTGGCAGTTATAGTAAAATACTGGTTAAAAAAAAATTTCTTTCCGAGCATAACAGCCTTAAAATTTTGGGCATTTTCGAAACTCTATCATGCCACTACCCATTTTAGAATTTGCCTTGACTTTATAAAGTACATTAACACTATATTAGTTTTTTGACACCATTTTTTTAAATGATGCCCATGAGTTCAAATTTTCAAACAAAATTACAGGTTGTAAGACCATGGAAACTCTACAACAGCTTTAACTTTGTTAGTTCTCATTTAAATGTGTTTTACTTTGTGTATTACACAATATTATACATAATTTATGTACGCTCTTGTCATTGCGAATTTCTTGTATCGTTTCTTTCATGGAAAGCTATGTGATGTCAATAGCTTTAACTTGATAAAAAAATGCAACATTTTAACAATTTCGTTTTCTTATCTGGTTTATCTTCAAAATTCAAGTGTACAGACAAAAATTACATCTAGAAGTAATTTTGGACAGCAATTATGCAATTCTACATACTGGCCTTAAGAGCCATACATTTTCATTTTTGTATACTTATCTCAGGAATGGACTCGTCCCCAGCAGATACCAGTCTCTGCTGACCCAATCTGATGCGGGGACTTAAATACTAAATCAAAACTAGGGGATAAGCCATGAGAGTGGGGTTACCTCTATACCCTAACCAAACAGAATGAGTTGCAGGTTCCAGAAGTCGTGTAATGCTCAGAGTTTGAAAGTGAAACGCCATCTATTTTATTTAGAATTGCAGTGCACACTACCTGTAAGCTTGGCGACGCTAGCGCTCTAGGTGCGAGCATGACGAACTACGGATGGCCGCCATTTTTCCCAGTTTGGTTCTAGCAATTATGCTAGTCGGATGTCCGTGCCGGGATCTGTAAGCGAACTTCACGTATTCGTTACTGTTCGTCAATATTCACACTACCAGATCGTAAGTAACAGGTAGCTTATAAGTCTAAGTCTTTCATATGTAACTCAGTTAATAATTTCGCTGTGAAACGATGAGTTTGCGTCGTGCACTTTAGCAAACCGGTGGGCTGACGGCTGACGCAGCAGGGCGATGTCCAGGCAAATGCAGTCAACTAGGAACGTGTAGGCGGGCTGGTATTTTCCCATGTATAATGAGACGTCACCATCTCATCCTACGCCCTTGAAGAACACCATCTCCGAAGAAACCGTGGGTGAGCAGCCAGGAGTTTATCCAAAATGGCCAGTCTTTGGTCAACCCCCGACACACGATTAGTCCAACCTCTCCAGTCACAGGATGCTCTCCTCCAGTCTCCAATGCTCGAAAGAAATGAAGTCACATGTCACCATCCCGCTATTCCAAACTCCGTGAGCTGCAGTAGCTACGACATCCATTCTCATCCATCTCACGAGGACCAACATTCTTGAGACTAACCACCAGGGACTTGACCCCTAACCTTGTGTCCCTCTCCTAAATTCCTGTACTCGGATGTTGAGGCTAGACCTTCGCAACCTTTTTTTTTTATTACAACAACACCTTATAATCACGTCAGGCTAGTTTACGTTTCTGAATAAGGGTTTTGTTAACGACCGTTACGTCTGACCGCTTTCTATCGCTAGTGTTTGTTTGAATGTTTTTCATAAACCCTTTGCTATTGCCATTCAGGGGTTTTAATTAGTTTCATTTTCAGCCAGAATACATATCAATTAAATTAGAGACATTGAATTTGAAATAAAATAATTTGGCTGAAAATTTTATGTAGTCTGAAGTATTTTCATATTTGCATGAATAATTGTTTTCACTTCCTCGCCATCACTGATAACCCAGTTCTGCATAATTTCTGCATGTCCTTATGGAAAGTAAGTTACATAATTTTCAGAGCGTGACAAATGGCCAGTGGTCTCAAATAAGTGTGGTAAACTAAGGTGAGTGTTCTTCGCATCTAACGTCTGGTTCTCGAGCCTGCAAGGGGCAGGCAGACGTTTTCCTCAGGGGAGAAATATTCTACTATCACATTACATTGTTGTAATACATTTTGCCAACAATATACCTAACCTACAACATGAGCACGAGCAGCAGATACATATGGCAGGACACTTGGCATTGTGTGACGCATCTACTGCACGCAAGATACGTGCACGTTCTTCAGTAAGCTGGTGTGTATAAACTATATTAATATTAGGGCTTAATTGACACAGGGAAGTGAGACGGCTTAGTGTTGCTTTAGTATGTGAATGCCGTGTTTACGTTAAATTAAGTTATAAGTTAGTCTGTAAGCCGTACCCTCCTAAGCTTTCAAGCATAAAACCAGGGGACGTTAAAAAGCCCTTTACAATACTCTATATCGGGCCAGCGAGACTATTTAAGCCACCACGGGCCAACGAGTCGACGGTATCGAATTTGGGGGATTGCACCAACCTAAGAGACAGGTTTACGAAGACAGCGAAGTGAATAGCCAGCAGAGGGACGACAGTAACCAGAGAGAGAGAGAGAGAGAGAGAGAGAGAGAGTGCGTGTGTGTGTGTAGTGGAGCGTGAGAGTGACATGCAAGGCTACTGAACTGGTTGCCTGAGTGTCAGGCATATGAATGTGGCAGCATACGGATTAATTATGTGCAAACAATGTGAGTGAAATAAGTGACTGTAGCAAAAGGAAAACATTGAGAAGGACTTTAATTATATTTTAGACAGCCATTAAATACTGCGCTCACTGAGAACATCAATAACCGTGTATATGGGTAGTTTGATGTTGTAAATAATAGCTACGTGAATACATTTAAAAATATAACTTAGTTAATTGATTTTGACAAAAATCTCTATTCGTTACGGACTCAGATACTCCCCTGGCGTCTTCTAACAGGGCTAATGTTAACAGATATTGTTAATAAATGATTTTCTGTACACTTGTCACAGTTATAATAAAAATCATTTTCGTGCCTAAATAAATGTGCATAAAATTGATTTTTTTTTAATATTTGTAGACATTATAGCAACTTTTTGATTACATATAACTTGAATAATTTGTATGATAATCTTTCTTGATTAATTTTTGATTCAATATATTATTTTAGAAGCATCTATAATAGAAAGTACTCTTGCATTATTACAGAAAATGGACTCTTAATTATTGACTCTTTGAAAGGTTATAATATAAATTTATAGTAAAATATTTTGTACAATTACAAAATATATATTTGCATTTTTAATTCATATTCGACATAAATCGTACTTCAATGATACTTCTAGTGAAGTGGTCCACTAGAAGCCAACCATCTCCTTCCTTGGCAACAGACCATATACTGTAAACCATCTCCTTCCTTGACAACAGACCATATACTGTAAACCACCTCCTTCCTTGACAACAGACCATATACTGTAAACCATCTCCTTCCTTGACAACAGACCATATACTGTAAACCATCTCCTTCCTTGACAACAGACCATATACTGTAAACCATCTCCTTCCTTGACAACAGACCATATACTGTAAACCATCTCCTTCCTTGACAACAGACCATATACTGTAAACCATCTCCTTCCTTGACAACAGACCATATACTGTAAACCATCTCCTTCCTTGACAACAGACCATATACTGTAAACCATCTCCTTCCTTGACAACAGACCATATACTGTACAGCAAGGTTTTGTACGTTGCCTCCTCTGACAGATGTTAACCTCTCAACTCACTCGTAATTCCTTACTCCACCCCACACTCAATAAAAGTGTTCCATCCAAAAATATATTATTTTGTAATTGTACTAAACATTGTACAGCTTGTATGCATTGCATCTTTGTGATCCTTGAATAAGAGAAATATACACTGCATTATTAAAATAATTTGATGTCAAATCCAATTTTGTTTTTTGTTTTGCTGCAACCAAAAAAAAAAAAAAACTAATACTAAGTTATACAAATGAAAAAATTCACAACGTATGCATATGCCGTCGGCTACTGCGTGACACATACGTATTCGCTAAATAAATAATAACGCATAAAATTATTTTTTATATATGTATTTTTTTTATTTCACTCATATATATATGGTCTGTTATTTGGTGATTACACACATGTGTAACACGCGATAGCCTACATTATTAATTTACTTTGTAATTTTTCATTTTTACAACTTACCTAGAATTTTTGTATATGGATGCAGCAACACGGGAAAATTTTGTATTTGACGTCAAATTATTCAAAAAAATATAAAAATATTATTCGAAGAAAGAGGCATCACAAGCACACAAATTGAACAATTTTTGGTACAAAAACAAACAATTTATTTTTTTGGTAAGCGACAAGGCCTTCGTTCGAAAACTGGACTGTTTATTTATTTTTATTTGGAAAATATGCCAACTTTCGGACAGTAAAATATTTAATTCAATTTCTACATACAAATTTCTCATTAAATTAAACTAACCTTTTTTTTGTGATCTTATAACACTGTCAGTCTTCCCGAGTGATGGCAAGAGAAGCGAAAAGAACTAATAAAATGGCATGGGTGAACAGGAGGAGCGCATTCATCCTGCTAGCATATTTATGAAGTCTTATCTCTTTCCCTGTCTGGAAACATACATTTCTTATTTACTTTCCTTGTATGCTATACGCTCTCATGAAGCTGATTAACTGACCAAGTCAAAAGTCATGTAGGGAATACTGTATAAACGTGGTAAACTATCGATTGTAATCCTTCGAGTTGTTTGTACGGAACTATCGAAGAATGCCATGCGAGACATCGCAAGTTAGTAATTTAGGCCACATTGTTTTTTCCAACCAAATACTATTGAGGTAGTACTTCATTACGACAAATTTCTCTCTGTGTATGGCATATATATATAATTCTACATAGCACAGTAAACTGGTTACATATATATTTATATATACATCAATTATATAATAGAAATAGGCTATATCTGAAGCAAAATCTCTTTTCGGGGAACGTGTGTGTGGTTTATAATCTATATACGTGTTCTACATAGCACAGTAAACTGGTTACATATATGTTTATATATACATCACTTAGATAATAGAAATAGGCTATATCTGAAGCAAAATGTCTTTTCGGGGAATGTGTGTGTGGTACAAAATACCTGAAGTTATTAAATTAGTGGGACATAATGATTTGCGAAGTTATAAATAAGTAAACAATGAAAACAATGACATAGCCATAAGTTTTTACAATGTATGTTAAATTCATAGACTAGCCATTACAGTGCCAATTTAATTATTTTAATATATAGCAATTTTATATATAATATTTAATAAATATACTGCTGGGTATATTGAATTTTCGTTGTTACGTGTACAAATATTGAAATTAAGTTGGTTCTGCTATAATATGTGTATGATATCGGATATTGCAAAATAGCTTAAAACACCAAATTTTTCTGATTGCTATAGAATATTAATTGAAAGCAAATATAATTACTTGTGCATGAGATCGATTATAAAGTCTTTATTCACTGTATGGAGGCCTCGGGATGACTTCTCCTGCAAAATATGTTTAGCATGATATGTTATACAACATACATTCCATATGTTATACATCGTGCACATAATATGTTATACAACATACATTCCATATGTTATACATCGTGCACATAATATGTTATACAACATACATTCCATATGTTATACATCGTGCACATAAAATGCCATGCAAATGTGCGACAGTGCTGCCGCGCCGTCGCGAAATTTTCTGCGAATTCCCGACGCACAGCGCAGATGGTTGCGCTTCTCGCATCTCAGGTCCGCTTCCCCCTCCACCCCTCCCCCTCCTCCGCAGCGTCGCGTTGCGTGTTGGCAGTAGGAGAGGGTGCTGAAGAGAGCTGGGTCGCAAGCTGCTACCACTCTACCTTCGGCGATTCCTGCAATCACTGCTTCACCAACAACTCCACGCCATGTTCTGCTCGACCGCATGTCAAACATCGCAACACCACGATGGAGTGCGACCTCGAATTCAAAACGTGATACCGTCACAGTGATTAGCTTTCAGTAACTTGGTTCAGCTCCAATTAATGTTTTGATAGTGTGTAGGAGCCACGATGGCAGTTTTCACTCGTGAGTTGTGGCCAACACGTCTGTAATTGGGATAGTATTTTGGCACGTTTCTAGTGCGTAATCGTAGTTGGGTGCGCGATCGTAGTTTACCCCTTTGTATTTTGATATCTGTTTGTAGCTCGCATATTTTTAAAAATGTTTTGCCTAATTGCCATGCGTAGTTGAACAAGTGCGTGATATAGTGGCTGTATCGTTGCCCCATTCGTCTCGCCCAGCCGTATTGTGTCTGCATGTTGCGTATCCACAACTCATGCCTGGGTAGAGAAAATCAAGTATTATTTTAATTGCATTTGTCTTGTATTTAATATTCAGGAGATTTGACAGCCCGTGACTTTTCACCGGGTGCCGCTTCAATTATATACATAGTTTTAGTGATTTTTTTAAATGCAGTCTTTGAACGTATTTTCTTTTAGAGTTGCACCTTTTAATGGGCCCCTCCGGTCGCCGTGCACACGCCTTGGTATCTATTATTGTAATCATAGTGCACGTCTCTGTCAAAAGTAAGTTTTAATATTTTTGTAAGCTCAAGGAATTGCGTTCGTTGAATGGTCTATCAGTGTATTAATGATAATTAAGTGCTACATGAATTTTGTTAATTTGTTAAATGGTTGCGTGTCCTTTCGAGGCACTTCATTAAATTAAAGTATTCACTAAACAGCCCGGGGGTGACTTATTCTTAGCTTGTGGTCAGCGGCGTAATTACTATTATCAAATACGTTCTTGGTGACTGGTTGTGCCATAGGCCGTGTGATGGCGAAGTTAATTAACGGGAGTGTCCGAATTACCTGTACGACACATGTGACGTGTCATTTTAGAAACGCCTCTTGTTTTACGCACCTGAATTTGGTGCTAGGTAATTGAGTTATTGAGAGTAAAGAAGATTGAACTTTGTCAGTATAACATTTCCTGAGTCAATAAGTATTGTTTATACATACATTTTTATAATGTTTTTTTGCTGGCTGCAGTCTTGTGCATTTTTAATACTTTGCTCACCTTTGAATTCTGTGATATTTTAACATTCTTTATACTGGGCTTAGCAAAATAAACTTTGCAAAAATAGAATATGTATGTGTATTTATTTCTGTATGTATTTCTCTGCTTGTTGTAATTTACAATTGCTCTGGAAGTCAGTGCAAATGAAATACCCTAAAATGCATTGTTTTTTCTTAGAGAGTCTACAAAGCAACCATGCACATAATACCGTGAAATATGACGTTTTATTTTCTTTATTAACAAAATTCAATTATAAATATTTTATTAAGTATTCTGTATATTTGCTACTGTTTGCTATTTAATTCTCTGAAAGGTTGAAACTGGGAGAGAAGGCAGTGCAAAGAGTAAATTATCTAAAGCATATCATTACAAAATGAATAAAAATTAAAGATGCATTTAAATAAATTTCTTGCATGCCAATGGACTTCAAGTTGGTAGAGTTCGTGGAGAATATAAGAACACAGAATCTGTATAGTAGTATTCGACAATGATTAAAGAATATTTTTGGAAACTTCAGGAATTTACTTATCAGTTTGTTTCCGGGTGATATATGTCATACAAAAATGGCAGATTAAACAGCTGATACAAATGTATTTCAAGCAGAATTTTTGCAGGAATGTTGTAATCTATTTTAATTTTCCTGGAAGACATGTATTTTGCAACCGCGAATATTCCGGAATTATCCAGAGTTAAAGCCAATGATTAACATGAACATAAAAATATAAAATTGATGTGTGGTTTTCATTAAAACCAAATTAAATATTTGGGTAACTAAATGTTGTTCTACTTTCTTGTACTCAATAACTTGATCTCGAAGGCTCCAAACCATACTACTTAACGTAGCTGGTACTATGAACCTGTGGTCACTCATGCGATATACATTTTCAAATTCTTAACATTTTCCGACCTACGTGCCATTTATTCTCATATGCAGTTATGTTGAGATAAAAGTGAAATATTTGGGTAACTAAATGTTGTTCTACTTTCTTGTACTCAATAACTTGATCTCGAAGGCTCCAAACCATACTACTTAACGTAGCTGGTACTATGAACCTGTGGTCACTCATGCGATATACATTTTCAAATTCTTAACATTTTCCGACCTACGTGCCATTTATACTCATATGCAGTTATGTTGAGATAAAAGTGAAATATTTTTTCGGGAATTATTTAATATGGTTTTCAAGTACACTTGGTAAAATATAACTATGTTAAATACACAAAAAAAATTTTTATAAATACCCTAAATACTGGAAGACTGTATTCTTATTTTTTGGGATCAGTGTAGTTGTTTAACAAATTTTTAGGAACCCCGCAAATTAATAATATGTATATTTGTGCTGCCATACGTTAAGTCAACCAGTATTTCTACCTAATTATTTATTTAGTGAAAGCCATATTTTTATTTCGCAAGGGTGTCTGCCGTTGTGTTAGTTTAGATGCATCTAGAACTGAACTCGAAATCAATTTAGAAAATACCGAACAATTACAATTTTTTAAACTCGTATTAGAAGTCTGAGCCACAAATGACACTAAATAAATAGTATCCTGACTCTCCGTATAGACATTACATTAATAAATATTATGAAACCGCCGCATTTAATGAAAATGTATCATATGTTTGTCGTATGCAGGAAATAAATTCACAAACCCAAAAGAAGGTATAAATATCGACGGGACAGACCTATCGTCTCTCGCAATGAGAAGATGGGGTTAAGTGAACTGGATGAAGGCGGACAGCAGAGGCATGAAGACGAGAGAAGTAAAAAACATAACCGTGTACCTGCCGTGTCACGCTAAAATTACACGACTCACATTAGAATATCTGTCCAGATCGAAACAAAGACCTTACCGTGTTTAGTAACCAGCTGTTAGGCTAATGAGGACTCGACGTCAAGGTCATTGTTTACATCACGCATGGAATATTTGGCTCGTCGGATTTTATTGATTGTCTATTAGCGGAGTGACACATTTAACAAACTTTAAATGTTCGTAACCGTGAGTGGAGAGAGATTTGGGCGGATCTTAACATCGAGGTCTTGAGAGCCGACGAGGATAAGGTGAAGTAAGTGTGGGGCAGCACCGGAACGCAAGGGTGGGATAAACGGGAGATCCCCGAGAAAACCCGCCGACCAGCGGCATCGTCCGACACGGTAACCACGTGAGAAAATCCAGGAGCAACCCCGTCAGGAATAGAACCTGACCTGGTTCGTCTAGTTGGGAGGCGAGCAGTCCGAGTAGGAGGTCGCTCCCGGGAATCGCTCCGAAAAGTGGTATAAACGCGAGTGAAACAACTGTGAGCATGTCGGAGCTAGTCTCCCGGTTCCGGTCTACAACGGTACTGAGTTTTAAAGAAATCGGACTTACGGTTTGGTAAGAAATAATCTTGGAAAAGAGAAGAAAAAAAATACTTGAAGATACTGCTGACCAGCAAAAAAAAATTATATTAAAAATACAGTTTTATATTTGCTTTAAAGAGAAAAAAAGCTACAACAAAAAATTTTTTCAGAAAATTTAAAATTCCAAATTTTCATTAATTATAAAAATTAATAAAAGGAGGAAAAAATTAAAATTAAGAATTCGAATGGAAAAATATAAAACTGTAACGTAAGCAGAAATAGAGACTGAAATTTGGTGCTAATCGCTCCAGTAGAAATATAAATCATTAACATTCTAGAAGAGTAGCATGGATCTCATTACCAAGAGTACTGCATGACGATAGTTAATGATTGTTGGCTCGCGATATTCCTACCTGGTCGATAACCCTCCAGTGGTAAAGTGCTGACCTATTTCAGCAACTGTGTACAGGACCACAAAAGTGTTTGTACAGGACTTCCTGAAACCATGTACAGAACAACAGTTTAACTGAATATTAACTGATAACGAAAAAAATTTTTTTTTCCTTTTCTTTCTCTTTTCTAAAGTTTAAAGGATTAAACATATAATTTTTTCAAAATCAAATAACTCAAAAACTGTGCGTCCTAGAGTAAAACGGAGAAATTTTCCGCCTTTATGAAAAAAAAACGAAAGATAACCTGAAGGAAAAAAATGGTAAAATACAAATAAAAAATTACACTATATTTACAAAAATGCAATATAAACCAAAAAAAATTAAAAATAAATTACCCGGGAACTTATAGACACAGAACGAAAAGTAAAATATATCCGTAATCAGGAAGGAAAACTGGATATAACAACACAAAACATTAACACTTAAGAAATGCAAGATCAGCCGAATTAAAAACTGTCAATAATCCGGTCAAAAAAGGACGTACAGGGAAAATAAGAACAAAGGAATAATCAGCAAGAGGAGAGGAATCTACTATTAAATAATTTAGCACCTAAAATATGCAAGATCCACAGAATTAAAGTAAACTTGTTTTGTTTGGGGGGGGGGGTCAGCTACCAGATCATAAAGGATAAATAATATAATGAGGTCTGTGGACACAGAATTAATAAAGAAGAAATGATTAAGAGGATGGAGCGAGGAGCGAGGGCTGCAGAAACCTCAGCAGTAGTAGTGTAGTGTTAATATGAGTAATATAACATCACCATTTTATAAATCAGCAAACACACTGAGAACACCACCGAACAGTAGAGAACCAACAGTAGATAGTGTAGTGTTAATATGAGTAACATAACATCACCATTTTTTAAATCAGCAAACACACTGAGAACACCACCGAACAGTAGAGAACCAACAGTAGATAGTGTAGCGTTAATATGAGTAACATAACATCACCATTTTATAAATCAGCAAACACACTGAGAACACCACCGAACAGTAGAGAACCAACAGTAGATAGTGTAGTGTTAATATGAGTAACATAACATCACCATTTTTTAAATCAGCAAACACACTGAGAACACCACCGAACAGTAGAGAACCAACAGTAGATAGTGTAGTGTTAATATGAGTAACATAACATCACAATTTTTTAAATCAGCAAACACACTGAGAACACCACCGAACAGTAGAGAACCAACAGTAGATAGTGTAGTGTTAATATGTGTAATATAACATCACTATTTTATAAATCAGCAAACACACTGAGAACACCACCGAACAGTAGAGAACCAACAGTAGATAGTGTAGTGTTAATATGAGTAACATAACATCACCATTTTATAAATCAGCAAACACACTGAGAACACCACCGAACAGTAGAGAACCAACAGTAGATAGTGTAGTGTTAATATGAGTAACATAACATCACCATTTTATAAATCAGCAAACACACTGAGAACACCACCGAACAGTAGAGAACCAACAGTAGATAAAGACAGGATATTACAAGAAAACCAAGAAGATAATCATGAAACAACCGTACTAGAAATAGAAGAAGAAGAAAATGTGTACATTACAAAAAAAAAGTAATATATTTTGCAAGAGCTGGAAACTATGCTAAGAACAAAAAAAGTGGCATACGTGAAAATAATGACAAAATTATCATAAATATAGCATGTAGTTTGGCAGCAGAAATTATAAATACCGGAATAAATAACTGAAATGAAGGGACTCAAACAAGAAAGAAGAGAACAAGAGAAGAATTAAAAAAAAAACCAAAAAAAACAAGAACAAGAAGAAAACAATTATTGGATTAGGAAAAATTAAAATGGAACCAGTCAAAATTATAACAAAGCCAGAACAAATGCATAAGGGTGGTAGCTGCGAAGAAACCAAAAGGAAATGAACACTATACCTAAGACCAAATGAAAAGAAAATTTAAATGAATAAGATTATCAAAACAAATTCTCATGCCATAATAATTGAGATGCCAAACGAAGAGCAAGCAAAAAATTAGAGGAAGAAATAAGAAATTAAGAGGTGGAAATGAAATTTGACAGACTACAGAAGAGAAACCCAAAAATTATGTTATATGGAGGAAGAGCGGAATTAGGTAAAAAATGTTTTTTTTTGTGAAAAAAAAATATAATTAAAATTTAAGTGAAGATTTCGACTTAGAAGAAAATCAAAAAGAAACAAAAATCTGTTTTGAAACAAGGGAGGTAAACAGAACAAATAACATGGCAATACAGGTAAGCCCGAAAATTTTTAAACAAATAATAAATAAGAAAAAAATATACTGCAGATGGGAAGCATACAATGTTAAAGAATTTGTGTCACCTATGAAATATAAAAAATGGCACACCGAAAAACGATGCAGACAAGACGAAGAAATTCATGGGAAATGTGGAGAAGAGGAACATACAACAAGAACATGTAAAGAAGAACATAATAAATGTACACACTGCATACGGGGACAAAAGAAAGGAGAAGAAATAAACCACACGGTGTTCGATAAGGACTGCCCATTTTACAATTTGGCAAGAGAAAGACTAAAAAAGGAAACAGATTATGGGAGATAGAGTGATACAATCAAATATGCGAAAGGCTCGTACAGTAAAATTAGACTTAATTAATCTATTAATAGAAGATAAATACGGAATTGTTTATACAAGAGCCATATTTATTTAATAATAACTATACAAATCTAAACAGCAACCACAAAATTATTAAAAACGAGAAAGGGTTATCATTAGCAGCAATAATAATAGCTAATAAATATAAAACATTGAATTTACATCTAATAATGAAAAAAAATAGCAGTAGCAAAAATTATGATTAATAATGAAGAACTGACATTAATTTCAACATATTTTCCACCACGACGGGAAATAAAATATATATTAAAACAATTGAATAAAATAATAGTAGAACTAGGTAGTAATAAACTAATAGTTGCAGGTGACTTTAAGCGAAATCTGGACTATGATATTAAAAAATATCAGACACAAGAGGAGAAGAGGTAATTGAAATAATAAACAAAAACAATTGGATAATTTTAAACGAAGAAGGTAATTTATATACACTTGACAACATCAATGGACGGAAAAATTATAAATTGGATATTAAACCATAGTATAAGCGATCACAACACAATAAATTTTGAGATAGAAATTGGAACTCAACAGGAAATCAAAATAGAGAAAAGATTACATTTAAAAGTTACTAACTGGTAAAAGGTTAATGAAGAATTAAAAAAACGTTGTTAAGATGATAGATGACAGAATGGAAGATGATAGAATTGGAAAAAATAGATAAATTCCTAGAAGCAATAGTTAACATATATGATAAACAACAAACATCAAATAAAACTACAAATAAAAACATAAATTGGTGGTGGAATAACGAACCAAAAATAATGAGAAATAAAGTAACAAAAAACATAGGAAATATAGGAGCTGTTCTGAATGTAATGATAAATTGATTTGTAAGGAAGATTACAAAAAAATTAGAAGGGAATATAAAGAGTTCATCAGAATAAACATGAATAATAAATGGATTGAATTTGTTAAAGAAGAGGCGAGAAAGGGGCCATGGGATTTAGTAGATAAACTGGCAAGGAAATAGTTGAAGAAAAAAGAAACCCTAACTAGCATAAAATCTGGGGGAAAATACACAACAATTAAGGAAACATATAAAGTTATGATGGACAAACTACTACCTAATCTTGAAGGAACAGAAGAAGAAATAGAAATACATATTTTGGAAGAAGAAGAGAAAAAAGAATCTGAAGAGATTAAAGCAGAAAATATTGAAAATGGAACAAAAAGATTCAGCGTTAAAAAAGCACCGGGAATCGATCGGATGACAATCGAAGTAATAAATAAAAGCTCGGAAACAATTAAATTAATACTAACAAAAATGATAAATAAATACTATAAATTAAGCAGATATCCGGAAATATGGAAAACAGGAAAGATATTAGGGTTATATAAAAGTAAGAATAAATTAAAAACAGAGGTTTCATCCTACAGACCAATATTTTTCTTATCAACATTGGGTAAGATGTATGAAAGGATAATATATAATAAAATTAAATCACTAATAAAAAAAAGCTTCACGATAACCAATTGTGATTTAGAAAAAAATCAACCGAACAGACAATAAATAAGGTATTAAATTTAATAGAAACAAGTGCAAAAAATATTTTATTGGTATTTTAATAGACATAAGCAACTCATTTTTGGCAGTGACATTGAAAGACATTAAAGAACCAAATAATAAAATACCGATAGGGGAAAAAAATGGAAAAAATTGTATGAGACTATTTGTATAACCGGAACATAATAGTACAAGATGATCAGATAACGTTAAAAAAAATCGCGGCTGTCCACAAGAATCAGTAATAGAGCCAAGTGTATGAATTTAGTAATAAATGATAACATAGTACAAAACCATAATGAGGATTCAAAAGTTGTAGCATCCGCGGATGATTGTATAATTTTGATAGAAGGGAATACAAGAAAGGAAATAGAAGAACTGATACAAAAAATAATGGATAAAACTTTAATATGGTTAAAGAAAAAAAATTGAAATTATCAGTAGAGAAAAAAGTTGCCATAATTTTAAAAGGAAAATTAGATAAAAGACAGCCAGTGATAAAGTATGACAAACAAACAATAAAAGTTAAAAACGAAATAGTACATCTGAGCATTATTTTGGATAATATACTAAGTCTTGTCCCACATGTTAAATGTATAACTGAGAAAGTTAAGAATACATTCTTAAAATTAAAACAAACGGTATGGAATATCAAAAATAATAATAAAAATAAGGAAAATAACGTATCATGCATTATACCGTAATATTATACAATATGCTGGTACTTGCTAAAAAAAATAAAAATTGAAAATACATACATTAAAAGAATATTAAGAGCATCACAAATATATGTATTGATAAAAATAATGAATTTGACACCAACAACATCATATGTATCCGCGATAACTGTTAGTAAGGGAATGTCAATAGACTATAGTATGAAAGATAGAAATATTATATAGCTAATCAAAAATGAAGTAGACGAAATAGAATACAACGGATAAACATATAATAAGAGAGTAGAGCACAATTATATTTGGATTGAAAAACATAGGAATAATAAACCTATTAGTTTAAAAGAATTAAAGAAAGAAATATATAAACTAAATGTTATAAATAGGCAAACAGAGTACGGTGCTACAGAAACCGGCCCAAATATTAAAAATTATATTTAAAATATACAACAATGGTACGAAAGTAAAAACAATGTAAATGATAGTGTGTTGAAAATAATAACGGGACATTGTCAAATTAAAGATTAATTAACTAAAATATACAAAACAGAAGACGACAGTTGTCAGTGTGAGAAGGGAGCTCAGACGGTATACCATATTATGCAGTTGTGTGACATGTTTAAAGAAGAAGGGCAAGAATTATAACAAAAATTAAAACCTTTTAAAGACAACTGGCAGTTACAAAAACATAATATATATGACAAGGAAATTGTAGAAAAAATAAATGAAAATATTAGTAAAATATATGATTTGGTTAAAACTATGAATGATGATTTAACTGAGTAGTCTAGGGAGCGGATGAGAGTGTGCTGGAACTAAAGGAATTATTGAGTGAGTGTTTGTGTTTGTCTAGTGTTTTATCGTTTAAATTTAATAAAAATTATAAATAACTCTCTCTTTTAGAAAAGAAACAGAATTTTCAGTAAATATTGAAGTTTTGCTTAACAGAGGGGAAGAAAAATTCAAAAGCTTCAAACACGAAAAAGTTATAAAGAAGAACACAAAATTTGAAATGCATGCAAGAAGAATTGGGAAACATGGAGAAAAATAGAAAAAAAGAAGGAGAAAGAGAATAAAAAGAAGAGAAAGAAGAAGAGGAAAGAAAATGAGGAGGAGAACAGAGAATGAAAGTAGAAGAACAACAGAAGAGCGAAAAAGAGGAGGAGAAGTAGCAAGAAAGAGAAGAAGAAAGACAAGATCTGAAACGAATGAAAGAAGAACGGAAGGATCTGCGGAGAAGAAAATCTAAATGAGGGAAAGATCTGATTCGTGATAATGTGTTGGTTGATTCCGGTGTATGTGTCTCTGTAAAAAAAAGAGGGGGGCGCCCGTAGGAGCGGAGCTCCATTCCCTCGTCCGCCGGGAAACGAAAGCCTGGGTGTCCAGAAGGGTTTACTTCGATGTCCTAGACTATGCTTAGGTTGGAGCATAACGGCGGGCGAGGTGGAAAAAATAGAATAGTACAGTACAGATATGGAGGGGGCTGGGGGCCTTCGGGTTCGTAGGCGGGGCCATTCGACCATTGGGTGCCATGACGGACCGGCCGACAGGCTAGTTAGCTGTGTGCGGGCCCGACGGCGTCTGGTCGCGCGAGCGGATTCGTGGGAATTCCGTTCCTTGATCTGTTCCGGCGGAGGCGTTGATGCGGGGGGGGGGAGGGGGGGTGCGGCCGAAAGGATACTCGTCGGGGAGCTGTCTCGGGTCGGGGCAGAATAGCTTGCCACCTTCCTAGGAAATGTGAATGATGCTTTTGAATAGAAATAGGATTTGTAGCTTAAATTACGGGCGACCAGACGAACAGCCGCCCTCCCACAAAAAGATTATGAATCTATATAACTCATATATTGTTTGTTAAATTGTAGTAGTCATGATAGGATTGAACACCTGGATGGCTGTACTGCTAAGTAGGGTTAATGAAATAAATACAATAAAAAAAACACCACACCATTGCGGCACCATGTGAGCTTGATGCAGTTACCCTTTCTTGTCACCGGATATTATCCCCCATTGTAGGACTCTATTAACGTTCTACTAAATGCGATTTGCGGTCAAGTCTTTTATTGCCGGGAAAATGTTTGATCTGCCGCCTCTACACCCCATCCCATTTGCCTCTTTCTCGCCGTTGTGCGGTTCTACCCTCCCTCGACGTACTTCCCTGTTATCACTGATCGAGAAGGAAATTGGCGGAGGCGACTCGAATTCCCTTTCCAACTGCCGTGGCCGCACAATCACCGAAAACCCACCCCTACCCCCGCGCCCACAACCCCAACGTACCCGGGGTGTGATGCTATGGTATTGTTTTTGGGAGCCTCTGCACAAAGGGATGTTAAAACAAAAACCGCCCGGTCTCTCATTTTCATCCCCTGTTCCCGCGGTTCAGATGTACACGCCTCCAACCCCCTAACAACCCCCGCAGCGACCTCCACCTGGCGGTAGTAATTACACAGCAGTCGTTGGTTTGAGAGAGGAGAGAGAGGCGACTGAGGTGCGAGGTAGATGTGGCTTCCCGGTTGTAGTCCAAAAGAGACCGCGGGTTTTGATTAGCCTAACTTCCACTTACCCAGAGAGTCACCTGTTTTTTACGTTCAGATTGCTACCCCATCCTGGTCCCTTCCTCATCCTCGAAATGACTCTATTGAGGTCATCGTGTTTGTAATTGCTTCGGGCAGAACTCAGCGAGTGTTCACAGTAAAATAGGCACCCCCTTTTCTCCTGCGCTTCTTGCGTTTTCACATCAATACGTCTTTAAATTTGCGATCATAGTGGGAGGTAATCCAGAAAATCCTATGATAACAAAATCGGGGGATACCGTTTGACGTTGTAGCTCCGTATCTATAGTCTACATTCAAAATTCAATTGCACCATTTGATTGCCAAAGGACCAAAGAATATGTTACGTTGAGTGAGAACTGCAAAGTATTGCATGTTCCTGGAAGGAGGGGTGGGGGGTGCCGCAATTTTGAGTTCGTTTCGCTGCGTCTCATAATTTCCGCGTAGTATAACTTTTGACTGCGAGAAGTTTAAAACATTTGTGTGGCGTGGTTATGGTGAAATTGTAGGGTCTATGAGTTTAATGTAAAATATTAACAAAACTTAACACAATTTTGGCCTATACTCGTTGAAAAGCCAAGTCTAAATACATAAATCGTATATGGTTGGAAAGATCATCTCAAAAGCAATACAGTGATGCCCATAAAACTCCATGTGATTGAGTGAAGCGGTGCCGGGAACGTAAAATAAAACATCAAGGCGACAGAGCGCGTCAACGTAGACGTATTCACGCAAAACAAACGGCCGTGTCCCCAACACAGCCAAACCCAATGTTTATTGTAACCTCGTGCCGCAAAGTAGTCAAAAAATGTACAGAGACGAAACATCGCGAACTTCAACGGCATATTTGAGAAACACGTAGGAACGACGTTCGCCAATCAGCGCCTGGTATCTTACTTTCCAGCCGGCAGCGCAGCGAAGCAGGGAATCTTCGGCAGCACGCTACAGCCAATCAGAGCCCGAGACCCGTTTCCACAGTCTCGCACAGACGATCGCATCAAAGTAACCAACACGTCATTTCGTTTCCTTGTGTTTATCTGCTCTGCCGGTGCCGTTTCGTCCACCAAGCATGGTCTTTAAATGACGTGGGCAGGCCCAACCACTAAACACTGGGTAGGAGTAAACAAAATTTGTTTAATTGCCCAGTGCAATATCGGCAATATAAAATAGGAAAATTATTAGAATTTATTTATATAATGCAAATAAGCTGTTTATCGTTTTATAAATATTTTCTAAGGGATTTGAAAATAAGAATATAGGTATATTGATTCATTTGTAGAGACCAAGGTGCAATGATTTATAGAAAGCCATATTTCATTTTTCGATGTTAGTGATTTCGGGTTGTGTACCGACACTTGACAGCTCACAGAGGGCGTTTATTTTTGGACGTAATTCTACATATTTTATTTAAGAATATTGAACACATTTTAATCAAAATGGGTGGAATTAGTCTATTGAAATGTTATACAGAAACTGTTAATGTGTAGTAGTGCCAACCCGTGAACACAATTTTGTATTTTGACTTTGGTACATTTGCACTGGACAAAAAAAAAGCGTTTCACTGTTTTGCGTTCAGCAACGTCTCTGGTACTTGTATGCTCGTTGGGGAACGTCTCTGGCACGTGTATGCTCGTTGGGCAACGTGTGTGGTACTTATATGCTCGTTGGGCGACGTCTCTGGTACTTGTATGCTCGTTGGGCAACGTCTCTGGTACTTATATGCTCTTTGGGCGACGTCTTTGGTACTTGTATGCTCGTTGGGCAACGTCTCTGGTTCTTATATGCTCGTTGGGCGACGTCTCTGGTACTTATATGCTCTTTGGGCGACATCTCTGGTACTTGTATGCTCGTTGGGCGACGTCTCTGGTACTTGTATGCTCGTTGGGCGACGCCTCTGTTACTTGTATGCTCGTTGGGCAACGTCTCTGGTACTTGTATGCTCGTTGGGCGACGTCTCTGTTTCTTATATGCTCTTTGGGCGACGTCTCTGGTACTTGCATGCTCGTTGGGAGACATCTCTGGTTCTTATATGCTCTTTGGGCGACATCTCTGGTACTAGTATGCTCGTTGGGCGACGTCTCTGGTACTTATATGCTCTTTGGGCGACATCTCTTGTACTTGTATGCTCGTTGGGCCACGTGTGTGGTACTTATGTGCTCGTTGGGCAACGTCTCTGGTACTTATATGCTCGTTGGGCGACGTCTCTGGTACTTATATGCTCTTTGGGTGACGTCTCTGGTACTTATATGCTCGTTGGGCGACATCTCTGGTACTTGTATGCTCGTTGGGCCACGTGTGTGGTACTTGTATGCTCGTTGGGCAACGTCTCTGGTACTTATATGCTCGTTGGGCGACATCTGTGGTACTTGTATGCTCGTTGGGCTACGCCTCTGGTACTTGTATGCTCGTTGGGCGACGCCTCTGGTACTTATATGCTCTTTGGGCGACGTCTCTGGTACTTGTATGCTCGTTGGGAGACGTCTCTGGTACTTGTATGCTCGTTGGGCGACATCTCTGGTACTTGTATGCTCGTTGGGCGACGTCTCTGGTATTTGTATGCTCGTTGGGCAAGCCTTAGACCCACGGGCTATCGGAACCCGCCAGCGCGCACAGGAATATGAAGAGGTTACCGGGCGGCAGTTTAAACAACAGGGATGGTATAGCTGAAACTCGGGGTCGGTGATAACAACAGAAATCCCCTCCGCGGGACGAAGGACCAGGGTGCGATGGTATGATGGTGCGCGGATATATGCCAGAATGACAGCTAGAATGTTCGCACCACGACGTCTACGTCGACCAGCGAAGATGTCCCAAAGGAGGGGACGACGTAGAGGCCACCGTAGTCCGCCTCAGCCCTCGGCAACGTGCAAAGTGGGAAACACAAGTATAGAAAAATACAGTGACACAAGGCTTTGTAGTTATATAACTTTAAACCTATACATCTCCTCAAAAGGTGTTAAAAGATTTTTTTTATTTATTTTTCACACAGAAAGTGGATAACAACTCAACGTTAAAAACTTGTCAAGACGGATTCTCACCTGCCATCTTGGATTTATCGATTTTTTTTTGCCAAAACGTCTATTTAAGAAGGTGTATTAAAATTTCCCGCACGACATAACCTAAATAACAGCTTCCCAAACTTGATCGAACTATCACAGTTTTGCTAAATTGATTCATTTTAAGTTGGTAACTATCGAGGCGAAACGCGAGATTATTTCTTGCGGACTATTACAAACGCGACGATAACCAGAGTAATCAATAAATACTGACCTCAGACAATACACTAGGCAATGCTTGTGCTCTGCCGTTCCAAAAAAAAATGATACCAAACCGTATTTCCATAGTACACAAAAAATTTCCCATAATTCCAAGATGGCGGTGGGAATCTGCCTTAACCATTAGTTTAATCGCCGAATTCAGTTGATTCGAGCCATCGGTTACAACCAGCAACTTATGTATAAATTCAAACACAGCTAGAAAATATTTACCTTAATATATAACAGCGGAAGGGTGTTTCGCGGGGTGGGCCAAACAAATCGATTAGCGCCTGGCTTCGGGCTACGAGGAACGACGTGGTGTTAGTGGTTCCTCTGGCAGGATCCCTTCGCTGCATCTATCACCACCACCCCCCCCCCCCACATTCACAGCAGCCTTTCAAATATACCCATATTCTGGGGGAGCAGCCGGCTAAGCTGACTGGGAATCAAAGCCGGGCCACCCCCCCCCCCTCAACGCATATTGAATGTTCCGTTTGTCAAAGGGAGACCTGTTTCCACCCCCTCCTATCCCTGATCATCTCCTTCTGGCCGCAGCAGAATACGCGGCCTGGGATAGCTCTCTGTGCGGGCGGGCGTTAGGGGTAGGGTTTCGGATAATCTAAGAGCGGAAATAATAGTCTGGGAATTAATTTTCACACTTCTCCTCGCTCCCCTCTTGCGCTTGTGACTGCTTTTCGAACCCCAAACCCCACCCCCAAACACGCCAACCCTCCCCCCTTTTCCACTTTCCCGAGCCACGTTATGCTCTCCGGCGTTCAGAGGCTCAGCGGAGCGGAATTGTGGTCAGAAGCACCTCCTGAGTTTAATTTCGTCCTTCCCCGAGCCGGCTCGATGGGGGCAATTTCCCCCGATGTATCCACCGCAAACATCTATACACACTCGTTCCATTTCACCCTGCGCGCCCGGAGAACAGCGTAGCGATGTTGCCGTTTTATCGCAGTCGTGAAATTATTTATTTATTTATTTTTTTTACTTCGTATCCCCGAGGGGGAAAAACAAGATCAGTTCATCTCAACTCGCCCTGGTTCATCCAACTGTTAGATACGTTGATACCGGAACTTAGCGAGGGGAAAAAAGGAGTGTGGGTGGTAATCGTTACGTTCGAATAAAAGTTATTTTTTTTGCACCTGAATGTTGTTTCGAAAGGAAAAAAAAAAAATAACTGTGGAGCCGCTGTGAAGCAAAACCCTTTCCACCCATCCTTATACCACGAGAAAGGGAAATATTCTGCGTTCTCGATAAAGGTCGTGAAGTGCTGAATGACTAAATGCAAACACGGGTCACTACAAAACTTGACGCGGTGGTGTTTCGGTCAGAATTTATAGTAGCGATCATTGCAGCGGTGCATACTGGGTGTTCTGTTTATCTTTTAAGTAGCGATCATTGCAGCGGTGCATACTGGGTGTTCTGTTTATCTTTTAAGTAGCGATCATTGCAGCGGTGCATACTGGGTGTTCTGTTTATCTTTTAAGTAGCGATCATTGCAGCGGTGCATACTGGGTGTTCTGTTTGTCTTTTAAGTACGATAATACAAATACACACTAGAGTTTCCGCTTTATTAACTTCAGACGAATTTTTCAAATACTTTCACGGAAACAGTTTTAAGGTTTATTAAATATGGAGAACCTTTCTTCATAGTTACACCCTATGTGTTCCGTTGAGTGTAATTTCGCATAGTGCCTCAAAAATAACGAACGTTTTCCCCATTTCATCGTCATTGAAATACCGGAAAAATCCAACCACAATCAACCCTGGACGATACTGGCCCGGCTGGAACATGGGGTAGGATTGGCAATCCTGGACGATACTGGCCCGGCTGGAACATGGGGTAGGATTGGCAATCCTGGTGCGCAGCAAATACTCTCCGTGAACCGACATTGCTTTCTCTGCTTTCTTGCCAATAGTAAAAGCACAACTAACATGGATAGCATTTGAGTTTAGAAAACATTCCTTCAAATAATATTAAGGCGTTTTGAAATTCCTACGCTCATTCATGACTAGTTTAAATGCAAGTGGGAGTATTTCATTCATTTAAAATGGTGGACCTGTCGGAAAACCAAATACAAACGAAAAAGCGCGTGACTAATGCCTGCTAAGAAACAGTATTCTAGAAATTTTAGACATCTATATACTGATTTCAGGCTCTCCATTTATCTACGAAATTAATTAATTTCTGCAAGTGGAAATGGCTAACCCGTGTGGTTTCGCGGTCATTTATAAACATGAACATCCCGGTTCAGACTATTTATGAATGTATAGACAAGTGCAGCACACTTTCACATTCAGTAATACCGCTTCAAATTATATGAACACCGCTGAAAGTCTTATAGAGGCATGTTATCAACGGGGAGACGACACGCCATTTGAGTGATACGTGCCTAGAGGCTACTACAAGGCGTGATGCGCACGTCCGGGTCGCCCTTAGTGCCTCCACGCTTTGAGGCCTCGGGCGTGTCAGTTAGATCCAGCCAGGAGGGCCACTTTAAATCTGGGCGTGTTATGCAAAGTCGTCAGTGTCAAAACTATAAAGCCCAACTTCCACTTTATCGTAACACTAGGAGTACTCTCGCCTGCTTCGCTGTGCATTTATTTATTATTATGTAGACATAACTAATAATACATTTATCTGTTTTGCTATGATATATTTATTACAAAATTTAAAATTTAAATTTTAAAAGTAATTAAAAAATTTTTCTTCGTTATTACAACTTAAGTAAGAAAATTAATTTTAACATATTATTTTAAACAACAAACAGTTTGACAGAACCACAGGGAAAATTGATCGGCATCAGAAAAGAAGTAAATTTGCAAAAATTGCAGACTTTGGCTTGATGATGGGAGTATACTGCCAATCAGATGGGATATCAGTCCTTCTATCTTAAAAGTAGGCATGCAGTTATTTTCTCGTATTTCTTTTGCGCCGAATGACGTCACCTGAAATAGGGTATTATACCTTCGTATATCGTTAAAAAAATGCGTGGATAACGGATGACTTCCTATCAAAAGACTTTTTATTGTTTGTAGAGGTGGAGGGGGGTCCTGAATTTCGGAAAGAACAACTTATCCCGCCGCACAGCACACACCATTGTTTTCATCGCTTCATTATTTTGCGAAACATTTGGAGCATGTTTCATTAATTTGCTAAATTAGCATATTTCTCTTCTGAGCGTAGTTAAACTTAGGATCATAAATGAAAGCCGATCTATTACCATACTCTAACATTCGATTATGCAATCTAGATGTGGATGCGCGTTGTCTCTGCGCAGTAAGAAACTGCGAGCATTCAGTGCTAGACTCTAGAGTGTGTTTTCGACGTATGTGTTCAGTAGACAGCAAGCCGCTGGCAAAGTTCGGTGCTAGATTCCCATGCGCGAACCTGTGAGGTTCTTATATCCTGGCTGGCAAGCCGCTGGCAAAGTTCGGTGCTAGATTCCCATGCGCGAACCTGTGACGTTCTTATATCCTGGCTGGCAAGCCGCTGGCAAAGTTCGGTGCTAGATTCCCATGCGCGAACCTGTGACGTTCTTATATCCTGGCTGGCAAGCCGCTGGGGGCGTTGCGCTATACTCTCTCTTATTAGACGTATTTTAGCCGCCCTCGTCACGGATGTATTTCTAGAAAGTTGGGATTTTCTTTTAGGTTTGATGTCATCTTTACATAATATTTTATCCTTAATAGCAAACACACACATGCAGTAAGATAACTGTATTTTTTAATTGGCTATTTAACTAGATCAACATTGGTATTATCTATGGTAAACAATCAAATAAATTTTAAAATAATTAATTTGTAATCCAGGCAAATTTAAAAAAAAATTATTTGTAAGTTCAATTACCTTTTTCAGTTAGCATTAAAAAAATATATCCAATCTTATATATTATGTCTTAATAACTGTTAATCGTTAAGCTAATGCTCAATCAAACAATATATACAAAATCTCTTGTTTACAAAATAAACTAAATAATCACAAATCATTAACAAAACAATTCTCTGGACATATATTTCTAATTTTGAAATTTTTTTATTACAAACTTTCAAATAAACATTTCAAATTAAGTGTAGAAAATTGATGAGCTGATAAAGATATGGCAAAAATTTAATTTTGTAGCTAATTAAATTCTCTGCAAAAAAACTTTACGTACATACAATTATTTCGCCGTAATTGTAGGTTAAAGTAAAGAAAGTTAATTTTAATATTATTTTCAATTAATTGATTTGAACGTTTATTTCGTAAATCTATAGCTTCGAGTATAAATGTACTGTAAATGCAAAAACAATTAATTTCATGGTTTATGTTTATTAACATTTTTGTATTTAAAATTTCCCTTGGTGTTGTAACGTCATAATATAAAGCCTAAGTTCATCCAGAAGGTCCAGGATACTTACCACTGAAAGAATTTATTTAATTGGAAAAGTAGTTCCAGATATTACCTCTAACAAATTCACAAGCTTTACCTCTTTATTATTATATTAGTATAGATTGTAGATAATACGATAACTTAGTCGGAAACCTGGCCGCTTCAGTTTCAACATTTGTCTGAGGTCCATTTCGGTGGCCTTGTTGTGCTTAAACACAAACCGTTTTTTTTTTTCACACTTTTAGTTTGACCCAATTCTTTTCGCTGTGTTTTTTGTCAAATATTGGAGCATCGTGCCAACTCTCCGTATTGTTAGCACAACCAACCCTCTCGCATTTAGACTATACCCTCCTTGCAAATGTATTTTATAAAAATAGTCGCCTTGGTTGGAATTCCTAAAAGACTTCACTCTCAACCACCGTCTTCACATCTGAGTGATTATTTACGTTACATTTATATGGCGCAGACTGTCCCTTGTAACTCGTCTGATGAACGTATACTTACTCATAACGTTACATATGTTTAAGTTCATATCTTCCTTGATTTTCTCTTCTTTTATCATCCTTTAAAAATCTGTGGATTCATAGCTTCCAAGCAATCTATGTCCTTTTTTGTTACCGTCCAACTTTCTCGTTTATTAAACAGCACTATTTAATACACTTACGGATTATCTCCTGTTTGATTATCAGCAGTTAGTCCTGAAAACACAGACTTCATCAACGTGTTATATTTCAATACTAGTTAACATACATTTCGTTTAAGTATTTTGATTATATTTGAGTAATCCAGGTGGTATGTTTTCCTAGTGTTATATTTCGCACTGAAATTTGTGGCATAGTTAAATGTTCTTATACTATTTATATGCAATTTACAAACCTAAAAGGTTGCAGGGGATTTTCGTTTAATTTCATTACTCCTTTGTTTATTATATTGCTGATCTCCCGTGGCACAGTCGATTGGTGCGCCTCCGGTCTGGGACGTGGGATGTCCTGTATTTGAATCCTTGGCAAGGCATGAGTGTAAGTTAAAGTTAGGCTATAAAATATTGTGTAATAATATCGGCATAATGCCGAGGTTCGTCGATAAGCCGTTTTCAGTTCCAATATATTGATATCAAAATTTTTGTTTCTACATTTTATAGGTTTTTTTTTTCTGAACTTATATATATAGAGAGAGAGAGGAAAGGAGACGTGAATAAAATACAATAAACTGTCTGAATAGACGATATATCTCGTACAGCGTGGATGCATCTGCAAGTCTATAGTATGGCGTGTATTGAAACTGAGCTGCTCGGCACTATATCCAAAGCTATAAAATAAATAATAGGCTTCCTTTAGTACTGAAGTCGGCTGCATCTATACTGTATGCATCTCCAATCATCTTAGACGTCGTATCTAGGCCAGTGCTACAATAACTGAAGTTGTTTCCTTTCAAAGTGAAGTAATTTATTAACTTGCGGTATTAACTAGCTCATATCCTGGTGTCCCTTTAGCTTATTGTTTACAGAATGTTCTGATGTACATCCTCTTGCTCATTTGATGCCTCGTGCCATGTTGTGTGGCAAGAGGAACGTTAGAACGGACGAAGGAAATAGGATATGTCTTTTTGATGAAATAAATCATGGAAATCCTTCGAAATTGAATTGTATAGGGAAATACAGCACGTTTGTTGCATAACATAATCTTATTTACATATTTTGTAAAGATAGTTTGTAACTCATGATTCTTAACGTTTCTTTAAATGAACTGCAGTGGACTGAAGCGAGAAATTCATTATGTTACTGTACGTTAGTAGTGGGATTGTGTATAATAGAAGGCATAAAATAATACTTCCACATAAGTCCTCAGTTAATATTGCCCCTTCAATTACCTTTCCTAAATATATTTTTCATTCTTAATTGGGCGGCTCTTAACAGTGAGGTATTGAGAGCCGATGAGGGTGATGAGATGAGTATGGAGCAGCACCGGAATAAAGTGGGTGGGGGAAACGGGATATCTCTGAGAAAAGCCGCCAACCAGCGGCATCGTCCGATAAGATTCTCACATGCGAGAATCCGGGAGTGACCCAGCCGGGGATTGGACCCAGTTCGTCTTGGTGGGAGGCAAGCATGCTAACCGCTCATCCATCGCGGCCCCCCAGGGCGGTTGACTGGAGTAGGTTCTTCAAAACTTGTTATATAACAGTTGCCACAAAGGGTTTAAATGACCATTTCAAAATGGCGAAATAGGATTATTAAAGCTGTGTCAGGTCTAACATAGGCAAATTTCGAAATGTTTGCAAAAATGCAAATCTGTTCGGAGTCCACTAAATAAGAAATGATAATAAACACGCATGAGTAGTGAAAAATTAAAAACGTAAATAACACGTCAAATGAATAGGCACGACCTTTAAAGAGGAACCGTTAAAGTGAGGAAGTTTAATAACCTATAACTTCACTGAATCGATAAGGAAACAAATGATTAGAACGGAAATAGTTTTAAAATTATGTGTCAAAATGTAGTGCTTAAATTTATTGAAGTCACGTAATTAGACCAGCACGCAGAGCATCTAGAACTCTTTACTTTGTAAGTGCACACAGGAAATACTAGGTTGAAAAGTTGATTTAGCTGGTGAAGCTGAAGATTATTTTCCCGTCGTTAAATATTTCTCATTATGGCAAGAATTACCTCCAAATACACCTATAATACCAACAACACGTGAATTGCAGGGTATTAAGAAACAAATAATATTTTTTTTTAAGTTATGTTAAAACTTTCTTTACAAGTTTTCGCTATGATTTAAAAACAATTTTTTTTACATATTAAGATGTCAGTATGAAAATATGCATGGGCATTACTTTTCAGAAAATGTTAAACAAATGTTCACCAAATTTGGATAACGAGTGATGCGTGCAATCGTGCCATATTTAGGAATTTTTATATAAATAAGTTCCTTTTTAATATTGCTTTAAATTTTAATTCGTATATTTCACTTTATAGTTAATAAATGGAAGAATAAGAAATAAACATTTAGCACGGCCATATTTTCAAACAAATCAATCATCTCAATCAAAGGTAATTGTTTCCTCATTTGTGGAGCTAGTCCGTGTTGAAAGTTTAACTTCAATATTGTATTTAAAAATGCATGTAATCCCTTCATGCCAACAAATTGTTGTATGTTTACAGGTTTAAATACTTATAAAATTTAAGGCTGTGGACTAATTTTTAAAAAGTTCGCTAAATATATTTTTGGGTGATTTTCCATGTTTATAGAACTATTGCAAATGTTTGATCGAGCATTACCTCAATTGAATTTTTTTTTTTATATTACGGTCTTTATGACCTTTCCAACGTGCCAATTTTGCATATGCTGCCACTGGAATAAATAAGGTGCACACCATATTTCAGGAAAGCTACTACATAATACCACAGACTCTGATATAAGAAACATTTACAATTTTATAATAATCACACTTTTCGGAGTGTGACCAGACAGTGAATTTCGGTAATCACAAATAAATGAAACATGAATAGTGTTGGTGTGTATATTTGTAAATAGTATTTTTATTGTGAACTTAAAACAAACTTGTATTTGAATGAACAGATTTCCCGCATCAGAAGACATTGTTTGGTGTTGTCAGTACTGGATACACTTCTTCAGGACGAGTCACGGCACGTATTGCTTGCTTACAGCTGTGAGTACAGGTCCCCTGCCCCATGACACCGGCTCACTTAACTTCATCAAATTTGTATATTATTTCTTGGCGTTCCTGTGTTACTTTCCATGATGCTTTATAACTGAATTCCTCTTTGCACGTACTTTCAGATGCGGTTGGAATAAATGTGTGTTACCAGGGGGAAAATCATATGTGGTTTAATTACTTCTGTCGATAAACGTGTTTCGAATAGTTTCTTCCTGGCAGATTACTTCCCCCTGTACGTAATTTCATTTAACGAAAACCGAATTTCGTGATTTGCAACCAATCCGGAAATTTTGGGGGTGTCCACGTTAGGCGGACCAGCCTGTGTTTATATATATATATATATATGTATATATATATATATCGAGAAAGAGAGAGAGACAGAGACAGAGAAAGTTTTGAAATACTAGTCCACATTATATTTGGGTCATTGCACTACTCGCGTGCCAAATTTGGCGAGAATCTTTTGAGTTTTTACAGACACACTATAAAAATCAACTGTTATTCTGATAGCTCTATCATCCAACATGGTCCACTTGAGATTATGATTTTAATGAATCATTGTAAACTTTGAACGTACCAACTTTCATTCAAATTGGTTTAATGATTCTTGTATATGACACAGCATCCAACATCAGAAGTGGCCCCCATTTAAAGTAAGTATCTGACTTGGACTAAAACTTCAACAGTCACGTGTTTATATTATTTGATGAAATTTGTACTTGGGTTACAAAATGTTTTAGGAGGTATATACATGCATGTGAACTCAAAAACCCATATTTCCTCTAGACAAGTCAGTGTAAGGCAACAAGTTTACAAATGGAAGATTGGTATATATATGTGTATATAAATATCATAATTTTAGTACATTTACATAAAAAATATATATCCTTCTATTTGTCAAAATATAAGAGACATTATTGGACAATGATAATACACAATATGTATTCGGAGCAGTAATAGTAGAACCTAAAAATATGAGTGAAAATACGTGATAATTGGGCTGAAGACCATGCTCTACATACAGACAGAGGAAATATAAAAAACGCAATACCACGCAAATATAAAAGCCTTTATAACGTATAAATAGGCAAGTCTTGTATAAACAGTGGATGGAAGTGATAACCTAGATATTTAGAATACGAATAATACTCGAAATATATTATTATGGAATTTATTCAGTCGAAATTTGGAGAAATGTTTATGAAAGAAACCCAAACAGCGTACTGTAGCGTCTCCCTTCTGCTAGTCTATTCACTCCTAGGTTCTCAGCTAGGCCAACTCTGCGATAAGGATATCTATGATATTTACGTCAACGTAGCATGAAGGGAAAACACTCAAGGAGTAATGTAGCTCGTCGGTAAATGAGAACAAGCAACCCGGGAAATTCTCTAAATACAAAACACATTTACTATCACAATATTTACAGAAGTAGGAAGAATACAAATCAATTAATATTACTACAATACTTGTGCGTAATCTGTATACTCGTACTGAATGACGTTAAGGACAGTACTCAGTGACCTGCCTACACTTTGCCAGTAGTTAATTGATTACTGTTTAAGTCTGAATACCGGGGTCTTGATAGATAGCCTTACGCCCTACTGCCAACCGAATTATGTTCACCACCGAAGTCTGATCTCCTCAAGGCCTGGATAAGAGTGATGCCTTGGTCTTCAGACGTGCTCTGTCCTCGTATCGTCTAGGCACGCCCGGGGGGGGGGGGGTGCGCGTCCCGGTCTCAATATAAATACCCCTCGGCTGAGTCGGTCAGGCACCGCTGTTTATAAAATATTGGGTGCCGCCCATCTCTGGCTGCTACAGTACGAATGAAAAGCGTGGATGCTTAAAAAAAAAACTGCGAGAGAAGTTATTTAATTAAAAGTTGATGTATTGTTCAGGCTATGCTCTGAGACAGTCTTTAGAAAGAGACAAATAATTAGATTATACAAATAATGCAGAATGCAGGTAAAATTATTAACCGTATTTGGGATTAATCAAACAAGAACAAAAGTTATGGTTAAGGCACACGAATATAATTTAGGACTTTTAGTTAAAAAACAAAAACCATTGGAGAAATGACAGCAAGATGTATAAATCGTCTAAGACAGCACATCATGAAGACCTGAATGCAGAAGAAGACTGACGTAGAGCTGTGCAAATGAAACCGCAATTTGAAAATATAATGTTTCGGAATTTTTCCATCGCCTGTTCTCTTGTGTAGGAGGATTGAACATTAGTAGTACACAAATATATTGTGTACATATGTTGCTGGCGTGTACATCAAAAAACATATATCCTGGGAATAGGACTTTTCACTAGAAAATATATCAACCAAATACCTCAGCCCCCTTATGGTTTTCTTTTTATCATAGTAATTGTATCCGGAATTTTAATAATTGCCAAATTTGTAGAAAAAATTCCCTATTTTTTTAGAGCTCGCCTGAGTGATTTTTTTTTTTTTTTCAATAGGTAGAGGAGAAGTAAAAACATGCAGTCGTAGTTTGCCTTGTCGGCTTTCACCACGAGTAATAAAACACCACTCGTACAGATCTGATTTCCAGAGGAAAGAAAGACGACGAAATCACTGTACGCCGGTTCATAACCTTGCACGTACGGACGATGGGACACTGGGCGCGTACGTTATTGTCGCCCTTAAAGCTGTTACTCGAACGCGGACAAGAAAAATCTTGTTGTGCACATATTTGGTGCTTGAACTTCGCTGCAGATCGTCGCAACGAGCTCGTCTACAAAATAAAACCGCACTCTTTAGACGAGGGCTTTCTGAGAACTTTATAAATGCCAAAAACGTTAGAAACACCATTTCAGAGTATTCCATACCGGCTAAAATCGGCTTTTTTTTCAAAGCGCTGTAGCTCAAAATACACGCTACAGATAAACACATACTATTCAAGGGCCCTGCAATGAACCTGCAAACAGACTTTCCACCGATAAAATAATAGGGTCACCGCTGAAAGTCCTATAGGTACAAGCAGTATGACTGGAACACTGCACGCCAGTTCAGAGCCTTGCGCTTAGAGGCGATGGCTCACTTGACGCACGAGGCAGTGTCGCCCTCATCGCAACCACGCTTCTCCGCCTCACAAGCGCAAGAATCAAGCTCCAGCCAGGCGGGGCCCTTAAGCCAATATTACACGATACCTGCAGCCGTACTTGGCTCATGTACAAGCTCCAGCCAGGCGGGGCCCTTAAGCCAATATTACACGATACCTGCAGCCGTGCTTGGCTCATGTACAAGCTCCAGCCAGGCGGGGCCCTTAAGACAATATTACACGATACCTGCAGCCGTAATTGGCTCATGTACAAGCTCCAGCCAGGCGGGGCCCTTAAGCCAATATTACACGATACCTACAGCCGTACTTGGCTCATGTACAAGCTCCAGCCAGGCGGGGCCCTTAAGCCAATATTACACGATACCTACAGCCGTACTTGGCTCATGTACAAGCTCCAGCCAGGCGGGGCCCTTAAGCCAATATTACACGATACCTACAGCCGTACTTGGCTCATGTACAAGCTCCAGCCAGGCGGGGCCCTTAAGCCAATATTACACGATACCTACAGCCGTACTTGGCTCATGTACAAGCTCCAGCCAGGCGGGGCCCTTAAGCCAATATTACACGATACCTGCAGCCGTACTTGGCTCATGTACAAGCTTCTACAAGCCTTGGTGCACGAGCCGGTATACCAGCCGCTATATGAGCTGTCATGGAGGATTCATATGACACGACAGCAGTTCTCGTACTAGCATTTCGCACTCTCGGTGAATGCGCAGTGTGTTGTTTGTAGTAAATATGAACCTCATTCGTAGAACTGCTGCCAGTTAGTAACTTGCATAAGCCTATGCGAAAACTTGTTAGCACATCTAATTATCGATATATTACTGTTCGTCTTTTACATAAATTGATTGCCTAATACTACAGTTTCACTCATTTTCTTGAAATTACAAATCAGTAGAGTACGAGTGTATTATTTCTATTTTTTTTTTTTCGAAAATTACGTACCGGTTGCAACATATGCATAGTTTTTTATTTACGTACTGGGATACTATCGGCATGTATAATTTAATTTAAAAAAAAAAAGTCTCCGACGGAGTTTTGAACTCACGCCCAAAATATACATTGTAGTAGCAATCTACTACCAGTTCAGACATGCAAATTTCTGTTTATATATAAATATACTGTAAATTGTTCAAATTAAAGTTTTCATAAAGTAGGTAATGTTTTAAGTATTTAAAACTGTTTTAGACAGCAATTAAATATTGTCATAGTCAATATTATTCGTCTTATATTTTAAATCTATTTGAAAGAGTTTCGACCTCAGGGATGTATCATCAAGATGGAGATGTCCTTTTCGGCTTCTTCATCAACTCGTTTCAAGTAGTAGCCACGGGGAGCGCCCTACGCTCTGAAACTGCGATGTGATTGGCCAGGTACGAAAGCAGGCGTGGGACCTGCCCCGAAAAACAGGACGTGTCCAATTACCAAACTTGGTACGAAAGCTGGCCTCACAAGGCGAGAAATGCCATAACGGTTGGTGTCATACTTGCCCTCATGCGGGCCGCTATGGCGGAACTTGCACGAGCTTTCACGGAAACTGGCATCGTGTAATATCGCCTTTAAGGAAGGAGGTATGCGGGCTAATAAGGCGTAACTAATAGGGGTAGGAACACGCACCCTTGACGGACGTCGAAAACGAGAAGGTACAGGAGGGGTGAGGGGAGGGGAGGGTAACTCCAAGTGGTGTTTGCAGACGTCTGCCGAGGACGTTAACTAGGGCGAGAGTCCTGGCATTTTCCTGCGGGGTGCAAGGACGCGGTTAATGAGGTTTAGATTGCATAGTTCGCAGTTTGACGTCGCGTCGGCGAGAAGTAAGGCCGAGTGTTGGTGTGGCAAGACGAAGAGGGAGCCCAAACTTCCTTGGACGTGGCCGGAGCGTGAGTCCAAGCCGCGCGATCCCACCCGGACTTGTGTTGTTCTGTTGATTTAGGACTGCTCGGGGGAGTCGAATAATGCAATTAAACAACACTTGGAGAGGGTCCTCGGGGAGAGCTAACCACGAGCCCCGTTCCTCCTCACCCTACCACACCCCATTTCACCCGCATGTCCTTCGGAACATTACTCGGGGCGTCATTTGCTGGTCTGGTGGCCAGCGGCTCCACTTGCAATCAGGCAGTCCTCGTGTTCGCAGACCCTTGGTGTTTTCTTTCTGGCGATATGCGGGCTAACTGACCCTGCTCCTTCGGGACTCCAGTTAGTCCCCAGTGTTATTATCCTCTCTGTCCTCCGATCTTGCTTAAACAGCCAGTTGCTGATGGGCGACCTTCGGCTCTCTGATATTTGCAAGGCAAGTTTATATAGGCCTACTCCATTCACGGTTACTTTAAACTTTTCTGAAGCGCTGCTAAAGTTCTACCTCCAGCATACTCCTGCGTCTCATGCAAATAAGGCTTAACGGAGTCTAGAAAATTACACCAAAGTGACAGCACACCGAATTCGTGCGCACTTACTGTAATATTATTTTGCATTAGAACCATTTTTAACTAGGTAATACTAACACACACATGTTCTCACTGTTGTTATTTATATTCACCAGCCTATAAATTTAATATATTATAATTTACAGCCAGAATAAAGGTGAAAGTTTAAGTGAATATAAAATAAGGTATACGCTATTCATGGTAAAGTGAGCACTTTTTAAGACCCTCTCTACAGGCTTTAACCACTATAAAATAAATATTATTGCAGCCTTATGCGTTAATTTACGAGAGTGGGAAATAGTATACACTGTGTTTATTGGTCACGTTGCAATGTTTATTATAAAAAGCTGCAGTAAGATAGAAAATGGGTGAAAATAAAAATTCAGAAGGGCCTTAAAAAGTGCTCACTTTACCGTGAACAGCCTTACTTGTATCTTAATACAAGTATAAGAAGCTTGAGATATGTGACATATTTAGGAAACAACGAAGCACTTAGTACATAGAGTGATTTTGCAAAGGTTTAATTCCAAATGTTTGAAGAAACCGCGAATAGACTGCAACACCGAAGATGCTCTAGGGAGTTAATATTTCATATGATGGTGTGCTTAACATGGAAGAGTGAGCGTGACAAAGTTTCCATGCCGTTCTAACATATATGTATTTTTTCCTAAATTTAATATATCTAGATACATTATTGGAAGGAGCCATTATACGTGTTTCCTGTGAATAAAAACTGAATGGAGGGTAATATTGGGTATGTAACGATTCATTGCGTCATAGACATGTTCACTGAAAACTGCGAGCACTTTTCAAAACCTTGCTCGAGATCTAATTGTACGCGCATTGTGTATTCTTCAACGAGCTGTAAAATTAAAGGCCCTTACACAATTGAAAACTTTAGCATTTGACTTTAAAGTTTGACTTTACGTTTGCTTTCCGACATGTTGTTTCTTATGGAGCTTGACACAATGGAACTGTGAAAGGAAAAGTCAAGCACTCTTGACTTTACGATTTCGAAAAGTTGAAATTTAAAGTCAAAATCAAGCAACCATTTTGCTGAGAATCTAGCAGGGGTAATGTGGAAAGTGCGTTATTTTATCGTAGGGCGATTTAAATATCGGTATATTAAACTAAGCTTGTCTTAAATTAAATAAATGGCAAACAAATATAACGTGAAGAGGGAAGATATGAATTGACATATTTTAATAAAGTAAACCAATTAGTTTTTTTTTTGTTTTGTTTTGAAATAAACTTTTAACATAAATTTTAAGTTTATTTTAAAAAGAAAGTACGTACAATGCATTCCTGGATAATATCATAAATATTTTCATAACAAGATACACATTTATACAAATCTCGCAAAAGCGATGTTCAATTGTCTGAGCTCTGATTTTACAATTGTATTGTGCATTGGTGGTTTCGTCAGAGAAAAGGAAATGTAAAGTCAAATGCTAAAGTTTTCCATTGTGTAAGAAGCATTAGCCTCAGCGAAAGTCCTTTGCGAAGATGAGAGATGTAAGGGTAGTTAACCCCTTCCTTCACACATTAATTTCCGAGTTAAAGTGCACGCTCTGTACTTGTCTTCAGCATCTGTCTTGCAACCAGTGAACCACTTCCTGCATGCGCGATGATCACTAAATTCATGCGTCGGTCGAGCGAAACTGTAGAATGATTAGAAAATTATAAATGTTACAAATTTTCTAATTTTATAATCTTATGTGCATTAAAAGAACCCCATGCAAAAGAAATAATTTTAGAATTTTCAGTATTCATCCATTTCAGTTTCAGTATGTTTGCTTAACACTTATAATTCTATGTTGAGACATGGAAATACTTCTCCTCCTTCTGTTCCTAGTCACTAAATTAAACTGTGAAATTGTAAAATTATCACAAAAGTATCAATTCTACAAATTTGCTAATTATATAAACGTCTGTGCATTAAAAAAAAACCAGATTGCGAAAGATATCATTTCAATATTTTTTGTATTCATTAAGTTCAGTATTCAGTATAGTTGACTAAGACTTGAAATTCTATGATAATACTTGGAACTACTTCCGCTCATTCTTCACCAACTAAACTGTGCGCATGCCAGTCAATGTGGCCATTAAAGAATACGCTGGTACGGACAGCCACATATTCCAACTGTCAAATTCAAAACTGCTCAATTAACCAACAGACTATACACGAGAATGAGTGAACCACGTTTACCAAATTCGACAGTGTGTTGAATATTTGTCTGGATTAGAACGGAAATGTAATATTCACTAAATTTGTAATTAAAAATTATGTTACAAGTTACGAGAAAGGTTTAGTGGTTCTCATGAACATTCACATCTGTTTTTCAATATCCGTACGATATACGTAAAACTAAAACATCTGTTTTGTGGCAAATGTTCAAGCGCTCTGTAGTTTCCAATTCACGGCATGACACTCTCCAGTTTGTACGTTGATGCGGTTTGACACTCCCAAGAAAGTATGAAAAATTACCAGAGGGTAAATTACATCTACGTAAACCCGCTGAAGCTGCTTCACTGTCGTGCCGCCATACCGATGCAAATCCTCTGATAAATTACATCTACGTAAACCCACTGAAGCTGCTTCACTGTCGTGCCGCCATACCGATGCAAATCCTCTGATAAACGAACTTTGAAAAGCAATCACAAACGAAATTAAAACTGAACTTTGCTTTTCATAAAACGAAAATTATCTAACTATTAAGAAATTTTATTTTCATAGACGTATATTTTATTATAGCTAATTATTGAAAATTTTATTATTTTGAATTTTATGAATGGAAGATTTTTCAGATGGCAGGCAAATAAGGTAAACAGCTTTCCTGTATAGAATGCTGTTTTTATCTAGTGGGCCTGGTATAAGAATTTACCAAGGTTTGCTCAATAATGTTCTACCTTTAGATAACCTAAAGCGTCTATTTCCTACCTGTTAATATTGACGCAAAAAATGTAGTTGTTCATGATCTCCATATTTCAACGCAAGATAGCATAAATCAAGTATTTTGTTTACATAGGTTTTTCAATATTTTCAAGGACAAATGTCAGATGAAAAATATTCCGATTTTGCATTTGTTCGAGTGGTGTATTTTATTTTAATCAAGAACTAGAATACCACGCACACAGCCACACATATAATCGGGATACTTCTGAAAACATGGTTACTCAGTTTGAAGAAATTGTGCCGGGATATATAATAACTCGATAAAGAAGAATAAAAAGGTGTTATTATTTTAAACTTTCAGTAACGTGATTAAAGAAAAGACTTTAGTGGTCTTATCAGCAGATGCACACAGCAATTGTACAACAATTTCACAAAAACATAGACCAGCCGAGAAAAACTTTGGACGAACCTGTTGTTTTAGAAGTAACCCGGCCACGTTTAGCCTGGATCGCACTTAAGGTTGTTCAAGGACAGAAATTTTTTTTCTTCTAGATTTGCAGATAGTTTATGATTTTGTGACACAATATTGTTACATATAAAGACGCCTAAGGGGCGTATCTGAATTCGTGAGGGATAGAAGTCTTAACAAAAAAATTTGTAAATGAAACTCAATGCGATTTTTAATTTATTCCTCTGCCATTATATACAGTATTAAATTATCTGTCTCTAATTTTAATATTTTAATTTGAGAGTGAGAGTTTTATTTAATGTCTATTTCAATTCCAATTCCAATTAACGTCATTCTAATTTGCCTCTGTTTTTACAGTAGATTAACTAATACTCATTATTAGCACATGTTCAGTCTACCTGTTTCCATCATTTATAATATCTTTCATTCACGCATTTAGTACAATAGTCCAGCCTACCAGCTGCGTCTTCAAAACATTGACACTTGCAGTCACCGATTTCCCTTCTCCACCACTGGTAACGTCTCTCGCTCTTCTATCGCTCGGAACTCAGCCACTCATTCACTCATCAAATCCACTCTCGGCCCGGAGGCCTGCTGCGATATTTATAGAGCTCGCTGTGACATCTGGAAGGTTCAACGCACCCCGAGTTGCGCCGAGAGAACGAGGTCAGTAATCTAGAGCATTCATCAGATATCGGTCGAAAACAATACGACAAGAGTCTGCGGTGCCCATCTGTAATTCGAAACCCGTCATTCCTGACCTTCCGCAGTCGCTATCGTATGACAACTCTCTTTCATACTCTTCCTCGCCCGTGCGGAAAGAGAACAGGTGGGCGAATAACACCGCCCTTTCCTCAAATCTGTTAGTCCCAAACAGACACTGCAACATCCGGACCATCGTAGAGTGCCAGACGGTCGTTGTGGACAATCTTTGTCTCTGCCCGGGAGCATTGACAAAAAAAATCCGAAAGATCACATTATTGATTCAGAATCCTGTAAGTGACTTCCCAACATTTTTGTAGATTCGCGTGCCATTTTAGTCTCTTCACTAGTTGCCCACATTGAAATACCGCGCATGACATTCTCCTCTTGAACCAGTTCTTCACCCGGTCTCTATATGGTAGTTTGTGCATTACAGAAGAACTATTCGTTTCATTACCGGTTTAAAAGATGAGGCAACTACAAAATGTCCCCTTGCATGTTCCGTTAGACCGTGTAAACCAATATGAAAAATGCTGGCACTTGCAGTGAACGCTGAAGGTTGTGGCTGGATCTTCGTCCGACATACCCTGAAGTGCTGGCAGCTCATGCAGACTGCCTCACTCTCCTTCTCGAGTGCACACAACTGGTTCTTTGCCCCACGAGCCACTTCCTCCATGAGACTGCTATCCTCAAAGAAACTACTGAGACGGGTCATTCTACCACTCGTTTCATGCCATGGACACCTTTCTCTATTATATGGCACTGTGTGCACAGGTATTGTGGACAGCATTCGTAGGTCATCGTGTACATTTTCCAACTACTTGGTGAGGTGTGAAGCTTGCAGCATCAGCTCGTCGATGAGGTGTCTCAGTTGTTGAATATATGCACGAAGACCACAAATTTCTCCACGCAAATGCTCGTATGTGTTCATCGAGTCCATTTGTTCCTCACCATGCTGTCTCTTTACTGGCTGCTGCTTCTGTTGTAGGCAATTAGCTCTCAGGTGCCCCAGCTGTTAACATGACCAACTCTCCCTCAGTGTGGGTTTGTGGACCACGAACCTCTGTAGCATGAATCCTGGAATGTTCCTCAAAGCCAACCTCAACTACTCTAGTTTCTTTGTTATCCTCTCTTCGTCTTTGTTCAACTTCACAGCTAGTACTGAACGTTGGAGTGAGGGCTCCTGTCTTGCCGACTCCACCACCAGTGCTCGGGCCAGGGTGTCCTGTATGTTGTGTGGTGCAGCCAGACGTTCTGCTCGTCGTACCTGTGTCGGCGATGGCATCGATAAAGAAGCTGACTGGTATGTTGTTGTGCACCTCCTCGGGGTGCCCTTCTAGAGATAGGTGGGACAACCGCACAATGTCTTACCATATTTTCCCGCAGTGGCTCCCCTGGTTGTTCGGTGCAACTTCGCAGTGTGAGGTATTCCAGTCGATGTCGCTCTGGCAGAGATTGTAGTATGTTTAGTGAGGGGCCTCTCACTGCTGCGGTGAGGTAGTAAACCCGCCGCTCTGTTGTCCAGCCATTTAGGGTAGCTATTACTTCAAACTGCTGTTGGTACTCCCGCCATGAATCTGGCCATCGTAAGGAGCGGGCTTGATTGAGACCTCCTTCCTCACTGCTGGCTGCCCGACATCAATGCCGCAGATCTTCTTGCTCTCCTCCGAAGCTGCAGCGTTGGTCACGACTTCTACCGCCTCGTCACAGTTGATGGCTGTCAATGTAGGGGTAGGTGAAGTTCGTTGCAGAAGAAATTTATCCATCTGCTTCCTCATTGCATTTATTTCCTCTTTCCCTTCACTCTCGACACCGCTCAACCTTTCATACACACTGTCCATTCTTCCACTGATACTTCCCTTTCTGCCAGTTACACTGTTCACTATTTGATTTACACTGCCTATCCTTATTTTCACACTGTAAATTTTTGTGTTCACAAACACGCTAATGCCTTTTATTTTCCTGTCAACATTTATATTTACTGTGTCTATTCTCCTGTCTACATTTTCTACATTCTCATTTACACTATTTACAGTTTCAATCATAGTGAATAGCTAGCATGCAAGGCGAAGCACTCGACAGAGGTAAAAAAAACTTTCAGAGTTTGAAAAGGTAATCCCTTGGGCTACGAGAGCCAGGTTGTCGTTTAGTCAAATTATCCGCCGCTTGGACCGATGCCATCCAATGTTACGACGTGTTATTCTTTTGGAGAAGAAGGGCACATGAGGGAACAATTTCGCACCCAGAAGGATCCAGACGATTCAAAATGAACACCAGAAGAGATCAAAGTTTCATTGTATGACATACGTGAAATCAACCAACAGCATCTTATTCTTCCTCCCAGAGACGTGCAGTTGCAACACCAGTGACTCTTATTTTCATCCGCACCATTGTGAGGCGACTTGCAGAAGAAGACTTGGATTCTTGATGCGGCCGACAATAACGATTTAGTTTGCAGTTTGTACGTAATCGGGTAGAATGGACGGCTGAGGAAAGACGACGCATGGTGTTTTGTAAAATATCAAGGATTTCCTGGGCTCGGATGACAACTGTAGTAATGTATGGAGGAGCACTGGACGAAGCACACATACGGACTTAACTATTGAGCGCCTCGTCACCATAACAGTTGGTATCAGCATCATGCACTTCATAAGATGTTTCAGACATCAGAAACATCAATGACTGCGCCAAGCTAAGTGTTACATTCCTGTTGTGTCCGTTTGTTGTTAAGGGCGGAGTTAAAGGAAAATGTATCCGGAACGCATGCTTTGAATACTTAAAGAACTATCAATTAACAAATGTGTGATTACCTAATAGTGTTCGTTTAATATGAAGTGGCTGAGTGACACAACTACTGGATCCATTATGAACACATTTATTAAAGGAAGTAATCGTATATTTGGGGACCATCTAGGGGAAGTAAAATAACTTACTGTACTAGAGTACTTCATGGGATGCCAATTTTTTATCCCGATGTTGGGAATTTCTCCTTCCAAAACCCGAATGATAGATACTATGACGAGATAGTATTTTCTAATTATCGTCACGAGTACTGTAGAAATTGATGGCAACAGACAGACTGAACGTGTGTTACTGATGAGTGTGAGATAATTTACTATAACTAAACAGAGACATTGTGAAGGATATTGACTAGAGTTGAGTTAGACATTTAATACTGCTCTCACCGAGAAATAAGTTTAATGGTGGAGATAGATGCTGTAAATAATATGTGTGTGAATAAATGAAAATCACATTTAGTTATTTTATTTTTATTAAGACCTCCATCCTTTAACTAACTCGCATACACCCCTCTGGCATCTTGTAACAATCTTGTCACTCAGCCACTTCATATTAAACGAACACTATTAGGTAATCACACATTTGTTAATTGATAGTTCTTTAAGTATTCAAAGCATGCGTTCCGGATACATTTTCCTTTAATTCCGCCCTTAACAACAAACGGATACAACAGGAATGAAACACTTAGCTTGGCGCAGTCATTGATGTTTCTGATGTCTGAAACATCTTATGAAGTGCATGATGCTGATACCAACTGTTATGGTGACGAGGCGCTCAATAGTTAAGTCCGTATGTGTGCTTCGTCCAGTGCTCCTCCATACATTACTACAGTTGTCATCCGAGCCCAGGAAATCCTTGATATTTTACAAAACACCATGCGTCGTCTTTCCTCAGCCGTCCATTCTACCCGATTACGTACAAACTGCAAACTAAATCGTTATTGTCGGCCGCATCAAGAATCCAAGTCTTCTTCTGCAAGTCGCCTCACAATGGTGCGGATGAAAATAAGAGTCACTGGTGATGCAACTGCACATCTCTGGAAGGAGAATAAGATGCTGTTGGTTGATTTCACGTATGTCATACAATGAAACTTTGATCTCTTCTGGTGTTCATTTTGAATCGTCTGGATCCTTCTGGGTGCGAAATTGTTCCCTCATGTGCCCTTCTTCTCCAAAAGAATAACACGTCGTAACATTGGATGGCATCGGTCCAAGCGGCGGATAATTTGACTAAACGACAACCTGGCTCTAGTAGCCCAAGGGATCACCTTTTCAAACTCTGAAAGTTTTTTTACCTTTGTCAAGCGCTTCGTTTAGGACTGCTAGCTATTCACTGACGTTCACTCCACGTGGTCATTGATTATATTCCACACAGCTTCGTAGTACAACCATTGCCCCTAACAAGGTTTCAGGCGTGTTATCGCTCCATGGCGGCAGTTCTTCGTGCCTACTCGCAGCTATAGCACATTATTGTGCAGTATGCCAAATTTCGCCTCTTGTAGATTACATTTCTAGTTGCGGTTATTTAATAGTCATGAGCGAACATAAAATATAATCGAGAAATATTATACTCTGAAGGACCGAGATCCGATTTTTTTTTTTTAATTCAGCCATGTCCTAAAATTAAGCATCCTGTTATTTGTGTTCTAGCCATATTAGGAGTAACATATTGTACCAGTTTAGTTCACCATCGAAATAACTTATTGTTTCCAGCCACTTTGACGTAAGTCTGACAATAGTAGACATGATACAACCAAAGTGATGAAGAGTTGATATTTGTCTTCACTCCAGACAGCAGCGTATGTTGTATGAACTCGTGTTACCATTTCCAGCATATGTCCTCTCAGCATTTCATTGCATGCCTATATTATACGTAGTTCCAACTTATTAAACACAATTATATTTTTGGACTTCATATTTGTTACTGGTGGGATCATTTCTGCTGCAGGCGTGGAAAAAAACCCACAGTAAGACTACTGAATACTTTGACTTACAATTGCATTTTATGTCAACACCGAAAGCCACAATTCTAAAAATAATATCAACCTCAACAAATACAGAGTTGATCAAATCGTGGAATTTACCAGTAGCATCGTAAATAAATATACATCGTAATTTTCAAATAATGGCGAACTTAAACATTTAAGGGCCTTAATATCTATGTTTATGTTCATGTTAAATGCCTATAACGTACATTACGCCATTGGGGATGAAGGTAAACTACTCTCATATATTTTATTTTCAACTTTACACGTACTTCAAGCACTGCAAAGGGAGAACCTATGGAAACAAATAAAACTGCTATCATAAGGTTTAGAAGGAATGTCAAAGCTTGTTATTGAGTTATCTGTTCTCTGTTAGGCAATAAGGTAATCTCTGTATTCATATTGGTTCATTTTGGATTGGAAACTTGGGTATTTGGCTCTATAACTATTAGATTTTACGGCTGCTACTAATTAAATATAAGATATAATTTAATTTAGTAATTTTTATCAATTCTGTAGTGAGTTGTTTCGACTTAGCTATTTCGGAAACACAGTATTCCAGTGTTACTGCCGCTTGAAGTTGTAGTACTCAAATCCTTGAAGTTGTAGTACTCAAATCCTTGAAGTTGTAGTACTCAAATCCTTGAAGTTGTAGTTCTCAAATCCTTGAAGTTGTAGTACTCAAATCCTTGAAGTTGTAGTACTCAAATCCTTGAAGTTGTAGTACTCAAATCCTTGAAGTTGTAGTACTCAAATTCTTGAAGTTGTACTCAAATCCTTGAAGTTGTAGTACTCAAATTCTTGAAGTTGTAGTACTCAAATCCTCGAAGGTTACGGCGTTTGGGTAAAAATTAATTCAGTGCATTGTAGTAAGATCTGTTAACACACTTCTATATCTTCGGGTCGCCATTTATATAATATATTATTTTTAAATGGCTATGCAAATTTGTAAAACTATTATTTTAACAAAATAAAAATGCGCTAAACCAGACACCTATTTTGGGTCTCTAAAATATTTTGAAACGCTAGAGGAAAATATAAATTGTAATTCAATCATTATTTTTGTTTTGACACTTTGTGGCATTTGTCAACGTGAAGAAAAAAGCTTTGGAAATCCTTCCGATGTGACGCGAAAGAAAGGAAATTTGGACCGGCAATGTGCATTATTTCTTATTTTGTGGCAATATAATATAGACCCAAAGTTAATTTACGCGTTACTGCACTTTAACACCTTAAATAGGGATTACTCTCGCAGGTTGAATACAACACAGGACAAAAGGGCGCAGTAAAGACCGTTGTAGTTGTTCATGATGGCTCTGAGCAAAATTAAGCTTGTTTCAACAAACTATGAGTGACCTGAAAATACCGCATCCCCTTCCACAATGTACTATCAATGTCACCATCTCCTTCCCTCCGCGACCGCAAAACGACACAGAGCCAACATTGCACAGGGCACAACACAAAACGACACAGAGCAAACATTGCACAGGGCACAACACAAAACATGCACACGCGCGCGCAACTACAAACACACATGACCCGGGGGCTGGTGCAGCGATTCGGGTAAGGCATTATTACTAGTCGAACATGGGAAGGGGGTGGTTTGGGAGAGCAGAGGGTTATACTATCCATCCGTATCATCGGCCCCATACCCCCTCGCGTCAACAAACTACACCCCCCTCTCCACCAACGTACATCCCCCCTGCACCACCCTCGCTGCTAAACCATCACCCTCGAATCGACAATGATTCTCGCACTTTTCAGAGTCCTGTTTGACAGTGTTGCAGTATAACAAACAGGCTCCTACCCTACCCTCCCCTCCCTGTATCTTTAACAACCCCGTTCCGCCTCTATCCAGAAGCGCAAATATGGCAGTACGGGTCGTTGCGTGCTGTTGTTCGGGGGGGGGAGGGGGTGAGTGGGGGTGTGTTTACGGGGTTGCAGGCAGGAAGGGGTAGGGGAAGAGGTCGTAGAACCGTGTTAATGGCCAGTCTCCCGGCAACATGGCGGCCATTACTGGCATGTCGCAAACCAACCCCTCGCTCCGCTTTCCACGCTCTCTTAACACGGGAAACATTCAATACAACGGTGATTATGCGCTATGGAGTCTGGCGGCTCGCGGTCTTTTCAAACACTGGGTCGCGACCCTGCTGTTGGACTGATTTGTGTGCGCCTCCTCCTATTGTTATTTTTTTTTCTCATATTCCACATGTGATGATTCAATTGCGACTTGCAAATCCCAAAGCGTCATCCGCAGTAATGGAGAGCGTCTCCAGTTAATTTCCCACAGCCACATTTTTTTTTTTTCATCCTCAATGTGCACGCGTCTGCTCACTAACGAGCCTTGATTGTCTGGCGTGCAGAACTCTTTCGTTGAAACAGATAACTAGCTTTTCTCTAAACCGTCTGATTCAGTTCCTTTTTTTTTTTTGGCCACTGTAACCAACTGAGCATTATTCGCACCTGTTCTGTCCGTAGAACTGACGCCACTCGCAAACGGACGGATTTGATCACTTTGTGTTCTAGTTCTATTTAGCACTGAAGTTAAGTTAGCTGGTGCTGGTAATAACTCATTACGTATTACCATGATGCTGGAACAAAAACAATCTCTAAACGACTGGTACATATTGATGTAATTATTTACCTTGTGCGCTGAATTTCGTCAGGCTTGCGTATTCATGTAAAAGCAAGGCATTTATTATTATTTATTATATTTGTTATTCTACTTGCACTTGTTATAAACGTATTTCTATATCTGTGAAAGTAATATGAGAAGTCCATTTACAAAGGGTTCCTTGTCCGTGTGCATTGATTGTCGGGAAACAGCGCAAAATATATTGGAGTGAATTTCTTAATGTAGCTGCATACATTTTGGTATGGATGTTACTGTTGGTTACAAACATTGTCTGTAGAATTAAGAGCCTTCCTAAAGAAATCGATATCCTTAAAATTAAACAAATTTTTTTAACGTCTGTGGACAAGTGCTACTTTGGAAATGGAATTAATTTTAAACCTGCGTTTAAATGGCAAAGTATTATTGCTGGTGCAGAAGTGAATGCCATAGGGTTTTTGTGTCTTCGGATGTTAATTTAAGTAACTCGTTTTATGGCAACGGACTTCCAGAGGACGTGTAACGCTGCGATATCCAAACAATGATGTTTAAAAAAAAAAAAAACTAAATCAAATTTTAACTGCCTAAATTTTCTCCCTCGCGGAATGCAAAAGAAAAAGGCTCCCTGTATTATATTATAAAATTTAATCAGCGATCTCGATATGGATATTATAAAAACTATCAGAAATATTCGTTGTTTTAATATTGAAGTAAATACTAGTAATAAATATGTATATATTTTAGTGAGATAAATGGTTCCAGTGCTCAAGGAATGTGCACAGAGTACTTAAGTATACAGTGTGTGATGGTTTGTGCCAACACACACAGGACGAGGTCTTGTGTCTCAGTGTCTCCTTAATGGAGATGGTAAAATAGAGAAGACCCAGTATCTCGCCAATATGTTCAAAAACGGATTGGGTTTACTTCAGCGAAAGGTTCTTTTAGGCTATTCACTGTAATGTGAGCACTTTTGAATGCCCTCTCATTTGATATAATAGTTAATAAATTTATTTTATTTTAGCCTTAGACGCTAACTTCCGATTGCAGTGGAATATACACACTGTGTACATTACTTACATGGGAATATTTATTTTAAAAAGTGGCTAGAAGATAAAAAAACGGCTGAAGGTAAAAACTAGTTAAGGTCTCAAAAGTGCTCACTTTACCGTGAATGGCCTATACTAAGGTTTCCTAGTTAAATTATTTCAAATTCATAATACAATTTTTTTTTTCCCCCAAGATACACAATAAAAGCTTTATGAAAATATAGTTTATATAAAAATATTCCTTTCCTCACAAAGTTAAATTTAATGAGTATTGAAATGGATTACATAACTTCAATTGAAATGGCGACAAACACACCCTTCCTCCCACCCTGTTTAATTATCTCATGAACTGCAGTTCCTCCCTACATCAGAACCCTGGGCTGTCTCTTCGATCCTGGGAGAGATCAAAGTATTTATACAAATTCTCAAAGCTTCGAGAACGCTAAGAAATTCTCTTCGTCCGGAAGTTCCCTGGCACCTAGTGGTGGCGTCACTGGCTGGTCTTGACGTCACGTCGTCAAGGAGATGATCAGGGAAGGAGGAGGGGGGATGGTGGTAGAGAGCGAGGCTTCGCCGGCAGCCGCTGGGCGCGCGGCGGACATTTGCCGAGCAGAAGTGAAGCCAGCTGGACGTGAGGCGATGTGGTCAGTCGAACGGCCACAGCAGTACAAGACTCGGACCGCCATTCCTCTCAACCGACCACCTCCATGAACGCCTCCTGTACGTACTCCAGTATTGAAGACCAACAACAATATGGAGAGGGCGAATAAGAAGAAGCCAGCGAGGACAGCCACTCAGCTCAGCACTGCATAAGAACGACCTCCCAAGAATCTACGTCTACATCTGCATCTGCATCTGCATCTGCATCTGCAGCGACAACCAGCAGCGACTGCAGCTCTACAGAAGGAGAATCCGCAGTGGAATAAATGCCAAAGCAGAAGGTTTCTTTACTGAGGGAACTCCACTTTTTCCTTCTGTCAAAATCTCACTAATAAAGACAAATAAGCACCCAATAAATGACAGAATGTTACCCGAATAATACAAATGAATAAAGATCCTTCCTTATACCAATAACGCAAACAACATACAACACGATAAACATTACGAAAACTCTATTAAATAAATTAAGCAATTCCAATAAAAAAATGGAAGTATAACCTAAAAACAAGATACACAACAGAGATATTCTCTGGATTAATATGCCAGTATACTTAAATGTTGGAATGGCTAACAAAAAAAAAAGTATGCCGTCCTTACGGCACACTCTAAGCAGATTCCTCCATTGAAGGTTTCTGTAGTACTAACTTGATCCAATGTGCAGGCACTTACCGTCATAAGAGGTGAAACATGGACTTATTCCGCGAAGTCCAGCAGCGGCACACGCCAGCAATATGGCGTCAGCGGGTCAGCCATTTGTCGAGGCGCTGTTCGCGGTAGTCAATCAGACACAAGGCCAGTTTCCAGAGAGCCGCACAACCAATCAGTGGATGAGTACGCCCACATGGAAGGAACCGCCACTCTATTTCGACCACGTACTTATCTACCTTATGGCGTGGACCTGTTTGTACAAAAGAGAGAGTGAGTGGAGAGATCTTGAGAGTGGACGACTGTGAAGCGAAGTGAGTGTGGAGCAGCGCTGGAATGCATGAGCGGGGGAAAAGGGGGAGATCCCCGAGAAAACCTGCCGACCAGCGGCATCGTCCGGCGCGATTAGTCTAACAAATAAATACCGCGGATACTTTACAAGAGAACATCGCCCACTTGCGCTGGGGATGGTATATAAAATGGTCGCCACCGAATTCTTAACCCACTCGGTCACACCTCTATTTCCGAGTTAAAATGTTACTATCAGGGAATTTTTTTTATTGAACTATACTTGAGTTCAGAGTGTTTCTTGCAAACGGTAAACCACGTGCTGCCTGCTCTATGATACTGGCATCATCAAATCATGTTAAAGAGGTGTAAAACTTTCCATAAATCATATTAGCCACAAGGTAGACTGTCAAAGTATTGGGCACTTGTGTCTTTCTGTGTACTGTGCCGGTCAAAAGTATTACTCATATGAAACATGTCCACGCTCGCGGCAACACTGAATATAAAGAATAGCATAATGGTGGCGACGCCATTGCAGAAATTCTCAGCGATTTTTACATCAGTTTCCTACCTCGACGACACTGTTTAAAATTTATGTACATTCACGGGACATTTTATAGAAATGTAAAGTTAGTATGTGGAAACACACTCCGTGCTTACGAAAATGCGTGTTAACCGTAATGTAAAGGAAAACATTCTTGTCGGGTATTCATGGTTGTCATATAGTTGTGTCTGCTGTTATTTAAAAAAAAAAAAAAAAAAAAAGTAATGTTTCAAAGTAAATATTTAGTTTTTTTTTTTTTTTTCAGGAAAGAAATGAAAGTCGATGTTTTGAAACCAATTCATGAATTTAGGTATTGTACATAATTGTGGTCGTATCAAAGTCTATATTACTATTATTGCTCTCAGCAAGTTGTTTTAAAGTTTATCGCAACAACATTTCCCGGACTGTGTTTGTTTCCGTGAGCTGGGTTGTCAGTCGGCTAGCGGCGTTCAGCACATCCTTGATTTGATTGTCAGTTGGTGAATACTCGTCTTGTTCACTTGCTCACACAAGAAGAACTGGATAAACATGCACTTGGCTACGTTCTTCTTCTTGTTACAATGTTGGCCTCCTTACCACACGTCAGGTTGAGGTTAGTTGTTATGACGTCTCCTTGGGCAAATGTTTATGAAGCAGTTCTTTGTTTTCTGATCCTGAACGCGCAATTCTTTGTGGCATGCTGATTTAATTACTGTTTAGGTTCTGGCCGGTACACAAATTAAGTATTTTCCTAACATTCATCACACAACCTACAGACCTTTTGCGGTGAAATGCGTACTTTTAAATCAACGTGTGGAAAAATTCACGGCCCCTTACCTGCATATATTTGAACCCTTTCAGGCCCAGTGTCCTCTACCTGGGACGTTGCATATGAAGTAGGTTCAATGGTCTGCACTGTAGACAGCAGAACATACTGTAATAAATAAATTGAATTAAATGAAATTGTTCATTAACTAAGGGATAAGGGGCCAGAACTATAGATGGCAGAGCTTATATGTAAATGAGGGGTTTTATTCATGACATGTGATACAGCCAATACTATAACGGGGAGCTACTTTAAATGATATTAAGTTATTATTACGTGTTAAGTTATAACCACCGCACGCCTTATTTCTTTATATCTATATTGGACAATCCCCATCTGAAACATGATGCTGGAGGCTGTTTCTAGTTGTACGGATGACGTCGGTCGGACACCCCCATGCCTGTGACCTTCCCTGTAGTCTGGTCGGTCATGGGAAGATGCGGCGGTGCACTTCACGTCGGCCTATATCGGTGTGTTCCTTAACGTGTTGACTTATCTGGCCTCGTTCCCTGGTTGGTGGAGGGAGTTATAACTGCTGGCACTTGTCACACTGCTTTGACGCAATCCCTGGCCTCCTGGTTTTACTCTGTATGTGTGAGGCCGGGTTCAGACTGGGAAATTATATTAAAGTCCATTCATAACAATAACGTCCAGTGAGAAAGGTTCCCTAGTTATGGGAGACATCATTCACTGCTGACTGCTGAGACTATGTTCCGTAACCTCATATGCCACTGCTGCCAGTAACATAGAGCACACATAGCTTTCTATTGGTCTCGATGTAAGACAAAGCGTCGTCTGTACATCGATATAGTCCCCAACAAAAAAAATGCATGTTTCAAGGCCTGAAATTATATATTTATCTATGACTGAAAAAGTTAACGAGCACACGGTTACCATACGACAATTTAACTTAATAACGATGGAGGGGAAGTTGTACTATCTCTTCAAATAGAATTAAAAAGTGATAAGTAAACATTCGCAAGTGTTGAAGTTATTTTTTATTTTTCGTTTCTTTGAAATAACATAAGCTGAATATTTACAACTTTTTTTTACAACTTATATACTTTTACAATATACTTTTAAAATGTTTGCACTTTTTCATTTGACCGGTGCGGCGCATGAATAAAGTGATCGGACACCCGAAAGTGTTTTTTTTTTTTTTTACTAACGATGTTAGCATATATACATAATTTGCATGCAAGTAAATTTTAGGCAGGGATTTACAAATACTCCCTACATTGTGAATACCCTACAATCAAATATTACTGTAATTAATTTCACCAAAAGTGAAAGTACTTTGTCGCGAATAAAGCACTCTAGTGAAATGAATAAGTGCTATAAATAAGTTCAAATCTTTGTGGATCAGTGGAGATGGTTTCACTAAATTCTTTGATATGAACTGGTTACTTCTGAAATACAGTTATTTTTACTGTTATCAAGTACTTAGCTGGTACCAGTATTTTTCGTTGACAGGCAGTCCGAAACACGACAAGGAACAGAAATTAAAGGAGTTATAAGTAACATTGTTTTAATGGACCCAATATTTTAGTATGGCTGTTTAAAGATCTAGTTCAGTCAAAGAACACAGTAATGAATAGTAGAGAAAGAGAATATGTTCATGTACAAGTTTGACAATGCTGTGTGCATGCAAAGGAGAACGGAACTTTGGATGGCGACAGTAAAATGTTCAATGGAAAACCGCTTCGCTTACACAAGTTTTTTTTTTTTACGCTTCGCTCCCGACGCTGTTCAGTCCTGATTGCTTTATCCGTATCGAGGATTTCAGCGAATTTCATTACTGCACTCACTCAGGTGTAAAAAAAGGAAAAACATTCGGCGAAATCACAGCTTTAGTCAAACAGCCTCCTTTCCCTGCTTCACAGCGAGCTGCGCACAGCCTCTTTTCCCTGCTTCCGACTGGGGGATGAAAACAATTCACGTCGCGAAATGTGTTCACTTTCCACATAACTGTAACATCTCGCTTTGGTGGTTACTTTGAAAAGGGTTCATTCAACAGTGTTTTCAAAACTAAATTATTTTTAAAAGCTAGTTTTGTTCTTTTACTTCTTCACGCGTAAAGGTCCTCTTCAATGCAAGTTAAAAGCGTTACTATGTAAAATAATATATGTGTTTACCTAACGAGCACCTAAAATAGTTTTGCAGTTTAAAATAAACTATAGATTTAATAAATAAGTCTACTTAAAACACGCGTGGCTAATTAACGAAACAGATAATAGTTAAATAATATCTGTGTAAACGTAATCTCTGTTATCTTTGATTGAATATTACTATGGGGGTTAATGACTAGATGGAGGTTTTTGGACATTCGCCATTGCGATGCGGATGTCTGTGATGGAAAAATCAAGACTGAGCACGAAAAAAATACTTAAATAAAACACGCAGCCTATGGACGAGAAAAATATATAAATATATTCATTTATATTTTTCCATGACAGACATTGATGCAAATGCAGCACAAAGGCAGAAAGTATCGTACATTATAATAATATTAAAAATATTCATAAATATTGGCCAGAATATATTTTTCACTTTTAACAAAATTTTCGCGTGCGTATAACGGACTGCATACGTTGTCTAGTTGAATGGTTGCATAGGGACAGACCAGAGACAACAAAATCACGTAGATTTTCTTGCAGTTGTCTCAATTTGTCTGACTAAAGATTTGAGAGAAGAGTTCTAAATACAAGCGATTTTATGGGCAAATGGCGGATACGCGTTGTGACTTATATAATAATCTCTTGGTTTTACTTAAATACAAGAGTGGTCTAATAGAGTTAGAATTGTGAAGTATGGGAGAATGTGAGAGAATAACTAACAAGGGTCAAGGTGATTCAGGGGCCGCGGTGGTTAAGTGGCAAGACAACTCGCCTCCCACCTCGGCGAGCCTGGCTCGATTCCCGGCAAGGTCGCTCCCGGAATCTTTGATGTGGGAATCGTGCCGGACGATGCTACTGGTCGTCGGGTTTTCTCGGAGTTCTCCCGTTTCCCCCGACCTTGCATTCAGGTGTTGCACCATACTCACCATGTGCCACTTTGTGTGACACTTTTCGTTTTTTATCGTTTTTTTTGTATCCTTGTTTGGGGATATTTATAAAGTTTCTTTATGGCAAAGCTTGCCTTTTTTCAATCTCTCCTCATTTAAATTTAAAGGAAAAATTACAGTAAGGAATATAATCAAAGAAGAAAAATAATAAAAGCAAATATAGTTTTCAAAGGCAAATGTAAGCATTTGTTTATTGCTCTGACAGTTATAATGGCAGTAATATCGGCGTAAGTATCATATATGTGTACCGTTTTTAACTGTCTTTCACATTAACATATATTTATGAAGATTTTATTTGTACAATTTAATACAGAATTACGATTTTGAAAATTTAATTGTTGTTTGGTTAAAATACGTGTACTTGGAAGTGTGCCTAAATAAATGTTGTGTATTATGGTCGATATCGATACAATCTATTCGTTCGATTATATCGAGAGCTCCAGTGCACTTCTTCCGAAAGACTCAATCATGGCGTAACGTAACGAAATGTCTTCGTATACTCTCAAATACACTTAATATGAGTTAATCATATTGTATTACCTCTCAGAATATGTGAATTTTGTATTATAAATATTGGGGCATATTGAAGCATTAGCGTTTGGGTGCTAACATGTCGAAACTTTGTTGTTTAGTGATTCAACCGTAGTGATGGAGTGATTCCTGCGATCGCAAATTAATAATTTCCACTTCCGACGGGATCGCTGCATTTCCCGTCTTGCTTGCATCTCTTCTGAAATTGCCAATAATCTCTTCCAGTAGAATGTCAGCTAAGAAATTGTTATTTTTCTGATTATCTTCTTTTTGTGATTGGGATGGAGCGCCTCATCAAATTATTGTGTTAAAACCTGAAAACTGTCACGTAAAACCAACTAAAATTCAGAAAGTGATTTATACTAAAATTTCTCAAAACGTTGATCTAAGAAACATATATAATTAGTATCATGTATTTTGTTTTTGTCCAGGGGTACTCCAGAATACTAATTGCCGAATTACGTAAGCAAACCTAACAATAACTGTTGTTAAATTGTTTTTTAATGTGATTCGTTTTATAACGAAATGGTTCCTGTAATACACAACTGATATTGATATTACCTGTCATAGAGCGTATTTAATGTATTCAAGTAACCTCTCCAGTTTTGGAAGTTGGTCCACCGATTAAAATTCTTTTTTTATTAAGATTCCTGCACTTATAAAGATAAAGTGTAAAAAAACTAAAAAATCTGAAACCTATTTATCCAAACATTTTGGTATAGCGGAGAAACCTTTGGAATTTATCTAAGTATTAAATTTGTGTAGGGATTGGGACAGAGGTGTTCTGCTCGGCCTTGTATGGCTGGTTTTCCTCTTTTGTTTCTAACTTCTTTACATCGAAACTTTTAGATTCACGTGCACGCTGTTTCCTATGTGACCAATTGAAGCACACACGAAGGCTGTCTTAGTGTGTAACTAGTTCCTGTGGATGAATTAAGAGTGTGTGGAGCCTTATGTCTTTACCCTCATCGGGTATCAAGAACTCGATTCCTATAACAGCCCTGATCTCTTGACTCCACTCCACTTAAGCTGATACTAATTTATTCTACAACACACTGTGATTTTGCTGTGAGACTTAACACAGACCTATGTTTATAGCGCTCTTTCCCAATGCTCAAGCTACAATCACCATCCTTATCTAACCTTGTTTTTGAAAGATACTTTGATTTTTTAAATATTTGTAGTTGTATATTTGAGGTGTCCTGGGTATTCTCAGGGGCCTCAACTTTCATTTCGTATCAGCGGCAGGAAGGCTGACACACATGGTCTGGTGTCAAACCTGGACCCCTCCTATCTAGTAGGAGACCAGTCGTCCACGACGACCATAGTGAACGCCAACTGAGGAATACGACGACTGCCCAGGTCGCGTGTCCGCCTTGTCTTTGGTGTCCTGGTTCCAGCTGTGTTGTTCGGTTGCCGCCAAAACATAGCTTCGCGCTACCACACAGCCTGCTCGTCGCCCGCCTGGTTCCTGTGGCCCTCTGAAACTGGGTGGAGAACAACTGTATGACGAGGATATACTGTTTCCACGTCACTACACTGGCTAGGAATTATGTACAGGTACACGAATAAGTTCTCTTGTGACTAGGGACTGGAATATTGCGCGAATTCGTTTTAGGACAGACTTCAAACACACGTACGTGGGCTATTTTATATCAGTACCGTATATTGTTCATCTCGTAGACATTATCAATTATTACTCTTTCCTCTGAAACAAGATGTTACTAATTACTAATGGGAATAATTTCCTCTACATGCATGCAAATAAATTTTAATTAAGTCTTTAAAAGTATGGATGATTGGTAGGCGTTGACATCTCATTGACAGCAATATCATTAGAGATGAAACCATAAACATGTGAAACAGTACAAGGCCAATTAAAATACAGGAGTAACTTATCCCCGGATTCGAATTCAGATAAACTCGTAAAGATTACGCCAGCTTCCAATCAACTGTATCATTAAGGTAGAATTCCGAGTATCTACTTCGGATGAAATCATTGTAATGTTTTGAATCATAGGGTTCACTAAACTGAAATAATTACTCTGCCATCATTTTAAAAATAAGTGCCTGAACCCATAAAACACAGAAGTTTACATAGCTTATCATAATGTTAATTGTGTGAAAAATGTTATGGAAATCGGTTTATTGGTCTTTGAGAAATGGCATAAAAAACCATATTTTCTTAAATAGGGTTATCTTACAAAAAAATCTTAAAAAAGAGCTATGTACACGATGTTTGTAATAGACGATATCGGCATAAAAAGTTTACTCGAAATTGTTAAATTGTCAAATAGTTATTCCAAACATATGAAAATATTCATATGTCCGCCATTTTTTAAATCATTTATCTGACACGATTTAAATCATTTAATTTTACATGCCCTTCTGTATGTGCGCAGAATTTTGTGGAAATTAGTGGCTTTTTTTGGAGATCATATAATTTTAATTTCTCAAGTGTTACTATTTTACAAAATGGCGGACAAAAGTGATTTTGTGGGTACACATTTGATTATTGTTATGTATACAGGCATCACACAAAGTTTCATTGGAATTAATTTTATGGTGTCGACTATATAATATGCAATACTAAATAGCTATAAGGACGCCATTTTGAAAATAGATGTCTGACATACCTAAAACATATCAGTTAACATTACCTACCGCATTGTTGCTTTTTAGCAATATTTGGTAGGAATCGACTAATTGTTTCAGGGAATATGACATAAATATTTTATATATTCGTGTGTCAATATCTTAAAAAATGGAGGACAAAGAGACTAAGTGTATACACGTTTAATGTTTGTTATACATACTCCTAGCATACAAAGTTAAGTTGGAATTAATTGAATGGTTTCGAAAATATAGCATTATGCTGAAATATCTAGATGGCCACCATTTTGAAAATAAATGCCTGACCCACTTGAAACATATTTATCGTTCAAATCAATTGCGGTACTACTATGTATTTTCCCTATTTTGTAAGAACCTGTCAACTCTATCGCGATAAATTAAACAAAATCTTGATTAATTCATGTAGCGGTACCTTAAAAAGTGCCGGGAAAAATGTGTTGATTTTTGGTTCATTTGATATTTGTAATATTTATAGCAAGCGTACAAAATTTGGTTGAAATTGGTCAAATTGTGTGGTAGCTATACCAAATAAACCTAGAATTTTTTTCTGGTCGCCATTTTGAGAACAGGTGTCTAATTAAATTTGATTACTAATTTTTACCTGACTTATTATAGTATTTCATACGTGCTAAATTTGGCGAAAATTGGTTGAGTAGTTTTCGCAAAATGCTGTATTGTAAAAAAATAATTTTTACATGTGGCGGATAGTAGTACTCATTGTTTAGCTTACTTGATGCTTATAGTACATTCCATGGGCATACAAAATTTAGTATGTGAATTATACCAAACAAACCTATAATATTTGTATGACCACCGTTTATAAAACAAAAGCCTAATAAAATTTATTTATTTGCCCTATTATAGTATTACCTACTCACCAAATTTGAAGAATATTGATTGAGTAGTTTTTTTTAAGATATAAAATAACTACTATATTTTTTCATGTTGTGCCACCTGAAAAATGGTGGAGTGAAACCAATATTTACCTCTAAATTTAATGCTTACAACTTTCACTGTTAGCATACAAAATTTGTTAAAATCGGTCGAATATTTTCCGAGATATGACACTTTGCTCTAAATATTAAAATGGCCACCTTTCTGAACATAAGAGCCTGGTGTGGTCAGGTTTCCTTAAATAGGAATAATATGCGTGTCAAATTTAATGAAGTTCGGTTCACGCGTTCAGAAATTGAACGACGGGATAACACATGCACAGACGCATATACACACAGAGACAGGGAAATGATCTCATAGCCCTTTCTTTCCTTCAGAAAATAGACTAAAAATTAGAAAGTTTCTCGGAAATAATATGCCAGGAGCTACTTCAAGACATCTATAGAATAGTATTTGCATTTTCTGGAGAAAAAAAAAAAATCTTGCATATCTTTAGTTTGTAACTGGCCCCGTATTTTTTTGTAAAATAACTTTAGATAAGCATACCTTAAAATAAATTTAGACAAGTTATTTCAGTTTCGGTGTCTCGGTGGCTGGGCGGTTAGCCTATTCGTCTTCCCAACAAGGCAAACCGGGTTCAATACCCGGTCGGGTCACTCACGGGTTTTCGCATGTAGGAATCGAACCGGACAATGCCGCTGGTCGGCGGGTTTTCTCTGGCATCTCCCGTTTTCCCCGTCCTTTTATTCCGGCACTGTTCTATACTCACCTCATTTCACATTGATCGGCTCTCAATTCCTCGCTGTTAAGAGCCGCCCAAATCCTTTCACTCACTTTCAGTTTGGTTTGTTATATTTGTAAGTTAAGACAAACAGTCGAATTTTGATTTTAACAGGTAATTTTGCAAAAATCATTGCAATCTTAATAATTCTATGTGAGGTCTAAGTAGTCACAGGTAATGTATACAAGTAGAACAGTGAGTAGTAGCAAATGTAATATAGCAATTTTTTTCCAGGCCAATACCCTTAAAACGCGGAATTTTCCTGTCCCTTCTTACGAACTTGTAACATCTTAAGTACTTTTGATATTCAAGATCTAGTGATGGGGCGTTTGCGGTGGACAAGGCAGCTTTGCCCTCCGCCGTTGATCCGCTCAAAGCTGTATCGCAGAGTTGATAAGTACGTCGACACAAAACAGCATGGCAGTTCCTGTGATGTGGGCCCACCCGTTCTCTGATTGGATGCGCGTAGCTCTGGAATAGGCCTCGGGTCCGATTGGCCACCGCATGCTTCAGAAGTTTCTTTATCTGCTGTGCTGCTGGCTGCCGAGTCGGGTCTGACTATATACTAGAGATGAGGTAGACCGATCTCGCTGGCTGCGCGCAATTAAATCTCCATGTCCAAACTTTGAACTGCTTTTCTGCCAACACGTCTAGCGAAATCGGAATGGTTTTAGATTTTGGATTAGAAAACTGATTTATGAACAAATGATTTGAGATGTATGTATCCTTCGTCTAATCAATCTGCAATCTAGTTTGATTAAATTAAAACTGGTAAAAGTATTTTATTCATATTAGAGCGGTTGCCATTTAAAAATTACGATGTAAACAAACACATTCATCACTGTTGACCATGTGACTTTGACAGTTGTGTAGGAATGGGGTAGATCAATGTTGGGTAGATGCGCAGAAGATGAATAAGCGGTCTACCTCATCTTTAGTCTATGGTTCTGATCGGCTGTAGTTTGCGGTAGAAGCGACAGTTTCTCGGTGGCTATACTCGAGGTGGACCTGCAGCCGTCTCTGTTGACGTAGACGACGTAGCTTCCTTCTTTCTTCTTTTCTTCTTTTCTTCTTTTCTTCTACCTTGGCGGAGATCCGAAACGTTTTCCTGCGAATAAACTTATCTCTTCGCCTTTCGCAAAATACTTTGAGTAAATGTTTTCCTTGCATCTGGTAGTGTCTCAAAACTGCAGTTTAATTACTTTGAGCTTCTTGCCAGAGTAAAGCTTTCACACCCACCATTTCAGCGGGTAACGAGGAGTGAACTGATAATGGCGTGGAATTCAGAATTAAACACATTGAGAGAAAAAGTGGACTCTTTAATTACAAATAAACACGGAAATGTTACAAATGAAGAGTTATAAAATTTGTATTATTTTTATTTAAAAGTTAACTTGTATAAAGATTATATTTGTAGACGTAATGTTTATGATTAATTTATGGGATAAAGCGGTTTACGTCCATAACTATTTTTTTAGAAAATAAATTGAATTTAGGAAAGTGATAAATATCTCTTTGTGAATTTACATCGGTTGCTTAATAAATTCATATATTTTTTTAACACAACATGCTATTTACATCATGCTAGTTTCAAAACCACTTTCAAAATTGCTTTACCCAGCTTTTACTTTCTGTTATTTCACTGTACTCTCAAAGTACGTTACTCTCAAAGTAACGTTTTGGAGAGCCGCCATTGAAGACGTCTTTGTGAGCTTTGGTCCTCTTTCAGCGCATCGTCAGGATTACTCAGCGTCGTACACTGTGCTCCGAGCTGTGGCCAGGCCTTAGCTGGACGGCCTGCCTGGTCACGCCTTCGTACATTAAACCAGAACACGAGCCGTAACTATCGAAATACTTAACGAGAGGAAAAAGCAGAAACGCTCTTCATCAGCGGGTACACAGGGCTAGTGTAACGCCATGCATGAGTGACGTCTTCTGTCATCGGGGCACCGGACCAAGTGAACGTCTAGAGATGAGTTGTCCTGCCGTCGCTGACTTTCGTCTCAATCACTCCACGGTTTCAGTACAGAAGTCACGTTGTAATATATTTCATTACAATGATGAAACATTGTGTTATTTTACTTCAAGTGCTCTCCGAATGGACTTAGTAATGTATGTAGTCAACTAAATGTTGTTTAGCATTAAAAGTTCAATAAATTTCTACATCTTTTAATGTGTGCTCTACCTAACCCTGAGTTAACAATATACTATGCCCTACAGCCCTTTTAGATATACATTTTCATTGATAGTAAACTACAAAAATTGAAGCACTTTATGAGTACGGGCCTGGAAAATTGCAATTATTTTATGGGTGCAGACTAAAATCCATGATGATATTTGCTTGTTTGACTACTACCACTGTGGGACAAATGGCTTGGCACGTTCCAAGGACACCTGCAGATAATAAATATCAAAGGTTCTTATTTAGAGCAATCAACCACCAGTTACGCAGTCACGCCGGTAAACGACGCCGAATGAAGTATAAGGCCGTAGAATTTTATAAGCCATAGAGGTCTGGTAGTTTGGTTAGAGATATGCGATAAACCAAATGTATACTATTTTATAAACGTATTATAATAAATCAAACACTCCCTTTGCAATATGCTGCATAGAGAGGAAATTCACATTTGACTGATAAAGCTTTACCAGGGGTCTGTATATGCCAAGAGTTTAAATAACCATTATATGATGGTTATATAAACAAACAAAATGAGTATAAACTATACAGTATAATAAGCACTAAACAAAATATTTCGCTCATTTTTTAAGCGAATTCAAATTTTATGCATAACCTATATAATAATTTGCATGAAAATAATATTTGCAGAAAAGCAACTTTTTTCACGAAATTATTGAATTAATATATTTAAAAAAAAAGCCAAACTAAATCACACGTGAAATGATTTATTGGGTCAATGCCTCTTAACACTTGGTCACAATAAATTACAGGCATTGCGATAAAATCATTAGAATATTTAAGTAATAAAAATATTTTCCTAGAACATCGTGTAGTTAAATGAAATTCCGCTAATAAAATTATTTTTTTCATGTTCATGCTGGTCTTGTTGGGCGTAAGTGATAAGCCAATCTGGGATAGAATAAAACGTTAGACAAAGAGCTCCAGTGGCTTAAAATGAAATGCTTGCAGGCCCGAGAACAAAGAATTGATTTTTCTTTCAAGTGACTTCGGACTTCATAAAGTATTTCACCACGCTTACGTTTTTTAACTGAAATAAGTTACTATTTCCTACCCACAGATGTTTTAAAATAACTTATGGTTCAACCAAATAGAGACACTGCTGCTGTAACTCGTGCGGAAACAAAAAAATTAAGACAATTTAATCTTGCAATAAAGGAGTAATCTTAATTATTATATTTTAATATCAGTACCAAATACTTAGACAGCAATTTTACATTCTCCGAAATTATCCTGTAGATATCCTGTAGTATTATACATTTATGAGACACGTAAATTAATTTTAGTAGGTTTATATTTTACTTATTAAGTACTAAACTTTGACGTTCTCATGTAAAGATATCTTAAAAAATGCACTATTTCAAAAATCTATCGTAGTAATGATAAACTCATGAATTATTTACTATCCCAGAATTTACAGACCAGAGCTTCAATTTTTCTCACAATTTATTTCATTTTATATTCTCTCTTTCCTCTTGACATACTTCCGGTATAACAATTAACGCCCCATAAATTCACACAGTTACCTACTTCAGACCCACTGGTTTCACAATTCTTCTTCGGCGCAGGTATGATAAATTTCACAGCTATTATTGGCGTTTTACTCAGTAGACAGGTATGTGAGTCCATATAGGCAAGATATTACTATCCGCTGCCCAGACTGTTTATTTCGCTGATGTCAAATGAGAAATCATTCATTATTTTTTAGAATGTACAAAGTCACACCTTTTAACCAAATGAATATTTTAAAAAGTGGCCCATTAAAAATTATGTCTTATTTTCATCTCAGAATTCACAATGTTCGGACAACTGAAAGTTGAATTTATCTAGTCATTTAGTAACTTTATATATTTTAATTCCAAAAAAAGAACAATCGTTTCTCTAATTGCGATTAATTGATTTTCGTTTATTCATCGAAGTTTAAAGCGGGAAAAAAGGTGTGAAACATAAATTTATACCGTATTTTGTAATTATTAAATTTCATTAGCTCATATTGACAAGCAATTTTATATTGTTTAAAATCAGAGGATATATTACATTAATAAATAAATATGTAAATATTTTTTTTTGGTAGGGATTATTTTGAATCATCCGGCAGATATTAAAATTAATATTTTTAAAGACGCTTTTTTTTGGTTTTATTTTGCAGAGTCAAAATTTGAGCATTTATTTTATTGCACATTTTTTTTAAAATTAAAAGTAATTTGTAAGTAAATATTTTGATTCTACCATATCACTTTTCCACAATTACTACCATATCACTTTTCCACAATTACTACCATATCACTTTTCCACAATTACTACCATATCAATTTTCCACAATTACTACCATATCACTTTTCCACAATTACTACCATATCACTTTTCCACAATTACTACCTTATCACATTTCCACAATTACTAACATGTCACTTTTCCACAATTACTGCCATATCACTTTTCCACAATTACTATCATATAACTTTTCCACAATTACTACCATATCACTTTTCCACAATTACTACCATATCACTTTTCCCACAATTACTACCGTCCCTCCGCAAACAATGAACAGTGGAATAAGTAAATATCACAATTTATCGATAAAATAAAAGTGAACGTTCAATTTGATCAAAAATAAGGAACTGGAAACGATTGAACTGACAGGTATCTAGCGATTAGACTAAATATCAGGTAGGCCGATCTCGCTGGCTGCGCACAAATAATCCCCGTGTCTCAAAATGATCACCGGGATACTTTTCTGCAAACACTATTGTCAAAAACGGCGTGGGTTTGATTTGAGGTTAGAACGATGTTTATTAAACAGATGTTTGGGATGTTTTTAAACTTCCCGTAACCAATATTTGTAATGCATTCTGCTTCAATTTAAATAAGTAAAAATAATTTTACTAATATAGTAATGCTTGTCATTTAAATATGAAGATATAAACAAACATGTTCATCACTGTCGACCTTTGAGGTATGTAAATGTTGGGTACATGCGCAGAAGACGATTATAAGCGGTGTACCTCATCTTTAGTCCATGGTGTAGCCACGCAACTGGAAGCACCTAGCAGAAGTTAGCCACTTAGTAATGAGATGAAATAGTGTTTTCTCTCCTTCGGCGGGGCACCCTTATCTTCTCCATCTCTTCATCCCGGGACTTTTCGACGCGCAGCTAATTGACTCGCCCACCGCTTGCTAATTACTGACCTCCAGTCCAGGCGAGTTCCTCGCAGAGTTCTCGCGGACGAACTAATGACGCCTGAAACCCCCCCAGAGCCTCCCGCACTTTGAAACCAGTCCCACCCCCTCGTCATTCACCCCGCTCGACCCAAGAACCAACGTGTTTGACTTGGGTGGACGGGGTTTCCACCCCCGTCTTCGCCTACACACCGCCGTCCGAGGAACCAGACGTCCAGGATGTTACGGTTTCCACGCTCGTCATTCAAGACTGCAAAGGCTGTTCACGCCAAAGTGAGCACTTTTTGAAGCCCTCTCATTTGAAATATTAGTCTATAACGATATGTTATTGTAATCTTACTCGTTACATTTAGATCCCGGTGAAATTTACACACTGTATTTATTACTTACTTGGCAATATTTGTTTTAAAAATCTTGGAAGTATAAAAAAGGGCTGATAGGAAAAAAGTAACGAGGGCCGCAAAAGTGCTCACTTTACCGCGAACAACGTTGAATGAGAAGCGTGAGGTGGAAGTATTGTCAATGACCAATTTATTTCTTTTAACTCCCGTTTTTTTTAATATGCATACGCAAGTGTAAGAACAAACATTTGTTATAATAGCCTACATTTAATTTTTATATAACTACGCACTTTAACTTGTCGGAAGCAGGAATAAAGTGACGATACCCAAGGCAGCTGTAATATTAAAAATGCTAGAAGAATACACAGTGCGCATACAAGTTTTACAGTGAAAAGCTTTAAAATTTAGTTATTTAAATTTTCATAAAAATTTTATAATCGTATAATATTATCCGATTTGTATTGCTTTAGAATCTACGAAAAGATTACCCCTTTTTGTTCGCACTAGACTGTAAATTAAACGAAATATGTAAAGAAGTTATTTAATATTCTGTCCTAAAACTTATTTAGCAAAATACACATTTACTTTACTTAATATTACAACTGAATCGAAAAACAAATAATGAAACAGGAATACAACTTTGGTTTTTTTTTCTGCGTAGTTTCATTACGGGAAAGGAGAAAAGTACAAAGTTATTTTTTATGACGGCTATATTTATTTCACACTTAAATTCCTAAGGTTTCACAGATGATTTAAGCTTATTTATGAATACTCGATGTCGAAAACAGTTGTATTTTTACTACCTGCTTTTATAAACACCATTGAAGGGGCGTGAATAATAGTTACGAAATAAAATAAGTACTAAAAATTTCGGCTGGGGCGAGTCTATATTACATTTCGAGACAAACATGAACATTTACACACGAATAAATATAATCTCTCCACTAACCTCCAGCTTAAAAGTGGCCTGTTTGGAACACCAGAGCATCTAGGGGCACAAATTTTCCCTATGTCAAACTCTGCTGTAAGTAGTCTCTTTTTGTTGCTAACCAGAGTAGAGTAAACCTTAGCCATGGTCAATACAGCTGTCAGAGACAAGTGGTCATCAAAGATGAGCCAGTTTGTTTAGAGCCACATTTTACACTTACGAACCCTTTAAGGTTGAAGTAAAGGAACTGCCTATGGAGCACTGCACCCTACTACACTACGTGAAGAACTAATTAAAAAGTAGTACAGACACCATAAAAATTGTCAGACAATTGCAATTTATGCTAGGTATATATGAAAGAAGAGAGTTTACATTTTGCAACATTATAACGTATTTTACTAAAATACACTTTTTAAATTAAAAATTCAATAGATTAAAAGAGTCTGTATTTTTTTTTTATTTAAGCGCATATCCATTCCGGATGCTTCGCAAAGCAGAATTTGCACGAAAATCTTCCTCAAGAAAGATTTTCTTAATATTTACTGTGATTATGGGTAGTAAAATCATAGTAATAATGTATGATATCAATTTCATAATTAACTTTATTTACGTAAATTTCAGCAATAAATGTTTGTAGCAAATGGATGCACATAAATATAATTATAAAAACTACTTCCTACATTATTACTAAAATTTTATTACACACAAGCGTAGTAAACACTAAGACGATATTCCATGACGAAGATTTTCTTGAAAATTATGCTTTCTGAACCATCCAGAATGGAAATGCGCTTTAATTTTTTAAAAAATACAGGCTATTTTAATCGATTATTTTTTATATTTAAGAATTAAATTTCAGTAGTATATTTCATAATGCTGCAATATATATATATTCTTCTTTCATATATACCTAGCATAAATTGCACATTTCTGATAGTTTTCATTGTGGCTGTACTAATTTGTATGAGTTCTTCACGTTGTATAGTCGGGTGCAGTGCTCCATAGGCAGTTCTTCACGTTGTATTGTCGGGTGCAGTGCTCCATAGGCAGTTGCTTTACTTCAACCTTAATATGAATAAAAGGTTTGGACTAACTTCTATATACTCTAGTTGCATCTAACTTATGTTCGAGAGAGCTAGTGCACAAACATCTGAAACTACTTACACAATAATTGTCATAACCTCAAATAATATCCACGTTCCTTTCGACAGTGCTATTGGCAGTCCAGCGTTGGGGAACGGAGAGTGGCTAAGCGCAGCTATAAATAGAATAAACACACTAACCCATTTTCCTTGTACGGTGGAAATGACGCCTCTTGTTCTTGTATCAGCTTCTATAAGGCCGTGGGTAAAAGCCAGTATGCGAGCCGGCATGGATGTTATAGTATATTACATAACACACTCTAAATCTGAATCAGTGAGAATTTCACTGCTTCAATCGATCAACAGTTCCTGATTGACAGTAACTTCAGAGAATTTAACTAATCAATAATTGAAAAATGCTACTTTTCATTCACTTGTTGATTTAGTGACATTTTCCACTAATTCATCAGTAATTTTTTCACTGTTTTTCGATGGTTTGTTTTTCGACTGATGGATGAGTTTAACAGTGTGTAAAAATGGCTGTCATGCAACGTTTAAAAATGACCGTTTGACAACGTGAGTCAGATGAAATAACAACGTCTAAACTAATAAAACCAGTACAAAATACTTTGTAATTTTTTTTTTTGTTTTTCAAAATACCATTTTACGAGGTAATATTAACATTCAGCCTTTCATTCCGTTTATGTCTTTCATTTCGTTTGCATGTAATCATCACAGCGCTCTCTTTGAAGGTTGAAAATGCATATAAAGTGATGAAGAGAGTGCACTCAAATATACTAGAGAGTGCACTCATATATACTATTCGTTTCAACAATCCTAACGGTACCGATTAAACCAAAAACATAAAGTAAGGCCAAACAATTGAAAATGTGTACAATTTTGCTAAGAATTATGAGCCATTTATTTTCCTCTTACTTTTCCAACTTAGCTTGGTTGTACAGATGGTAACGTAATGGCGAAAAGTGAAATGTGTGTTCAATTCTGGCTACCTCTGAAGATTTTCTTACTTATTAAAGTTCCGGCAAATTTCCCAATATAAATAATAAACTATGGTGAATATGCTTATTTCGCGTAATTATTTGGCTACTTAAAAAACTATATTTAATTCGCCATTGCAGTCGGCCGTCACTTATTCAATCAGTGAAATTTTCTCACTGAAACAATCATTAGTTTTCCACTGATTCCAAGTGAAGCCATTTTCACTGATTCGAGTAATTGAATTTCCTGCGAATCAGTGCTTTTCCACAGATATGAATTTAGAGTGCAGTTGGTGTACTAGCATAATTAGACACACTTGTGGAACTTGAAACTGCTGTGGTAACCAGTAAATGATATAGGCCTGTTAAAACTGATTATCCTTAAAACAATTTAAAGCTTTCTGATGAACTGTTATACTTTAAAATTACTTCCCAAATATAACTCGCATTTTAAATAATGTAGAGAGTTTTTATTTAATCCGTACAAAAAATGCTTAAGAGTGAACTGACTGTTGTAAGTATTTCACAACGTGAAAGTTTAATTGTGTGAACTTTGTAATTTTTTTCTACATGCTAGCTGAGTGCGCCAATTCAAATGACCAAAATAAACAAAATATGGTTCAAATATAAATATGTTTTCACGGGTATTTCCTTAAAATACTGTATTCTATATTTCTAAGTTAGAGCATTTTTTCTTTAATATTTGCTTGAGTGACCAAACATTTTCCTGTTGTAATATTAAAAATATTTACGATGGTGGAGTTGAATGTCTTTGACATATCGCGCTATTAATTTTTGTGATCATTAATTACCTCATCATCATGCGCACCTGTATTCTGTCTAGATGTATGTTACCACCAACAACAAGGTGAGATGCGAGGGAAAATTAACACGTATTTTTCCTCGCGAAGCACAGGCCTTTTTTTTGCAGCAGAATATTAATTTTGGTAAAGAACTGTGGACAAGTCCCATATTATTGAAATATATTTTTATCCTCGCTAGGGATTATATTTTTTTGTGATTTATTGTCTGAAAGCTCACTACCATGCAGCTTGGAAAATTCAAACTGACAACTTATATTATTACTGTATTATTTTCACATATAATACGTCTTGTAGCGAAATCGAAAGTTTTCGAACATTACTAACGGGATATATATATAAATTTTTACTCACAGACTAAGCTATCATAGCACATTTCAAGCAGTAACCTTGTGTCATACAGAACTAATTTATTAAATACGATGTTCATCATTGCGTTTTTGGTAGTATATACAAAGTATAAGTTGACCAATACGATATCTGAAAGCTTAAATCAAGGCAAAGTATATTATAACCACAAATGTCATATTACAATACAATAAATTTCCCAAGTCGTGTAAAAAAGATAGATATTTAAACCATGCGTGTATACTTTCTTATGGTAGAAGGATAATAGGAAAAATAATGTCAATTATTATGCAGCTGAATACACAGCTTTGTGAGTAGAAGAATAAAAACACGTAACGATGGTTTTCAGAATCATTGGCATGGTTTATTATCTTCACTATAATAATTTTCCAAGATGTCTAATAAAACACCGGTTTCCAAATTTATATGTTTATTTCTGAGAATTTCAATCTAAACAAGTACGCACGAACAAAATGTTCGTATAATATTTTATAGAAATATTTAGTCTTGCTCACATAAGCCTCAGTTAGTAATATCGTGCACTAATGGTACCTCTAATGTCGGTAACCACACCTAGCGTCCACAATCTTGCTGATTGTTCTGTGTACAGTATATTTAGTCTTGCACACATAGGCCTCTCTTAGTAATATCGTGCACTAATGGTACCTCTAATGTCGGTAATCACACCCAGCGTCCACAATCTTGCTGATTGTTCTGTACACAGTATATATATTCTTGCTCACAGAGGTCACAATTAGAAATATAGTGCACTAATGGTACCTCTAATGTCGGTAACCACACCCAGCGTCCACAAGCTTGCTGTCTCTTCTGTGTACTGTATAATTAGTCTTGCTCACATAGGCCTCATTTAGTAATACCGTGCACTAATGGCACCTCTAATGTCGGTAACCACACACCCAGCGTCCACAAGATTGCTGTCTCTTCCGTGTACTATATAATTAGTCTTGCTCACACAGGCCTCATTTAATAATACAGTGCACTAATGGTACCTCTAATGTCGATAACCACACCCAGCGTCCACAATCTTGGTGAGTGTTCTGTGTACAGTATAATTAGTATTGCACACATAGGCATCAGTTAGTAATATCGTGCACTAATGGTACCCCTAATGTCGGTAACCACACACCCAGCGTCCACAAGCTTGCTGTAACTTCTGTATACAGTATATTTAGTCTTGTTCACATAGGCCTCAGTTAGTAATATCGTGCACTAATGGTACCTCTAATGTCGGTTACCACACCCAGCGCCCACAAGCATGCTGACTCTTCTGTATTCAGTATATTTAGTCTTGCACACATAGGCCTCAATTAGTAAAAACGTGCACTAATGGTACCTCTAATGTCGGTAACCACACCCAGCGTCCACAAGCTTGCTGTAACTTCTGTATACAGTATATTTAGTCTTGTTCACATAGGCCTCAATTAGTAATTTCGTGCACTAATGGTACCTCTAATGTTGGTAACCACACACCCAGCGTCCACAAGCTTGCTGTAACTTCTGTATACAGTATATTTAGTCTTGTTCACATAGGCCTCAATTAGTAATATCGTGCACTAATGGTACCTCTAATGTCGGTAACCACACCTAGCGTCCACAATCTTGGTGATTGTTCTGTGTACAGTATAATTAGTCTTGCACACATAGGCCTCAGTTAGTAATATCGTCCACTAATGGTACCTCTAATGTCGGTAACCACACACCCAGCGTTAACAAGCTTGCTGACTCTTCTGTATTCAGTATATTTAGTCTTGCACACATAGGCCTCAATTAGTAATATCGTGCACTAATGGTACCTCTAATGTCGGTAACCACACCCAGCGTCCACAAGCTTGCTGTAACTTCTGTATACAGTATATTTAGTCTTGTTCACATAGGCCTCAATTAGTAATATCGTGCACTAATGGTACCTCTAATGTCGGTAACCACACCTAGCGTCCACAATCTTGGTGATTGTTCTGTGTACAGTATAATTAGTCTTGCACACATAGGCCTCAGTTAGTAATATCGTGCACTAATGGTATCTCTAATGTCGGTAACCACACCCAGCGTCCACAAGCTTGCTGATTGTTCTGTGTACAGTATATTTAGGTAAAGGGTATATTTCTCCATATACGTTAATCACATCCTGTAAATTGACGTACCATTAAATATTTAAAAAACCAGTTATATACAGATTTTTGTCGTATTGATTTTGTAATGAAAATATTGACACGGCAATATAACTGATATCATTGGAGGCATATGAATCCATCAGTCCTCATGTTTATGTGCTTCTGGGTATTAACTCGGCGATTGCCAATAAAAATCATAATTGAAGAAATGGATAGCCTTTTCAGAAGCAATTGCAGAGCGAATTATGTTAAGTGATGGTTCTTTGCGAAATGACTTTAAATTTTAAATGTGTACCAGACAGAAGATTTGTATCCTTTGTAATAATAATTTAACTCGACTCTACGGAACTGAATTGCTCCATCTAAGCAGAATCTGAGAGCCGATTTTCTTTTATTAAATGCCTAGCTCAAATATCTAAATAACAATATTTTTTAACTGGGTAACTAATTTTTACTTGTGCTCAAAATTATTAATATACTCACATACATATATCAGGCGTGACGAAAACATTGAAGTTAAAAAAAAAAAAAGATCGCCTATATTATCAAACAGATCCTATTAATGTAAACGAAGCCCTGAAATTAGTTTACTTAGAGTATTTACAGTTATATGGATATTTCAAGCGTCATTCCGAGAGACAGAACATAAAATAATAATATTTTAAAAACGTACGGGGGAAGGGAAAGCGTGAAACATCACACGGAATAATAGACACAGCAAAGAGTTCAGGCGCTATTTCTAAAATAGAGCTATGTTTTCATTTAGTGTAAAATAGTTTAGTATAAATTTTTTTAAACTATATAATGGTGTTTATACCACTTTTTTTTGTACCGGTAATAAAGATTAAACTTCTATATGACGCCAAGCCACATGTCTCCATAAACTTGGAATTAAAACAGAACAGTTTCGTAGTATCGATTCGACTTCCCTGAACACCTAGAATTTAAATTGAAAGAGTTCGCTTGATTTCAATCGTTCCTGTGCGCGTAGGTGGTTTAGAGATCATTGTCCCTTAAGGCTGTTATGGGTTTGGAAGCAATGCAGATTTGGCATTGGGAAATAAATGTTAAAGGAAATTCAGTTTTCATTTGGAGATATCAATTTCACGGGTCTCGATGATAGCAGCAGGCAGTAATTAATTCAGACATACACCAGGGACCTAACTGTGAAAAATTATACTCCCAGTCTTATTATCGAGGCAAATATAACAATTTGATATTCAGTAATATATTTAATTATTAAGTTTTACGATTTTTACAGGAAACGGGCTTTACATTTATGTTACGAAATGCTTCGATAGCAAATAAGCACGTAGGTTATGCTTAAAAATGTCCCTGGTGGTATATACCGATATTTCACACGGACGTCAAAATAAGAAAAAAATCTTTTTCATCGTCATTTATTTCCCTACCAACCAAATTATAGTTACTTTCAAAACAGGCAACTGCCCTTAAGTTACATAGGGAAGTTTCGAATTGTTATCGAGAAACCGAGACAACATACATAAAACAAGTGTTCTGTTGCGACTTCATAGATTTAAAAAAAAGGCAAGAGCTGAGACGAATATCATATGTGACACTACTGCTAATTTCCGCGCTGTGTTTATTCAGACGTTTCATTGATGTCAAAGCGCGGTTCCTTGTCATGTAGGAGCCCGCAGTGGCCCAGTCTACCTCGGCTTTTGTCTTCCCGCCCGGTTTTGTTACCTCTTTCCCTCACTCTCTCAATTTATTTCACCCTTGTTCAAAGTTTCCTTTGTCTTCCTCGACTTTCTTTTGCTCCGCGGTCGCCCCGTGAATAGTTTTGTGGTCAACGTTGCGTGCAGGCTGCCTTGTCCCTTTTATTATCGTCTCTTTCTCGTTCTCCTGAATTCTCCGAACCGTTTCTGTTAGGCGCGCAACTTCCGAGAAACTCTGCCGTTTCTTCGCAGATATAAGCTTTCACTGCTCCTGTTGTAATCGGTTTCACAAAGCACTGTATTTTTACATCCTACCAATTCCCGTCGCAGAATATTCCGACTGGAGGAAAAAAAATCCACACACAAATCAATATGAGATGGGTAGAACATGCATAAATTCAGCGTTTAGTATCCTGAGTTATTTTTAAAAATTTTTTTCCAGTTCTTCGCTGGCAGCAACAAAAGAGCATAGTAGCCTTTTGTTTTTTTATTGTTACGCGGTCACTGCTTTGACCTGAACGCGCTAGCGGAAGAAAAATACAGAGTAGTGATAAGATATTGAGGAGCGAGTCTCAAGTGCTGTTTGAATGACAAGCGAAAGAAAATCCTATTAGGATTTTCAGTTAGAAAGTGTACCACCACACATTCTTCCGCCTGGTGACGCGACAAGCCTTTCGCGGATCGCAATCCACTGACCTTCGATAGATTGAATTTATGCATTTATGAGAAGAATGTTCTGATTGTTAAACGCCCTTGCCTCTCTCAGCGTAACTCGGGGTGCGGGAAATGTTCCAGATCAAGGCCAGCGATTATTTAAGTGCTGCAGGCCTCTGAGCGATAATTAACGAGTGTTTGGAGTTGCGCGACCTTAAGCGATAGACCACGAGCGAGAGGAGCAACGAGTGGCGAGAGATGTGACCCACTGGAGCAAAATGTGTGACTGCGAGCACAGGTGCAGTAAAGAGTGCGGCTGGCAGGCTGGACTATCGGACTGGATGCGTGAGTGTAAGACGTAAGTGATGGAAACAGACAGACTGAACGTATGTTAATGATGAATGTGAATTAATATACTATAGCCAAACAGAGATATCGAGAAGGACTTTATTTAGGGTTGATATAGACATTAAATATTGTGCTCACTGAAAATTAAAAAGAATACTAGTCGAGTTAGAGAGACTAATGCTGTAAATAATAGCTGTGTGAATGAATTAAAATTCAAATCGATAAATGTTGTTTTTATTAAGACCTCCTTCCCTCACGATAACAGATACGTTCCTCAGGTGTCTTGTAACACTATTCTCTCGGAGAAAATGAAGATTTCTCTACCATTACTGGGATTGCGCCAGCAAAATAGGTAGTATGCTGTATTTAATTTAAATAGACTACATTTTGACATAGAGTGTGACCAACCTACACACTAAGTAAACAATAAATACTCTCGTTTGCAAGTATTGTAACAGATTATGAGTTAATTGCGGGAGGTGTGTTTTGTTGGCGATATTTTTGTTAGTTGTGGAAGAAAATAGTATTCAGAACTAAAAGTGGTATTAAAAACCTAAATTATACTTCTACATTTGTGGATTAAGTTATATTTTTTAGTATTGTACACAAGTTTTTTTTTTTTTGGCTTTTAACGAATTGGTTTAAAAATGTGTATAACTCTTATACCGGAGCGTGTGGACAGTGAAACATGTCCAGCTTTTGTGATCACCATTGCGCATGTGATCTTTTTCGTCAGTCACGTTATGCCAATAGGCTGTTCACGGCAAAGTGAGCACTTTTGAAAACCTGGTTACTTTTTCCTTTCAGCCATTTTTGAATCTTTTAAACACCTTTTAAAATAAATATAGTAATGTTAGTAATAATCACAGTGTATATATTACGCCGCACTGCTGAAGTTAACGTCTACGGCTGAAGTAATGCATAGTTGGGTTTGGGTCCTCTCGCACAGCCCTCTGTACGAAGTGACACCTAGTGTGCTTGTTTAGATATAATATTCGACACACACGGACTGCTTACTGGTGATTATTCTATTTTTTTAAATAAATGTTCAGTGTAACAAAAGAGATCAAAATATATGGTGGTCATATATGAGCTTGTCGATTGACCCTTATGTATTATTACTGACCCAGCTGTTTATATAAAGAATGAACTGATAATTTATGTTTTATTTGAATTTCGTGATTTATGTTTAAAAACGATTATTTATATTGAAAGTAAGCCTTCGTCTACGAGGGCTTATAAATTATTCTAAATTTAGTTTGGTGGCTAATTTCCACAAAGCAAATTTCTCAAAGAAGCTGAATTCCTACAAAATGTTGATAATACTTAATTACTTCTAATATTGGTTCGAGCTTTATTATTCGTACTCTGGTACTATCATCCACGAATCCGAAGTCAGACGTGCCGTTTAAAAAATGTATCAGCTGCCATAACAATCTGCCACTCCTTTTATTTAAGGGGTATTAGTGACGTTGTCAGAACATAATTTATTTCGAAACTGATTTTGGAACGTTTAACCTGTACGTGGTCCTGAACAGCAGCATTTCTACGCTGTTTTTTTTTTTTTTTTATAATAAAGTAACACGTTCAGTATTTGGAAAATCTATATGGAAAATCCAACACGTGCAATGTTAACATACGTGTAATGTTAACGTCACCAAGAATATATTCTTACATACGGAATATGTTTATTGTTCTCATCGGTACGAACAACATAATATTTATCGCCTTTTTTTTTCCTTTCAGTAAAGTCAAAACTTTACAGGTTATAATATTGTGAATGTTACTTCCGTACGAATAAAATTCCTCACTGATCCATTATAATTATATGGGATGCAAAATGACACCACCTCATAAGACGCGCTGCAAAACAATGCCGAGAGTCTCAAGAGTACAACTTGAGCATAAAAGAAACTAAGTAAGCTGGAATGGTATCCTCCTTTTATCATAGCATTTGTTTCCACACTCTTAGCTTCACAGTAAAGAATGCATTTATTTTTTGAAACGATGAGTGTCATTCAATTTATGTAAATAAGAATACTATAGTTATTTTTAAACATCAGCAAAATGAAACGAAACTATTATTATTTTGTTATTATTTTCCGACAAATCCTTTTATATGGATGACTATACACGTAAGTGACTCCCCTTCAAGCCATTATTTTAATCTCTTAATAGTCGGCATTTAAAATTTATCTTTAAGATATATACGCCTATTGTAAGTTTAATATCCGCAAAATGTTTTTCAGCAACATGTGTATAACGTATGAGCGAAAAATACAGTGATACACCAATTTGTATATCATTACTGTGCATCACATCAAAATGAGATACTATTATCCAAACTTCCAGAAAAAAAAAAACATATCTTTGAGGAGCATACTGCCGTAGATCAATGGGCGTTATCATGACTATTACAGAAGAAAATATGCACGAGAACACGTGGCCTATTACAGACGGTTCTGGAGACGAAGCCAAGTGAAACTACATAACACGACATTTGAGAGAAGTAAAGAGCACACTTTAGTTCGTGTCTTTCACATGAGGGCGATTAGAAATATTGCAAGAAACGGGAACTCCTTAACAGCGATAAAGCTTAACATCTTCTTCGCAGTTCTTGATAAGAAACAGAGTTTAGAAAAATAATAACATTCCCAAGCAATAGTACTGCACATTCACTAACACAATTAATGTTTCGGGGCTTCTTTGGTAATATATGTACAAAATTTTAAAACCATAAAATAGAATAATTATTTCCCGGCGACAGTAAGAACTCACATTATAGTAACGGTGTGTATCATTACAAGAACGCATACATCCGGTTTCAGAAAGAATTAATCAAAATTGTGAGAGTAGTATTTTATAACGGGTTTAGTACACAAACCAAATAAATCAGTTATAAAATATTGAAAAAAATTTAGAAAGTCATAGCGTGCTTCTTAGGTGCCTATCTGTATCAAATACGAATACAAGGATATCTGGAAATCGATACGCAGACTGTAACAGCAGCAGATAGGTCGATATCAGAAATCGACACAAAATATGTCGCGCGGAGCATCTCAAACTCGAACCTGCATTCATTCGATTGGTCAGCGCCTACCCCGAAATTGATGTAACGTCGTTTGCAGGAGCGTTTTTAGCCTGCATTACGTGGGTTGGGGGCGGGGGAGCATGAAATTTCTTTTCTGTGTGAGTGTGTGTGTGTAATTGTCCATCCTAAAAACGTTTTTTGACCTAATGGACCGAATTTCACCAAACTCGGAACACATAAAGGACATCCGACTTTTATAGTTTACGACGACGAAGGTAGCTTACTTTAAAGATAGTGTCTATCAAAAAATAGCTGTGCTATGTCATATCTCGGAAACTACTAAACAGACTTAAAACTAATTTTGGGTATTGACAGCACACCAAATATGTGTTAAATTTAGGGAAGGATAGCAGCTATTTTAGAGGAGAGCATTAAATGAGACTGCGGCGGCAGGGAAAACTCTTCAAAAGCAATGGTAAAAAACCCGCTGACCACATGACGATGGCTAAACTCTCCATTCTGTACATCGCATCCACAACCATAATGGCGTCATTATAAATGTTTAAGTTTATTTTAGCAGGGGTATAATAACGCTGGCAAAGTAGCATAATAAAAATGATTTTAACAACACTTACGCAGAGAAATACTTACCTACAAGCAATACTGGTGACGTTGTTTCAGGTTGCAACAGATGGTAACACAAGTATGAGAAGATGGTAACACAAGTATGAGAAGATGGTAACACAAGTATGAGAAGATGGTAACACAAGTATGAGAAGATGGTAACACAAGTATGAGAAGATGATAACACAAGTATGAGAAGATGGTAACACAAGTATGAGAAGATGGTAACACAAGTATGAGAAGATGGTAACACAAGTATGAGAAGTGACAAGGAAGTACTTAAAACGTATCAATTATCAGTTATATTTCCGTGGTGTATCACTTTTTTCTTCAGCAAAATTGCCCACAAATTGTAAAAAGGTACAAAATATTCAGAAGAATTACCGAAGTATAAAATATAACAAATCCTTATACACATTCCACTACTTTACATTAGATATTACAAAATATATATATGTGGTCTCTTAATAATTGATATGTACGTACATTGCGCCTTTTTCAATGGCAAGAAAAATCCTGTTTAAATCGTGATAAAAATTCAATAAAAGATTACGTAACTTTTGAATTATTCCTACATACTGACCCTCACACCTGGCCCTCAAAAAAAAAAAAACAGCCACTTTATACATAGTCTGGTACACTAATTTCAGAAGTTGTGAAGAACTATTTTCTCTACTCTCTCAGGACAGAAAAAAAAATTTTAAACCTCTGAAACAGAAGGCACAACGAGAAAACTGTTAAGTCCCAGAAGAAACCTTATCGGGAATCATATATTTACATAGATGTATATTTAGTGTTCAGTTGCATTAATGGATATGATAACAGATAGTTCATTGGTGGCAAAACTCGATAAGTGTAAATTCTATTCACCTAAGATCACAAGACGCAAGCCCTTGATTGTATACACATCATATAGCCACTTTGGAGGTTTCTTATAGTTAAAAGAGAGGACCAAATGTGCTATTTTTTTGTAGTTTTTACTTGCACAATGTAACTATGAATAGGTACAACAACAATTTTAACTTCCAATGTTTGGGTTATGGCTTAAAAAACAGTGTTGGTTAGATAACTTACTGCCCAGGCAACCACGTGTCATAACACCGACCAGCTGTTGTCTCGTTGTCCACACTGTAAACATTTTTCTTTCCTAAACTCTATTGGAATTTTTTAACCTATATATAGGGGAAAGTTGCCAATTTTGGACCGGCGCCTAAGTTTGATCACAGCTGTATCTTGCTAGTTTGTGGAAGGAGGTGACAAATACCGGCAGAATTATGAACCATTTGCTCAAACAACGGCGCCGTCGCTTTGTTAACATTGAAATGTAAGTCGCTTGTGACGTGTGGTCGGAAATGTGTTTTCGGTTACTTTAATGTTATATTTTGTGTGCGGCTCTAAGCGAAAACTATTATTTCGCGTAAGTTACATATGTGATTGTTTTACACACACACACACACACATATATATATATATATATATATATACAGCATACATTCAAGTTTCCTTTAACTATATAACAAGTGAAAATAGTTTCTACAGTTTGTATTAAGTGAACCAACCTTACATGGCGGAGTTTCCTAATTTTAACCACTTATAGTTGCCTAAATTGGACTGGTCCAATTAAGGAAACTCGTTGTGGCGTTTTACATTTTCTTTAACTTAGTTTTTGTTTTAAAGCCTAATTGGTGTCAAGGAGGATTTGAGGGGCAGTATATTACTACAATTAGGCCGGGCCCTTTATAATAACTACTGATTTATATTTCGGTCAGTTTTCGTTATTTTAAGTCAGAATGTTATGTAAATGGGTCATTAGTTATTACATAGGGCGTTTCTTTGTCTCAGTATGACTTAATATGGAAAATACGCTAAATGGGGTCCAGATGAACTGAACATGGTTGTTTCCACATATCTAAAGGATGATCATTATTTTAATTAATGTGCTCGGATGTACAATGTTCCTAAGGCTACTTTAAAACGACATGTAGAAAACCAAAATATATTTCTAAATGGAGAAATACAAAAGCTAGGAAGGTTAACAGTTTTCTCAGAAGAAATAGAGAACAAACTGGCGCAACATATTTTGAGATTTGAAGACATGAAGTTTTGATTAACTATGACAGACATTAGGGAACCTGCTAATGATCTTGCAGAAAGAAACAGCATATAACACAACTTCAACAACACGACGAAAACAGAAGGTGAGGAGTTGTTCTACGCATTCATGAAACGGCGTCTAGAATTGTTGTTAAGGTAGCCAGAATATACATCGAAATCACGAGCGAGTGGTTTCAGTAGAGAGCATGTCGATGCATTTCTTGTCATTTTGGAACGAATTCGTGATGCTAAGGACTTCGATGCTACAAGAATTTATAAAGTAGATGGTGGAGTCTATGCAGTATAGAAAAGTCGCAACATTTTGTAGTACATAAAGGAAGAAAAAAATTGCCGCACTTTCAAGTGGTTAGCGAGGAGTCAACACTACAGTAGTTAGTTGTGTTACTGCTGCTGGACACTACAGTACACCAATGTTCACTTGAAAAACTGAGGATGAAAAACCAAATAGGTCAAGGAGCTCCACCAGGAAGTCTGTTGGAAATATCAGATTCAGGGTACATTAACTCTTCTCTGTAAGCTGCTAAAATACTTCGTCAAGACTGCCCATCCAACCAATGACAATTAAAGAGTTACAACTGATCGATGGACATAGTACGCACAGTCAGAACTTGTCAGTCTTACTCCTCTCTCCAGACAATGGTGTCATTCCTATGCAACTTCCTTCGCGTGCTACCCATCGAATGCAACCACTTGATGTAGCCTTTTTTCAAATCACTTCAGACCTACTATGATCAAGCTGTGCAGAAGTGGTTGAGACTACATCCTGGGCTCACTGTCATCACGTTTCAATTCGCTGGACTGAAGCATATGGACCAACTGCTGTCATTTCGACAGCTGCCAATCGTTTTAAGAAATCGGGAGCATGGCCGGTCGAACTTGCAGTTTTCACTGATCAACATTTTGCTGCTTCAGATATTTTTAACCAAAACATTGAAGCAGAAAATTATCTATCCACTTATTCGCCTCAAGAGATCATTTATCCCATAGCAGATGCAATTGCGCTCACCCCTAACAACACGACCCCAGAGAAAAAAGCGGTTTTGAAAGTTACGCTGACTGGGGAAAAAATCGCCTGACCCATTTGTACAACCCGTGAAACTGAATAGAAAAATGCATGCAACTAAACAAACATCCAGCCCATACCAGAACAGCCTCGCCCGTGGAAACAAGAAACGGAAATAAATGCGTTCATTGAACCAAGTGGGTGCTTCAAAACATGTGAAAGGAGTGAAGGAAAAAACAATTAAAGATGAAAGTAGACGGTTCTGAAGTTTGTATGAAGAGGAAACCATTTCAAGGTATGACACAGTGTATGAAGTGTCTGTCTCGGGTGCATTCTAAATGTACAGGTGTTAATAAGGGCGTTAAAAAGCATTTATGTGGAAAGTGCAATGTAAAATAATAATTTAGTACATTGTAGTACCTCCTAAATACTTCAGGTAGCTCATCATCTAAGTGGTCCAATTATGGAGACCGGTGGTCCAATTTAAGCAACCAGTTCCCTAAATTGGACCAAGTGCCGACTCCAACCAAATTATTTATTCCTGTATCTGTATGTATAGTTTTGTAAATCTGGTGTCATATTATGTTACCGAAATACACTCTAATAATAACACGAATATGTAATTACACAAAAATTTATTTATAAGTACATAAAAAACAAATTCCGAAAACTGGTCCATTATAGGCAACCTTCCCCTAGTACGGGACTAATGCCTTATATCATATTGTGAATATATAAATTTTAAACGTTGGTACAGTACAAAGTTGGCAACTTTGCCACTAATTTGGCTCTTTCCTGAGCAAATGTAGAAACGCTAAAATGAATTAATGGTAAAATAGTTTACCATTCAAACTTACTATACATACACGCTGATGTGATAAATTTACGAATAATTTCTTATTGTGCAATGTAGGTTGTTCCAACCGTCACGATTAAGCACGCAAGTTTCAGAAACTTCCCCTTTACACACGATGATGTCGTAACAGCATTCAGTGTCAGACACAACACAGGCAAGAAAACTAAGTGTTGTGATTAGAATGAGAAATAAAACAGACATTTTCGCCAGCACCTGCATACAACTATATCTCAGTTCAGATTGTGAGTGAGTGGGCGAGTGAAGAGACTTACATGGCTTCGTTGAGTTTCGAGCCTGGCTCGCCTCACACCAAGGCAAATTGGGCTCAACTCACAGCCGGATTTTCCCATCTGGGACGATGCTGTTGGTCGGCGGGTTTTCTCGGGGTTCTCCCGATTCCCCCGCCCTTGCATTCCGGCGTTGCTCCGTACTCACCTCGCTTAACCCTCATCGGCTCTCAAGATCTCGACAGGTATTAGTAGCCGCCAAAATATCTTCACTTACTGGTAACATTGCAGATATTCGCCGTTATATTTACACTTAGTCACAGACATTATTATATATAATTAAAGAGTACTTGCGTGTGTTGTCATTTAACTTTGGTATTTCTCCAAATTAGTTTTTAATATATGAGTTGACAGCATAATCTTTGGTTTATTTTGATAGACGCTGTTCACGGTTGTGTGATCACATTTTAAAGCCGTTCTAAATTTTTCCTTTCAAACAATTTCCATCATCCTGCTGCTTATTAATATAAACATTGCAATGTAACCAATAAACTCAGTGTATACATTTCACCACCCATAAAATGTAATACCTGAGGCTGCAATAAGATATATTTATTAATGGTTAATGCTTGTTGGGAGGGCCTTAAAAAGTACTCACTTTACCGTGAACAGCCTATAGTTATCTGCATAGAGGTTCATTTGTTTCTAGACGAGATTCAATATTAATGTTAGTTATTTTTTTATTTCTTCGCAGGGGGTATAAAATATTTAAATTTTTATAAACATAAAACTATCCTTGTTGACTCTCGTCTCGCCATTGCTGATTGGCAGAGAGATGTGTCATGGTCAGATGACAGTCAATCAGAGAGCATGAGACAGCAAAAGTAAGGCAAATGTACAATAGAACAAACTTTTCGTTTAGAAGGAATTCTCACCGTATCCAGGATAGACGTATGTTTAATAATATAAATATTTTAATGATTAAATATATAATAATATGGCTGTAAGATGTATTTATAATACGATGAAAGGATAACTGAGTAATAAGGAATGTTAATTTTACTGTGTATCAGAAGATTCTGTAATTGAGTGAGTGAAGAGAATTCGACGGCTCTTAACATCAAGGTCTTGAGAGCCGATGAGGTTAATTGAGGTGAATATGGAGCAGAGCCGGAACGGAAGGATCTGAGAAAACCCGCCGACCAACGGCATTGTCCGGCACGATTCCCACATGCAAATTTCCGGAGTGACCCGGCCGGAGCTTGAACCCAGGTCACCTTGGTGGGATTATGCAATTAGTTTTCCATTCGTTTAAGAATAAATAATTTGTTGAATTTGTTTTGAGAAGAAATACGAAACAATAATAAATGATATATATATATATATATAACTGAAATGTAGCACACTCGGTTCACTCTTCACCACGGCCCCCATAAATAACACGGAAATATTTTTTCCCGCTACTGGTATAAAACTTTGAACCCGAGTTGTGGTTGGTTTTGAGAGATTTCTGTAAAATGTGAGAGAGCGTGAATGGTTTTTATTTCCAGTTTCACGAGCGATATATTTTTCGCCGCCTTTTATTGTGCGGCGCGAATGAAAGGCGGCGGCGCGAGGGCAGTGTTGCTCACATCGCTCCGGATTCGTAATGAACCCCCGATATAAAAGGGACCCCCGCCTGCTATGCGGCTCGTGAAGCTGCCAGCGATTGTTCTTGAGCGCCTGCACGCCCGCGGGTGATGGGGATTGTTTGGCCGGTAATTCGCGAGGGGGTTGAGTACGCGGCACATTGTCCGCTCCGGACGCCCTCAGCGGATGGCGTCGGCAGGCGAAATGAAACAGCGACGCCCGGCGTCGGCAGGGGGCGACAGACACTGGGGCAGTCACGTCTTCGTGGAAACACACTTGCTTCACCTCTGACCCCGTTTTAAGTGCTGCACTCGTGCATTGTGACTGTCCTTCTTCTCCTCACCATGCGACGAGACACTAGGGTAAAAAACCCTTCAACAATTAGGGGCTGGAAAATTTTCGCGAACTCACGTTAGGACATGCTAGACTTTAAACACGTGTGTGTTTCTGTAATGTTTGCTACTGGGTCGCATTTATTAGACGCACCCAAGGGAACTCTGAGCCAATGAGAGACCTGCAAGGAAACTAACGCCGAAACCCCTGTCACCTGGTCTTAATTGTAATTTTAAAGGACTTTTTAACGTTCCCGGTTTTATGCTTGATAGCTTAGCAGGGGAAGGATTACAGACTTACTTATAACCTAACTTTAATTAACACCTTTGCCTTACTCGGGATTCGAACCCAGAGCGGTGGCGCACCAACCGGCTGCGCCACGGGAGGTCGGCTAGCTTGTCTGAAGAAAAATTTTCTACACTTTGGGGCATCGGCCAATGAACACAAAGCTAAGTCTCGAATATACATACGACCGAGTGGATTCTAGCATACAGATAATTTAAAACTCGAAATTTTCCTCTCCCTATCTGTATTCTATAGTCTATTCGCGGTGTCTTCTCACTTTTCGAATCAAACCTTTGAAAAATAATCCTTTGTATGACATAGTGTTATCAAACCTCGATACTCATTAACTCATATTTTACATTTAATCTAACTTTCACATATATTTTAACCATTCACTATAATATTTCATATGTACTTAATATGAATAAAAACTGGGAGGTAAAGCAGGTGTGTTGATAATGCCCAGAATAAAGATAGTTCTTATTCAAAACATTATGAAACTGAGTGCGCACGAATGCGGTGCGTTATACCTCTGGTGTGATTTTCCAGACTCGGTTAATCTTTGTTTGCATGACGAGGAATATCCTGGAAGTAGAACTTTGGCAACACCTCACAGTTATACACTCAGTAGAGCAGTACCCTTGCCGTTCAGACGAAATGACAGAAGAAGTTTACTTCAGTACTTCCTTCTCTCAGTTCATCCTATGTGAAATAATCCTACCATAGCAAAGAGCCTTCACCCCCGTCCTGCCCTGCTGCCAGAAGGTGACAGGTTACATAATCACAACCCCTACACTTTATTCTTTCGCTGTGTCCACTAAGAAATGAGGGCGTTTCTTTCAATGACATTGGGGGACAACTCGAATTAAATCTTTGAAAAATCGCCATATGTATCGCGTGTTTTTTGTTAACTGAATAGGTCAACTATCACAAGCGTTTCACACTTCTTTAAAGCAACTCTCTAATATTTGGTCAAATTCAAATTTTTATTGTATTGTATATATATATATATATGGATAATAACATTTGGTTTATAATTAGTTTGACTAAAACAGAGAAGAAATACGTGTTTCGCTAATGCTTAGCAAGAAATTGTTCTCGCACAAAGTATTTTAAAACTGAGTGTGCACGGATGTGATTGCGTTGTCCCTTTTGTGTAATTGTCTAGACATTTTTAACATTTGTAAAGGCTGTTCGCGATAAAGTGAGCACTTTTTAAATCAACCCTAAAACAACTCACTGCTTCTACCTAAATAATATTTTAACAGGCGCACTGAGTGACATGCACCTAGTCAAGTTGGTAACAATGGAGGGAAAGTACAGTAGTTCCATATCTTAACGTTGAATAAGAAGTGTGAGGTAACCATTTATGACGACTTAAATTATTTATTTCTCTCTCTGTTTTTTTTAGTACATCGGAGTGTAAAAATGAGCAGATTTGTAAAATATTTACTTTAATAATAATTTAACAGTTTCACTTGACTGACGCATGAATAAAGCGATTATTCCTATGGTAATGATAATTTTACATAAGGCGGAAGAACACACTACGTACATATAAGTAGATCTGAAGCAGGGCTTTCAATAGTTCTCAATTTACCACGAATAGCCTATAAACATGAAGTGGAGGGATAACCTGAATGTAGAACATTTACTGTGCTTAAGAAAAGGTGTAAGTTTCTACGAATGAACTAAACACACGTGTGTATAGCCAATGATATATTCTAAACTATTTCTCAGAGTAAAGCTAACAATGTAAACGTATACTTCGTTAATCGGTGGCTTTGCTGAAACATCTTATAGTGTTGTTATTGAGTAGTTAGGTAGAATACCCACCTGTACTTACTCTATGAACAACAAAACCAAGTAGGGCATAAATATTACCAGTTCATCACCTTACGATATTTAAGTTATACCACATGCCGCATAGCCATCAAGGTCCCCCATTGAGTCTACAACAGCATGTATATCGTCAGCATATTAGTTTTACAATCATTTTTATTTAAATAATATGTTCACACGGATGAAAAAGTTGCACAACCCCTTACAGAAAGCAGGTTACACGGGAGGAGTATATGCCGGATTAATCCTCCCTTGATGTAATCATGAGGAACTCTAGCAGCCATAGAGTCGACATCCCCTAAAACCTCTCTGTTTACTGTCCTTCTAGATTCCTCACTATCTTCATATTCCTGCGATAAAACGGCTACAAAATAAGCACAGCCTGTTTTCATTAGGTTATCGGCAATATTTAACATTTTCTCAGTTCAAAAAATTTGTGGCTTCTAAGAAAGGTTTCAAACACTACCCATTCTTCTCCGCGCAACAAGGACATTACTAAAACTTAGAAATGCGTGGTTGGTTTTAACCACCTACGGAGGAGCAACAGTCTGGAGAAGAATAGATTTTGCGATTCTCGTAAAGTGAGTGGATTAAACTGTGAAAAATGATTTTGTAACACAACAAATTAATTGGCGTGCAGTGGAGATGTTACGGCGGCTCTTGAGAGCCCGTGAGGATGAAACGAGGTACGGAGCAGCGCCGGAATGCAAGGGAAGGGAAACGGGATATCCCCGAGAAAACCCTCCGACCAGCAGCATCGTCCGGCATTATTCCCAGGTGCGAAATTTCGAGTGTGTACCCGCCGGCAATGTTACCTGGTTCGCCTTGGTGGGAGGCGAGAAGTCTAGCCGCTACGTCACCGCAGCCCCCATCAAATAAACTTGAGCAAATTTCACCAAACCGTAGTGTGGAATGAGTAACTGTTGAATTTTAACAAGCAAGGGTTGTAGACTTTAAGTTTATTATAAATATTCGAGATACATAATTTTCTTAGGTTTTCTAAAATAACGTGTGTAAATATATCATACTTCAGCTGAATGGTCACAGTACAATATGTGGATTTTAGTCTTTATAGGAAGCAAAAAACAATTAAAGTGAAAATATTTTAACAGATTTTATTGAAGAATATTAAAATTTGCATTTAGTCATACTCAATTTCTTTTATGTCAGAAAATTCTGGCGACATTTTGACCATGTTACCGAAGTTAAGCCTCATACGTCCACTGCTTAGCAACTGAAGAGCAGGCTGCTATTTCCAAAGGTATTTGAAAAATTACAGTCCTACTCTACATCCACTGCTTAGCAACTGAAGAGCAGGCTGCTATTTCCAAAGGTATTTGAAAAATTACAGTCCTACTCTACATCCACTGCTTAGCAACTGAAGAGCAGGCTGCTATTTCCAAAGGTATTTGAAAAATTACAGTCCTACTCTACGTCCACAAAATGTCATTGTGAAAGAAGTCAAGGACGGGGTGATTGGAGAAGGAAGTAGAAAATAGACGTGGTTCTTCGAGGTGAAGGAATCAATTTTTTATTCATGTGGTATCCTGCCAACTGGAATAGAAATGAGTACGTTTTTTGTTAAGAAGCATTATATTTATTTGAATAACTTACAAATTATACAACTTAAACATTTTTAGAAATACTACATAATTTTCTGTGAAATTTTATGGTGTTGACAAATTCTACGATATTTGTCATGCAATTCCGATTGTTGGAAAAGGAAGGGAAAAAGATTTTAAAATATTTTAAAAATTTCCAACGTTAGTTAGAAATTAACATTTTATAATCCCATTAAGTGTATAACACATATACCCTTATGCATGAAGACTTTAGCTAACTAGAAAGATATCTTTCGAAAATTTGATAATTTTCCTTTTATTTAAAATTGTTCGTGTTTTGTTTTGTTGTGTTTCATGTCATAGCCTATGTAGGAGAGGATTAAGAGGCGCGTGACTTAAGAGTGGGATGGACTGCGTTTTTTTTTTTTTGTGAAATAGTTGTTTGCGCGAATATGCGATATCGGTAAATAAACGTACTGCAAATACGACGAAAAAAGATAAAAAATAATCATCTGTGCCCCAAATTTTTTTTTTACATTCTTCATATCAAGGGTATCCTTGGAAAAAAATGTCGTGATAATGGTGAATTATCGCATTTTTAAAACTTGTCTATGCAGTTACCCTAAGCGGCAAGAGAAAAGAACTAAAACACAGGCGTAGTTTAATCTGTTACATATCTAATCAGCACATTACAGCGCCACGACGGAAACACTGCACGCCTTGCGCGTAGGAGCGACGAGGCTCTAGAAGTGCATGTTAGTGTCGCCCGTATTGCTCCCTCGCTTCTTGACCTTGGACACGCGGGTCCGTCCGACTCTTTAAGCAGCTCGCCTACCCGGCGCTTCAACTGCGTCGCTTTGTGTTAGAAATCCCGGGGATTTTTTTTTTAGGGAGGCACTTAATGTACACCAACAAATGCTTGCCTTACGAAAATGAAATTTTTAAGGACCTCACGCGCATTGGCAACATTATTTTAACCCCCTCCAACGTGGCTGAAAACAGTTTTTTTCAAACGGCTTCTTCTCAAAATGTACGTACCGATGTGATGTGAAACGTCAATAGAAGGGTGTAGCTTGACTTTGCTGCAATGTTGCGTCCAATAAAATTATAAATAGACACCTGGAAATTTCGTGGATTCATTTGAGGACAAATTAAACTTCAACCTAATGTGCACGAGAGTATCTGCTTCCATTGGACCACAGTTTGTTAGACACACCCTGAACCACCTATAACCAATAACGAACCAGCTAATAAAACGAGGACAGAATCACGTGCTTCCTGGTCTGAAGTTAAACTGGAGCAGCAGCCAATGAACAACTATAAGAATCTCGAATACACAGATGATTGTGGAGTCTAGCTTGTTGCAGAATGAATCCGAGAAATTTCCGGGTCTCTAGTTACAAGGTTAAACGCTTAAAGCCGCTTAGATACAGCGATACGACATTAATTCTGCACGCAGCGATCTCACAACATTGCGCGTAGGGGCGATATCGCTATACACGCACCGGCCAGGTTCTCCAGTAGCGATTCTCTGATTTGTGCCTCTCACACACAAACACGCCCCTCACTAGCTGGCAGCCTTAAACCTCGCGTTCACTCCTTTAGCAGAAATTCTACGATTTCGTGTCATTACTTCGGATTTATAGTATTTACTGACAATGTACGATTATAGACTATTCACATGTTACAAGTTGTTTAGTATTTACTGACAATGTGCGATTATAGACTATTCACATGTTACGAGTTGTTTAGTATTTACTGACAATGTGCGATTATAGACTATTCACATGTTACGAGTTGTTTAGTATTTACTGACAATGTGCGAGTATAGACTATTCACATGTTACGAGTTGTATAGTATTTACTGACAATGTGCGATTATAGACTATTCACATGTTACGAGTTGTATAGTATTTACTGACATTGTGCGAGTATAGACTATTCACATGTTACGAGTTGTTTAGTATATTTTTGAGCTGAATAGTAATTGTTTTTTATCTGCTAGTTATAAAATACCGAGAACATATAAAAGTTTATCATTAAATTCCTGCCTTTATGCAACCAGGATATAACACAAAATGAGAATTGGATACAAAAGTAATACACAACTAGTAAATTGTAAATTTACCAAAACCAAACATGTTCAATAATACCTCTGAAACTGAAATTATGACATGAAGACGAAGAATTTCTGAAACAGGGTTGAATACGAACCTTAAGGAGAGCACTGACTTCTATGAAATACAATGGAGCTCCGGTCTAACAGGGATGAGAGTGCACAAGCAGTGAAATGCAATGTCTCTCCGGTCTAACAGGGATGAGAGTGCACAAGCAGTGAAATGGAATGTAGCTCCGGTCTAACAGGATGAGAGTGCACAAGCAGTGAGATGCAATGTAGCTCCGGTCTAACAGGGATGAGAGTGCACAAGCAGTGAGATGCAATGTAGCTCCTGTCTAACAGGGATGAGAGTGCACAAGCATGAAATGGAATGTAGCTCCGGTCTAACAGGGATGAGAGTGCACAAGCAGTGAGATGCAATGTAGCTCCGGTCTAACAGGGATGAGAGTGCACAAGCAGTGAAATGGAATGTATCTCCGGTCTAACAGGGATGAGAGTGCACAAGCAGTGAGATGCAATGTAGCTCCGGTCTAACAGGGATGAGAGTGCACAAGCAGTGAGATGCAATGTAGCTCCTGTCTAACAGGGATGAGAGTGCACAAGCAGTGAAATGGAATGTAGCTCCGGTCTAACAGGAATAACAGTGCACCAGCAGTGAAATGCAATGTATCTCCGGTCTAACAGGGATGAGAGTGCACAAGCAGTGAAATGGAATGTAGCTCCGGTCTAACAGGGATGATAGTGCACAAGCAGTGAGATGCAATGTAGCTTCGGTCTAACAGGGATGAGAGTGCACAAGCAGTGAGATGCAATGTAGCTCCGGTCTAACAGGGATGAGAGTGCACAAGCAGTGAGATGCAATGTATCTCCGGTCTAACAGGGATGAGAGTGCACAAGCAGTGAAATGGAATGTAGCTCCGGTCTAACAGGAATAACAGTGCACCAGCAGTGAAATGCAATGTATCTCCGGTCTAACAGGGATGAGAGTGCACAAGCAGTGAAATGGAATGTAGCTCCGGTCTAACAGGGATGAGAGTGCACAAGCAGTGAGATGCAATGTAGCTCCGGTCTAACAGGGATGAGAGTGCACAAGCAGTGAGATGCAATGTAGCTCCGGTCTAACAGGGATGAGAGTGCACAAGCAGTGAGATGCAATGTAGCTTCGGTCTAACAGGGATGAGAGTGCACAAGCAGTGAGATGCAATGTAGCTCCGGTCTAACAGGGATGAGAGTGCACAAGCAGTGAAATGGAATGTAGCTCCGGTCTAACAGGGATGATAGTGCACAAGCAGTGAGATGCAATGTAGCTTCGGTCTAACAGGGATGAGAGTGCACAAGTAGTGAGATGCAATGTAGCTCCGGTCTAACAGGGATGAGAGTGCACAAGCAGTGAAATGCAATGTAGCTTCGGTCTAACAGGGATGAGAGTGCACAAGTAGTGAGATGCAATGTAGCTCCGGTCTAACAGGGATGAGAGTGCACAAGTAGTGAGATGCAATGTAGCTCCGGTCTAACAGGGATGAGAGTGCACAAGCAGTGAGATGCAATGTAGCTCCGGTCTAACAGGGATGAGAGTGCACAAGTAGTGAGATGCAATGTAGCTCCGGTCTAACAGGGATGAGAGTGCACAAGCAGTGAAATGGAATGTAGCTCCGGTCTAACAGGGATGAGAGTGCACAAGCAGTGAGATGCAATGTAGCTTCGGTCTAACAGGGATGAGAGTGCACAAGCAGTGAAATGGAATGCAGCTCCGGTCTAACAGGGATAACAGTACACCAGCAGTGAAATGCAATGTATCTCCGGTCTAACAGGGATGAGAGTGCACAAACAGTGAAATGGAATGTATCTCCGGTCTAACAGGGATGAGAGTGCACAAGCAGTGAGATGCAATGTAGCTCCGGTCTAACAGGGATGAGAGTGCACAAGCAGTGAAATGGAATGTAGCTCCGGTCTAACAGGGATGAGAGTGCACAAGCAGTGAGATGCAATGTAGCTCCGGTATAACAGGGATGAGAGTGCACAAGCAGTGAAATGGAATGTAGCTTCGGTCTAACAGGGATAACAGTACACCAGCAGTGAAATGCAATGTCTCTCCGGTCTAACAGGGATGAGAGTGCACAAGCAGTGAAATGCAATGTAGCTCCGGTCTAACAGGGATGAGAGTGCACAAGCAGTGAAATGCAATGTAGCTTCGGTCTAACAGGGATGAGAGTTCACAAGCAGTGAAATGGAATGCAGCTCCGGTCTAACAGGGATAAGAGTGGACAAGCAGTGAAATGCAATGTATCTCCGGTCTAACAGGGATGAGAGTGCACCAGCAGTGAAATGAAATGTATCTCCGGTCTAACAGGAATGAGAGTGCACAAGCAGTGAAATGCAATGTAGCTCCGGTCTAACAGGGATGAGAGTGCACAAGCAGTGAGATGCAATGTAGCTCCGGTCTAACAGGGATGAGAGTGCACAAGCAGTGAAATGCAATGTAGCTTCGGTCTAACAGGGATGAGAGTGCACAAGCAGTGAGATGGAATGTAGCTTCGGTCTAACAGGGATGAGAGTGCACAAGCAGTGAAATGAATGTATCTCCGGTCTAACAGGGATGAGAGTTCACAAGCAGTGAAATGGAATGCAGCTCCGGTCTAACAGGGATAAGAGTGGACAAGCAGTGAAATGCAATGTATCTCCGGTCTAACAGGGATGAGAGTGCACCAGCAGTGAAATGAAATGTATCTCCGGTCTAACAGGAATGAGAGTGCACAAGCAGTGAAATGCAATGTAGCTCCGGTCTAACAGGGATGATAGTGCACAAGCAGTGAGATGCAATGTAGCTCCGGTCTAACAGGGATGAGAGTGCACAAGCAGTGAGATGCAATGTATCTCCGGTCTAACAGGGATGAGAGTGCACAAGCAGTGAAATGCAATGTCTCTCCGGTCTAACAGGGATGAGAGTGCACAAGCAGTGAAATTCAATGTAGTCTCGGTCTAACATGGATGAGAGTGCACAAGCAGTGAAATGCAATGTAGCTTCGGTCTAACAGGGATGAGAGTGCACAAGCAGTGAGATGCAATGTAGCTCCGGTCTAACAGGGATGAGAGTGCACAAGCAGTGAAATGGAATGTATCTCCGGTCTAACATGGATGAGAGTGCACAAGCAGTGAAATGCAATGTAGCTTCGGTCTAACAGGGATGAGAGTGCACAAGCAGTGAGATGCAATGTATCTCCGATCTAACAGGGATGAGAGTGCACAAACAGTGAAATGCAAATTAACGTTGAGCCACACCGCCGTGTCTGATAGTGCCCGTCTGAATAGCCTCATACAAACCCTCATTCCGAACTGCTATCAAGGGTACTTATTTAACTATGATATTGAAAAGACATTGTCTGCCTACTAAATATTACTCCATTTTAAACAAATTTTTTTTTATAAAAATAAAATAATAATGTATTGTGGTCGGATATGAGGTTGTCTGTTGACAATTATTTTTTTTATAGGACTAGCTGTTCAAATGAATAATGACTCGACAATTCGTCTCATTTATTTGATTTTTATGAGTGTTGCTTAAAAACTGCTATTTATGCAGAATGAACGTCGTGGATTACGAGAACTTGTTATTTATTCAATAGTTTATTTGCTGGCTAATTTCTCCAGAAGCAAGATTCTCAAAGAAACCGAAATTCTACAATACATTTTTATATTTAATTACTTTCTAATATTGGTTCCAGCTTTCTTATTTCTACTCGTGCATTGTTTTCGACGAAGTTGGAGAGCAAATAGTTTACCTTAAGAGCTTTTATTATCAAGTTCATTAATCAACTATTATAATAGTCTAATACTCTTAATATTTACAGGGTCTTCGCGAGGTCGAAAGTATTGTACCGCCATAACATAGGCATATCCACTATTATACTGATTAATATGTGAAAATATTTTTAGATGTTTCAAATAAAAGTAATTTGGTTTTATTTTCGAAGCTCGGAAAATATTGAAATATCCGAAATTTCGAACGCCATTGCTACTGAGTTTCGATATCAGCCTGCTTTAAATTTCAAGGACTAGATCGCAGAAATTCAATATTGGTCGCCATCAAACCGGAACAATATTTCGCGTGTCTTATTCACATTGACTAGTACCCCAGTCGCATCGACTAGTACCCCAGTCACATCGACTAGTACCCGAGTCACATCGACTAGTACCATAGTCCCATCGACTGGTACCCCAGTCACTTTGCGAAAACCGAGAGTTGTACACTTCTGACGACTATTTACCACCGGAGGTAATTAAAACAAATCACGAAATTTTAGTTGAAACTTATATATTATTTTTCTGGCCCGGGCTTTTAAAGAAAAGGTAAAAAAAAAAAAGAAGAAAAAAACAGGCGTTGCTATCCTTAAAAAAAAAAGAGGCATTTCGAACCTATGTATTCAAAATCAATTAGAAAATGCTTATTATTGATGATAAGAATTTCGAAACGGCAATTTTCGCATGATACAACAGGAAATAAAAGCAGCTAGCGATATCAAATATAAGCTAAATATATCTGCCATTTTTCATCGCGAAAATTTTCTTAACATATCCTGACTAGATATTTTTAGTTAGCTTCTATGGGCATTCCCAATACACTTAGCCAGGTGCCTTCGTTGAACACGAGCTGATATTCTGATGGCTAGGATTATTGATCAGCGAGCTACAATTGGCACCGGGCGCCATAATACTTGATATAAACATCTCCGGAAATTTGACGTAACGTAGCGGGAAAAATAATCTGGGTTAATGTTACTTCCGTTATTGATTGAAAAAGGTCTTGCTGTTCCTTCGACGAGGTACATCGCCACTGAACTGAATTTTTGTAATAAAAGTCAAACTGTTATTCTGAGATAGCTCCTTTTATAACCATTCTTCCAGCGATCGGTTCAGATTTGCACATAAAGAAGTTTTATTTTTGTCACGTGCTCCACCAGAGACTGTATTAAAAGCGCAGAAATTTAGCTAACACCGCAGCAATACTCTTTCTTGGAAAACCCTTCACATAAGTTAGGTGAAGTGTAACCCGTAGACTAAAAGTTTGTTAAAGCCTACGAAAAATTATACAAAATATATATTTTTTCCCTACTTTTTATACCCAAGAATGTTAACAAACCTGCATACCATTCTTGACGAAAGCTGCGTCAATATTTCCGTATAGAGGAATTTATACGTTTCTTGGAACTCGACCGTATTTGTGAAAAAATTACCTCTAATGTCTAGAATATATTTTTAATTTCTTTTTGCAAACTAAGGCATATACTATAAATGGTATGAATGCAAAGAAAACGTTTTTTTCGGAGACAACGGTATTCCCAGAATATTAGACCTAACTCGATTCTTCCCCCCCCCCCCCCCCCCCGTAAACCTCGCATCGTCAAACTTCTTAGTTAAAATGATATTCATAATTACTACAACGTTCCTTTTAACATTAAGAATCCTATGCAATGGAACGTTTTCTGTCAAATCGTTGTTCGCGCATAAACGCGTATCTAGGTAAATAAAAGTTATAGAAATATGACTTTTATCAGAAAAGATTATAAATACAATTGTCTGTGACCCTTATTTTTACTTTTGTCATGTTAAGTGTATTCTTGGAGGGAAAAAAAATCCGTGAAAATGGTCAAATATCGCATTTGTAAATCTTGCCTATGCAGTTTCCTTAAGCGGCTAGAGAAAAGTACAAATATACAGACGTAGTTTAATCTGTGGGCTTTCGTAGCGTGTAATAAAACCCACATGTAACAGATGTAATTTGCACAGTACAGCGTCTCGACGGAAACACTGCACGCCTTGCGCGTAGGAGCGATGAGACACTAGGCATGCCTGTTAGTGTCGCCCGTATCGCTCCCTCGCTTCTTGACCTTGGACGGGCAGCTCCATAGCCCCATTCACGTGTTGAAAATAGAAACCTTTTTAAATGAGTGTTGTAATTAAGTTGGTTAATAATTTGTTTCAGTGTCACAACCATTAAACTATAGGTAAAGCTAGAGATTTTTCGCGGGAATATATGAGTACATGGTAGACTTCAATACTATAATCACTCAACGGTAGTTTGTCTATTGTCATTGGTTGCTCTCTGCTTGAGAAGGCGTTTTCATTTTTGACCGGGCCACTCAGAATTCAGCAACTTCTGCACGGCTCCTACGTGATTCGTGTGCAAACAGTTAACACACGCCAAAAAGTAATTCAGCCAATCAAGTTAGGCAAATGGCCGTACAGTGTTTGAAGTATATCTTGTCTTGATATGTTATTGCGAAATTTCACTAACCCTAACTATAGGCTTTGTGTTGGGTCTTCGGTGATATGAACCTGTCATAGCGTAGAGAAGAAGCATGGTTTACGAATCGCTTACCTCCAGGGGAGATCATTGGCCACTGAGCCTCGCAGAGTACAGTGCTGGTCAAATACAACCTTCCGTGCAACATGAAGACAACTGTCTACACTGGAAATAAAAGGTTTAACACAAAAACATAAAATTTAGTAAAATTCTTGGAATATACTTTACTTCCTGGAAGGGGAATTACCATTCAATTATATTTTTTCTTTTTGTATACAGTGTAGAATAGGAGAAAACGCCACTCCCTAATTCATCTAGGTACACTTCGGGCAGATTTTCCTATACGCAGGCAATTCAGTGTCTCCAATTTATTTAAGTCTAAAATATGTCACGTTTTGTTAGGTGTAGCCACATATCTGAATTATATGAAGAATAAAATTTAATGCATAAAGCGGTTTTCATAAAGTTCTAAAAAAAAATCGCCTAGGACAATTGCTTGCCACTCGCTGTTTACTCGCACCTCATGCCAGTAAGTAATTAGTTAATTTCTTGCCAAGTAAGATAAGACAACCAAACTGAAATTCAAGTGTCTCAGGAAGGTAAAGTGCGCCATAACCCCCCCCCCCCCCTTTTCCAAAGGTTCAAGCAAGTTTTACTTAGAATGGCCAAAGTCTTCACGAGACAGCGACACACAAAACAATATAGACTAAGATTCATAAATTTATGCAAATTTACTAAAAATTCATATCAATAACATTTTTTATTATTATGGAACGGTCAGAATTATGTGTAAAATAAGAGAATATGGAACAATTTGAGTGTAAATAATAATTTTTTGGTTTCCAAGCGATATTTTGGGAAGAAGTAATTTTTTTCTAGCACCAGGTGCATGAGATTGTCTACGAGACTTTGCCCCCCCCTTTTTTTTCCCCCCACAACCACCTTAAGCCAAAAATGTTTTTACGCCCTTGCTGAATTACTTTTTTGTCGAGAGAATGTTTTCGCTAAACACGAAAAGAAATTTTTGACCGTGATGAGAGTTAACTTCATTCGTGCAATAGCAGTCCTCGAGGTGCACTCACCACACAAATCTTATTTATTGTGGTGACCTAGCGTAATAACGATAGCCAGCCCAACCCTGGACTTCTCCAACTGGAGCATATCTCTCATTGATAAAAGTTTGCTTCGGTCTTCTTCCAATGTGCGAAGCCGTTTCCGACCAATATGCTTGCACATACAATCAATAGCGAACTGAGAAACTTCGTATTGTTCAGTTTAAAGAGTTTTACTGTAGCGTATGGCGGAGATATTTGGATAGTTAACAAAGTATTTCAGTTTAAAAAAAAAGTTTACGTAGCACAGAGGATTCATACAAGCACACAAATAGTGTATTACTTTGCCTATCTATACTAATATAAATAGTTACAATTCAATGAAATGACAATGATGGAATTAAGCTATCTGAATTACCCGCCAAGTTAAAAGTGAAGAAATTTAGAGGAGCTATTTGATACGATGGTAGGGCAATATGGATAGCAGTGTTAAAGTTTGAAACAAATGTAATATTCTAACAATATCTCCAGGACAATCGAAAAACTAAAAATTTTATGTGTATTTAGACATGGACATATAAAAAATAACAATAATTGTTTGTACGAGTAGTTCTACTCGTCATTCGAAAATTAGTTTTCAAGCATTTGCCACAGATGAATTGCTTTCTTCCTTCAGCTCCAACACACTTTTACATCACAGTTCTGGCAGATGGCTTCGAGTAGTAGCTGACACTGCAGAATCCGCATTTGTAGTGGTTTATGTAGGAGTCACTAACGTGATCTGTTTCTCTTGATGAGGACAGTGCAATTGAACGTTTTGCATTTTTAACTTTGGCGACAGAGCTGTTCCTCTTGCTGCAGGTAGGTTGGGGTTGTTTTGCACTTAGTTTTAGGTTTTTCTTGGCCTTGACAACTTCTACATTCTGTGGTGATGTGCTGTGGCAAACTCTTGACTGTTCTCGAGCTCTTATTTTGGTTGCAGTCTTCTCAAGGCAGAACGTCTCGAACTGATGTTTCCGAAATGACATTGACAGGGGCCTGAGAAGTGTTAGGGATAGTATGTTGGGCTTGAATTATTTCTTCATTCTGCACCTCATTTGACTTATTGGTGTCCTTGACAGTGGAATATGAATATGTGTCAGAAGCTGCAAAACAAAAGTCCTCGATTGCCTGGGGCCTGAAAGGAAACATTCCTGTACAGGCAAACCCATTAATTGCTAGTCCAATAGCTGTTGTTACCTTCCAAGCTTCATTGAATAGTGCACTGAATAGTATCTTAGTTATATTTGATTCTGGATTCCTGTGAACAAAAGATGTAGCCCCACGGTGATAATTACTCGAGTAGCAAACAACAAGCAGATAACAGTTGGCTAATTTTTGGCACAGGTGGTACATGTTCGCCCACATGACTGATAGTGTTTTCTACTGTGTTACACAATAAGACCACGTGAACAATAATAACTGTATTTGCTTGGGAAATATTTTTGATGTGGGTCATTAAACACAAAATGATTGACAGAATTTAGTGTATGGCCCCACAAGCAAACATCTGTGAATCACCCACTGGCATCTTAGAACACGTGGAAAACATGTGACTGATGTATGCCAAAGAGTATGAAAATGAGATCATCTTTCCATATAAAACTCTCGTGTGGTAGACAGGTTCAATTCTGATAGTTGGGCATCATCATGTTTCCAATTACGGGCCATTTATCACAAAATGACTGACGGACTTTCATATATGGTTCACAATCAAATGTCAGTGAAACACCCACAGGCATCGTAGAGTATGTAGAGAATGTGTGAGTGATGTTTGCCAAAGAGTATATACCGCCTTTTGTGGTATGCCAACTGTTCCTTATTACTGAGGATACACGATCAGCAAGCATGTATTCAATTTATGGCATACCGACTATATGTTATTGTGCAGTAAATAGCATATACGTATTCAATTAAATTTTTTAAATTTCATATATATATATATATATATATGAAGTAAAATTATCACGTGGCATTGCTAGTAATAGTCAAATATAGTTTGTAGACCAGAAACCTGCAAAGCATAACACTAAAAAAATCATTACTTTGCATTTTAAATTCGACCTGAAAGTGGTCCGAAATTAAAATACTAGTCTTTTAAACAAAACACATAAATCCCAGTGTTGACTCGTGACACTAACACTGTCTATACAGCAAAGCTAATAATTCATTATGTATTTGAAGTAAGTATCCAGATTTACTTAAAAGGTCGTATATGAATACTTGGTAGAGTAATTAATAGCATACTTGATTGTCGACGAAAAGTTTGTAAGTTTTTCCAGGTTTCTACAAAGAATTTTCCTATTTGTGAAATAAAGCTGAAGATAACACACATGAATATGGTAAATACATCAATTTTATTTGGGCTAGACACAATTATTTTTTGGTTTTGAAAATGCATGGCAAGCTGTGTCTATGTGGGCCACAAGTAGCAAATAGAATGGCCACACGTTACTTACCAACAGTTTGCTAATGACACGTGGTTTACTTATGGCAGGCCAGAAGCAGAAAGACGGAAGTGGCCTGCTTGTGGTTAACTTACGAGCAACTCTTGTTTTCCCAGACATCAGCCAACAGTTCATCAAGAAGTGGTCCGCTTGTGGTTGACTTCTCGGCAACTCTTGTTTTGCCAGACATCAGCTGACAGTTCATCAAGAAGTGGGCCCACTTGTGTTTGACTTATGGACAACTCTTGGTTTTCCCAGACATCAGCCGACAGTACATCCAGAAGTGGCCCGTTTGTGGTTAACTTACGGGGAACTCCGGTTTTGCCAGACATCTTCTGCTGACAGTTAAATATCCGTATGTGGCTCATGCGTAAACACATCATACCACAGTCATCATTCATCATGTGTGCCACATGCATCTGCGGGTGCATTCCACTTATTGAATGCCTGTGGATGCAGCATGTGGGCTGCTTGTACACAATCGGATCTGCACATGTGGGCCAACTATATTTTGCTATTTGGGTTGCTCTCGAGGCCTTAACATAACAACGATAGAGAGGCTGCAAATCGTCCGTAATATGTGGCGGAAGGCACAACATATCAATGTCGTTGGTTTGGCAGCACATAAGAGCTCAAAGAGCTGCATGAGATGAATTGCCATCTAAAACCAGCAGTACTCTTCCTGGTACACGATGTTCTTGGAAATGTTCAAGAAATTTCAGTAATATTTCTTCCTCTATGTATTCAATTTCACTCACACAAACAACTGATCCATTAGGGAGATTATCCGCGAATTCCGGACGCTGGCGTATTCCCTTAAAAATTACCAGTGGCGGGATGTATGATCCAGCGGCGATACAGCATACTACGGCGGTTACATTTTCTCCTCTCTCGACACTTGTCAGACTAATTACCTCATTTTCCCATCTCTTTGCTATTATTTTTGGTGGCCGTTTGTTTTAAGGAAGCCCACTTTCATCCACATCACATATATGTGTAGGCTTATTGTGGAGAGCGAACTCAGTAAGTACATTGCCCAGTAATTCGAAATAATAACTAACAGCCTCTTTGTTGACACTAGCTTATCTTACGTCAGAGAGACCTTCACGCGTCCTCAAACTAATGCCGCTTCGTCTGCAAAATCCAAGACATCAATTTTTCCCCGCAATTTTGTTCTCTTTCCGGGAATGTGGTACCTCAATGTCACATTTCAAGGTATGAGAATATTACACTAGACGAAGTTCTTTCTGACTGAGGCCAAATCCACGCCTTCGTAAAAGTTTCACGCGATCTGCGAGGGACTTCTCCATTTCGTTTGTGAAAACAGAAGTATGGCCTAAAAATGCTGCCTTTCCTGGTCCAGGTGCTATATTTTGCAAGCCATGAAGCTCATTTCTTTTTGCCTTAACTTTTGTATACAAGGTTGTGTATGGCATTCTAAATAGTTGACTTGCTGCCTGTAATGACATATTCCCCTCTACAACAGAAGTTGCTGCCTGTTAAATTGCTTCATTCTCCCACTGCAGCCATAAATTATTCTTTTTATAGTATCTTACCATCTGAAAATAAAAACGGAGGGATTATTTTCAGTATTTCAGAACAATAAATACAAAGCTGTGCAGTTTCAGAATATTCCCTCGGATTCCTATCGGAAGCCACATTGTAGCGTAGCTGGATGTAGTTCTTGGACCAAACGACAGAAAGTGCTACAATACAGGTTCGGGTATGGCTACATACCGAGGATACAGCCTTCATACAAAGCTGTACAGTAGTCGACATATTAAAGCAATCAAAGCTTACGTACTAACACTAAATTATTACATGGCATACATAGGGCAGATGTTACTCACTTACCATCAATAAGAAAAAAAATATGTTGCTTTCTTCGGGACACCAGCACTTACACAAAACAAACCACATACTTGAAACAACACTCAGACCTTCACTCTGTCGCATGAACCAACAACATGGTGTCTTTAGTTTCAACACAGCATACGCCAAACCTTAACATTGTCCAAAAAGCCGCGCTGTCTGAATCACCCCGCTGTTAAACATCTCGTTCATGTATGGCACGCACCTGCTGAAATGAGTGTATACTGGATGCTAAGCGAATAAATCAATTAAACTGTGATGTCAAGCAGTAATGTTTGTCTTTGTTCCTTGCCGGACATTCCTGCATCCAAACCCCACGTGGTGACACCTTTAAAACGTACTTATTGTACACCTTCTACTGTTCGCAATATATTTCCTGTGTTGGATCATTTTCGGGCGATAAACAATAGTAGCCATGACGTCTGATACAGCCCTAGTAGTTGAAAACCAAACACGTTCGCCACTAGACAGCAATGGTGTTGCATTTGTACCTGATTATTTTTGTTTTGCATGTAGGCAAATTGAATAATTTCCAATTCCATAAAAGAATTGTATTTATTTTTAATCTTCCGATTTCTATAGTGTGGAACCTACGTAAATAACTAAACTTGTAATTCATAGTATACTGGATAATCGACTAATATTTAATGTATATTATATGTATAATACATATAATATATTTAATATTCGGTTGTAAAATTTGTTTTAGAAAAGTATCTTATCACTCAATTACTGTTATTAAATATGAAAAGAGAACTCAAAATTTCCTTCATTTAATGACAACTATATTGAGTTCGCTTATAAATTAGAAACTTTTTCCACCCACAGAAATTTAGTTTACGAACATTAAATGCCAAACGCATTTGTATTTTTCCCGTTTGCTCTTATAAACATCATTAAGGACATGAAAGATAGTTGCAAATTAAAGATAATAATTAATGTTTTGGCTAGGGCAAGTGTATATAAGAAATCGGGTGGGACACAAACTTTTACACAGACTTATATAGAATTTTCTCTATGCCTCCCCAAGGAATCTCGTTTTGTTCCCAACATGAGTAGAAAAAAACCTTGCCATGGCACCGTGTTATGGTTATATATTGATTGAATCATAACAATCGGTGGTCCACAGATGTTTTATCACCTCACGTAGCGAGCCCACCGCGATCAGGTGGCTAGCCAATTATTATATCTGGCCACAAGATGACAATCCTAACGCTATATTTCATTTATTCACATTTGGTAGGAAGTAAATAGAAATACGTTCGGCACATGCACACATATGGTGAAATAATAAAAAAAAGCTACGTATTTCATTGGTCTATTTTGAAATGTAACTGAATAACACGTTTGCCAAGTTTCGTTTTGGGCAGACTGTGAGGAGAGTCCATGGAGAATCCATGACAGTGGAACGACAATTCTATTGCTGTAATGTGTGATTTCGTTCCTCAGAATTCGCCAGCGATATTACTGAAATATGTATTACGTTTTCAAACGGCATTTTGGTCCTTCTCGATAGGCACATAACCCCAAAATCATTTAGGGGTATTGTTAGGGTATTTTTATAATACTGGACTTCCCGAAACATTCCATACTTTTAGTTAATATACAGTACATTGGCGAGAGTTTTAATTGGAACGAAATTAAGGGTATAAAAATTTTTATGTGGATATTTTATAAAAAAACATGTATAAGGAAATCCAGTTCAGTTAGTTTTTTATTAATAATTTGATAATATTTGTGGTATATTTGTAGTATATTATATTTCTACTGGGTCATAACTATGGCCATTGAACACGTCATTTTAAATGCATTATGTGCAGAAAATGGGTATATGTCTTAAGTTGCTTTCATGGTGTTCATATTTTAATTGGCAGGGATTAATAATCTGACAGAGGTGGTATACTTTGAACAATATCAAATGCCTGAATTTTTATAGTACTGTATGTTAAATTGCATTTTTAATGAAACTGGTTCTAAAATCAGTTCTAAAAATACTATTTATAATCAGAGATTGTTTTAAAGTCATTTTGCTCTTGAAATATTGCTAACCGATTATTTTAATGCAAGTGTATAACTAAAATATTTCTATTCGGAAACAAGAGATTAAAGACTAAGTTTTGGATTTTTTTTTAACATATCCCCCTAGGGAGTTTTCTGTTAACACAGTTGCAAACACATTGTTGTTTAAGATGTTTTCCCTGGTGGTAAGGATATTAAATATTGCATTATGAATTCAAATACATTGCATATTTGATGGCGGTTATGGCTTTCTACAGTTTGACATTCATGATTGTGTCCTTTACAATGCACAAGGTGACATATATTCGCAGGTTTTTTTATTTGTAAAGATGACTGTTTTAACTCTGGAGGCATCGATAGTACTTGATGAGAGTTGAAGGAATTAATATACTGACAAGGAATTCGTCACGTGTATATTATCTGTGCTCCCAAAATAAATTTCCAAATGCAAAAATTTGAAACCTCCTTACAAAATACATATTTTTATTCGGACATATATCTTCGTTTACGAAGCTTTGCGGAAAGTATTGTGAGCTCACGAATCGTTTTAGTTGCGTCCCAGCGCCGCGAGTCTTGTAAAGCATTGTGAAGATAAATTGTGAACGTGAACTAAAAGGTTCTCAGTACTAAAAGGCGTATCCACGGTAGATAGGAAGGCAGATTGGGATTACTTCCCGTCCACAGGTAGGTCAATAGAGACGGAGCAAGTTGTTCCGGGATGTACGGGAGGGGAAAGAAGTGGCCATGCGCTGAAAATTTTTGTTTTTTGCACTTTTACAAGAAAAATCCTTAGAAACCCAATTTCCAAGAAAATTTTTGTAGAACTACAAACAGTTTTCACGTAAAATCTGCAAAAATATAATTGTATTATTACAAATAATAGGCTTGTATTATAAATTAAATTTTTAATAAATAAAACTATTTTTTAGTAATCAAATGTGATGAATTAAAAACAGAATACCGAGAAAACGTTATTTCAAAATATAATTCAAGGAAAAAAAAGTAACATATTTCCAGCATGGGGACTAGCACCCTTGTCCCTTGCGTTATTGTCCGACACCCTTAACTACGAAACTAACTTGACTTATTAAGTTTTATATTATTTTGTCCTAAAATATAGCTGTAAATACCTAAAAATTACTAAATAAGTTATTAATCGGTTAAGATGAACGCAATAGTTCTGTGTATATACGAAACATTAAAATCAAGAGTCAATAAGTAATAGCGTCAGGTGTACTTAAATAGTAGTCATTTTATTATGACTTTTTGAGTTATTGTAAGTTTTTTAGTATGCAACTACACTTAACAAACATCACCCCTAATATTTGCAACAAACTGCTATACACTGATTTACTTTGTTGAGTGCCTGCCATTTTGTTTGAGCTCGTGGATACGGGCCAGCATAACACAAACATTTCTTGAGGTATTTTATAAATACGGCTCTTGTAGATTTACAAACGAATAATATTTACAAGAAAAATTGTTGCACCAGTACAAACATTTGTAGAGTTACAAACAATTTCTCAGTAAAAATGACAAAATATTTAGTGTGGCCTGTAGCAAGGAATTGTCCGAGCAGTCGCTGGAGTGATTTTGTAAGTTATGAAAGACCGAGATCTTGATGGCAGGAGCGGAAATCGAGCAGCAGGTCCTCCCGGATGCGAGGCCTTAGGGCACTTTGCTTATTCGTAGTCCCGTAAGATTAAAAAGGGAAAAGGCCAGGGGGGGGGGGGGATTTATACTGCACTGCCTCCTCCTCCTCTCCTCAATCAGCACCACATCCTGAGACAGCACCACAACCTGCTCTGCATGCTACAACCCCTTCACCTACCTACACACCCACCCCCACCCCTGCCTACCTTCTTCACAACAAGCTATCCTGGTGTTATCTACACCTGAGATCTGATATAGTAACACCCCTCTCCTCATGCCTACACCCCGTTGTCACGTGCATCATCGCCTACTTCAGTGGTATCTCGACTGAATGGCGGACCTCAGTGCTTGTAATATTCCTTCACCTACTTACACCCCCACCCCCTCCACTGTCTACCTTCTTCACAACAAGCTATCCTGGTGTCATCTACACCTGAGGTCTGATATAGTAACATCCCTCTCCTCATGCCTACACCCCGTTGTCACGTGCATCATCGACTAGTTCAGTGGTATCTCGACTGAATGGCGGACCTGAGTGCTTGTAATATTCCTTCACCTACTTACACTCCCACCCCCTCCACTGTCTACCTTCTTCACAACAAGCTATCCTGGTGTTATCTACACCTGAGGTCTGATATAGTAACACCCCTCTCCTCATACCTACACCCCGTTGTCACGTGCATCATCACCTAGTTCAGTGGTATCTCGACTGAATGGCGGACCTCAGTGCTTGTAATATTCCTTCACCTACCTACACCCCCACCCCCTCCCATTCCTAAATCCTTCACAACAAGCTATCCTGGTGTTATCTACACCTGAGGTCTGATATAGTAACACCCCTCTCCTAATACCTACACCCCGTTGTCACGTGCATCATCGCCTAGTTCAGTGGTATCTCGACTGAATGGCGGACCTCAATGCTTGTAATATTCCTTCACCTACCTACACCCCCACCCCCTCCCAAGCCTACCCCCATCACAACAAGCTATCCTGGTGTTATCTACACCTGATGTCTGATATAGTAACACCCCTCTCCTCATACCTACACCCCGTTGTCACGTCCATCATCGCCTAGTTCAGTGGTATCTCGACTGAATGGCGGACCTCAGTGCTTGTAATATTCCTTCACCTACCTACACCCCCACCCCCTCCCATTCCTAAATCCTTCACAACAAGCTATCCTGGTGTTATCTACACCTGAGGTCTGATATAGTAACACCCCTCTCCTCATACCTACACCCCGTTGTCACGTGCATCATCGCCTAGTTCAGTGGTATCTCGACTGAATGGCGGACCTCAGTGCTTGTAATATTCCTTCACCTACCTACACCCCCACCCCTCCCATTCCTAAATCCTTCACAACAAGCTATCCTGGTGTTATCTACACCTGAGGTCTGATATAGTAACACCCTCTCCTCATACCTACACCCCGTTGTCACGTGCATCATCGCCTAGTTCAGTGGTATCTCGACTGAATGGCGGACCTCAGTGCTTGTAATATTCCTTCACCTACCTACACCCCACCCCCTCCCATTCCTACCTCCTTCACAACAAGCTATCCTGGTGTTATCTACACCTGAGGTCTGATATAGTAACACCCCTCTCCTCATACCTACACCCCGTTGTCACGTGCATCATCGCCTAGTTCAGTGGTATCTCGACTGAATGGCGGACCTCAGTGCTTGTAATATTCCTTCACCTACCTACACCCCCACCCCCTCCCATTCCTACCTCCTTCACAACAAGCTATCCTGGTGTTATCTACACCTGAGGTCTGATATAGTAACACCCCTCTCCTCATACCTACACCCCGTTGTCACGTGCATCATCGCCTAGTTCAGTGGTATCTCGACTGAATGGCGGACCTCAGTGCTTGTAATATTCCTTCACCTACCTGCACCCCCACCCCCTCCCATACCTACCTTCTTCACAACAAGCTATCCTGGTGTTATCTACACCTGAGGTCTGATATAGTAACACCCCTCTCCTCATACCTACACCGCGTTGCCACGTGCATCATCGCCTAGTTCAGTGGTATCTCGACTGAATGGCGGACCTCAGTGCTTGTAATATTCCTTCACCTACCTACACCCCCCCCCCTCCCATTCCTACCTCCTTCACAACAAGCTATCCTGGTGTTATCTACACCTGAGGTCTGATATAGTAAAACCCCTCTCCTCATACCTACACCCCGTTGCCACGTGCATCATCGCCTAGTTCAGTGGTATCTCGACTGAATGGCGGACCTCAGTGCTTGTAATATTCCTTTACCTACCTACACCCCCACCCCCTCCCATTCCTACCTCCTTCACAACAAGCTATCCTGGTGTTATCTACACCTGAGGTCTGATATAGTAACACCCCTCTCCTCATACCTACACCCCGTTGTCACGTGCATCATCACCTAGTTCAGTGGTATCTCGACTGAATGGCGGACCTCAGTGCTTGTAATATTCCTTCACCTACCTACACCCCCACCCCCTCCCATTCCTAAATCCTTCACAACAAGCTATCCTGGTGTTATCTACACCTGAGGTCTGATATAGTAACACCCCTCTCCTCATACCTACACCCCGTTGTCACGTGCATCATCGCCTAGTTCAGTGGTATCTCGACTGAATGGCGGACCTCAGTGCTTGTAATATTCCTTCACCTACCTACACCCCCACCCCCTCCCATTCCTACCTCCTTCACAACAAGCTATCCTGGTGTTATCTACACCTGAGGTCTGATATAGTAACACCCCTCTCCTCATGCCTACACCCCGTTGTCACGTGCATCATCGCCTAGTTCAGTGGTATCTCGACTGAATGGCTGACCTCAGTGCTTGTGATATTCCTTTACCTACCTTAGAGCAAAACACGTGCCACTATATGGACCAAAATCATCGCGCTCTGCAACTGGAAATATTTCTACATAATGCTAGCTCTTGATTCCCCGCCCCCCTCCTCGTATAACGATACTACCTGCTGCCTAACTGGGGCACGTAAACTTTTACCGACGGGTGTACGTTACAGCCAAGTTCCCACGAGTAGATCAAAGGTCAGCGGGTAAATACTTCAAGCAGAAAATTTTTAATTCATTTGAATTTCAAAACTTTGTAAACGGTAGGCCGCGTGAAAGGACTGTGAAACACGGAGATTAAAAATATAAAATAAAAAAACTTTGAAGTGGATTTTCATGTTATGTTTTTGACGAGGTTCGTACAGAATTATATTTCGGGTTTTAAAAATATTTGTGAAAATATTAGTAAAGTATTTTAGCGTGTAAATGTATTACTCTGCTCTTTGTCGTACGTGGGCATGAAATACGAAGATTTATAAAAACATATTTTCCGTTTTTGTGATTCCACAGTATATTCCCCTAAAAGTTAAAGTGTTAAGATATTTTAAAAATTGTTTAGGATCTGCTGTGACTAGCCCGCTGAGGTCTCATAATACCAGAGCAGACTGTACACTTTCATGCTGCGCTTTTTGCAGTCACTTATCACTCTCTAACTGATATGGTCTGTTGATTAATTTACCTCACAACGTAGTCATTATTAGTGATTCTAGGAATGTCTGTTCAAAGCAGCTCATGTGACTTCGTCAACATTTAAACCGACATACTGGCATCAATCGACGTAAGTACAACAACCAACTTATATTGCGGAAGCATGCTTATAGGCGTTTTATTTCGACGTCATAGCATTGTTTATAACAAATATTAATTCCAATTAACTCTCAAAATATGAACACAAACATATTGGTTTAAGAAGTTAAAATATCAAACTCACCCCTACGACATAAATTAGCATGCTAAAAATTGTGCGTTCTTCATTCTGTATTTATTAAAATCCTGTGAAGAAATACTCATTTTATGGTCACGGTATTTGCCCTATAAACTACAACTACTACTACTACAGACTTTTAAGTATTGTTTTAATTTATGTACGCAACAATGATTATAAACGTTCGGTTTGTATTTATACTTTCAAAAAGTTTCCACGTCCTATATATAGGTGATAACATCTGGGGGGGGGGGGGGTCCATCGGAATGAAATAATTTAACTTATACGCTGCTGAACAGAGAAATCAAATGCCTTCAAAGGAATCATGAAAACATCATTGAATCTATTACACGGGAATTTAAGAGTCATTATTTATTTAATGTATTGAATTTAGTAATAGCGACGTTTAGGCTTTCGCACTCTTTTTCACTTTACCACGTACAGCAAAAAATGTAAACAATTACATTATCATATTATTACTTACTACTACATCTACAACACACTTAATGCACTTTAAACAATACATTTAAGAAAATATTATTTTAAGAAATACTACATAAAAACCGGCGCAACTTCATTCTAGTGGGTGAACTACTGACAAAAAAAGCCGACCCGTAAATCGCAACCTTGCCCCTTTAAAGAATGAGCGAAAAAATAATTTAAGAAATAAGCACATATTTACGAATAGTGCATGTGATGTTAAAGTTGGAACTGTATATATAGAAGCTAAATTCATAAACAGCATGTCGGTAATGAAAGACAAAACAAGAATAACAAAATATATAATAAACTGGCAAATAGACGTTTGCACGTGTATTTAATCAAGGAACAACAGTGCGCGAATTCATTGCGTGAATTCTGTTAGCAAATGAGGTAATAGCGAAAAAGGAAATATTTAATATGAAGAGTGCCCTCCAAGGCGGAAGTGAAGGCGCCCACTCAACGTCATACGATGTTCTACAGAGTACAAATGCTGTCCTGCGGGTTGAGTTGAATTATTAATGTTGTCATTTGTGTGAAACTGAATTATGAGTGTTTACGTGCAATTCCTAGTAATGATACCCCCTCCCCCTCTCAATGGTAATCACATCATTTCTTTTCGAAAAAATTTATTATGTAAAATATTTTCTCTGGTAATGAAATTTAGATTTCAAATGTTTTGAGGTCCGACAATAGAAATAGTATGAAAAGTGTATATAAGGAATAAAGATGGTTTCTTCTCCATATAAAACTATAGGCTTTTAAGTTAAATATTAAATAAAGACAAAAATTAGCATGGATATATGTTTCTTTCAAAATTACTAGGTGTTGCAAAATTAAGACAGTTTGAAAAACTGCCAAGATACATTTTACTTCGTTACCTACTATATAATTATTTTGCCCGCAAATGGGAAACTGTTCATAATAAATATATTATAAATGTGAGATATCTGGTCACTATCGGTGTAGGGATAAAATGCATAATATACTACAGTAATAACCAATACATCAGTTTTTTTTACTGTGAAAGTAAGTTAGCACAAATCGGTTGTATGGCTTCAGAAAATGAGATTTCTATCTATGATCTTCTAGGCCGGGGTTTTTATTAACTTCGTCTAAAATATTTTTAAGTCGTTTATTGGCTGTTCACGGTAAAGTGAGCACTTTTGAAATCAACCTTCGAAAAAAGTCACTGCCCAATCTGTGTATATTTTAACGGGTGCACCGAGTGACATGCACCCAGTAAAGTTGGTAACGATAGAGGAAAAGTAGGTTCATATCTTAACGTCGAATTCAAAGTGGCAGGTAACAATTTCTGATAACTGAAATTATTTATTTCGCTTTTCAGATTTTTTTTAACACGTCGAGGGAAAAAATAACCAGATTTGTAAAATATTTACAACATTAATAATTTCACGGTTTCAATTGATCGACGCATGAATAAAGTGATGAGGCCCATGGCAATGTTATTTTTTCATAAGGCGGAATAATACAGAATGCGGATTCAAGTAGATCTTAAGAAGGGTTTTCGAAGGTGTTCATTTGACCGTGAACCGCCTATAGGCAGGTGCAAGGTTGATACCAATGCAGGCGAACGTTGTACATTCGCACGTTGTCTCACAGTCGGCGCCTCGACGGCAACAGTAGGGTCCCGTACCCGCAATCCCGCCTGTGGATGTCATATCCGCATATTTGACCGTGAACCGCCTATAGGCAGGTGCAAGGTTGATACCAATGCAGGCGAACGTTGTACATTCGCACGCTGTCTCGCAGTCTACGCCTCGACGTCAACAGGCGGGTCCCATGCCTACAATCCCGCCTGTGGATGTCACATCCGCATATTTGACCGTGAACCGCCTATAGGCAGGTGCAAGGTTGATACCAATGCAGGCGAACGTTGTACATTCGCACGCTGTCTCACAGTCGGCGCCTCGACGACAACAGGCGGGTCCCGTGCCCGCAATCCCGCCTGTGGATGTCATATCCGCATATTTGACCGTGAATCGCCTATAGGCAGGTGCAAGGTTGATACCAATGCAGGCGAACGTTGTACATTCGCACGCTGTCTCACAGTCTACGCCTCGACGTCAACAGGCGGGTCCCATGCCTACAATCCCGCCTGTGGATGTCATATCCGCATATTTGACCGTGAATCGCCTATAGGCAGGTGCAAGGTTGATACCAATGCAGGCGAACGTTGTACATTCGCACGCTGTCTCACAGTCGGCGCCTCGACGGCAACAGGCGGGTCCCGTGCCCGCAATCCCGCCTGTGGATGTCATATCCGCATATTTGACCGTGAACCGCCTATAGGCAGGTGCAAGGTTGATACCAATGCAGGCGAACGTTGTACATTCGCACGCTGTCTCTCATGCGCAGTCGGAGCCTCGACGGCAACAGGCGGGTCCCGTACCCGCAATCCCGCCTGTGGATGTCACATCCGCATATTTTAACGACGCTGTTTTCAGGGAGGAGTGTTCTATAGAGAGGAGGGGTGGAGTGGATGGAGGAGAAACTAGCAACACTGTAGAGTGGGTGTGGCACCGCCATGCTTCCGCCTATGTCACGAGCCACGCGTAATTTGTCTCTCGCGTGTCTACATGGCAAACACATGTCGTTTCCATGTGACGAGAGTACACCAGAGTACACCCCTCCCCAATCCCCCAACCGCTGCTCCATGAAGGGGGCGCTTTTTTAGTTCCCGGGCATGATGCTGTTTTTCCCCTGACGCAGATTCCACATGGGAAGGGGCGAAATGAGGGAGTGAGAGGGGTGAAAAGTAGCCTCCTCTTCAACCCCCTTCTTCAACCCTACCGCCCAAAAAAAAAAAAAAAAAAAAAACGAAAATGCAGACTTTTTCGGGGATTATAATTTTAAATAATTTGGTATTCAAATTGTTCGTTAAAGCGTCATACATAAACATGAAATTTCTCCATTTCAACATTTGAACTCCGAAACTGTCTGGGAAAATAAAATGTGACGGTAAATGATGAATGTAAATTTGATAACTGTGTCAGGAGCATCGAAACTTTGCCTTTTTTCCTCCCTCGCGATGAGGGATGGTTGGAATGTCATTCTGGGTGATTTTTTCTTCTCCTGTGATACATTTTTATCCGTTAAATAGCCATTCGTAATACAAATCGTACTGCGAGTCCATTAGACAGATTTCAATTATGTATTGTGTTTTTTAAAACTACTTGTCCTGGCTCTAAAAACATTCTAATAATCTAATAAAATTAGCAGCAATTAAACATTATTCGTAATTAAGACTACATGTCCGGCACATTAAAAAGACAAATATGTAAAATCGCATATTAATCTAGCGCGAACAAAATCACTAGAAATAAAGTTTTGATAAAATTTGTCAAACCTAGACTCCGCAAAGCTCGTTCGTTGAACACGCAATGACGAGTATCCAAATAGTTTGTGAAATCACGGGTAGTAGTCTACCGAGAACTTTTGGTCGACGAAATGAGCGTATTTTGCGGAGTTATCGTTTCTAATTTGTATTCGCGAGGTCGCACAGTTGGACACAGATTTTTCATTCCCACGCTAAGCAAATACTCGCGAAATTCCTTGACATGTGCATCCCTACCTTCCCAGCCATCCGCCAAAAATTGATATGTTGATATGTCATGCTGTTGCCCAGCGTATAAAACCTAAAAATACGCGTGACTTACTCCTGAGCGTATTAGGCGAGTTGTTGTGTATCCTAACGTTATCACCGAGACTTCAAGACCTTAAACCTCCTTTAGTTAAGCCAGCGACATCAGGACTAAGGGGCGAACGAGTGGAAAATACGGTTGGCATGTTGGTTGGTTTATGCATGTTGCAGAACGTTTTATTTTAAACTCTGGCTTCGAGTAACATCACTTCTTCGAGTGAAGAGATTTGGGCAGCTCTTAACATAGAGGTATAGAGAGCCGATGAGGATGAAGCGACATGAGTATGGAGCAGCGCCGGAAGGAAAGGGCGAGGGAAACGGGAGATCCCCGAGAAAACCCGCTGACCAGCGGCAACGTCCGGCCCAAATCCCACATGCGAAAATCCGGGGGCGACCCCACCGGGAATGGAACCCGGCTCGACCAGGTAGGAGGCGAGTAGTCTAACCACTACACCACCGTGGTCCCTTGTGATTCGAACGTATAACAGTTCGTTGATGTGTGTTTCTAATATGTCGTAGTTCTGAAGCATTTGTTTCTATTGTAAGATCATTCTAATATCTGTGACCGTTCTAATGCCTATGGTTCTCTACCGTGACTCGTCGATTGTATTTTGAATTAATGTCGGTTTAGAATTGTGTGTTTCTGTTCTGTGACAGTTTAAAATTACGTGGCCTCGTTTTTTATACTCTGATCTGACTGTTCTAGATTGTGTTTTTCTAACGTGTGTATGGTTCTCTCCTGTGTTATCTGTTTTCCCCTGCTGCTGTGGCCACGGTTAGGAAAAAAATAATCTGGCGGGAAGACTGGACCAGGTATAGTAGCTAAGCCCAAATCTTCGCGTGATTCTTGTCTGGAGATCACACTGTTGGTGCATACTTTGTCCCGGGCCAACTGTATTAAAGGGATACCATCTCCATTATAGTTCCGCTAGATGATATACATAAAAAAACAAGAACAGCATTTGTTTATTTCTGGAGTACGGCCATTGCAGAGAACAGTTTAAGGAGGGTTCTCTTGACATCTGTTCTTTATTAGGAAACACCCTTACCCTTATAAGACGAGAAGGGTTATTTTAGCCTGGCCTCTATTACATTTGCTGTACATCGGCTCGTTGGCTGACCCAGTGAACTATCTGGAAGAATGTTACTGTAGCACCGCTCTTTTCCGTAATGGCTTCCTCAGTGCAGAATGGCACAAACACCGTAGGATTTCGCCAACAGATGCAAATGGGCCTCACTATTTATGGAGTGGGTCTGCTTGTCTATGAAATGGAAGCGTTTGATGTGATACGCGAAAGCCATCTAACGAATAGCAGCGTTCGCAGAGGCGAATTTATGTGGGACACTGGCGCGAACAAGACCTTCCTGGTGTGTTCTAATTAACCAACACTCTCTTGGGTTAATGCACATTCCCGGCTATAGAAGAGGTTTACAAGCAAATTGGCATTGAGGAGTAACCTTAAAAAAAATCAAATATACAAGCAAATTCATCTTTTATGTGTCTAGTTTTAAATTGAATTGGAAGAGTTGCATTTCTGTTTACGCAAAATTCTTAACAGCAGGTATGAATATATATATATATATATATATATATATATATATATATATATATATATATATATATATATATATATATATATATATACACATTTATTTATCTATTCATATAGAGCTGTTGTGTATATTATGTTTGTGAGGTTTCTGCTTGTTGTCAAATCCCACTGATTACTGCTTAAGTTTTCAACTGTGTACATGTACAGAGCACACACATGATGTCCATCATGCAGATGCTCTTGAAATACTCGCGGTCTCTCTTGCATGGCTCGGAAGTTCAAGGCCACGATCTCTAGATACCGATGGGGTTCGTACTCGGGTTTCCGTCCCAGAGTGCATCGTCCCCCGTCCCGTAGGAGGAGGGGGGGGAGTTTAAGAAGAGGGAAGGTGACAGCAGCGCTGTGGAACACGTGGTGGTTCGGTAGCAGCCAATCGGCTGAGTGGTTTCTTCTCAGGAGGTATCAGCAGTGTCTTCTTAGCTACAAATCAGACTGGGTTGACTGGGAGCCTACGGACATGGAATATGAGTGGGTAGACCTAGAGTAAGAGAAGGTGGGTAGGACTTGAAGACTCGTCGCCGGCGAGATCTTCACTGCCATAGCAAGTTGCTGACAGAAGTAGGATCGTGGAAGGTATATCGGCCACGGCTAAGGTTTATTCTACTGACTTTAGAAAGCTCGATGGTTTCAGTTTGCCAACGGAAAACATTCGTCGTCAGACGGCATTGGTGTCGCATGAGTACAGGATTTTCCGGTTTTTTTTTTATATGTCAGTAAATGTGAAAATGGCAATTTTCATTGAATAAATATAATAGTGTAAAAGCTTCCGATTTATATTGTGTTAGAATCGACGCAAAAAGTTAACTTTTTTCTTTGCACTAGAGCGGAAATATAACAAAATACATATGTTCACATGTTGTTTAATATTTCGTCGTGAACTGGATTGAGCAAAATGTTGGCTTATACAACAATTTGTTTAAATATGACTACTGAGTCGAAAAATAAACTGTAATATATTTTAAAACGTCACTTTTAGGGCGTCTCTAGGCAGTTTAATTAAGCGAAAGGAGAAAAGTACAATGATCGATTTGATAATAGTTCTATTTATTTTACACCTAATTTGTAATAATTTTTCCATTGAAATATTTTTTTTCTTGAACGATTAACGTATAACAAACTTGTATTTTTTATTTTTACTCTTCTAGAAACCATCGTGTAGCTTGAATAAGAGTTAAAATAACAAAGCGAAAAATTATTTTTGGATTGGGGCAGATAAATATCACAATTCCTGTTAAACACGAACTTTTGCACATATTTTATAGGTCGTTCACGATATAATGAGCACTTTTGAAAGCCCTGCATAAAATATACTTGTACGAACGTTGTGTGTTCTTCCGCCTTATGCAAAAATAACAATGCCATAGGCCTCATCACTTTATTCATGCGTCGGTCAAGTGGAACTGTGAAATTATTAGAAAAGTAAACATTTTATAAATTGTTATAAATCTGCAAATTTTTACACATAAGTTGCATTAAAAAACAGAAATTGAAATAAATAATTTAAGTTATCACAAATGGTTACCTAAAAGTTTTTATTCGACGTTCAGATAGTGGAACTACTTTCCATTCATAGTTACCAACTTTACTGGGTACATGTCACTCAATTCACCTGTTAAAATTAATGAAGTTAGAAGCAGTGACTTGTTTCTAAGGTTGATTTCAAAAGTGCTCACTTTATTATGAACAGCCTTTAATAACATTTCTCAATTTACCATCAGCTTAAAAGCGTTGTCTATGAACACCAGCACACCTTGTGGCGAAAATTTTCTCTATGTCGAAATATCCCATAAGAAGTCTGGTGTTTTTGTTAACCTGAGCAGAATAAACCTTAGCCATAGCCTGTAGTAGAGTCCACTCGCAGTTACTTCAGAATATTCCAAAGCCCTGCTAAAGTTCTACTTCCAGGATATCCCTCCGCCTTGTGCAAACTAAGCTTAACTAAGTCTGGAAGATTACACCAGAGGGACGACGCACCGGATTCGTGCGCACTCTGTTGTAACTGTATTTTGTATAAGAACTATTTCTCACTAGGCGCTACCAACACACGTGTTTTCTCACTGTTTTTATATGTATCTATACTATTAGATAAAATAGAAGTTTCGGTCTGTGATTTTCTAATTTTCCAATTTTAATTATTTTTTCATGTAGTATAATTGATTACTGAGCCATATCTAATGTTAATTTTTTTCAAGTCTGTCTGTCTGTCCGACCGGATTTAACTCAAAAACCACTGAGCGTATAGACATAAAATTTACTAAGTCTCTATATAATAACCTCGGGACCAACTTAGTCGCTGTTCCATCGAGATATCTCAAACGGTTCCGAAAATATGATGATCAGGGTTGTACATAGGTACTGGATTAAGCTTTTCTTAGGATTACTGATTAAAAAAGCATTAAAAAAGTTCCGTCATTTCTCCTTTCTTTTTTTTATATAAGCTGTCATCCTTTACTTGCCAAGAGTAGTGGCTAGAGCAATTCCAAGTCCTAATTGTCATGCGAACTAAGCACCAAAGGTAAGCTAGTTTATTATAAATGACAAATTATAATTTATAAATAAAGTGAAATTTAAACTTTATTTTAACGAAAAATAAGGTACAGAGGTATAAAATGGTTGTCATAAATAGCGTATTTAAAAAAATATCTTAACGCGTTATACTTGGGGTGATTTTTCAAAGGTTTCATTCAAAAACTGTGAAAGAAACTGTGAATAGACCATAAGAGACCATCCCAGTATTCGCGTGGAGTGATTTTGGGAAACCGCGACGGAGAACAGAACTCGAGATAGCTAAACCCGGGAATGGAATGCTGGTACTCCCGAATGCAGGATCGAAGACGCCGCCTCGCTCAGAAGAGTGGCACAGCAGCTCGCTCATTGTCCCTAAGTTATTTTATCTCGCAGTGTGTGTAATTGTTTTCGGGCAGGGGAAATACTTAAGATTACCAAAGTGAAACATCCGCTTGTAGCGCGAACTACAGACTCACACGCCAATAACATGGCGTCGCCGGCCGGCAACTCGTCCAGGACACCACTCAGCCAATCGGAGCCTGGCAACTCAATCTGCAGTTTTAATTCCCGGCCGGGCCATCCCCCGGAATTTTCGCGCGTGAGAATCGTGCTGGACGATGCCACTGGTCGGTGGGGTTCCTCGGGGATCTCCCGTTTCCTCCCGCCCTTGCATTCCGTCGCTGCTTCATATCCAAAGCTCTTCACCCTCAACGGCTCAGAGGACCTCGTGTTTAAGAGCAGCCCAGACATCTCCACGTAATCTGTAGGCTGCAACACAACCAATATGAGATATTAAGCTGCATTCAATTGCCATTGAAGAAAAATGTCGGAGCATCGCAAAGCCAATCAGCTAATACGTACGCCTACATCGAAATAACTGCCAAACAATTTCATTTCTGTATTCTTATCTTTACTGTAGTTCTTGCCATTCGACCCCTACTCCTTTTATCTAGAGGGATGATGAGTCAAAGCCGTTTATGATTGGATGAACAGAGACTTCATTTATGACAAAGCGCGAAAAAAAGGCGTACACAATCAATTCTCTTCTATGGCACAGCCAACCGGCTTGTACATTTGACACACACGCACACACACACACACACTCTCTCTCTCTCTCTCACTCTCTCTCTCTCTCTCTCTCTCTCTCTCTCTCTCTCCGTGTGTGTGTGAGGGTGCTGTGTCTTCTGTAGTTGCGTATCAGTTCTAACAGCGCCAACGGCTAGAACATGGAAACTCGTGGGTAGATTTTGTAATTGTTTTGCTCTTTACAGAGTATATACTGAAGTTTAATATTCATTATTCATGTGGTTTTATGGAAAGCAATATGTGCATGACAGACCAATCAAATAAATTGAAACGGAAACGTCAATAATCGAATGAACCATTAACGACACCAAATAGTTCTTTAATCAATGGCTTAACAAAATTTTCTGAATTCATTTTGTTTGTAAGGCACATTCTAATCAATTAGGCAATCGTGTAGTTATAAACAGAATATTATCCGTTCTTTCCTTAACTGCAAGCAATTAAAAATAAAGAAGCCTATTGAGGAGCATTCATTTAAAAACCTGAAAATTGTGGTGATTTCAGTGACGCGTATTATTGATAATTTATTATGTTTTTCAACACCAGACAAGGCAAAATTAATCTCGCTAATATAATAACTGTCAGTCTACGTGAGTGCTTGGTAATAACTTAACGCAGTTGATTCTGTTTGGCGTATTTGGATACAGACTGGATTTTCCTACGAGTGTTGCTGTATTTGAATCACTGCTAAGTTCGAATATGAAGCTACTGTTGATGTTTTCTTACTACTTAATTAGGAAATTATTATTATTTTATTTTTTGCAATAAATATTGAACTGTTTTCTTGCATTGAAATAAAAAATAAAGCTTAACTTTAATGACATTATATAGCATTTCCATAAAAAATTTATCTGCAAATTCAATAAAAAAATTATGTTTACAAATAAACTAAAATAATTAATAGTTATAATTTAATATCTTATTGCATATGATCTGAAAACAAAGAAACAATTATTCTGACATTGTCCTTTTTAAGAATTAATGGTTGATCACGTGACTTGCTATAAGTGTTTCGGTCTTTTAATTCCATTCATTGAAGCATAATAATTTATTGCAATTTGCTAAGAATTGTTACGTGCTTCTTTCATTATATTCATAGCTAATATGATTCGATAAATATTTTAAGAATATTTAAATACACCGAGTTCTAATTTAAGTTTTCACAAATAGGTATGTTGGAAACGACTGTTTACATTTCAGGTTACAATGTAAGAATGTATTTGATAAACGGAACCAAAACTTTATTTGTATCTCATCATATCTTTTTTACAATTTTAACTAAGTGCCTGTAGCAGATATTATCCAACTCGTCAGAAAAAACCTCCTTCTTGATTGCTTTTATTTTGATACTACTTAGGACCTTTATTTGAATACCTTGAAACTTATATTCGTGTAATGTCCATTACAGTCTTAAAGGACTATGCTAACAAAGGGATCTAAATTTCTCGTTTTATGCATTGACTTCTCTGTTAGTGTTCCTTATGCTCATTTTAATGTGTTCTATATATTTAATTTTTAGTTTTTTAGAACGAACATATTCATTATTGATATTCATGATAAAAGTGGTAGTTATAAAAAAAATAAACAAAAGGGAGGATTTGTAAAAACAAAACAATTGCATTATGTAGCCGAAAGGATGAGGAAAAAAGTTTATGAAACAGGCATAATTGTGGAACATGTTTCAATAAAAAATATAACTCATGAAATGTCACCATTATTATTCCAGAGTCCACTGTGCTTGTGACATCAACTTCAATAAAGCAAACTATCATCAAGGTTTTCGTCCGATTATAATTACAAAAATTTTCTCGATATGAAAAAAGAAAAAGAGTCGTTAGTTATAGAATGGAGTGGCGAGGTTAGGGCAGCTCTTTGACAACTGGGCGTGTCCCCGCCGGGAATCGAGCCCGGATCACTTTTGTGGGAGGTGAGTAGCCTTGCCACTACACCATCGCGGCTCCAAACAAAAGTCACAATATGGAGAGATGTCAAGTAAAAATTTCTGCTAACCACATATTTTAATTTCAATAACTCACGCATTCTTACCGTGTTGAATAGGTAAACTGCATTTGATATGCCATATCTAGAGACCTGCTAAATTCGCGTTATTTTTTTTTGCGTCAAGCTAAATTTCGCGGTACTGTATATACTCGAGCCGGCGTATTTCTACCATTGGCTGCTGCCTTCACGTTAAGTCACTCCCTTTCTGACTGAACTGCACATGATTGGGGCACACGGTTGGGGAGCGTTCATTTATTAACGCAGAGTTATCAGGGGCGTGTCAAATAAAGACTGGTCCAATGACAAACGTATTGCAAAGGAAAAGTGTTTTAAGTTCAAACATGTGCTCAAATAATAACGCGAATTTTGCAGGTCTCTAGTCGTAACTTATTAATGTTAAGGGGAGGGGGTTGCGGCTTTATCTGAAGAGTAAAGGTAGAAAAGTAATATATTGACGGCGTGTCTCCACCTAGAAGATAAAGATGCTGGACGATACTCACTTATACAACCTTCAGAATAGATTGTGGCAATATTGCAAAACTATATCACATGAAACCCGTTAAAATGGCATGGCGCAATATATTTTAAGAAGTAAGGAATACGATTTAAATATAATGAAGATATGTCGGAATGAAAGTTTTCATTTATGCCGATGTGATTCTAGTAAATAAAGGACAATACAGGTGTATAAAAATTACGTAAGGGCCATATTTTCGCAACAGAGAAGATTGTTTAAAATGAACATTTATTGATACAAAATGTTTGTTTTTGAAAACTGTCGTGTTATTGCCAATTGACGTACGATATCAGAGTAGATATACGAAAAAATCTGATTTACTGATTATCCAAATATAAGATTTTCCGATGAATATAATATCTCTGCGAGATAGAAATTTATGCGAAACAAATAAATTTTTTTACTCATAAGCTAATTCGTTTTGTAATATCAACCTCAGTGTAGTGGGAATTTTCACTTGTGTTATTTGAACAGAAATAGGTATGTGTATATTTTTTGTGTTTACATTATAATATGCAAATTGACTGTTTATCATTGAATATGATGTTGTTACACTCTTGAATGTTTACATGTTATATGCACCTTAATTTTAATATGGTCTTTATAAAAAAAAACTAATTGAATATTATGAAATGTAACTCAGAGTTAAAGATAAATTGATTTCGGTGATTTTGTACAGAAGCTGTAGTACGAAATTCGTGTAATAAATACTATTTCGTGAGTTATCAGAAACATGCACATGACAGCAACTGAAATACGAGATTAGGCAAAAAAAAACTATATTTTCCAAAACACGCTATGAATAAAATTACTATTAAAGTCACGTATTTTACTAATCTTAAAACGAACTTTTGTTAGTAAACAAAAACTACGCAATGTTATAATTCAGAATGGCTGGATTTCAAGCATGTTTTTTATGTACGTCATGGCATTCTAGATGTATTTAACATTTTTTTTCAAATATTTGCGGTATATGTAGGCTATTTCACAGGTTTTCACCTGATTTTTGTTTTACATTATGATCATATATGGCACAGTAGTTGAATAGGATAAGAAGATTACAAAGTTTCGTTAATATATTTATGATGTTACACTGAAATGCTTAGTAGAAAAATCTATTTGAGATAGATTCAAGGTCGTGAAAGTTTCGTTGAACATATGTAATTTGTACACTTGCCACTCTAATTACGAGTGCATTGCCTAAAATGTGTAATTCTAAAATGAAAATGTTAATTCGTTGAGTCTTGATCAAAGCCAGTAGAGGTATTGGTTATTGCCTTCAGTAAAACGCATGGGTTATAAAATATATACAATAATAATTGTCATATTTCCAGCTATGTAACGGCAGCATGTCCGCAGGTCAAAGGTCTGATAAGTTCTCATATGGGGTCCATTGTAAGTAGACGTTTCAATTTTATTTTTTAAAAGTCTATGCTCTATGATAGTATACATATTTTTCACGACAGAAATGAAATTCGATTTTTTGGCTTTCGTGTTAAAGATGGTATATAAGACATGGGATTTTTTCGACAAGAACAATACATGCTTCTGTGCTGCCGAAGCCTTTTGTGACATTAATGAATAGCCGGTTTTCTGGAAAGCTCAGAAAATTTTATGATTAAATGAAAAATTTCAGGAAGATTAATTGTTATATTTTCCTCGATAGGGAGCTTGGGAATGTAATTTCTCACACTATGTATTTTGTTTAAAGTTTATACCTTTAAAGTTGGCTTAAAAATTAACGAATTTTATTAGCATGTTTCTCCTTATACGAAATTCTCAAACAGGCAACAGCCTAAATAAGACATTCTCGTTGAACAGCCGTGGAACCGAGTCTAGTGAGGCGACGAGTTACGCCGTCGACCACAGAAAGGCTTTGCAACGACGCGCGGTAGAGGTGGGGCTGAACCGATCGAGCCAGGGTGGTTGGTACGTGGGGGGGGGGGGGGGTGAGACCTCGTATTCAGCCGTACCTCGAACCTAGTCTCCTCACCCCATCCCCCTTAACCCCCGGCGAAATGTGCCCCGTGCCCAAGTGATGTCTCCCTTGAGTGATGAGCGTGGCCGGGCCAACGTTATGTTCGGTTCTCTCCCTCCACCTCTCAACCCCGATATCCGCCCCCCCCCCCTGACTTCACCACCGTCCCGGGAGCCGATACGGCAGTCTGTCACGACATGGTGATCACCCCCCACGACCCCTGCACCCGCCGACCCGCAATACATCTGATTGCAGGTCATGTCACCCTGACGCGGCCATTAAAAATAATATATGGACTCCGTCGGTGCTGGTCGGGTCTCGTCCTCAGCGCTAGCTCCAGCGGGGGCAGCTTTCGCGATGTGGAATCCGTCATCGAGACGTTCCTTTTTATTTTGTGCAACCGGTTAACGACTAAAAAATAATATACTCCCACGACAGTAGATGAATCAACCAGAATATGATGATCCCGAGAAATTTTTGATTAAACGTCCATTAAATAAATGCGAATTTGTAGTTGGGTTATTTTAACATTACTGTGAAAATATTTTCACATACGTCGATGACGGCAGTGTTATAACAAAGTTGGTATTATTTTCAATTTACAGCTGGCGGAAATGGTGGCCAATATTATCTATCAAACAAGCCATGAAGGAAGCCAGATCTAATTAGAAGTTTTATAAAATATCGTACAGTAAAAAGAAAGGATGAGAGGAATATTCTTTAGATACAAACATATTTATATTTTTTAATTTCGTTGAAGGAAGAAAATACTTCCCAAGCATCTGCGATATTCTCAGTCGGAAGTGCTTCTAAATACAGATGTCGCATTAATTTTGATTACAAATGTGCATGTTTTAAATCAATATGCTCGCTCGCAAACTAATATAATACATTAATCTAAAGCCTTCAAATAAATTTCGCTCCACACGAAATCACAGAGCTTACTTGGGAGTTCGTGAAGAACTGGCACAACATAATTAGCAACTAATGGAACAGAGCAGTGATTGGAATTGCATTACACTTTATAGTCGATTCCTATCCAACTTTTCTGAAGACTTGGTAAAGTTCCATTTCCGCCTTATTCAAACAGATTTTCAAAAAGTGTAGAAATAAAGACACCAAAGCGACAACGCACCTCATTTGTTAACATTCAGTTTGTTAACACTCATAATGATAATAATCAGTTTCTCTAGGTATAATGTTCACAAACTGTTTGTCATATTCCCCATATCTGCACCTACGTGGGATCCGACTAGTGTACTGACCAGCTTTCTTCAGCTGACATGAACTACATAGAGAATGTGTGGTCCTTCCTCAAACCAGCGATTTCGAACCATTCCCAACCACCAATGACCATGGCTTTACAAACAGTCGTAATTGAGGAATAGGACAATTCGTCTCAGGAAATTATCAATGATCTTATTTTTGTGTTGCCTCGTTGGATATACGCGTGCCTCAGGAATTGCGGGAGTTCTACACGTTATTGAAGTTTGTCAATGCATTTGAGAAGACCTTTGTTTTGTTATTAAAACTGATAAGATTTCTTTGTTCAAGTTGTTTCCCAGTTTATTTATTTTGTTTGTTACATACTGGGATGATCAAAACGAGTATTGTGTTTTTCTCCAATTTATGTGCTAGTAGGAATACGACACAAAATTCAAACTACTTTTATTCAACGTAACATCCGGGACTCTGATATATGCTTCACTTTTTGTGAGCATTACCAACACTGCACTTTTCTCTGATATTTATTCATATGATTGTAATATGTATACATTAAAATAATAAAAAGTTTAATTTAACCAAAATAAAGATACTGCTATGTTAACACGCGTATAAAACGCTTCTGATAGATTATATACCTGAGGAACAATCGAACACGTAATTCATGGGGTGGTTTTCCAAAGGTTTGATTCAGAAATTGTGAAGGAACAGCGAGTTGACTATACTATACGCAATACTGGAATACTACCGGTTATCAGGCTGTAAATATAGAAATTTTCAAGGTCGCTACAATACCAAGTTTGGAAATTCCCTACATATTTGACTATTTATTGAGCTAATGTGGGAACGCAACCTTGAATATGTAGGGAACAACTTTGCCATTCGTGCTTTCTCACTGTACGTATACACTGGTGGGGAAATTTACAAATAATTTCGTAGAGGGTTGTTCAGTTACTCTGCAAGCTGGAGTCCTTTTTAGCCTATATATGTAAAGGCACGTCGTCAATAAGCTTAATAAACTGAGAAATATCATTAAAAAAAGTATCCGCCGGGTTGATGACAGGGGTTCTGTGAGGGTCAGGACACATATAACTACCCTGCTCCGATTTGGTGTCTTACGATAATTCTCATGCCACCCTGTTCCCGTCTTTCAGCCTGTTGGACGCTGTAGAGATGGTAGATTTAGAAACTGAAATTCTGTCAAAGAAATGTTCATAGCATTATCTACCACAATTGAGACCAGCTGCGGAGCTTGTGTAGACTACGGTGAGACCAGTTGCGGAGCTTGTGTAGACTACGGTGAGACCAGCTGCGGAGCTTGTGTAGACTACGGTGAGACCACTGTGAGCTGTCAGGTGAGAAGAGTTCCACGTCTCACAGAGTGATTGGAAGCAGTTGCAATCTCATTTTATCTGGCACATTCCACTCCGACGAATTAAAATCTTTTTCGGGAGTGGCGTTACCAAACAGACATGAATTGCTCACGATTTTGAAGAAAGTTAACTTAAATAGCAATTTCATTAATTTCAACATTCTTTACAATCCTTCTCTGATCTCCGTATATTCTTGAATTTTTTTTTTGCGATCGAAACAGTTACCAGAATTGAGGGTTATAATATCATAGTAAATAATATATACAATAGTTTTAAGCATTACTCCCTTGCATACATTGTGTACATCCACGTGACACAATAAGCCAGCAGAGGATATTTCCTTCAGCTGATGCCCGAAGGTCCACGTATTGCTTCTCCACGACACACCAGTCAGAGAAAAGCCAGGGATATTCTCATCACCAATAACTTTTGATGCAGGTAGCGGTCACCATGAAACACAGCATGCAAAATTCGCCAATCACAGCAGCAGCCATCCACACATCACACAGACTTCTCTTCCTTTCAACTCTGGCACTACCGTAAACGCGCTTCTTCCTCTAGATTGTATCCCCTTCCCCCTCCAAGGTACCTTCGGAGCAGTATCGCACCCCCCCCCCCCCCAACACCCCTCACCAAACCCCATCTAAGGAACGAATCTCGAAATTTCACTTTTCTTCTAAGTCCACAATTAAGTAGGGAAATATTACGTCCCAAAGTAAATCTTCCCCAAAACCCAAGTTCATGGTTCCAGCAACAAAATGTAAAGCCTTCAACTTGCGAGGGAAACTACGTTTACTTCAGCAAAAATTCCAAGATTCTTCCTGCCGAAAAATAAGTCCTTTAGCACGGCCGCATCATTCTATGTCTGAACATAATATTGCCAAAATCTAGGTCCATTCGTTCGGATGAAGTTGAAGTTCATTTGCTGATGGGAAAAGTAAAGTTGGGCACTCAAAGTGAAGGCAGAGTCCTGATCATACTTCAACCTGAAGACTCCGTGTCAGCCGATATCGGCGCAGCTCCTCCTCAAGCCGAAGTCCGAGTTCCCGAATTTTTTATAATTTTTTCTAACCTACTTTTAAGATAAGAGGAAAGTCGGAGGTCCTGGGTAGGAATAGGACCTAAGTGCGTCTCAGGGATGAGCCCCTCACGCCTAGACATGCAGGGAAGATTCTAACTACAAGGGTACATGCTCGCGGCTTTACTGACATTGGGCAAACTTGACAACAATTGGGGCCAAGTTTACCTCCAATGTTAACTTAACCTGAACTACAAAGGGAGGGGGCAAATTAGCAAAGGCACTGTAAAACCCCTTCGACAGAAAATAATGGCAAGATTGCATGATGTTTATAAAGTAGAAAAAGTTCTCTACTAGAACAGAGTACGAGAAAGGATAACCTTTATTGAAAGCGCGATTCAAACAGCAGAAGAGAAATATTGGTCGGGTGAGCCGCCTCTCCTTTCGATGATCGAGCTGACATTTTAGGTGTTCGCTGTGGAGGGTGTACGACATTAAATTACTATGGCAGCCTATGCACTTTCCCTTCCCAGCTCGCCACACGTCCTACATACCCGACGTATAACCCCTCCCGCGAACCACACATCAGATCTCGCAGGCCAGGGCTCCAGAACAAATGGAAATTCATTACAACATGAAAACCCAATCACAAACTTATTCACAATGACATAATCGTTCTCCAATACCAACTCGACATCAGGTTGGCGCGCAGGTCAGACGCCTTAACAGTTTCAGGCGACAACCAGCAATACATAGTTGTGTTGCATATAGGAGCGACAGCAGGCTTCGTGCGCCATAGGCCGGGAAACAGAACGCACATTGAAACATGGTTACTTCACACATGTGACGAAAGTATATCCGTCACAAAAAAATATCCAAGGAAACTCATACTAAATGAGAATTATTAATGCATCTATGGCGCAATATTCTAAAAGGTCACGCTGGATTAGCTTCAGTTAAATAGAGCCAGTTTCGGAGAGAACGAATTTCTTCTACAAAACATCGGAATTGTTCCTTTCCAGCATCAATAATTACCTAACCACTAAATAAATTTGAGTAGAAAAGAACATGAAATAAAACAGAGAGTTAAAATAATTTCTTAAATAATATAAAATGCATATCGCAAAATATAAAAAATTAAAATAATAATAAAACACAAATAATATATACAATTTAAATTATATTTTAAATGGTAAAATATATAAATAATAAAATATAAAATTAATTCAATAAATCTTAAATATTATAAATATATATAGCGTATTATAATTACAAAATGTAGCAATGCATTAATAATAGAACAACCCTTTTGATGGCGTGTAATTGTTCAACACTTTACAAAACACTGTTATGAAGGTAATTTCTGCTTTCTCCCTCGTGTAAAAGTAGCCGGGGGGGGGGGGAAGATAGAGGTGTTTTGACAGAGGTCGGACACTGCTCACAGCCATCACATCTAGCGTCATGCATTCTTCAAGAGAGCGAGGAAGGACAGTGCTGTTCCTAGCGTAAACTTCCTCTTTCACACCTGCTGCTAGACTTCTTCCAGGAGTCAAGTCTCCGTATCTTTACAAACGCTGCACTCTTTGATATCATCTTCATTTTATCATGCGTTTGTCTTATGCTACCCGGTGGTTACTGTAAAAAAAAAAAAATAGGTGTCTACCATGTATAACAAATTATTTTTCTGTATTGGACATATTTATACTTTTTTATTCTTGGCTGATTTATAGATCATTTTCTATTTATGTGATCCTGACATACCATTAGTAAATTTTTCACTTGTGATATGCAGTTTGAATAGTTATTATGTTTGTCAATACAATATTTCAGAATTAAGCGTAATTTTTTCTGTAAGTTTAATTCTGATGGACATATCTTCATTTTAAATTGTCCATAAGGTTTCTGTGATTAAGTAAAAGACCAGGATGTGCTATCGGGACTTCGTCTTATGGAAATAAAGCCGTATTATATATATATATATATATATATATATATATATCAACTTGTAAAATTATTTTTTTACTAAAGAGCGCCGTAGTTACTTGGCTGTTTGTTTTTACCATTTATTTAGGACATAATGTTCGAGGTGAATGTTATAATTGTGAAGATTTATAGAAAGTATACAACAACGACAGTAAAACTGAATCACGTAACTTTTCACAATGTAAGTGTGCGTTTTTACCTTCATTAGAAATATATTTATAATACGCAACATTCAATTTAATGCTCCACGGCTGGTTACATTGGCGTAGTGAGTATAAACTATTCACAATTAATTGAGCACTTGTGAACTCAACGTTTGGAGAATGTCACTGCCTATTTAACTGTATATATTTTAACGGACACACACTGACGTACTTGCGCCCTGTGAAGTAAATAACGACGGGGGAAAGTTGTTCCAGTTTTAACGTTCAATTTAATGAGTAGGGTAAACGTTTGTACATCCTGAAATTATTTATTTTAATTTTTTTAACCCGTACATGTGTATGAACAAGTATATTAGTATAATATTTACTTTCATAGCAGTTTCACAGTTTTGCTTTGCCAACACATGAACAAAGTGACCCGGCCCATGGCAATGTTAATTTTACATATGGTGAAGAATAAACAATGTGATACAAGTAGATCTTTAGCAGGGCTTTTAAAACTGTCCCGTTTACTATCAGCATCCCATAAGCATATGCACATTCTAATAGAGCTAGGTCACTTAGCACTTTTCCCAGACATTCCAAGGTAGGTATTTATGATTTGGAATTTATTTTATTTGAATGTGGGAACAAAGCCAGTATCGCTTCCTAATGGATATATTCGTATACAAAATATTACTTTATACGCAATACAAATTTATACAATGCTAAACATGATATAAAATATAAAACATCCTTGAGTAAAATAAAAACATTTCTAAAAATCGCGCCATCCACACAAGCGTTAACAAGTTATATAAACGAAAGACTATATTATATAAATACGTGTTTAGCAGCTTAAATGCTTTCACAGTTCACACAGTATGTTCCCAGATCGTCAAAAAAGATTTTAAGTAGCATAAATGTGGAAATATATTTTGCGAGTTACCGATAAATTTTATTTATTGATTTTGGAGTTTAATGTGCCACCCAGCAGTAGAAACCATTAACACAGTGATACATGTTTACATGCTTGCATTTATACTAACAAAAAAATACAGAAATTGACAAATAAACACAAATAAAATATTCAAAATCACAAACACTGAACTACTTATATATATATATATATATATATATATATATATATATATATATATATATATATATATATATATATATATATGTGTGTGTGTGTGTGTATGTATATATATATATATATATATATATATATATATATATATATATATATATATATATATATAGCAAAACGAATAAAGACATTAAACGAACATACGAAATATTTATTACATAATCACGACCAATTAACACAACTACAACTCAAGTTACACAAACATACAACAGAATTTAACTCATATAAGAAATTTAAATAAAACCAATTAAATTATCATACATAATAATAATAGTAATAATATTTCATACGGTTTCTAAAAATAAAAATGTGTAATTATTGCGGAGGTCTAAGTAATTTATTTTAAAATAACTTGAGACCTTTTGTATTATGTACAGCGGAAAGTGACCAGCCATGGCTTAACTGCTGAGCGGCTCTACAATCTACGTCTCGCCTGCTGGAGTGCCTACCTGATCGTCTCGCCTATTCCGCACGACGCATTTATCCAACGACGACTATTTTTTCCCAGATATTAAATTATGCAAAAATACATCGTGTGTTACGGGAAATGAAAGAATCTTTACCTTGACTGGAACTGTGATGCGCTGTCGACGAGTGACATAAGTGACGTGTTGTTTCATCGGAGCGCCCGGCAAAAATAGTTCACTGACCTGCCACCTTGGCGCGTTGGTGTAGCACACGGGGCATGTCAAGCGCGCGATGCGCGTTATAGACGGCGCCATAAGAACTTTATTTCCGAGAAATTATGAATTTCTCGGAGGAGCCATCGATCCCTATTGGTTCAGTAAAGAATGATACAGTTTGTCCCGAAGGTATTGGAGTGCTTCTCCTGCCAAAATGTAGTATAATTAACCCCGCAGCGGCTGCTGGGATTCAGATGGTCACCATGTAAAACCCCAAAATGTATGTAGGGAGCATCAGGCCACGTAAATGTAGAAATGGACGGTCTTGCTGTCCATGTAGACATTATAAATATTTATTTAGTAGTCACAGACATTATTTCGGAAGGCTATTCACTTTAAAAGACAGAATATGGAAAATGCAGAGTATTTTCCTTTAGTGATAAACGGCTGTTAGCTTAAAATTTGCGTTTGCCACAGCCTTGGCATTTTCAGTAAAATATGTCACATACCAATTTTGAAAATTAAATACACCTGCACTAACAAGGGAAAACCCACCAATGCTAGTTTTGGAATAAAGTAAAATTGCCATGTAAATTAAATGTACAGTATAAGGAATTGTTTAATGTTACATTGAAAGGGAAAGTTGAGAGAAATCTTATGAGCTTTATTGAATACATGCTGAGTATAGTACACATTCTTAAGAATTAATGCCTAAGTAAAATATTTATGCTGTGTTATGAAATATATATTCAGGCTGTTTTATAATTACGTTTTCATTTTCATCCTAATAAGAAATACTGAAGAAGTGTAGCATTAAAAAATGTTATTTAAGGAATAGCCAAAAATGTACTCATTTCAGAGTTTTAATAAGCAAGAAATATTTGGAGTCCGATAGATAAGTGGCTTTAATCCTCAAGGTGTATTTATATATGTGGTTTTTAGAGGATTGTAGAAACATGTATAATTCTATTCAGTACAAAAGTAGTAATGTTTTGTATTTTGGTACTTTGCATGAGTTTTTAACGTTACTTGAAAATAGGTTCAAATATAGAAAACTTTTCCCATACAATGGGTGTGTTTTGTAATTTAAAGAGATATTTTGCATTCAAACTGCTCTTCAAAATGCCTGGTTAGTTTGGAATGACTTGTGTCGTTGAGTTTTGATTACGCGATGTCTCTTGTATCGCGCTGTTTTACAGGACATAGCAAGCGTCTCAAATTTGTAATTGGAATGCAAATATCTTGTTTCAGAAATACGGCAAGGCCACAAGTCAAATTGTGTTTCCACAGGATTTGGGGCTTCGATCAATTCAGCAAGACTTTTTGGGTTTTACTTAAGATATAAATATTTGTTTTGTCTCCAACAAGTAATTGAAATATTAGAAAACACATTTAAAACTGTTCTTTCAATAGTATAACTTTTTTTTTTCATGTAAGACATTTTTACAATATCAATAAGATTTTGTCATTCGTCTGCACAGTTTGACAGCTTCAAAGATATATCTTGATCTTTAATCTATTCTACTCAGTCAACAGTTTATCCGCAACATGAAGTATATGGTTTCGGGTACTAAAAATAAACTAGTTCCTTTAAACCATTTTTGGTGTGCAGAAGGTCACTGTTACTTAACTTTAAATGTTTAGAGAACGTATTTGAATTCGTCTGATAAAATCTGGCTCTACATTATTTATGACTAATTAAAACAATGTGTATGTCTATATATATATATATATATAACAACCAGTTTATAGTTAATTACCAATATTATGTAAAGTAATCTTAAAAGTTTGAGTGTTTGTATTGTGAGCAAGATCTGCTGCTTTTATCCAATTTATTTGTGAAATGTGTTCTGGTTGCAAATTTTATCTTACATTAAGTTTTATAATGCCCATCGATAATCTACAGTATGATTCACGAGGAGTTACCTGTTAATCCATACATCATTTGGAGCAAAATATGTCGTATAAATGTGGATCTTATTCCCGATACTTACAGAGTAAATCGACAAATTGTAAATGACTAGATTATTGCGTATGGGGATGGATGATGAATATTGTTTACCAAAGGACTGCACAAACACGCGAGGAACTACTTGCACGTATCATGCACGCCACTACAGAAAGCAAAGACAACTGTGTGCAGGCAGCTACGTAGTGCGGTATATAACTGCGTGAGGATTAAGTGTATGGATGTAGAAGGAAACATTTCTGAACAAATTTTGTAAGCTTGTTACACGCAGTTATGATGCTCAGCTGTAAATACTACGGTCTGATAATTCATTACTTGTATTTACTTCTGAAATTGTTATTATTTTATTCGTCTTCGTCATTTTTCAAATGTGTCGAATTACTCTGTAGATATTGGTCATAGGACCCACATGTAGATGATATATTTTGCTCCAAATGATGCAAGGAAGACATCTTGTGAATGGCGGCAACTCTTAGTGAAAAGTCCTGTATATTTCAAAATTAACGAGGAGATCATCTTGAGTTTTAACTTTCGCAGCGCCGTTTTAACTAAATAGTAGCGTAGAAACCAGGGTCGTTTCCTAACAGAAGTACACTGCGTAAACTGTTTGAAAGGTGTGATGGTAGGTCTACTCACTAAATTAAAAACCATGGCAAAATAACTTCCACTATCTGAATTCGGTTTTAATGCATACGAACTCGTGAGTGCTGAAAAAAAAGTTTTACTAAAAATCAATCATTATAAAAAACTAGTATGACACCATTATTTTTTCTGGTAAGTATGCTTTACCAGAGAAAATAATACTATTCGAAGGAGACATTAATTATCACTCCACTTAAAACGAAACGTTCTCTTGAATATAACAAAAAAAGACATAAAAAGTTAATGTTAGATTTTAGAAACCTGGAAGCGAGAAAACGCCTCTAACCAGTATAAACGCATTCGTATGAATTCTGTGAATCGACATTAAGGAACAATTCGCATGGAAAGTTGTAGACAAGCAGCGCGTATATGGGACTGAGGATGAAAGGTCACTTTTAATTTCACGAAAAATTTCATTTTAAAAGTCGTTGTTTAAGGTGCTGTGGAATTAATACTCTAAGTAATTTTTTAGTGGGGACAACATATTTACGTACATAACATAAGGGGACGACCCTTTCTTATTTAACGATGGTGCTGTATCACATTCACAGTTATTTTTCCATCGATAGCGTGTATCCGTCAACGAAAATCGGAAACAGACTAAAAAGCTTCACCTACGATACGTTTTATTTAATTATAAATACACTTAACTTTCAAAACATTTGCAACTGCGTACTTTCTTTAGTTTGGCGCCTGAGATCTATGCAGCCGTGTTGTGCACATTGTCTATCAACCAGGCTTTGCAATACTTCGGTGTTTAAACTAAATGAATAGTCTGTTATAACAGTGCAATTTTAATTAAAAACACAAGGCGACCTATTGCGTTGACATTATGGACATGTCATTCTTTTAAGAACAAAATTTATCTGCCGTTATGAAAAATAATGCAAAATAAGGACAGCCACTTAATTTATATTCCTAAAATATATCGTAATAGCGAGAGGTATTTCTCTTGGTGAATATTTCGTCCACTCATACATTATACATATACTCACTGCTCCGAATAAAACACATTCTGAATTATTTGTAATAGAATGGCGGTTTATCGCCTACTTAAAAACGAACAGCGAAAAAGCCCCTTTCAGTCTTTAAATGGTGTATTTTATCAACTTATTTTTCCCCCTTAACGGCCATGTATCGAAAACATTTCTATAAAATTTAACTATACCCTCTATAAAATTAACCAGGCGTGATATAAATGCTATGTTATTTTGGTTTATGACCGCATAACATTCAAGAATAGCAATGATCTCTGTCGCATAATTATTCATGATCAAATGTTTCCTTATTGTAATAGTTATATTTGAGTGTAAAATTGTACAGAAAACCTCGTCATACGTATGCATCTCCTTAGTGAACTTATTGCGATATCCACCTACACTACAGTACAGTTGACATTTTGAAATTGAGAAGATATATTTCTGTAATTAACTGTGCGCAGATACACGAAATGCGCATGGTGACGTATTTTGTAATATTGAATCCACTGCCCTGAAAAGTCATGTACTCGATTCATTCGCAATTACTGTCATACCTCCGCAATAAAAACACCTTAATTACATAAAACAACATTCTACGTAGTAATATCTGTTTTTGAGTGATACGAGGATCGCACATTTTATTGCTGTTTTTTTTGTGAACGCCTTTTTGTGAAGTCATGTCCATTGCTAAAAAAATCTCACTCACGCAAACATGTTAATGAGCTACTAAATTACACCTATACTTTAGTATGACCCGTGTGACGTAACATTTAAACATTAAAATCTATTCAAAACATTAAATATTCATTCTACACGTATAGTAAAGTTTTCATGTAGTTGCAATTTTGCGGTTGCTTAACTCACAAAGGAGGCCGCGGTGGCTGAGTGATTAGAATGATCGCCTCCCACCGAAGCGAATCGGGTTCAATCCCCGGCCGGGTCACTCCGAGTTTTCGCAAGTGGGAATCGTGCCTGACGAAGCAGCCGATTGGCGGGTTTTCTCGACGATCTCCTGTCTCCCCCCCCCCTTTTACATTAGTGTGCTGCTCCATTCTAAACTCATTTCACTATATTTGGCTCTCAAGAACTTGTTAAGAGCCACCCAAATCTCTCAACTTACCTCAGTAAATTATTTTTTTTTTTTTGTATTTCATATGTTATTAAGACAGATTCCCACCCGTTATCTGGGATCTATCGACTTTTCTCTAGAGTTTCTATTTCAGAAGGCTTATTGAAATTGCCTGCATGACATATCCTAAATAACCGCTTCCCAAACTTGATCGAACTGCCACAGCTTCGCAACTTTAATTAATTTTGAGCTGGTAACTGTCGAGGCGAAACACGATATTATTTCTTGCAAAGGATTACGAATGCGACGATATCAACAGAAACCAGGAAATACTGACCTTAGACAATGCACTAGGCCATGCTCTGTGCTCTGTCGTTCCAAAAACCTGATACAAAACTGTATTTCCCGAGTATGGCGAAAATTCCATCAATCCAAGATGGCGGGTTGGAATCTGCCTTAAAGGGAAACTAGTTTCAGGATTATGTATGTGAGAAATTATGGCTTTTGAGTCATTTAATTAACTACTGCATCTACTGATTAACTGCGAAGTAGGCAGAATGAGGACACTCGCGGTAATGAGAGTGCAGCACAGTGACGAACGAGTACGCTCGACGAACGGAACTATCAGGCAGACGGCGATAAACGCATGGAAAGCGAGGGGCCGGGGTGGGAATGAAAGATCTCAAGAGAGGGAGGTAGGGAGGGAGGGGCAAGGATGTAGAACACGTGGAAGCCGGAGAGAGGAGAGGCCTTTTCGATCGCAAATCTCTCGGCGGGGAAAAGTTCCACCAATAAACATCCCCACGAGTTATGTGATAGTAAGGAGGAGGGGTGTGTGTGTGGGGGGAGGGGCGGAGGAGAAATGAGAGCAGCAGATCTAGCTGGCCTCGCATTCCTACTTTATAGCGGCTATCCAGCATCCGCCATACTAGAGTTCCGACCCCGCACGGAACCAATAAAAAAAAATACCCCGCATGAAGTTTTATCAGAGGAAGCGCGCAGGGCGAGGGTGTAAAAATATTTTTTTCTAGTCCTTTAGACCATATGTGCGTGTGTGTATGCAGCTCGGCCACCAATCCGACACTTGACCGCACAAAGTACTAATAACACGACCACCCCCTCCCCCGCCCACAAAACCCGCCAATTCCAACCCCTGCCCACAACCACCCCCACCCGGCGTTTGTCATACCACTGCCGACCTAATCAATACGCCCGCTGCTGGCGGCCCGGACACGGAGTGTCATCCCAGATGAGTCGCCTAGACCACGTGACTACGGCAGTTGACCGCCCGTGGGGTTGGCAAGGGGGGGGGGGGGTTGTGTTGTCGCTAAACTGCCCGCCACCCGGACCTAGGCGAACACGTCTCAATTCCCAGCGCAGTCGCTCGCGGATTATCGCACGGTAGGAATCGTGCCGGCTTGTCGGCGGGTTTTCTCGTGGATCTTCCGTTTACCCCGCCCTTGCATTCCGGCGGTGCTCCATACTCACCGCTCTTCCCCCCCCCCCCGCCAACAGCTCTTACGACTTCGTTGTTAAGAGCCTCCCAAATCTCTTCACTCTCGACGGGAAAGTAGTTGCCCAGCACTTGGTTATAAACACTTCCGAGTCAGCCGCTGCGTCGGTCAACGTCCGGTCGTCATCCGAGTGGGCGGCTCTTAACAGCGTGGTCTTGAGAGCCGATGAGGGTGATTGAGGAGATTATGGAGCGGTGCCGGAATGAAGGGGCGGGGAAAATGGGAGATCCTCCAGAAAACCCACCGACCAACGGCATCGTTCGGCACGATTCCCACATGCGAAAATCCAGTGGCCTGGCTGGGAATTGAACCTGGATTGCCTTGGTGGGAGGCGAGCAGGCAAACCGCTCAGCCGACGCGGCCCCTGCCGACATCCGAAGCTGGCTGCCGTAAGCCCTGTCAAATTAACAACAAACTCTGTCTGTCTCGTATACAAATTATTTCGAGTCATATATACATTTTGTTATTTAAGTTTGACTGCAATAGAAACATAAGAAAAAAATTCTTACGGTAATTAGTCAGAAATTAAATATTTGCTAAAGGACTTATTTGGAAGAATTATATTGTTATTGTAAGTTCTTTCACAAACAAAAATAAATATTTGGTTTTTGTTTATGCAATAGACTGGCGAGAAGTTAATGCGCGAACTGATAACCAAAACATAATATTTTGTAATAATTTTCGGGTGGGAGAGACACTCCCAATTAAGTTGAATTTTCTCTGCTCAGGAATATATATCTCCCGTTATTGTGTTCAAAGATTTTCTGTCAATGCAATTGTTGGGTATATCTGTGTATATTCTGAGGGATTGGCAACAAATTGATGTAAATAAAATCACCAAATAATAATTGTAACCTGAAGTTATTTCGGATATCACGAAAGCGTATTAAAAATTATAATTTGATGCTCTATTTGTAGCATAATAATTGCAGATGTAGATTAAGTTCTCAATTTGATTTTGTTTTTATTTGGAAATGAATCGAACAGGCCAATCGCTATAGGCTATATGTCGTACTGTATAAGAGATAGAATTGCCTTTCAGCGATTCCAGAATTTCGTAAATAACCGAAGGAACGCGTCAACTGATCTACGAGAAGGCAGAGAAATACCAGGATGATATCATACGACAGATGTTCACTATCTGGTAACATAGCAAGTATCATCCGTAAGGTTTCTGATAAACGATCGATAAAATTTCGGGAACATTTAGCTTGATTTGTTAGCGAACTAGGAGCTAGCAACAAAGCATCTAATCTGGACGTTGTCCTGGATTCTGAACAGAGATTATGAGGCCCAGGATATAAATACACTTTTCGCAATATATTGAAAGGAAAGGAAGACACTGTACCTCCTATCTATCATGACGACGGTAATTTGGTCTCAAAATGAACGTATTTAATGATCATAGGACTAAGTATATGATATTGTTTCTCAATAGGTTTTCACTAACTTGCAACAAGTCTGACTGTTTTTAGCTATCTGAGACAACTAATAAAAATAATGACTTATTATCATGGGCGCCTGGCCTTCACGAAAAGATTCCACTACTAGTTGTACTGGAAAACATTTTAATTCTGAAACAGTTTCGTGGTTTGATGATTTGAACGCTCACGCATCTTGGATCCCTGTCAGCCAATCACGGAATTAGAGCGCCGGAGTAACTTCATCCTGATAGGCCCAGTCAAATAGAGAGTGTATCGTCTCACAGACACCCGGCCAATAGCCGGAGGAGAGCTGCTTGTGTGTACGTAGGATGTTGATGTCTATCCTGAACACAAATCTTTTCGTGAAGAACAGGTGGGCCTGCATATTAGACGAGAGATAATTTCGTGTCACTTTGATTAATTAACAATACATGTGTTTTGATAGCGCATTTTCGCAGACCTTAATACCAAAAAAATTCCCTACTAGCAGGCATCTCGGAAAACAATGAAGCATGACCAGTCGTAACACTCGATCCACATAAAAATCTCTTCTGGAATCTGTTTGCTCGTTTACAATGCTGCCGATTTAAGAAAAATATATATGGTTGCAAGTACCATCTAGATTGTTAAAGTAGGTACAGCCATTTTATGTGTTGTATCATTTAAATGTTGTTTAACATTTGCAGCACTGCCAAGAGAACTTTATTGTAATTCTGTCTGTAATTGTAAGTTATTTCTACCGTACATATGGCAGCTACAGCACAGAGCACTTTGTACCTACTACAAAACAAACAGCGCCTTCAACATAATAATCTCAACAATATTTGGATTGTTCACACAAAAAAAAAATGAATTCTTATAACATAAGCGAATATTCTGATACTAGAAATAAAAGGTTTGGCAACCGGGTTTCAGAGAAACAGAAATGGAATATTCTATAACGTTATTACAATCCTAGTTGCTGCGGAAACAACGCAAATATTGTTGGAGTTGTTCTGTTGAAGGAAATATCTGTTTTGCAGTAGGAACGCAGTGCTCTGCTGTAGCAATCACATGTACGGTAACAAATATAATTCCATTAATACATGTCCCTCGCAGGTGTAGGTATTAACAGGGCATAACACTATTACGGGCCTTGAAGTCTAACCTCCACCTGAAGGCCCCTGCTCGGGTCTGCGTCACCAGTCTTGAAGGCATCTATTTCACACAACCCTCCTGCCTGTCATCTCTCGCAATTAAAAAAATCCTAAAATTAAATTGCAAACACAAATTTACCCTAATAAAACTTATATTACCCCACTGACAATTACAAACACATAGTCTACCAATTTGAATGACACTCCTACGACAACTCTAACCAACTATACCTACATCATACTTCTACTACTTATTTACAATCAAGGCCCGAAATGGCCTGTTACAAGCTGGCCAGCTGCTAGATCGTGTAATGAGCAATTTCCTTTGTCAAAACCACACTGCAAGTTCTTTTCCACACGAGGTGTATTGCTGTGAACGTGTAATACAGTCTTTGCGTAGCGACAGTACGTATACCCTTTGTAGTTTACACAATGAGCGTATTTCAAGCCTACAGAGTTTGGACTGCAACCTTCTCAATATAAAGGATGATTTCTAGTCACGAAGGTGTGATGATGTGATGATGTGCTCCTGCATCCAACGTCACAGAAGAAGACAAATAGTTGGCTGCATCCTCATGTGTTAATAGGAGATAATTTATCTCAGCAAGATAACTCTCCGAAGAAGACGCAATATTTCATATATTTTGCAGAATGAACACAAAATTTTAAAAACTGAAAATTTTCGATCCAAGTATTGAAGGAGCCTCGGTGCTGAAAATATTTTTAATGCTTCAAAGTTACATCCGACCGTAAGGAATAATTTCTAAGTTACATCCGCCCGTAAGGAATAATTTATAAGGCTTCAAAGATACATCCGGCCGTAAGGAATAATTTCTATGTTACATCCGGCAGTTAAGAACAATTTGTAAGTTACATCCGGCCGTAAGGAATAATTTCTAAGTTACATCCGGCTGCAAGGAATAATTTCTAAGTTACATCCGGCCGTTAAGAACAATTTATAAGTTACATCCGGCCGTAAGGAATAATTTCTAAGGCTTCAAAGTTACATCAGGCCGTAAGAAATAATTTATAATGCGATAAAAATTGCATTAATTATATAGCTTAGCGTGCGTGTTCTGATTCCAGACCACTTTACCCTGTGTCTATAAATAAATATTTTAAACAGAAAGGTGGCTGATACTTTCAACGACCGTATTTATGCTACAATTACGAAATTTATTTACTTGCAACAAAATATCCACTTACTTGTACGTCCAGAAAAAACATCTTTGAAATATTCAACAATTTTTTTTATTATAATAGATTAAATTGGTAACAATGAGAACTGTATGGCAATTAGGGAGGACCCTTAAAGATAAAAGACTGAAATGCAATAATGTGCGATACGTAATTACTCTAATTTGGCTTTTGCAATGAATCCTAGTATAAAATCCACTAATTACACAGTACATTAAATTACTACAATTCAAAATCACTTCTGGAGAAACTCCAAGCTTCGCTGATGCGTGACAGCTTCGCAGTCACTACCTACAAAAAACAGCGGGAGTGCCTTGAATCACTGTTTTGGGGATTAACTCCCCTGCTGGCGCTGGGACTCTGGCTTGTTGCGTAATTTTTGGCTACCCTTGAATAGTAATTTTATTTGCAAGGGGGCAATGATTGTTCCTTAAATAGTTATTCTACCAAGGGTGACGTTCTGGCGAGAAAATGACGAGGTTAATGCTCTCGGGGATTACTGTCAACATAACGTGTTGTGGTCAGCCGAGGGTTGAAAACAGTGTTATACTGTTGTCGCGGTTGTCAGGGGGCCACCAAGCTGCTTCAACTTGTGCCGCCACTCAGGCATTCAGGGGGTAAAATACGTCTGGGTACAATTCGCCTGCTACACCGGAATACAAAGGCGGGGCAAACGGGAGATCTCTGAAAAAACACCGCCGACCAACGGCATCGTCCGGCACGATTCCCACATGCGAAAACCCGGGAGCGACCCCGCCATTAATCGAACACTCCCTGTTCGCGTAGGTGGGAGGCAAGTAGTCTGACAGCACCATTTGGCCGTAAAGGGGCCTAAGTCTATTACCACATAACAAAAAAAAAATCCATCACGTTCATTTGCGATATTTACACTTCGGGTGCTGCCAATGTATTATCACGCTGCATTCAGGTTCATGAAAGTTACGGCGACATATTACATCGCTGATGACTTCAAGGAATTGGTATATAGTATTATGGAAAACACCATACAGCTCTTTGACTGCCACAATACTGTTAATTAAATGTGTGTGTTTTTACATGGTTTTTTTTGTTGAATTTATCGCTTAAGTTTAGAAAAGTACAGTAATTTAGCATATTTTAAACAACATGAATGGAAGATGTTACAGCGTCACGTGAATAAATGTGATGCACATGGACAGAATCAATAACAGCTGTGCATCATGTTGATGCACATGGCGATCAAAGGGTTAAGGAGACATGCCTATTGCGATAGTAGCACACAAAGTATGTTGTTTGTTTCTTTCTTGTCATTGCCACGTCCCAACAGAATACTAGCCATTAACGCATACTTATCGACGTACAGGACACAACACACCCACATCACGATATTTATTTGTGAAGTAATCACAGTTTCGCGGCCTTATGCGAGCGCGTTGTTCTACTGGACGCCGGGAATTCTTGGTTTATCTGCGGCTCCAGACGAGGCAGATGCGGGGTGTCCCGGGTTATTTCCACGCGTAGCGTATCACGCAGTAACTTCTTCACTCCACCCTGTAGAAGGGCGAGTGCGGGCCCAACCCCTATCGCAATCCCCACGTAGTCCAGCCAGCGCACATGCATGTCTGGCGGGTGGTATCTGCAGTGTTATCCAGACGCGGCAGGCTCCAGCTTCATTCAGGAATGCCGGAGCGCTAGAGGGGGTGGAGGGGCGTTGGTAGTATTTCTTCCCCCGCCTGCTAGGGGTTTCGGAGAGGGGGGGAAGTGGCACAGCGGGCGGGCGCAGATAACAGTGCACAATGGGAGTCGCGCCCCGTGGGAACTCTGATAAAGAGGCGGCTGAAGGACCTTTGGCCCAGATTTCGTGTGGTGGGAGGGTTTGGGGGAGGTAGCCACCGCCTGATATGAGGGGTGGGTGGGATAACAGCACCATTCCACCCCCAGCCCCTGGAAGATAAACATACCTTAGCCTGGGCAGGGGGCTAGGATGAAGATACGCGGCAGAATATGTCGCCCTGAGGGCACGAGGGATCTTCAGGGTCCCCACATGGCGTCCTAGAACGTCGCACGCCTTGCCACGCGGTTAATTCCAGATGCTATCTTTACGACCGGCCGGGTTTTTACAGCAAGACGTTAACGTTCCCCGCCGGTTTTAATGACTCCAATAAAATTAGCACGACGACGGAGTCTAATTATATTTTCATGCAAATTAGCGAAACAAAAAAAGGTTGTAACAAAATTCTGTCGACCTCGTTGGAAGAACGTTACGCTACTAGCGTGTGACTCCGGAAGGAAAAGTTGCAAAACGAGAATACTGATAAAATCGTACTTACGATGTTTTGGTCCTATGCGGCGTACAGCAAATAGCAGATTTTTTTTTTTACTATTACCTTAGGAACTTTAGGAAGAGAGTTGCAAAAAATCTAAGGGTAGAAGGTGTTCCGCAGAAGGTAAGTCATGTATTAAAATTAAGCCATTTACATTTGAAAGTTTATGGGTTAAAATCAACCGTGCACAGCTCGATCCTTCCGTACTTACGTTGACTTTGTATAGTATAAAATGTTGTTCCATTTAAATAAAGACAAGTTCATAGTTGCATATTCCAATACGATGTTCCATTTCCGTCTGTCCAAACTGTTTGCGATATCATCAGATAAAAACATAGAAATACAGCTCCTGGCTTTATAATATAACTATAATAAAATTTACTTAGATGAAAAAAAAAAACAAATATGAAAGCTCAGAGAGGCCAATTCCACACGTGGGCTTAAGAGTTTAGGTTATAAAGTCATTTCCAACATTACTATATTTTCCAAAATATCTAATTTATTCCAGTCCTTAGCCGCATGTTTCGGCCTGAAATCAATACCTTAGCGTTTAACAAGGTTTAGCCTTCAACTTTTTAGCCAAAAAAACCTCTTTCTATATAAGGATGTGCTGTGAACTCAGTTTCGGTACAGGCAAAATCCCTCCCCCCTTCCCAGATACCCAGAGCCACATTATCTTGCGGTTTTATGCCGTGAATTGCGGCTTGCAGGAAATTCGCTACGCCTATCAGAAAATGGATCCCACGTGCCATTTATGACGCCGTTGCATTGTAACCTGAGCGAGATTTTAGTTACCTAGCTTCGCGACAGTTTTCGCATTTTGAACCGCAAATACAGTTGTGTGGGTTTTCTTTTCATCACAAGCCGTGCTCTAAAAACAGAATTCGCCGCTTTAGTTGTTAACTATAACCAACATGGTATTAACTATGCTCAATACAAAAATGTCGCATGGAAAACAAAATGAAAAATATTTTTAATGTTAGCCTTGCAGCAAAACCTACAGGATTATTTTAGAAACATCTACCATATAATAAAGTGGAAAGAACTAAACTTCCTTAAATTTTCAGACCATACATTCTTGCGCTAACTCTCAAGGAATTTGTGCACATACTCTTGCAATGCAGAATTCCACGATAATTGAATAAATTTGGCCTTTATAAACTATCACGTGCCAATAATTTCGTTACATTTGTGTGGCGAGGATGTGCGTTCTACACCCAAACTTCCAGAATATATTTCAGTCCCGAAAACTTTCCTTAATAGATGTTGACCAAAACTCGCCGATTTGGCATGGACAAAAGCACGCAGCAAAGCGGAGAGATTCGGCAAGCTCTCGACAACGAGGTGCTTAGAGTCGATTAAGGGGAAGCGAGGTGAGTATGGAGCAGCACCGGAATGCAAAGGCAGGGAAAATAGCAGGTCTCCGAGAAAACCAGCAAATCAGTGGCAGTGTGCTGCACGATTCCCACATGCGAAAATCTGGCAGTTTTGAAAATCAATGTCAGACACCAATTTAATTATGTAAGATTAAATGACATTCTGTAACACAATTGTGGCGCAAAAATTTGCGGAAACTAGGCAAAATTTTAAATTTTCTCAACTGACAGTATTTTTCAAATAGACCAGCAACATACTGTATCGTATACTAGTAGTAGGGCCGGGGATCCTACCCCACTTTTGATTAATCGGATTAACCCTTTGATGTCAAAAGGGTTCATCCTTAATCCGATCTTAATCCAATCAAAAAATTGTATCCTATTTTAATCCTAGGTGAATAATTCTTAATCCAATTACATCGGGTGTGTTTGATCAAAGCAATTTGATGAAGAGTTTGATCAAGTTTCTTTGATGATTTTTTTGTGTATGGGTATACATAATTTGCTTTCTTTCTTTTTGGTTGGGGGGGGGGGTAACAGGAGCTCTGTACGATGTTGATGGCGTGGAGTCCAGAAGGCGACTGACCAGAGCGGTGGGTTGCAATGTGTTATATAGGTGTTGAGTTGAGTGTAAGAGTGGGCTAAGTGTATTTTTTTATTATTTTTCCTAATTTTGATGTGCTTGTAGGGACGTTGGTGGTAGAAAGAGAGATTTTTTTGCGAATATATATATAACACTCGACAGAAGTTCAGAGTGTTTAAAAGATTTCTAAGAGTGCATTTCATGTTTTTTTGGGGACATTACTCGTAGACAGTGGTGGGAGATAAGATACTCCGAAAGATGGGATTTATGTGTTAGAAATGACAAACAATCTGTTTTCCGAATGCAATTAAACGTTAGAGAATTTCAGACTGATCTATATATAAATAAATTACACGCATCGAGTCGCAAATTTCAAATGACTACGTGAATAATTTGTGGAATTACTCCAGTAAAGAATTAAATGTAATATGAGTCTCGAGCTTAAAAATATAATTTACACAAGAGATGCATATAACAAAATTATGTGAGCGTAGTATTAGTGATCTACTACTAAATGCCCCTATTAATTACTTTAATTAAATGGCAGTCTTTCCAAACACATTAAGAAGTCTATACGTACAAATTACACGTACCTTACACGATTCAGCCTGGTGAATGATATGTTACATTAAAAAAAACTCTGAATACGATTTAAACCAGACACAATAGTGTTCGTCTATTCTGATAAGTAAAATGTATAACGATCACGCCAGGTCCATAGTCCTCTGAATGCATACCCTGAGAGATTTCGCCTAACTTGCTGTCATTTCAACCATACACAACAGGTTGACTATATGAACAGCGAAATAAAAAAAAAAAGTACAAGTCCCTAAAGTCAAGTACCCAATATAAACTCAGAGATGATCCCCAGATTTATCATTCCAACAACAACTTTTAACTATAATAAATAAAAACAAACATACAGAATACCAAAAAAAAAAAAAAAAAAAAAAAAAACTTTTTTTACAAGTATTCAAACAAGACATATTTTATTCACTCGTTAAGAAATGTTTTACTAACAATTTGACATATATTTATTCTAACAGGAGAGAAAAATATTGGGAGAGAATTGCTGTTCTCTTTTAACGAGATCTCGAGAGCCGATGAGGGGAAATGAGGCGAGATGCGCAAGACCGAACGCTCACGACTAGGGAAATGAGGGAGATCTCTCATAAAACCCTTGTATCAGCAGCAACGTCTGACTCTACATCCACACATTGTCAATATTTTGTTTTTATTGTAACAAAAAACTTTCCAACAGCAAAATGTATTCCATGTAACAAACAGTTTATATATTTGAATTTATTTAATATTTTAACCATTTCTGAAGTGGGTTTAATGAAACAGTACTTAAATTGGCGGAAATCATGTTTTTCGGAGTTGGAATAAATAGATTTTCAACGTTATTCTTACTTTTTTACTGAAAGGTCTAAATTCTTGTAAATGCAAGGGAAAATTGCAACCATTTTGAATTCTTATAGTATATAAGGAGGGATAAATACAATTTTTCTCAGTCTAAACTCGGCAACTAGCCAGTGCACATCGAAGGTGTGTGTGTGTGCATTGCAGTAGCACATATAACAATGTCAGCTGTCTACTACAGACATCAGGGAAGCATCGACATCAGTGACAAGCATTGATAAAGTGAACGATGACAGACATCGACTACAACAACAGACGCTCACTACAACATCGACTACAATGCCAGGCGTTCATTACGTCTACTACAGCTCCAGACGTCCAAAATGTCTACTACTGCTCCAGACATCCCTCACATCTACTACAGCTCCAGACATCCATCAGATCTACTACAGCTCCAGACGTCCAAAATGTCTACTACTGCTCCAGACGTCCAAAATGTCTACTACAGCTCCAGACATCCATCAGATCTACTACAGCTCCAGACGTCCAAAATGTCTACTACTGCTCCAGACATCCATCACATCTACTACAGCTCCAGACGTCCAAAATGTCTACTACTGCTCCAGACATCCATCACATCTACTACAGCTCCAGACCCAACACCGAAAACGATGACAGACGTATCTACAACAACTTCGCTACATCTATATCATTATCAACACACAACCTACAAGGCATTTCATCTCTGCATCAGGTACACTGCATCAAGGTCACTGCTGTGACAACACCGACTCTGAATGCATTGAAACATTCAATGATATTTCTACTTATAGGATGGCGAGAACCTTATTGAGTCTAGAGTGTTCCCAACTGCGAGTGCCGCCGAAAGAATTTATAATATCTTTTGCTGGCTACAAAATAAAATTAGTGTATCTGTTCCTGGCTGAACATTTAAAAGCCTATGATGATATTGTATCCTATTTACATTGTGATGACTGTCCTTACGGCATGGCTATCTGTGATAATGATGGGAACTTAACAGCATATGCGGAGGGATTGTATGTCATGCAGACCAGAACAGCTACTTGAAGCTAGAATTATTCCAGATATAGTAATGAACGATTCTGGAGTCGATGAAGTAGATTCCGAGGCGAGCACTGTCATGCTAAAAAAATTTTATATCAGAAAGAGAGAGAGACTTTTTATTTGTAAATAGCGTATAAAGAAATAATGTAAAAAATGATGTGCTGTGCTCAGGGTTTCAAAAACTACCAAAACAACTCCTTTGTAATTAAGGAGCTTGCTATTTATTATGCAACCGACCCTAATGACTCTAAAGTATTATGGTTTAAATCTCCCAGACGTTGGTACGATATTCATAACCTGAAATGGGACTCTGGTGACATAGCTTACGAAAAATGTTTTCAATATGTAAATAATTTGTTACTTGAAGAGTATCGCATATACATGCTTGAAAAAATGCAGAAGGAAATTTTGATAACTTTAACAAATGCAGAAGTAATAAATATAAGAAGATATGACGACTGTTCGAGTATTAATTCAATAGTCAAATACTATAATACAAATCACTGCGAGGAAAAAATATTCAGCTCACAATGTAAAAGGAAAGCTTTAAGAGAATATCTGTATCGACTTCCTGCCTACATGTAGAGATATTAATTTTTAGAATAAATGGTTTGTTCCAAGTAGCATAAGATTTCGAAAAAAAATGAAGAAATTCGACTCAGAGAAGATGTCATCCACTACTTTTTAGAGGACACAAGAAAGTATGGTTCCAGCCTCTAGGCAACATATGAAGAAGACTGTCCTGTTTTTAATATGTGGCCTGACAGCAAACTGCCCTGTTCTTCTTGGGACCAATATTTTAAAAATCGCAGTACAGAAATAACCAAAAACTAGGTTTTCATCAAATATAATATAAATTGATTACAGAATTTTACGATACCACCACAACCTTATGGACTGAAACATGTAATAATGAAGAACACATCATGCAAGCACAAGGCAGTAGCACACTTATACAAGCGCCATGCGGATTGTGAGACTGTGAGGTTTGGAATGGCATTGTTTGTGTCTGTAAATTTTATCTAAAAAAAATTATTGTTGAATACCTAATTTTAACTGGAAGAACATCTGTCTAGAGAGATACACCAGAGCTTCAGTTACGAGGGAGAGGTTCGACTAATCACTTCACTATGATAGTGTTACTACAAGATTCAGGCTAGTGTGGTTTGGAATTGAAGCTGAAGATAGTCCACTAGATACAGATGTGCAAATGAGATGGACATTGGCGTTTTGTGTTAATCAGTCCAAAAGAAATGTTTAAAGTTTTCGATGTATGTTACGGGCGAAATTATTATCCTTTATATAATTTAAATCCTGACAGCAAACTACCTTGTAACAAAGGTCAACTAGATTTTGAAGCTCAAAGTGGATACATCAACAAATACAATTCCTACAAGAAAATCAAATGCATTTTGCAGAAGGAATGCAGTTGCTGTTCTCTTACTACAGTTCGGACAGAACTATTAAAGGACTATATAAAAGAGTGTGCCTAGTATAAAATTGTCTCAGTCATGGCTAGGATCTTCAACCCTGCAGACATATACAAGGTCCTACAAATTGGATATAGAAGAGTGTTCTTTAAACCATATGACGGCATTCCACAAGTTCATGTCTGCAAAAATATAGAACATAGGTACTCACACTTTCGACAACAGTTTTGGCATTCACTTTGGTGACGGGATAGCATGCAAGGATTGTGCTGTGAGATATATTTGCCCCGGCAGTGACTTGCCATCAACATTAGAAGATATGATGATTGCTAGTGTTAGCAAATGACATATAAGAGGAACGGGGATACAGAGGAATCGACTATCAGCTCACCAGATCTCACCAAGGAATCACAGTTCGTTGGAAGGAGACCTGTGATGGGAACATCCACAAATTTATTTTCGAACAAGGAGGATTGGTTTTCCATCGATGTGTAACTTATCTGCATGTGAAGTGGCTAATTCAGAATGATGATATCAATGTTTCCATTGTGTCCAATGAAATACAAGTATGCATTTTTTTACTAAAAGTTTGCATTCTGAAACTTGCAGCTTATTATATTCAGATCATGTTGCTAAGGATATGTGAAAGTCGGACATTAATTTCAAATGTATGTATTGCTCTCAAGCTTTTACAGCATGTAGTAACCCAAATACTTATTATGCTACGTTAACTAACTGAAACAGTTATAAATGTCTTGTAAATCAGTACAGACCACATATAGTATATCATAAGTGTAAACTTAAGGGTGAATGCATTGTCACTTCATATTGTGAAGAAGAAAAATGTTTGAAACATCTTGTTTATAATACAGACACTGTTTTGCCTTATCAGTACTTAGAAGAATGTGATACTAATATTCCTACTTTAAATAATTACAGCAAAAACAAGTTTAGTTACACATTTAATACTGGGTGTTATTCATCAAAATGTTATGTGTATCAAGCAATTAAATTACCAAAAATAAAATTTAGCCCTAAAACACATTTCAACAAAAAAATTTAAAGAATGAATGTATAAATATACACATATTGTTCCTTGCTAAATATTCTAAGTCATGTGGGATGTCAGTAGCAACATGACATATTTTCATTCTGCAAATCATTATGTCAGTATCAAATAAGGAAAGTCCAATATAACTTATGCCCTATGATGCAATGGAATTTTACAAGAATTTACAGAAACCTGTGACAATATTTTTCATTGTAAAGTAGTTAAATTTGCTCTAGGATATGAAAAGAGTCATGAACCCATACAGTGCGGTAACTATAAGAAATATCCAGTGTTTCATATGACTACAAACACACCTTTTCCATCTAGTATAGAAGATGTGTACTCTCATTATGTTGAATGATATTCTGATTTGGTTGAAAGCATTGTTTTACATGGGACGTGTAAAACAATACTTGTAAAGATGTTATGTGCAAAGAGACAGATTGAAAACAGGATGTAAGAAATGCCCACTCCTTGAAAACAGATGTCAAGAAGGGGATCTGGATCCAATGTCAAGAAAATGCATGAAAACTTTGTTCACAGAAGTTGCTAACAGTCTATAAAATTATATGTTTTTAAAGAAAAAATGTATTTGATAGTGTTAAAATGTTTTGTGGTACCTTGTGGTAATTTTGTACCAAGGTGTAACTGTTGTACATTAAGTTTTTCATGTACCTCTATTTTTTAAATAATTTGTGTGGCGTTCTGTATTCGCTAGTGTTAAAAAATGTTTGTTTAGTATGGAAATGTTTGGAGCAAATTCTACTTGGTAGTATTAAAATATTTTGTGCCATCCTATACTTGATAGTGTTGAAATTATTGAAACAAGTGTGTAATTTGTATATGTTTTGGAGCAAAATTTTCCTACTTGCTTAAATGTGATTTTGAACAAAGTATGCTGCTTCAGTGTAAAAATGATTTATTTGAAACAGCTTATGTTTGTACATATTTTGTAAATAAATATGATGTAAAATGAATACCTTACTTAAGATTTTATTTAACCTATTTTTATTAAAAGTTAACTTGTTTTGCTAAGAATAATATTTTCTCCCCAGAGAGAGTGGAAAGTATTTAATTTGTCTTCAACAGATATATATATTCTTCAAATTTTCTATTAAACGTATGTTGCATTAACAAGAAAGAGTGCTGTAAAGACAAAAAAAATTAAATCAGTAAATTAGTTCACCAGCAATACTATTCAGCTAACAATAAATTTGAATCTGCCAAAAAATTGTCTGCTGAAAAAATATTAAATAACTTAGATGACTTGTTAAATGTCGTCTGCCTCTATAGAGTTATCAGATTAGGCATTAGTTGGAGGCTCTTGGTTCGAATCCTGTTTAAGGCATGGTATATTGTAATACATATAATGTGGGATCGATTCCTGGCTAAGACGTGGTTGATATAAGCTGAGTTAGAGTCTCGCTTAGATCATGTATGATTGTAAACTACTTTCTCACTTTCAGTGCCGGATAGATATGATTGTAATATATATATATATTCTGGGTTCGATTCCCGGCTAGGTCTTGTATAATATTAGCTAATTTGTAATTCGTTAACCATATTAAATGAAAGGATTTATCAATTAAATATAAAAGAATTAGAAATAAATGATAGTAAAAACAGGAATTCGTATATGTAAATGAATGTTGAATCATAGCATTAAGTTAATTACACCTCATAATGCATAAAGTTTGTAATCTAATAATAGTTGTTCCTATATGAATTCGTAAAATAAGAACATAATTCAAACCTAATGGCTGAAAACCGGACAATTACTCAATAAATTCATGTATACCTAAAGGTTAAAATACAGAATATCCTCACCGAAATAAAAATAAAATGTTAAATAGTTTTAATTTGTGTTGAAATAGGTTAACATTTATGTAAATTGTCTTAAAATGTGGTGTTCGTCTATTTGATATCAATTTCAGGTGAAATACAAAATATAAAATTTGATTAGAAGGGAGGGTGATGGGGTATAAATAGCACCTCCCTTCCACTGGAGCTCATTTGCTCCTGAGACTTCATGGAGGTAACATATCCTACCCTCTTGCACTTGGACAGCCAGTGAACCGGGGCTAGGGTGCCTAGATTAAGGGCAAGGGCTGCCCTCTCGTCGCTTACTTCTGCCTGTCTGTTCCACAATGATCAAGAGACCCGTCCCCCATCGCTTCAGCAGCGATGGTAAAAGCAACCCTCCTCACCTGCCAGAGAAGTCATCCGCAGAGCTTGCCTGGGACTGTGATCACCCGACCGCTTGTTAAGCTGCTGGGGTAGGCTCCCACGGAACTCTGGAGGGGATTGAGAATACCCATCCGCCTGCCTGCCCCGATGCTCACCTGATGGAGTAGATAGCATCAGGTCGACTGACCTGGGTTCGGGTCTCCTTCAAAAACCACCATCTTCTCTACAAGAGTTTAAGTAAGTGAATAATTTTTAATATAAAAATTTTGGTTTTTGGTACTTAATAAAAAAAATTTGGTGTTTTAGTTAAACTTTGAGTGAACTGTATGAATTTCGTTCGACATTTTAGCAAAATTGTTAAGACTTGAAAGAAATTTCTATCAATTTGAATGGTTGGTCTTTAAAATTGTAAAACTGGTCTTTGGAATCGATAAACTGTGTATCAAATTGAACTTTTGGTCTTTAAAATTGTAAAACAAGTCTTTGGAATGAAATGAAATAATTTCGCACTTCAGAATATTTGTTAAGTAAAGTATTCTTCAGATTTTAATGGTGTTTAATGATGTTTGAAGGGTTTTTTTTAACAACGTGAAAGGGTGGATGTTTAGGGTTGGTTTTGGCTATAATTCGGCGTGAGTAAGAGTGGATGACTGAGTGTATGACTGTGATTATGAGTGCAGAGAAAAGTGATAAAATTTAATTCCAGATGGAATTTTTTATGTACATTTGAGTTTATTTAGCAGTTTTGAGAGTACAGGTGAACCACCAGTAGTAGCATCTTACACTGTATGGAATAAAGTTGTGTCAATAACACATACCTAAAACCTCTTTTCGCTGTTTAAATATTCGCAAAAGTATGTGAAAAAACATCTAGAATGTATCACCAAGTACTCTGAGAAATTCTGGTCAGATAGGTGCATGACTACGAGTGTGAGTGCAGGGGAAATGTCATGTATTTTTCAGTATTTTTTACATACTTAATAAGAAATGTTTAAGGCAAGGATGTTTTGTGTATGAGGTATGAACTTTGGAATGGGAGAACTATACAGCTCATGCCAAGCCTGAGGGGGAAATGCTTAATGTCAGCTAACAAGCTTGTTCAGTATGAGTTGCCTGGTGAATTATGCATGATGATGTATATATGAGCCTTGAGTATTTCTAACAAATGAAATGTTTTGAAGTGTAAGTGATGGGGTGGTTTGGGTGAATGAATTAGTTATGACATTTCCTTTTCAAAGTTGATGAGATTTCAAGTATTTTTAAGTTTCAGAAAATTTTACTTCGAAAATGCATGATTGTCTAGTAGTAAAAAGTATTACAAGTTTGAATTTTAGTAAATTGACTGAAATGTGCATGCAGGTTTGTATAGCTGTGAAAGTGTTGTACATTTAGTTTTATAGTGTAAAGTTTTTTACATGTTTTGAGGGTAACAGGGTAATTCCCCTTGCGCAAAATTTCCATATTAAAAGGAGTTTCGAAGATTTTTAAAAATGTTCTGACCGTGTAAATTAATATATTCTTTTGTGGTGTATCACTACATAAAAATTTTTATTGGTATAGAAATTTTATTTTTTTACAGTGTGGAAGTTTCCACACTGTAAAAAAATAAAATTTCTATACTTTTATTATTTATACTTTTATTATTAATTGATGGTGTAAATGATTTTACTGTATAAAATTTAATAATTTTTTGACAGTGTATGATTAAACTATTTTTAAAACAGTGCATATTAAATTTCAAATTTTTCTCTCACAAAAAATAAAATTTAAAGGAGACTTAAAACTGAAATGCAATAACGTGAGTTTAAATTTCACTGTTATATTCTGTGTGGCTGGAGAAAAAAGCATATCTTTTGAAATAAGATGAGAGCAAGATAGGTCGCGAAGCACGGTTAATTCATAACTGGAGAAGCTCAGGCTGCTTGACAAGGAATTTTGCAATGGAGAGGCACAGTGGAGGGCAGGGCTGGAGGGGATGTGCCCATTCTCCTTCCTGCTGGTGTGCATGCGCACCCACTGACTTTGCATGTCAGTGTGAAGAAGGGGTAGGATGTTTGGCAGGGCTGGAGGGGAAGTGGCAAGTTTTCCCATCCCTCAGCACAACACAGAGATGCCTGCAGGGTCTACGTGATGAGTAATGGGAGAGGAAAGGGAGCAGGCGATGAAGGGTGTTACCAGGCGGGTGCAGAAGGGGGAGAGCGACCATACCGTGGTGCACCCGGGTGCTAGTGGCAGCTTAGTGTGCTATATTTTCCATTCTCTTGCCCGCTTCATGCCATGGACATCTCCCGTGCACAGACTGGCCTGGCTTGTTCTTCAATCACATCATTCATAGTTCACTGTACAAGTGGCCATTCGGGCTGTCGAGAACTTGGCCCGTATATTCCATATTGTGTTTTGTTTCTCCTCGCCTGCTAGTTACCTGCCTCTCGTCCCCATTGTAAGTATTTAATTTGCTACCTAGTCACAGCTCTTGCTCCTGTCTTTCCCAACAAACTAAAATTTAAAATGAAGATAAAATAATTTTTTTTCTGGGATGATAGTAATGAAATTATGTTTTCATTTATATTATATGTGTATGTGTGTAAGTTATTAATGGTCTCTTATTTCTTTTTTTTTTTTTTTTTCAAAATGAAGGGGTCACTTCCATTTAAATCATTGTGGCATTGCAATTTTTTATTGGAGAAACTAATGAAAGTTTTTAGTTAGGTGAAAATGAGTGAACATAAGTGATCCAGTATTGACATATTGCTTGAAGATCTTTACTTAAGCAATTCCGATTTTAAATCACAGAGGGAAAGACAAACAAGCTGTCGAGACAGGGTCCTTTCGCCTAAGCGGACACAAGTGAATCTCTTGGAGTACAATCTCTACTTAAGTGATTCGAGCATGGATTCGCTTATGGACACAAAACCAAAAGGTCAAAACATGTCTGCTTCCCCATACAAGAGAAGGTTGATCTTTTGAATGGCGACTTAATTCAATCAGACTCAGAAGAATGTTGTGATTTAGAGAGTGCTCAAACCGTTTCACAACCGACTCTCGAGTAAGTTAGAGATATTTCACTAAGGGAGCTGGAAAATAATTCATTTTTTGATTCCCAAGCCTCAGCTATTGGCTACTATGTTCGCGGGATGACTAAATGGCGTGTAGATACTTAACAATCTATTAGAGTCTGATGCAGATTTTCTTATTATTTTTTTTTCCAGAGGTGCAAAGTCCCTATTAAGTTTAATAATGGCATCACCCCGGCTAGTTAGATTATCTGTTTTTGTAGCAGGTAAGTACTTGAAATCCCCAACAGTGGAGGAAGGCACTAGAGAGACTTTTTATTTTTAAAGCAAAGCACTCCCTGTACTCCATTCATATGATATTGGTTTAATCTATGATGAGAATATCGTTCCTTATCTCAAACAGACTTGAAGAGTTTAGAGTGTGTGGTTCTGGCTGGTGTCTGCAAATGTTGACGTACATGGACATACATGTGAGTCATATTAGCCATTCACCGTCGGTGCTACGAACACTAAACTACACAAGTTTATTGCTGATTTTGCTTTATCTCAGTCTTTCGAGTTTGTGGCTGCTGGTTGTATTTACAAATTAGTTGATAAATTATTTTAACTTACAAAGTGGGTTGCAGGAATTTACAGCATCATTGTTCCGATGAACCTCAAAACCCCTGCTGATGAAGCTAGGTTGGCGGCTAAGATAAGTTGTCACATTTGTAAAGAACTGCTCGGTACAGATGATATTGTGGTCGACCATGACCATCTGACTGGCGAAATCAGAGGCCGCGCACATAATAAGTGCAACTTGAATTTCAGACTGTCCAAAAGACAACTTGTTGCTGTTTTCTATAACCTGCAGAATTACGATGCTGACTTTCTTATCAACCCCTTGGCTGAACATCACGTAACGTTACATGACGGAGCCATGGAAAGTGAAAATTCTGGAAAAATTCAAGTTGTTGGAATGTCCCTTGAAAAATAAAAATGTATCACAAAACAGATTCCCAATTTGTCTGATTGCAATGGAAAGGCACAATGTTTCAAGTTAAGATTTATTTAATCATTCCTATTCATGAGCACCTCTCTGGAAACTTTGGCAGGCAATTTGCTACCTGTGCAATTGAGTATCACCCACTCGATGTTTCCAGACAACACCCAGTATGAATTGGCAAAATGGAAGGGAGATTTTCTTATGACTTTGTTAAGTTGCAGACAGTCTGATTAGCAATTCACTCCCACCAAATGATGCATTTCATAATTTGACGAGAAGCAAAGGTATTAGCGATGAGGATTACACTCTCGTTCAAGCCACTATACTATATAAACTTGCTGCAGTATGCCATTCATTACTTATGTGTGGACATTTGTTTGCAGGCAGATGTTTTTAAGAATTTCATGACCACATGTTTGGTTCATTATGGTCTTGACCCGCCATGAATGTCACAGCTCCATCTCTTTCATGGGACACTTTATTGTTAATGGCATGCTCGCAGCTAGAGCTGTTGACTGATCCTGATATGTATCTTTTTGTAGAATGCGGGGTTAGGGCCGGCATTACCCAGGTTTCGAAAAGATGTGCGGAAACCCACGATGTTTACATGCATGAGGACTACGACCCCAGTGTGGCATCGAAATATATATGCAATTTCGACATCAATAAACTGTACAGTCATACGATATGGTCCAAACATCTGATTGGTAATTACGAGTGGATTGAGGCTGATGTGTTCCCTTCATGGGATTTTGTAAACACAGTGAATGATGGTGACACATGTTTTTTCGTGGAATTTGATCTGCCTTTTCTGGAGGAGTGCCATGATAAACTATCTGATCTACTTTTGGCCACAGAAAATGGCATACCCCAGAACGGCTCACATGAGAAACTTCTTTTAACACTTGTGCCGCATAAGAAATATGTGATAGATGGGAAACACTGAGGCAGTACTTGATGTGCGAGGCCAAACTTGACTCTGTTCATCGTGTTTTGTGCATTGAGCAGAAGGCATGGATAGCTCCATATATCGAGTTTAACATTGAGAAACATGCCCAGGCTGTAAACACATTCAAAAAAATTGTTTTTCAGGTTGATAAAGAATTGTGTTTACAGAAAAACCTTGCAGAATATCCACTGGGAAAGGGACATCAGAGTCGTTTCGACATATGATACTATATATCGGGCTACAGAGCTGATAGGACATCCGACATTCCAGGTGCAGCAGATTATCGATGAAAACTTGGCCCTTATCAACATGTCAAAGAGTTCTGTTGCATTCAACAAAGCTTTGTACTCTGGTATTGCCATTCTCGACCTTTCAAAATTGACACTCTCTGAATTACATTATCAGTACATGTGTACAAAATTTCTTCGGCCAGCTTTGCACCTCCTGTATTGTGACTATAATTCCCCAATCTATTCTGTTTTTTGTGATAACATATAATGTTATTACTCAAGATTTAAGGGCATGGTTTGATACATCCAACTATCTGCTCGATAACCTGCAAGAATTCCCTAACAGGAACAATGGTCATACTAGGGCGATGAAAGGTGAATGTGCTGGGTGCAAAATAAACACAGATTGGGGTTATGTCCTAAGCTTTACACATACATTGTTGCGGATGAACAATGTATTCATAAGGCAAAGGGTGTAAAATGCAACGTGATGAAATCACTCAGGTACGAGGATTATCGAGATTGCCTCGAAAATTTCACAATGGTAATGGGGACCCAATAAGAGTTCAATTCATGTGATCATCAAGTCTACACCAAATGCGTAACAAAGGTAATGTTATCAGGTATAAATTATAAGCAGTACAATGAGGCAGATGGAATATTAACCTTGCCTTGAAGGGACAATTGAATACCTGAGTAATTTTTTTTATTTTCCTCCATGTATTAATTGTAGCACCACAGTAAATTTATAGACCTCCCAACACCACACACCACCAAGGACGTCCATCTGCCACCACTACATGCACCTCCTGTTCCACACTCATTGCAGCTGTCTACATTCATCATCGAAGCGAACTACACCAACTACAAACACAATCGCAGATAACTGCATCAACTACTAATATATATAACTAATTGCATCACTTCTGTTGTATTAAAATCCAATGCTGCTGTCTTCTGTTTGCCTAAGTATACTATAAAGAATAGATCTATCTTCGATATTTTACCCCTTGTCAATTAACAAAATTAAATTCGCAGTAGAAAATGCATGCACGTGAGGGTGTTGTAGCAATAATTTGGCGTGTGTGAGTGTCAGATAAAAATACCGGGTATGACACATACAAAAGAACACTTCAATGAAAGCATATTTTTTAAACTCCTTGAGAGATTATAAATATGCTTTTTGTATATAAATGCGAAAATGTGTAAACTCAATATTTGTTGTAAATAGTTATTTTTTTTGTATATGTAAAGCTGTTATGTAGTGTTTTAGTGTGTGTAAATAATAATAGTTTTATGACAAAATAATGTATTTTTAAACTTGTTTTTTTTAAATAATTATCAATAACTTGTGACTTGCAATATTTGAAAATAATGATTTTTTTTAAATTAATCTGGTTTTAATCTTAAAGTAATTAATTCGGTAAAAGAAATTTGTGAATAATGAATAGTTTGTTGTAAAGTAAATATTTTTGTGTAATATTGTAAATACTTAGGTTTAAGAATCATATTTGAAAATAATTTTTTATAGTAAAATGTGAAAAAGTAATAGTGTGTATCTTGTTATTTTTTTAATACCGTATGTCAGTAACTTTTTGTTCAATAATTAATTACCATTCATGGTAACAGGCTAAGTATTTGTCATGAAATAAACCTGCACTGGGATGAATAAGTTTTTATTGCAAAGGAACGAGGCAGCAAGTTAAATGTCTTCGTACACTCCAGCTGCTTAAATCGAAGGTTGGAGTAGCAGACACAATGCTCAGCTGGCCAAATTTATGACATTTCAGGAGAATATATTAAAAGCGAGCCTCGAATACCTTTACAGAGGCAGGTAGCAAAGATCATCGTTCCCTCCTTGCCTACAAGAAACCTCTTGAAGATCTCGGGAGACAATTGTTGAGGTATACAACATCAAAGTGTCATACCAGACTACATAATCTACCTAAATGATCCCACTTTAGTTATTAGTCTGTCTCGCGAACTCGTGACCGTATCTTAATGCAATATTATTGATGCTCCAGCATCTACTTGCCTATAAAGGTATAGTAACACTATTACAAATATAAGTCTTCTTCCTTTGCTTCTTTCTAAAAAGCCACCTTTTATAACATGTTTCTTTAAAATAAACTTTTTAAATATGCCCCTGCACAGGCTAAATATCAAAGGGAGAACACTATTCTAATGTTGTAACAAAACCTGAAGGAACCTTACATATAATGGTACATATCTCATAAATTCCTTCATCCTCGAGAATTGGAAGCCTATTTTACAAAGATTTGTAGACATACCCAGTCTTATATATTAATATTTTGACCCTGTCATAGCGATCCATTACTCCTAGTGCTAAACGAGTGGCAAATATTTTCGTACAGGCACAGATACACAGTCTACTGGATTACATCATTCCCCGTAATTTTCTTTGAAGAACACCGCAGTTAAGGCCATTGACAGACAGCCAATCACACCCAGTGGTGATGTCATGCAGCCACTGTGTGGCTATAGCAGTATTAACAGTGAGTCGTTTAGAACAAACACTGGATGTCGAATGCATATAGATTAAGAATAAGGTAGACCGATCTCGCTGACTGTGCACATTCAGTCTCTGTGTCCCAACATTAAATTGCTCATGTCCAGCAATACAGCATGGATTAAATTTGTGGGTAGAATAATGATTAGCAAATAAGTGCTTTGAGATATTTGTATAATACCCCTAACAAATATTTTAATGCAGTTTGTTGAAATTCAATTCGGTAAAAACATTTTCTTCTTATAAAAAAGCTTGTAGATTGAAATATAAGAAATAAACCAACACTTTAATCACTGTCGACTGTGTGAATTTGACTGTTGTGTTCATTTGGGTTAAATCGATATTGGGTACACGTGCAGAAGACGAATGAGCGGTCTAACTTATATGTTTCTATGGGGATGCCATGCCAGGCACATCCGATGTGGTGGTTTGAGGACCGTCACAATTTTCTGCGCACTCTGCTATTTGATTTGTTTACTGGCTGTGACCAGATTGGGGTGCGTGTAAAGAGTATAGGTTATGCAGATAAACTACTTTGTGTTTTTAATATTCGTTTGTGGTATTATGGCGACAGATGTGAAGACACTCTGGGCACACAAGTTGAGTAAAGAGAGCTTGCAAGGGATCCTCAAGGATGCTGGAGTGGAGTATGTAGTTACAGACACCATAGATGTTTTGAGAAAGCTCTCGAGGCATTTGGTATGGGCTGATGATGACTCGCAGGTGTCAGAGGCAGTATATATAGGAAATATTGTTACGCGAGTTCCATTGTTTAAATTATTGCCTTATTTCCAAATGATCTTCAGAATAGATTGTCATGGTCGTAGACAATTAGTTTACAGAGAGTTATAAATTTTCTTGTTGAGTTAGGAAAAATAATTATACTTGATGTCTAAGAGAGGCAAGTTGTATATGCCACATTGTTGATTCGGGTTCCTGAGGCATTGTAATGTATCTGGGGGAAAACCACCGGAGAGAATTGGTAACTTACTCATCTAAACAAGGCATTAACCATGCGAGTCCAATCTGAAGAATGCATTATGCACATGTGTGAAAATTCTCGATAGATATAATAGAAATGAGAAACCTATGCATGAATTTGTGATATGCACAATGCGGTCCATGGAAATATGGTGTATTCCTTGTGATAAAAGTTCTACGACTGAAGTTATTTTTTCATGGTTTATCTCCTCAATACAGTAGAGTTTTGTTATTTTTTCAGAGGAGCCAAATTATTTTAATGAGCTTTTAGAATTAGTATCAAAGGTGGAGGTTATCTTGGGGGATGTCCATCAGGCGAAATACAAATGTGGAGTATGTGGGGAAATAAATCATAGTACTGAGCATTGCCTTCAGGGTAAGAAACAAAAGGTTGTTGGTTCTGTCATTGAGAGGGTGGACATGAAGGAAAATAGTGAGAAAGATAAGAAAGAAAATAAAGCAGAGAAAGGAGCAGATAATGGGTAAAGTGGAAACTGATGTACATAAGGAAGTGAGTAAGGAGAAGATAATTTGTTTTGAATATAAGAAAGATGGTCATATTCGGCAGTTTTACCCTGTCTTACAGAAGTGTAACAATAAAGAGAATGGATAAATAAAAGTTGAATGTTTTTATGTAAAGAGATTATTGTCACTCGTTTCAAAAGCCAGTGGGCATAAATTGTGTGCATTTTGTTAAGACCAGAAAGATGGAAGGATTGGTGTTTGTTTCAGTTCTGGTGGGAATAAGTACTATTATGGCTTTGCTTGATTCTGGAGCTTTAACCTCCATCATGAGTACTGCTTGTTGTAATAAGTTAATGGCAGATAATCCGTTAGGAACAATTAATATAAGGAAAGGACAGCAAATGGTGTTTTCTATATCTGATGGAGGATCAGTTTTTCTAAAGGCATAGCCACTATGAAGGTAAACATTGAATGCCTTTGGAAGGTTATTTTCTGTCTTATTCAGGACCTGTTTCATGATATGATTTTGGGCCTTGATTTCGTGGGAAAAACACAGGCACACATGAATTATTCCCAGAAGTGTTTTATAGTTTGGGTTTGCTCCTGATAATACAATCTCACTCGAAGGAAGGTCACTTTACAAGAGGAAAATCCAGGTACACACCTCGAATGAACAAAAGAACAAGAAGATAGAAACCATCAAATAGTAGTTTTCGTATGTTGTTACTAATAAATAAGGCCATTGTAGTAGTATCCTACTGTTTTACAATTGAAGGATTCAGAGTTTGTAGTTTCCATGCCATATTATGTATCTCCTCCGAAGGTGAACATTTTGAAAGAACATTTTGCTGAAATAAAAAGTCAGGGTGTTTTTTGAGGATTCTCAGAGATTAAATGTGAGTCCGGTTTTTCTACTCCTAGAGAAAACCCAGGGAAAGTATAGGATAATATGTGTTTACCGAATGATAAATAAGAAACTATATCTGGACCCTTATACCATTCCTCATATGGATACCATTTCTCAGCATATTGGCCATGCTCATTACTTTACTATTTCGGATTTTAATTCTACCTTTTTTCAATGTGAGTTAGAATTATGGCCGAAAGAATCTCTTGCTTTTGTGACCCCATAAGGATTATATATGTGGACTCAGTTATCAATGGGGGCAAAATTGTGGACTTTAGACTATGTCTGGAGTCCTCTTTAAGGTTTTGGGGAAGTATGTTTATGACTTGATATTTCTATATATTGGTGATGTTTGCACTTATATACGTGCATATATATTTTTTTTTTTGAGGAGCATATGGAGCATGAAGGAGAGTGTTGAAAATACTGCAGGAAGCAGTGCTCACAGTAAATCAGGAAATGTGTCTTGGCCATAGACACATGTCGGATACTTTGGGTTTGTAATTTTAGAGAATATTCTTATGACAGATCCTGATAACGTACAGCCAATAGTATCCTTTCCTGTACCTAAGTATTTGAAAGGGGTGAGACTTTTTTGGGCATGTTAGGATTCTATGCTACGTTTATTCCTGATATCGCTACACTTGTATAACCATTGAATTATCTGAAACAGAAGAATGTGCAGTTTAGTTGGGGTCCACAGCAAAGAAATGTTTTTTTTTTTCTGCAGAAGGAAAAACTTTCGTAACCAACTGTTTTGACACTGGTAATTTTTTTTTGAAAGTTTAGTTTGTATGATGAAGCTTAAATGGTTTCTGTGGACGCTGTTCTTAATCAGAAGGTAATTGGTACAGTGGCGCCTGTTGAGTTCGCTAACAGGTTGTTCATGAAGGCAGAACAAAAACACACGACATATGAAGACTTATGTTTGACTTGCTTGTTAAGGATGACAAATTTGGTAAATTTATGTAGGAACCACCATGTTTGATCTCTTTGCCGATAACTAAGCCCTGAGTTGGTTTCTAATTAGCATCTAATATACCTGTAGGGTGGTTAAAGAGGTTGTTAGTGAGACTGACAAGACTTAAATTGATATACATCATGTAAAAGGCATTGAAAATATAGTAACTGGTTGTTTATCCCATATGTTTAATGAGGAATAGTGTGAGCAAAATGAAAGTGAGGGTGGAAATGGGATGGAGAAGATATAGTATAGGGATTAGGGTGAAGAGTTTGAACCCAGGGAAAGAGAAGGGACAGAGAAGACAGAAATTAATGACGAGTATTAAGTATTAAGAATTTATGAAAAAAATATAATGGGGTAAGGGAGAATTTAGTATCTATCAGGGATTGCTGGGGAAATGGACAAAGTCAAGGAAGTTTATTGTCCCGGTCCTCTCTGATTTGAGAAAGATGCTCTTTACCTATTATCACGAGTCCATGAAGGGTGGACATATGGGATGAGGTAACACCATAGCTAGTAGTCAGGATTTGTTTACATGGCCAGGGATGAGGACAGAGATTGAGGAATGGGTGAAAATTTGCAGGGACTGTCAGCAGGCAAAAGTTAGAAACACAAACGGTTTAGGGAAACTGCTTGGTTACAGTATGTGGTTTCCCTGGGTAAAGTTATATTTGGATATCGTGGGTTCTTTGCTTTGCAGTACCTCAGGATTTATTTTTATTTTAGTTGGTGTTGAAAATGTCACGAATTTTGTGTTTTTTTCTTCTTCCCTTTGAGATGTACAAAGGCACCTAAAGTATGGCAGATTGTATTACTTGCATTTGGGTCTTCAGTGTATCAGGTTTGCGACAATGCTATTAACATTCATCATTGGAAATGAAAGAGTTAATGGTTTGTTGGGGAGTAAAGCTAATACATACCTCTTCTTACCATCCACAGGCAAACTTTGTGAAACATTATAATAGAAATCTAAACGTTGCACTTAGAAGTTGGTACTCACAGAAAGTGGGATGATGTGTTGAATCATGGTGGCTTGTGTTTTAATAATTTAAGTAGCAGTGCTACTAAATGTATGGCTGCAGAATTGTTTTTTGGTAGAACATTTTTTGACCCTTTGTTAAAAGCTTGGTGTTTACATACTCTCTTATGGAAGTCAGTAGATCCAAAGAATCTGGGGGAAGTGTGGGATAATGTTTCGTTAGCTCTGAACGATTATAATGAGAGGTTCAAATGAAAGTATAATAAAACAAAAATTAGGTATCCTTGAATATGGGTGGTTTGGTATTAGTGGAATCTCATTTTCTTCTTCAAGGGATAATTAGTTTTCCGCTAAATTTTCTTCAAAATGGCTTGGGCCATATAAGGTAGTGGCATTTATAACTCCTGTTACATTATTACTATAGGATCCACTTATTCCAATGAAGTGGCAGAAGGTTCATGTAAGTAATGTAAATATATTTGGTGAATAGTTTTAGAGTTTGTGTTTATGAAGGTTTTAAATGTGTGGTTAATGGTGTTTTTAGTGCTGCCTTTCTTATTGGAGGGTTGAGGGGGAAGGAGGATGCTACGGAGTGTTGCTCCATCACCATGTGTTTTATGGAAGTGTGATGGTCATATCTGTGTGGCATTTCCAGAATTGCCTTTGTGTCCTCTCCCTCGGGTGTGAATGTTTGACTACTGTCGGCGTTTCTGCCTGCAGGACATCATTGATCGATTGATTGCAGCGCGAAGTGTGGAAGGGACCACCTATGTAAATTAATGTCGATTTGTTCAGAATGTGTTATTGTACCTTTGTTTCTTATTAGTGTCATTATAGAGAACGCTGAATCTGGGCCTTGTGTATCTAGAGAATGGGGTGTGCTGGAGAGGGCTCTGACCAGTATATAACGGGCATACTCTGGGCTATCGCAGAGATCGTCGCCGAGTGTTTGGAAGGCTCGTTTGGGCAGGCGCAGTGGCGGATGCATAAAGACCTTCACCATGATACGCAGAGGTTTGAGTATGATGCAGGAATTCGTCTCTGGACGCCGAGAGTGGGGCGCAATCTCTGAAAGATTGAAATTGGGACTTAGATACTGGACGCTCAGAGTTGAACTTAGTTTCTGTACGAGCAGATGTTGGACTTCGTTTTTGACGCCCAGAGTTTAAACTAGTCTCGGAACAGTGAAGCCAGGTCTTAGTGTTTGGATGCTCAGAGTTGAACTTAGTATCGGAATAGTGAAGACGAGACATAACCTTTTGGATGCCCAGAGGAGAACTTAGCGTTTGAGCTAGTCGATGTAAGCCTTTTTTTTTCTGAGTACCCAGAGTGGAACTTAACATCTGAACTATGAATACAGGACTTCGTGCTTTGAAGTACAGATTCGGGTCTTAGACTTGTGGGGACACTGGAAGTAGTTGGTATTCTGGGATACTGGTATAATTTATGAGTATGAATTATTTTTGTAAGACTGCGAATTGTTGTGAATATTAATTATCACTATCTACTTCCTATGGACGTACTGCTGAGGGAAATACCCTCGGCTTTAATGTTTAGTGGGAAATGGTGACTTTGTATGAAGCATGAGAATATATATTGAATTGTGATCGGGAGCCCCTGGTTTGGCGACAAAAGGCGTTGGTAACCTTCATTAAAATATTGTGGTATTGTTTTTTTAATGTATGTGTTTAGTCGAAATGTTTTTTGGAGAATTACTGGATGTTTTAGGTATGTTGTATGGAATCTTAAAATAAATGTAATGTGAATGATTTTTGAAACTGAACTGGAAACAGATTTTTAATAGGCCTATATATGTTAATTGGAAGGGGAACAGTAATGCGCTGCAGGCAGAAGCGATGGCAGGAGTCGAACGCTCGCACCCGAAGGAGTGGAGGGAGGGAGAGAGAGAGAGAGAGAGAGAGAGAGAGAGAGAGAGAGAGAGAGAGAGAGAGCCAAATCTGGGAATATGGCACAGATATTGCCATCACACTTCCCTGGCAACACACGTGATGGAGCAACACTCGGTCACACCCTCACGCACAGGCTATGGGGGAAAAAAAAAACTTAAGCGTTCCAACTTCAATGTGAGATCACAGAACACTTTAGAACACAGAAGCGAAACAGTCGCTTATACGACGATCTTCAGCCACACATGTCAGCAAAATGGTGGCAATGGCCAGCACCATGTCGGAACGTCGTGCACCAATTAGGGCCTGGTAATCTACTCGCCAGCCGGAAGCACAGCCAATAGGGAATCTTCCGCCGCACGCAGTTGCCAGTAAGACTCGAGACCATCGCTGAATCCTCGCCCAGCCACACTGAGGAACCGGTTTCGTTGTATCAATTAAAGTTTGTTTGTTGCAACAAATTTAATGGTTTGTATAGGGACAGTAAAATATTTTGGTTACGAAACCAAACTATATTATTATTCTTATTTCGTTGTCTCAAAAATATTTGGTTACTAAAGATTAGCCTGCCTCTATGTAAATAAAGCAGTGCTAGTTAGTATAAAAAACCCGGGAGCCCGAACGAGTATCGAACCTCCATCATCTGAGCCCGAGCGCTATGTCTCAGCAACCCCAGGTATAGTGATTATTAACAAGAAATGCAATTATTTTAAATTGATAATTTAAAGTACTGGACAATGTGTGCAAATACATATTTCAAGATTTCTAGCTTTGCTGTATTTTTCACTGTTGAACTTGTTATTTACACTGTTAAAAACGTTAAGCAACAATATATGCACTAGCAAACATTATTACTAAACTAATTGTCCAAAAAAAGGTGCAAACGAATACTCGAGCTGCTTTTTCGAACGAAGGCAAACAAACGAGTGGCCAAACAAATATATATATAAATGATTCAAGAATTTTTTTTGATAGCCTAATGTATTTGGTCCAACTCAGAGGTTTCGTTTATGCAAACATGTATTTGGTTACGAGAACAAAATTAATTCTGTTGCTTTTCAAGTTTTCTCTACTCAACAAAATATTTTGTAGGGGCAACTGGAGGAAATTATATCTAACAACCAATACAAACAAATATTTCGTTGTCTGTTCTCTCAGTGCAGAGCATGAGGACGCCCATGTCAGTGTAACAGCCACGCCCTTTTGTCTTTGTGTACTTGTATACTGTGTGATGAGGTCATCCACAGATTGGTGACAGTAAGTTTACCTTTTTCCGCTGAAATATATTTCTTCGAGCGCGTATTAACGTTTTTACTTGGAAATAAATGATGAGTGAATCGGGGAAGTTTGACAGCATCTGAACATTGTATAATGACTAAATCATGAACTATTACGAAGCACACTGCTGATGAGAATGCATACGGGACTATCCCCTTAGCACGCACTATAAAGTAGCCTTCTGTCATTAACAAACAATTTCAAATAAATTACTTATACGACTGTTTCATAATGTCTCTCGTAAAAAAAATATAAGCTGAAATAAAAACGACACAAAATAACACATCAAACACACAATTAGAATAATGTGGCTATCACCCGCTAGTGGACACAGAAGAAACACTATGACGATAAGTCTCCGAGAATATAGCGTAAATGCCATGGTCTACCAACACAAATTCCGCGGGGCTGACTGAATATTCTGATGACATTTGTCTGAAAGGGGGGGCAGATGAGGCAAAACACACAGAGAAGGGATTCGCTGGTCTCAGAACGGTTGAACTGGCAGCAAATTGTGGACTCAAGTTCGATTGCTTGGACCGTGGAAGGATCTATAGACCGACAATTTCTAATGAAGGCGAGTGCAGCATATTCTACAGGCCATCTCACTGTCGACTTTGCATGCCATACGAACTCATTAGTTGAGGAAGAAAACTTGTTTATGTGTTTATAAAATTAATTGGCAGATAATTTGTAGTAAATATATTTAATTTTGTAATTTCACACATCGCCATTTGTGTCACAATGTTCCTGAAAATATTTTAAAAATGTTCTCAGTAAATGAACTTTGTTAGCCAATAAGCTATGCCCTGTAATTCATAATGATCGGTGCATTTTTAGGGCTACTTTCATGAGAAATTATAGACTACGATATCACCTTTCTCTCTACTGGTCTGTGGCTCCTAGATGCTCAACTATTTTGCGTATGAGAAAATTTTACAGTAGTTTAAACGATTTCGATTGACAAAATTAAACTACAGTCATTATAATTAACACTTTTTGACGATATCTAACAAGCGATGTCACTGCGTTTGAATAAGATATTGCTTGGTGCAATAACATGTTTAAGAATTATGGTAAGGTAATTGAATCATACTAGAATATAATATTTCTTAATATAAAAAACTATTGTTAACGACATGGCGATGCCATTTCTTTTGAAATAAAAAACGTATTTTAGTGTTATTATGTTTCTGTGGGAGAAACCTTAGGAAATGCAAATGATTATTAAAGTTTTCGACGATAATGAATTGTTGTTTTCATATTTCAATTTGGCAGCAATTTGAAAAATTTAAAACTATACAATTAACATTTTGAAACTTTGCAATGATTACACCGAATTCTGTAACACATATCTTCGTTATGTTACAATTTTGTAAGATAGTGCTCTCTAAAACAAGTTGTGTTTTTATATCACAATAAATACATAGTCTAGTTAAATTTTGAATAAAAGTAGTGATACTGTACGCTCTCTTACACACGAATATGTCGGTACATGAGAAAACCACTTTTGAAGGTATGGACATATAAATATTTTAAGGGTAGAATGCCATATCCGCCGAACCATTCTACCGTTATCAACCAAACTAGACCCGGCAGTAGTTGCCACCAGCATTAAATATACTAATTAACATTCTATATTGTCAGCCATTTTGGAAGAAAGTCTTATCTGAGTTATTAGAGTTGTAACGCCGTATCTTTGGAACTACTCGCCCAATTCGTACCGATTGGGCGGTCGTAGTGCGGTAGGACCCAAAGGGTATAGACTGTTCATGGTAAACTGAGCACTTCTGAAAGCCCTGCTTAAGTACTACTTGTATTCACACTGTGTATTCTTCCGCCATACATAATATTATAATTGCATGGGCCTGAGCACTTTATTCATGGGTCGATCAAGTGAAACTGTAAAACTATAATAAAATTGAATACTGTACAAATGTGCTCATTTTTAAATTTTGATGCACTAAAGAAAAAAATATAATTTAAGTTATTACAAATGGTTACCGAACACTTTTTGCTATACGTTAATATATGGAACTACTTTCCCTCCAGCACTACCAATTTTACTTGGCGCATGTCACTTACTGCGCCCGTTAAAATATATGCACGTAGAAGCAGGGACTTTTTCCTAAGGTTGATTTCAAAACATCTGACATTATTATGAACAGTCTTTTAGAACGCTATGTAATATAAATTATATGTTATGCCACAATTATACTGTCAGTATAATATTTAAGACGATTAGTATATTTTCCCACAAGGAGGATATATAATTTATTAAATTTATCAATGCCACACAAAACGTTTATTTGTACACCACATTTTGAATGTTGGAAGCAACTAAGCGAAAATATTAAATTAACTGGTCCATAGCATCTTAGCTTTCTGTGCGCTTTTTTTGGGGAGATGATATCACATGCTATGTAAGTTCTTGTCATAACGAAATTCATTCGGGTATCGACGTGTTAGTATACACTGAGTAATTTTAATTGATGCGTCACGGGTTTTCAAAATTACTACTTGTTGTTTCAATTGAATATTATATAACTGAAATGGCCAACTGATCTGAAATTTACTCGGGATGCTGGTAGTTCATACCATGTCCATGGAATTCACTATTTAGGATATAACGTCCTCATTTTGCCACGTTGTGTCTATAATTAAAACTAAATTATCTTCTCCTGGGAACTTCTCAGTCTACTCTTACATTTTCTGTTTAGGCAGCGTTACGAAGAAAAGCCACCTTAAAGTTATATATTACCTTTAAGGAAACAGTGTGTTCTTCGTAGATCATGTATCTGATACCATAGCAATTAATTTACTCAATCTTTGTGTGCTGAAATATCTTCTGCGCGCAAAAAAATTTGATAGATAACAGCGTTAATTGTCCACCATTTAGACAGTTTCTGTCACCAAAAATTATTTATAGCTACTAAACTTCTATTTAGGCAAAACCTAATTCACTACACTCAAACATAATTAAACATTTCTTGGGCTTGTAAATAAAATAACGTATGTTACTTTCTAAGAATTTGAAAACCTCGTCTAAACGTATCGCATATATGTTTAGAAGAAGTTAGGATTTGATAATAAAAATGATTTTTTCCGTGCAAAATATTTGGTTAGTCGTACAATCTAGGCCCTATAAAACTTATTAGTTTCCTGTGGTTATAGCATGAAGTCGAAACAATGGATTGATGGTGTGGCGCGATATTATTTAAATAAATAATTTGGCTTTGCGAACACATTTAATTCATTCGGAGGAACTGAGGCTTGGTTCTACAAGAAAAATAACGTTTGGCTGAAGGAAACGCCATGAAAACAAATATATTTAGTATATTTAAACAATTATTTTTCTCAGTGTACAATACCATAAAGGAGTATTGTTCAAATACTTCAAATAAAGGTTATGTTCTCAATCAGAATGATAGCGACCTCCCGTGGCGCATTCGATTGGTGCGCCACCGATCTGGGGTGCGGGAGGCTCTGGGTTCGAATCCCGGGTAAGGCATGGGTGTTGATTTAAGTTAAGTTATAAGTTAGTCTGTAAGCCGTCCCGTGCTAAGTTATCGAGCATAAAACCTGGTGACGTTAAAAAGCCCTTTACAATACTCAATCAGAATGATATAATCTTGTTCTCCAAGCAAACATGTAGTGAACCAGGAACGCTGTACTTCTCACGCTCGGAGTGTTTTCATTTGTAAGCCATGGACACTGTCGACCTCAATCATGTCTCGCGGACGTGGTGTAGCCTAAGTAGCTACCACAGGTATGTCCTCGGTAATTACCAGTGAAGACACGTGGGGGGACGCAAATACGAGTGCCCTGCTTTCAGATGTGGCGACAGCAAGTCTGCACAGGCGAGAGCACAGCGACTACTCTGCTGAGTGGACGGCCCTGATTGGCCAGCCAGTTGCCGTTTCCTCGCGGGCTTTGTGGTCGTGATGGGGTCGCGTGAGAGACTCTTGTGCTTTCGGCTCCCCACCTGGTCAGTTTTGGTTCTGTTAGGTCAAAGCGAGATTGCGGCGTGTTGATGCCATTGTCGGCATACGCTGGCTGTCGAGGAGGTGAAGTATTCCAGGCCATTTTCCCAACAAGCACTAAGAAAATGTTACGTTAGAGTACTGGTTTCAAAGTTTTGCGCACTGGAAATTATATTTCGTGGTTTCCAAACATTAGGAATTAGTAAGCTAGGACGAAACATTAATTACATGTATGATTATTACTACCAACAAAATACAGCGTTGATATCTTATAAAAAATATCTGGCCATACAAATAATCATTTTCAAATATCAACCACGCATTTCTTGGACCGAGCGAAATTTTCAGATTATACACTTCAAATTGTAAAAAATTCAACTTGATGTCTTAAACGAGAAAGAAATAACTTTGTTACGTTGTATATTTGAAATTCCTTATCAGACTACAATCCTAAGAAAAGAAATACTTATGAGATCGCTTTCCCGTATGTGTGTGTATTATATTTGTCTGTATATATATATATATATATATATATATATATATATATGTGTGTGTGTGTGTGTGTGTGTGTGTGTTGCTGTGTGTTTGTGTGTATGTATGTGTGTTTATCTGTACGTGTGTGTCTACCATCCCACTCTTCTCCCCCCCCCCTCCCTTTCCAACATTTAAACTCTTCAACTGAATATCATCAAACTTGTTACATATATAAAACTTAGGAAGGACACTTGACTTGAATAGTTTTCGGCCACGTCGGGCACTTACTATCAAAATGGCGGCATTTTTTTAAATTTTGGGTGATTTGTCATATCTCGAAAATCCTCCAACTTATTTAAACCAAATTTAGTAATCGGGCAGACCATTGTGTATGCATTATATTTTGAGATAGATATTGTTGTTGGTCGGCTATTTTAGAAAATAGCACCAATTTAACAAATAAACATTTTTCATTATATCTCGAAAACTATTCAAACAATTTTCACCCGATTTCGCATTTGAGTAATTCTATGTTAAGCCATGTAAATGTTTTAAATTGAACTTAATAAGATGCTTATTTTAAAAATGGCGAGCATCAAATATTTTAAGAAGTTTTAGTATATCTGCGATAACATTTAACCAATTTCGACCAAATTTTATTTATTGAATGTATCTATTACATTATAAGCATCATATATACCAACAAATAACCACTTTTGTCGACCATTTTGTAAGATAGCTCCATACGAAACAATAAAGTTACTATGTCATAACTCGGTAAATAATTTACCGATTACTACCAAATTTGGCAATCAAGTAGTACTGATACATATGATCTTCAATGGTATACTTGAAGCATGTCAGACACTTATTTTCAAAATGGTGGCCATATAGGTATTTTAGTTTAGAATGCTATATCATCGAATCTATATATACAATTCCAACATAAATTTGTGTGCTGGCAGTAGGCATTACAATTATCAACTGTATATACATAGAGCATCTTTGTAAGCCATTTCGTAAGATAGCACTATTCGGGTAAATAAAGTTTTTCTCTCATATCTCGGGAAACAATTGACAGACACCTTCAAAATTTAGCAAACAAAGAGTACTGCAACAAATGGTGGAAGCTGGGGTGTTTAATTTAGGTCAGGTACTTATTTACAAAATGGGGGCTATATAAACATTTTGTTACAGTATACTCTACTAACGAAGCAAATTCTAACTGCACTTTGTATGCTGGCAGTACATATCACAACCATAAAATTTCTTTATTCAGAGCCTCATTTATCTGCCATTTTGTAAGAAAACCCTGCCAATAAAAGATTATGATTTTATATCAGAAGCAGGATTTGGGGGAGTTTGGCGCAAGAGCTGGGGGTGATGGAGAGATAGAGCCAGCTGTGCCATCTTGAATACCCATTTTTCTCTTTTCTTCCCTCAACATTCTCCTTTTCCTTCAAAATCTAGTACAGTTCATACAAAATTTCGGTTTTTGCTTAATATTTCCCGATTTCCCTTATAAAACCACGTATACACCCAGTTGCAAAATGGCCCCCCGAAAGGCACTTTTCAATCCATCGGACGAATTTGGGGGTATCATTTTACAGAGCAGAGTAGTGGCGGCCACATTGATTTTATAGGCATAGGGTATGCCTAATCAATACACAGGGTCCATGGCCCAAATTCAAGCCTGACCGTCAGCCATCTTGGTTCTGTCTTCCATTTTCGTTCTGTCAGTCATCGTGTCCACCATATTAGATGTCAGTGACCTTGAGCTTAACATTTGACCTTCATTACATGATCTTGGATGGCCTTGAACAAAAAAATCTCAAAATTATCCAAAAAATTTCGAAAAATTTAAATCGCAAAAAAATGTATTAAATGGTTATAAAATTATTACACTTTATTTAGAAAGTATGAAATTATAATTGTTTATGTTTGGGCTCAGAGGTGATGGGGGAGCAGAGCCTACCAGTCACAATGTTATGACATCACCCATCTACCATATTGGAACTGAGTGGCCTTGATCTTGAACCATAACCTTGACTCTATACCTGTGACTTTGGATGGCCTTGAAAACAAATCTCGAGAAAAAAATTGTAAAAATTGAATTAATTCATAAAAGACAGTGGGCATATTATGTTACAGACTACTACTAATGCCATCGTTGGTCCAGGTGACCTTTACTTTTTACTTGTACCCAGTGTCCTTTGACTTTAAAACTTAATAATAGACAAAAATACATCAATTTTCCTTAAAATGTATTTAAAAATTAATAAAAAGTATAGAAATTACATAACCATTACACAGCGTTAGTAAAAATCTATAAAGGACGGATTTTTTGAAAATATTATTAGAAAATATTTTAAGCAACTATTTTACAAACTTACACTTCCAGAGTTCTCCACAGCACTACATCCAGCAGATTACTAACCCCCCTCCAATCACATTGTTTTAACATTTCCCTTCCCTACCCTCTAAGCATTGCTTATTATGTTGGGTGCACTTCACCCGCCATATTGCTTTTTCGTTTCTAATTAGTTTACATTTTCAATACCTGCGTGGCACTGATGACTCTGACCACAATGTTAAATCTGGGCGACCTTCCCCTTGACCTCACATATGTGACCTTGACCCTGTGACCATGACCTTGAACATTCTTGAACCCCAAAAAAATTCTAGATTTTTTTTTATAAAATCCAAATAATTCCAAAAAAAAAGTTCAGAAATATTATTGAAGACTTGTTTCTTTTTAGTAGTCTATCGATCAATCTCGCAACATTTCCATCAATCAGACCTCGTTCAGCACCGCAATCAGCAAGCCACACCAATCCACTCCAATCCACACATGAATCCATACAGCAATTCACACCAATCCCCACACAAATCCACACACCCATCCGCACACCAATACCCACATAAATTCACACAATCAATACCAATCCACACCAATCAATACTAATCCACACAAATTCACACCAACCCTTCGCAATCCTCATATTCAATCCACTGTAATCCACGTCAATCGCAATCCTCCCCCACAAGTCACAGCAACCCACGTCAATCCTTCGATCAATGCAAATCCTTCAATCCATCCTTCGATCAATCCTTTGGGTTGTCACCCATCCATATGTATAGAATTTACTTTCGTTCGCCAACTGACTCCAAATTTATAACTACATGCCCACAGAATTAATGTTTTGTATACAGTTTACTATTCATGCATTTCTTTTACTGAAATGTTTATCATAGTTCTATATGAAGATCTTTCCGTTATAGTCGAATACTTATTGCACCACTTTAAAGTTGCGAGGGAAAACGATACGACAAGGCAAAATAAAGAAAAACAAATTAATTAAAAATAATAATTAATTATTATTTTTTAATAAAAATTTTAGATGAAAGAAGTTCATCATATAATGAGATATATCCTCTATCCTTCAGTTTACTAACGATTGAAGATATCTCGTTAATGTGCTTAAGATCCCCACGTTTTTAAAGGTCAATCAAATATCTGAATCCGTCAACGCGTTCATTCATGTCTCCGGGAAATAGGTAATCAGTATTCTCGGCGTCTTCGCATTCTTCATATCGTTTCTTGCAGCAAATATGTCGGAGGGGGGTGTGAGTACATCGAGGAAATCGTCATCACAGTCTTCAGCACTATTACTGTCTTCATGCTCATTTTCATCAATGCTCGATTGCTCGCGAAAGTTTTGTAAGTGTACATTCCACACAAACCAACTCTACTGCACTGATTCAGTCTTTATTTATTAACTGTCTCATCACAATCGCCTGCTGAATCGGTACCAATCGATGCAGCAAGAGGTATTGTCTGCATCGCCTGCTGACTCCCAGTAGACGAATCCTTGCAGATCTCGGTATGTTATTTCAGTGTATTGCCTTGCACAAACTGCATGGGACTAATGCTATAACACTTCATCGCGCGAAAAGGAATCTTCGTACAGGCTGTTCTCTCATGCTGACAAGCATTTTGACCATAGCTGAAAACTCGATCGCAGAATTGGCACTGGCGACAACCAGATAGCGACGATGCAGGTAGCGGCTCCATGATCGATGAGGTCAAAGGTAGGCCTTAGTATTCGCAATTCATCTTAGAGAGTGCTTGCCAGTCGATGTTCACCTTATGGTGTCAGAACATCTACTGTCACTTTTCTCAATAAATGCGGTTCTTTTTACAGTACAGAGCCTAGCTTGTGTCCCCAAAATGCCTTCCGCCATAAAATTTATATGTAAAAAATATTGGGAGAATTCTAAGAAAATCCACATACTCGTTCGCCCTGAAGAAAATACAGATTCTTACATAGTAATATGTTTTTTAATTATGCTTGTAGCCATATGTATATATGAATATAGAAATTAAATATAATTTGCATTCATTTTTTTTATAAATACATAAAAATGCATAAATTAATTAAAATAATTTTACATTTATATATAAATAACTACACATCACTATGTAGACATAAATTAAAAATTATTTTATTTTACTACATTGTATTTATTATTATCTGCGTGTTTTCTTCTGGACTGAGCTAGTATGTGGGTTTTCTCAGAGTGCTACTATATTTTCTACAAATAAATGTTATGGTAAAAGGTATTTTGTGGGCACAAGCTAGACTTTATATTGTAAAGAGAGCTGCATTTATATATAAAAATTGCTGTTTATGTTCTGACACCATGAGGTGAACATCGATTTAGAATTGCTCTGACGTCATACCACGAAGATGAATTGCGAATACGAAGGTCTGACACTGACCTCATCGATTCTGGAGCCACGATCTGCATCGTCGGTAAGTGGTTGGCGCCGGTACCGATTCAGCGATCGAGTTTTCACCTATGGTCGAAATGCTCGGCGACATGTCAAAACGGCCTGCATGATGAGTCCTTTTCGCGCGATGAAGCATTTCGACATTGGTAACATGCAGTTTTGTGCAAAGCGATAGATTGAAATAACATAACGAGATATGCAAGGTTCGTCTGCTGGGAGTCAGCAGGTATTACCGGCAGTACATATTATTGCATTGATGGGTATTGATTCGACAGGCGATTATGGTGAGGTAGTTATTGCTGAAGATGGAATAAGTACAATAGAGTCGGTATGTGTGGCATGTATACTTGCAAGACTTCCATGTGAAGTCGACAAACTTCAAAATAAACGTCGTCGGGTATAAATACTAATGAGCAACCAACTCCTGCTACAATGAAAAAGTAAATTTAAAATAGAATGCAAAACACGAGGTGAAGATGACCATGAAGAGCATTGATTAAAATGAGCATGAAGACAGTGACAGTGCTAAAGACCATGATGGCGATTTTCCCGATGCACTGACACGCCCCTACAACATATTTGGTACAAGTGACACGAAGAAGGCAGAAGACGCCGAGAAAACTGGTTACCTAGTTCCAGAAGACCCGAATGAACTTGTTGATAGACTTAGATAATTGATTGACCTTCAAAAACTCGGGGATCTCAAGCACATTAACGAAATATCTTCAATTATTAGCATAATGAATGCTCGGGGATATACTACATGGTGTGACGAACTGCTTCCTTTTGAAGCTGTAATTACAAAATAATTTTTAATTATTAAAAATTTATTAGTTCTTCTTTATTTTCGTATGTCGTATACTTTTTTCTCTCCCAACTTCAAAGTTGTGCTATGAGAACCCTACTATTTACGGAAAGATTTGCATACATAATGATAAAGACTTTAGTATTAAAATGCATGGATAGTGAACTGCATACAAAAATTAATCCTGTAGACATGTACGAATTTCGGGACAGTTAGCGAACGAATGTACATTCTATAGATATGGTAGAGGGGCAAACCGAAGGATTGATCGAAGGATCGATCGAAGAATTGGGGTTGATCTAAGTTTTGGGATTGAACGAAGAATTCGGATTGATCGAATTATTGGCATGGATTGCTATGGATTGTGGAGGATGATTGCAAAGGACTGGGATTGTTCCAAGGATTGGGATTGGTTGAAGGATTGGGGTGGGTTGCTTTGGATTGTAGAGGACGATTGAGAAGGATTGACGTGGATTGCTGTGTATTAAGAAGGAGGATTGCAAAGGAATAGCGTAGATTGGTGTGGTTTGGCGTGAATTAGTGTTTTGATTGGTGTGGATTAATGTTTGACTTAGTGTGTGAATTGGTATGGATTTGTGTGAGAATTGTATGTGGATCAATGTGTGAATTGTGTGTGGATCAATGTGTGATTTGTGTGTGGATCAATGTGTGAATTGGAGTGGATTGGTGTTTTAATTGATGTGGATTGGTGTGTCAATTGATATGTATTGGTGTGTTGATTGGTATGGATTAGTGTTCGGATTGGTGTGTAAATTGGTGTGAGTTGATGTCCAGATTGGTGTGTTAATTAATGTGGATTGGTGTATGGATTCATGTGTTGTTTGGAGTGGATTGGTGTGGATTGCTGATTGCATTGCTGATTTCTGTGCTGATTGCAGTGCTGAGTGAAAGATTGTGTGATTGATCGAAAGATTGATGAAAAACTAATTCTTTATTTATTTATTTTAGTTTTTAGTATATTTTGGAAGTTTTTGGAATTCGTAAAGATTGTTATAATTTCTTATTGTGTTTAAGATTTCCAACGGTCGTGGTCATGGGTTCAAGTTCACAGATGTGAGGTCAAGGTGAAGGTTAACCAGATCTAACATGGTGGTTGGAGTCATCAGTGCCACCTAGGTGTTGTAAATGTAAACTAATACAAACGATAAAATCTTATATGTTGGGTGGTGTGTATTCGACAGAATGTGAGAGGGCAATTGAGTGGAATTTTAATACCATGGAAGTATTTAAGGGGTGGGGGGTTTGTAGTCTTCTGGTATTGGTGTTTTAGGGCACCTCTGTAAATGTAAGTTTTGAAAATTTTTTTTTTTATTAATTTATAATAATATATTTAAAATAAAATTTTCAATAACTTCCTATTCATTTTTCATATTTTTGTATAAGTATAATTTTTAATTAATTTTAATGCAATTTTAGGGAATTTTTAAGTTTTATGGCTTTTTGGGGTTTAAAGTGAAAGGTAACCAGGCCAAGGCCAAAGGTCCAGGTCAACTGGATCCAAGGTGACACTAGGAGACAGCAACATAATATGGTCGCTGACTTTTATGAATTTATTCAATTGTTACCAATTTTTCTCGAGTTTTTGTTTTTATGGTCATCCAAGGTCACGGTTATATGGCCAAGGTCTTTGGTCAAGATCACGGCCACTTGGATCCAGTAAAGTGGTCGGGTGACATCATAACATGGTGGTTGCTCGGCTCTGGTCCTCCGTCCCTTCTAAGCCAATATTAGAAATTTTCATTTTATATTTTTCAAATAAATTTTAATAAATTTTTAATAAATACTTTAATACAATTTGTGAGGTTCTTATATTTTTCGAAATTTTTGGACAGTTTCGCGATTTTTTGAGTTTAAGGTGATCCAACGTCATGGTAAATTAAAGGTCACCGATATCCAATTAGGTGGACAAGATGGCTGCCAGAACCAAGGTGCGTGACGTTCAGGTCTGACTCTGGACCATGGAGCCTGTGTATCGATTAGGCATATCCTATACCTTTAAACTAATATGGCTACCACTGCTCTGCCCTCGAAAACGAGCCCCTTGAATCCATCCGGTGCCTTATGGGGATCTTTTTCGCAACTGTAAGGATCTCTGCTTTTAAAAGGGAAAAATGGAAAATTTGAAGGGAAGAAAGGGACACTTTAAGGGGGAAATCGAAATTTTAAGCAAAGAGAGTTTTTTAGGGGAAATTAGTCAATTTTGAGGGGGAAGAATTTTGAGAGAAAAAAAGGGAAAAAGAGGAACTGAAGATGGCAGCGGCTGGCTACGTCGCTCCAACGCACCCAGCCCTTGTACCAAACTCCCCCAAATCCAAATCCTACAACTTCTGTAGTTTCTAGGGAAACAACTAACCCATTTTTACAAAATTTGGTAAAGATGTATTACTGTGGTATAGCGTAATAATAAATGTAATTTTTTTAAAGTGGGACACACTTATATTCAGAATGAGTGTTATGAAACCATTTTAATTTGGTGGGATATATCTACGAAACTATGAAATCTATTTTAAGTTAACTCTGTGTATTGGCAGTATACAATCATCGACACTGTTACTAAATTACATTTTGTCCTTCATTTATGAAGATCATTACATGAAAATTGTGGAGGTTTTATGCCATATCTTGAGGACCAGTCAACCGATTCCCATCAGGTGTTACACTGCAACATTTCAATTGATTTGTACCAAATTGTGCACACCATAAATTCTACAGTAGACGATGTAATTTTTCATGATTTAAATGGGCCAGAGAACGATCATCAAAAGAACTGCTTCATAAGTCATTTATGTAATTTTCACCTATATATTAAACAATTCCAATAAATTCAACCAAAATTTGTATGTAGACGATAAACATTAGAAGCATCGTATATAAAGCCTCTTTATCTGCAATTTTGTAAGATAGCATCAAATAAGAAAGTAATTTTTTCTGTGTCATATCCCAGGGATTAAACAGCCGATTTCCATCAAATTCTTCACACGTATAGCGCTACGGTAGGCCATGAAAACTGACATGTTTCATGTGGCTTAGTTACTTATTTTCAAAATGAAGACCCTGGAAATATTTTAGGTTAGTAAACTCTATCATTCGTAACATCAGACTGATTAAATCCGAAGTTAATGCTCCAAATCCGACCTCCGTAATGCAGTGGATTGCACGCTTACTTATAGTAAGAGGATTTCTGGGTTCAAGTACCGGGTATGGCATGGGTGTATTTGTAAGCATCTCACTACTCTTGCATAAGTTCTTGGTTTCATTTCTAAAGTTATTTCTTTCAAAGAGAAGTCAAGCCCTTCCTACCAACTTAGCTTTCAGAAATTATTCTTAAATTAATTGAACCCATGTTAAGGGAAGAAGGCTAATTAGTTATTTCAGCAACTTCTTGTTTAAGTCTACGATACAGTTAATTATATATTGTAGCACAGTTCAGAGAATGCCGCAAGGCTTATTTCGTAGAAGAGAAAACTATATCCCCGTTTATAAATGAAACTTCAGCCTTTTACCTAACGAATTTAACTTTCTCAGAAACAAGCATTTAATTTGTATTACATTTATTCATCGTGTATAATTTTTTATGTATTCATTTTGTGATATTGGGAAACATTTAACTGGGTTGCATTTCGAAACGAGGCTAAGAACTTCAAAGAGATGGAAACAAGCACTATTTGTAGTAACTAACATTTTCGTATATTTGCCAACAATTAAAAAAACTTCTACTTATACAGTAGTATGGTAGTAGATAGTTTGCAGCTTTCACTGACCATGTGACAAAAAACCCGTTAATGAAGACGAAGTTTCGTGCAGCTACCCAATTGTAATCAAAGCGATGTATTTTATATCCTTTGTGTGTGTACTAACAAAAAATTTCCTTGAAATAAAATATTTTAAAAATCATACAGCAATCAGTTTTTCTGTTTTTTAAACGCGAAAGCTTAATAAAGGCCTATAAATATGTCCTGAACATGAAAACATTTTTTAATTCCTTTGTACCAGTTTCCATTACATTAAAGCGAATGTCAAAGAGACCTGTCATACTTTAACGTTATTTTGATATATCTGTTTGCACGTAGCTCAAATAACGTACCACAGTGCAATATAATCATGACATAAAAAAGTGGCTTTTTTCGTAATATTTTTAATGTGTTTTAAATTTATATAAAAGGAGGTATCTTTATTTTTGAGAGAGAAAAATAATTGGCAGTTGGTGGTGTTTACATGCTACGCCCTCGAACATGAGACGTAACCAATCAACAATACGATCTATAAAACGGGCCCTTCTCTCATTTTTACAGTGTGGAGTCAAAATGTCATATCTTTTGTGCACACTATATTTGATGGACATTTTATATATTTCTTCCTTTCGTGATGGCGTTTTCCGCCCTTCGGAGTGATTTCCGGACACAGGGTATTAAAACATTTGTTAAAGGATTTTTCATGGGGGACAACTTGGTGGAGTTTTTGTACTGAGTTCAGAAGCATTCTGTACGCACACACCAACACACACACGTATACAATCCATTCACGGTTACTTTAAAACGTGTCTGAAGCCCTGCTAAAGTTCTACGTATAGGATATTCCTCCGCCTCATCCAAGCCAAGTTTAACTAAGTCTACAAAATCACATCAATGAAGAACGCACCAAATACGTACGCACTCAGTTGTAATGATATTTTGCATGATAACTATTTATTACTAGTTGTTACCTACACACATGTTTCCTCGCTGTTTTATTCACATTTATTATAAATTAATATTATAATTTATAATTAAAACACAAGTAAAACTTCAATTAAGCGAGAAATAAGATACTTTCATGTTAACACAGCCTGTAAAATGGTTTGTGATACACGCCATATTTAGGAAATAACTAAACACGGGGGGATACATGGGGGGATTTTTATAAAGGTTTGATTCAGAAAGTGTGAAGAATCCGCAAATAGGCTAAAGTTAAAGGTGGTTTCCCGATTAATTGGTCAATCTTGAAATAAACCTACGAAACAAGTCACTGCGTGTATTTTAACGTAAGCAATGACAGCGACTCCCACAGTTAAGTTAGGGGCGAACTTAAAGTTATTAGTCGTGAAGTTAAGCATCTTTGTCACCTGCGATTCAGTTTCTTTTGCTGTGTTCAAATAAGAGCAACATTTGGCAGTGTTGTAACACATTAATATTTCAAACTCCCTTACGTCATCGCATGACTGACGTAACGTTGAAGTCGAGGTCCTCCCAAACCTACACGGGAACTGCAGACACCCACTCTAGAAGCCCAGTAGCACAGCGAGTCGCTGTCCCGATTTACACGTTAATACCTCGTCACATACGTTAGTCGCGTTGAAACAATAACGCCATGAATATTCGTTATACTGCACATGAAACATTATTTGCGTCATAGGAATACATACAACTGCTTAATACCAATATAAATACCTGCTTTTGCAAGAGTTTGTTTGTCCCTTCTTTGTATGTGGTGACCGGCAAAATATTCTGGTGCAAACTTACTTATAACGGGGTTTTTTAATCATTCAATATATTTACTTCGTTAGTTATTTTCGAAATTGTTTCATTATAATTACAAAATTTGAGATTTTCCACAATTATAGCTAAGAAAATAAAATTAAGCATTTGATAAAAAGTTTCTGATTAAAACCTTTTCACTGTATTTCTTATTACATTAAAAATTTGACATGTAGATATAAGTTTTCGTTCCGATAACTAGTAACATTATGATTCACCAATGGAATATGAACCATTTTCCATTTTGTATGTATATATTCTTGCGCAGAAGCTTGCTATTACTTCACCACACAAAATCTAAAAACATACTGAATAGGCCTGTTTCACAGCGTATGTTTGTGTGCTTCATTTCGTAGGTATTACTTCCTGCAATGGCGTTAAAAAAATATTTCGTTATTAACAGTGTATTTTTAAAATAAATCTTATGTGCATTCATTTTGCCGTAAAATGGAACACAATGAATGAACCAGCAAAATGGAAGGGAGTTAATTACACAAGTTACGTAAATTATTATGATTAGAGGTTCAGAGCAATGCAGCAACAATACTTACAAGAATCAGTATGTTATGGAGCTTCCACGATCTGCAGTAACTGATGCTGCACTCCATGGCATCGAATCAAACTCGCTTCCGGCGTGTTCCTGAAGAATCGCGTACCACCTGCTTCCACGTGTGTCCATAGCTGATCGATATTGGCTGCTGGATGAGAATGGCAAGCTTTCTGCTTAGTGACCATTTACCGAATCGAATATGATCGATAGGAGACATATCAGACGAACATGCAGACCAGGGAAGAAGCGATATAAGCTGCTCACGATAAACTGAGCATTTTTTAAAGTCCTGCTTCAGATCCACTTGTATGCACGTTGTGTATTTTTTCCCGCGTTATTAAGTTAACACTGCTGTGGGCGCCATCACTTTATTCATGCTTCGCGCTGGTAAAGTAGGACTGTGAAATTATTAGGTTAGTAAATTATTTACAAATAACCAAGTTTTAAGGTTAATTTCCGAAGTAAATAAATACGTTTGAGATCACTTTCAAGCCTGTGTGTATATGTGCACATGTGTATGTTTGACAGTATAGATGTGCCTCTGTGTGAGTCAGTGCGTGTGAATGTGTGTTCCCGCCTTTCAATTTTTGAAGGCGTGAACCGAATTTCGCCAAACTTGGTACACATAAGCCTACAGTACTTAGTAAGGACACCTGACTTTAATTTTCCGATGACGTCGGGCACTTTCTTTAAAAATGGCGGCCAATTTACAGCGATATGTTAGATATCGGTAACTATTTAACCGATTTCAACCAAATTTTGTAATCTGAAAGCCAACGCGTAAGTTTTAAATTCAGATGTGAATATTGTTGTTGTTCCACTGTTTTGGAAGATAGCGCCATGTGGAAAAATAATGCTTTTACGTTATATCTGGAAAACTACTCAATCTATTTTCGCCAGATTTGGCACTTAAATAATGCTATAAATAGCCAAATAATGTAAGTAACTTAATTTAATAAGACACTTATTTTCAAATTGCGGCCATACAAATATTTTATGTATATTTCGTAAAGTACCATACAATTTTTACCAATTTCAACCTAATTTTGTACGCTGGCATTATCTGATACAATCATCAAGTAAGCCAAAAAAATCATCTTTGTCCGAGATTTTGTAAGACAACACTACATAATTTAAACAAGATTTTGTATAATTTCTTGGGAAAAAAGTGACAGATTTCTACCAAATTTGAAAATAAAGTAGTACTGCCGCAGTTGACGTGTACAAATATGTTTCAAATTTGTCAGACGATTATTTTAAAAATGGTGGCCATCTGGTGGTTTTAGCATAGTATACTTTATCTACAAAACTATTTAATCAATTTCAACTGAATTTTGTATGCTGGAAGTATATTTAACAAACATCAAATGTGTCTACTCGGAGTTTATTCTGTGCTCCATTTTGTAAGAGAGTGCCACACGAATAAACAAAATTGGTATGTCTTATCTCGGGAAACAATTGGCCTATTCCTACCAAATATGGCAAACAACTAGTACTTCAGTAGGTTATTTTAACCGATATGTTATATGTATGTCAGACACTTTTTTTTAAATGACTGCCATAAAGCTATTTGAGTTCTGTATGTTATATCGTCGAAACCGTGTAATTTATTCCAATTGAACTTTGTATGACGGCTGTATGTATTTGAACAACACACAACACTACTTTTGTCCCCCATTTTGTAAAATATTATCACTTGACGAATTTCAATTATGTGATCTCCGATAAAACAACCGGGTTCTACCAAATTTGGCATACAATTAGCACTATGGCAGGCTATGTGTATATATATATATATATATATATATGTTGAGAGTGTCAGACATACATATTTTTCAAATTGTGGCCATATAAACATTATGCTCGGAATTTTTTATCTACGGAACTGCAAAACTAATTTCAACTTAACTTCGTGTGTTGACAGTGTCAATTATATGCATCAAAATTGTCTATGCAAATTCGCATTTCTCCGCCATTTTTAAGATACCCCCATATGAAATAATATATAATTTTTATATCATATCTCGAGTAACAATCAACCGATATGCATACAGAGATCCTTCTTTGCTGCATGTTTTGCAAAGTAGTTTCAGGTGAGTAAACTAAACATTTTGTCATATTTGCGGAATAATTCTAATAATTAAAAAAAATTGGCATACCTACAGAAGGCCATGTAATTTAATGCGATTTAAACTGGGCCAGACAATGATTTTAAAAATGGCGGCCATACAAACATTTGCATATGATCGGCTTATACATATATTTAACAATATTATTATTTCAATCGTACTTTTTATGCTGACATTATCTATCACAAACCTCGTGTACAGAGTCTTTTTTTAAAGCAATTTTGTAAGATAGCCCCAATTAAGGACATTAAGTTTTTATGTAATTTTTCGGAAACCAATCAACTGATTTTCATCAGATTTTTTCACACAAGTGGCGTTTTGGTAGGTCATGTAAACATATATGTTTCAGTGGCTCAGACGCTTATTTTCAAAATGATGGCCCAGTAAATATCTCAGGTTAGTGAACCCTACCAATCAAAACATTAGTCTCATTACAACCGAAGTTGATGCTCGGAATCCGACCTCCGTGATGCAGTTAATTGAAAGGAAGTTTAATTTTACGATTTTTTTTCTGAATTCGGATCCCGGTTAAGTCACTCGTGTATTTAAATTGTCTTTGTTTTTATTTTCATATGTTCTGGTTCGATCTCTAGTGATACTGCTGTCAACGAGAAGTCAACGCCTACTTACCATCCAAGCTTTAGAAAAATTCACTAATATTTATTTGCACCAATGTAGAGAAAAGTTGGCTCATTAGCTATCAGTTACTTCTTGTTACACTTTGATGCATTAAATTCACAGGAACCAAAAGAAATAATTTACGATATCACAAATGTTCACCTAACACCTTTACTGTAATTCGACATGAAGTCATGGAACTATTGGGCTTCTATTGTTACCATATTTACTAGGCACAGATTACTCTGCGCGCTCGTTAAAATATATGCAGGTAAGAATGGTGACTTTTTTCTAAGGTTGGTTTAAAAAGTGCTAACTTCATCGTGAACAGTCTTTGCCTGCCTTGCTTCGAAGGCCTGGACACTTCTGGCAGCATGTGGTCTGGCGTTGACTTGTTCGCATATGGCTCTAGGAGTGTGCTAAAGTAAGGGTACATCTTAATTCTCCACAAATTTCTTGATGCAGTTGTTGTATTTGATAGTATTTGCAATTCATAGCAGCCGAGATCACCCATAACACCCCAAAAGCTTGACAATGCATTCTGGTGAGCAGACGTGTAGACAATCACGACTTTTGAATACCATATCATGGAAAAAATTTATTCACTCTTCTCCATTTCAACTGATTTACTATAATTTATTTTATGATCCATAAATGTAAGAAATGCCATGATCCAATTTAACCAAACTATGTTATTGTGAAATATTTTCTATAGTATTTAAATCAGCAAAATAAATTATTAGTGTATATTATCTACATCTCCAACTTAGTATTTTATAATATTTTTACTTTCAGTAATGAATGTATGACAGATACTGTAATTAACAGAGCATTTCACATTACTTTTATCGAAATCAGCATCTAGCTTAACTCAAAGTTGTGACGTTTATTTTACATATAGATTTCGAACTTAACACAAATTTGGGTAAAACGCTAAGAATTGTTTATAAAATTTACTTTAGCTGAAATAGAAACAATTGGTCAAATGCAAATATATTGGCTTCATTTGTATCAGTTTAATGGGTATAGACCAAAAGAACATGGTGAATAAATATACTAAAAAAAAAAAACGTTACGTTAAATGCAGAATGATTGTCGTCACTGAAGAAATAATTTACTGAAATCGTACCAGGTAAAGAGGTTAAAAATCATTCTTGTCTCCTGTAAGCATTGCAGCAAGGCATTCTCTGTACTCAGTTCTTCCTGCAAAAGTGCACCCAGATCCAGGATTATTTGTGGTCATCAATGAAATCCAAGTTTCAGCGTTACTCGTCCAAAGACACCCTAAATTTAACCCTCCACGCTATTGGGTATGTTCGTGAGCCCATTGTAGCCTGAGGCGTGTATATTTCGGGCTCAGTGGAATCCTCCTAAAAGGAATGAATGCACGCAGTCCCCTGCATAGCAGACGCCATCGAACAGTTGAAGCAGACAATTCCAGACGTTTTGCAGAGTTCCAACGTTCTGAAAAAAACCCCAGGCAAAGCAGAACGGTCCGTCATTGCCACGAGGGTAAGTTGTCTAACATTCCGTGGTATCGTCACATAGTTGCCTAAAGGCTGTCCGCGATAAAGTGAGCACTTTTGAAATCAACCTTAGAGAAATGTCACTACTCCTACATGCATATATTTTAACGGGCACACTGAGTGAAATGCACCCTGTAAAGTTGGTAATGATGGAAAGATTGTAGTTCCATATATTAACGTCGAATGAAAAGTGTTATGTAACAATTTGTGATAGCTTAAATAATTTGTTTCGTTTTCTATTTTTTTTTTATGTAGTCTGAGTGTAAAAATTACCAGATTTGTAACATATTTACTTTTATAATGATTACACATTTTCACCTGACCGAAGCATGAACAAAGCGATGAGGCCCATGGCATAAGGCGGACGGATACACAACGTGCATACAAGTAGATCTTAAGCAGGGCTTTCAAAAGTGCTCATTTTATCGTGAAACACCTATTGTTCCACGTTTACGACTAGTCCTCTCCCCTCGGCCACCACACTTGCATCACAGTCATAACTTGATGTCCCTTATGCGCAGCAGTTTCAGGCCATGAATATCTTCCACACAAGGCAGTCATTCGACCTCGTTCACACTCCATATCGTGCCTAAGAGACGCCCTTTCCCGTTGACGAGGCAGACTCCAGTAGAAGGTTTAAAGCTCACCATAAACGGTTACTAAAACAAATCTTTAACAGTAATATATACTGTTTAACACGTCGTCTGAGAGGCTGTTGCTACGTTAAGGCATACACAATGCTTAACAACTTCTAATTATTAGTATATCATACCCTGCCTCTCATTTCCTTTTTCACATCATTTGCCCATCCAGGTAAACCCGGTTACATTCCTGGCTGGGTCGCTCCCGGATTTTCGCACGTGGGAATCGTGCCTGATGATGCCGCTGGTCAGCGGGTTTTCTCGGGGATCTCCCGTTTCTCCCGCTTCTGCATTCCGTCGTTGAACCAAACTCATCTCACTTCACCCTAACTGGCTCTCAAAAACCTCGTTGTTAAGAGCCGCCCAAATCTCTCCGTTTCATTTTTATGTTTACTTTCTAGTGTTGGGTTTTTCACACACTAATGACCTTTTAATTTTAGTCGAGTTTTAAATTAACTTTTAGAGCAGAAATTGGGCAACTGGTATAAATGAAATACATTGTTTTGTATCACTTCGTGTCAATGATTCAAGTTAAGGCAAATTAAAACAAGACTTCAAATATAAAGCGCTCTATTTGAAGCAATTTCATGACTTTATGTAACGTACTAGCTCCTTTTGAATAAACACAGTGCATTGTGCAAAACGTTACAGTAAATTATTGCAATAAATATTGTGTATTTAATGAAATGACTGCAGATGCAAAGGTTATGAATATTCGAGAGCGCTAAACACTAAACAGGCAGGCTTGTGAAATGTATTCAAGTCTAAGCGTAACGCAGCCAACTGGCATGCAGTCTTTGCGTCTATAATGTGGCTGTGAGTGACACACTGTGTTGATTCTAACATCTCACGTCTCCTCAACGATAAATATCACTGTACACTTCAATTCTGAAATATTTCACACAGAAATGTAATTGTAATTTTGAGAGAAATCGTTTGATTTATATAAATGAAGTGCACGTGAGAACAAACGAGGAAACTAAACTTAAATGCGAATGTGATAAAGAAATCTTTCGGTGAAACCACAGTGAATCAATTTTTGTGGCTGGAAATGTCACAATACAGCCAAACAAACAGACAATGTCGTGTAACGTGGGTAGTGCTATTATACCCAGTGACATATTTATACTGTCATATTCACTGAAAGGCTGTTCACGGTAAATTGAGAACTTTTGAAACCAACCTATGAAAAATGTCACTGCCACTACCTGCATGTATTTTAACAGTCACACTGAATGACATGCGCCCTGTAAAGTTGGTAGCGACGGAGAGAAAATAATTCCATGTATTCACGTTGGATTAAAAGTGTTAGGCAAACATTCGAGAATATTAAAATTTTATGTTTTACTTTCTGTATTTTTAATGCATGTAAGAGTAAGAAATAACTAAGTGGTAAAGTATTTACTATCAAATAATTTCACAGTTTTACTTTACCGACGCATGAATTAAGTGACCAGGGCCATGAATTTGTTAATTTTACATGTGGCAGAAGTATTTGTAATGCGAATACAAGTAGATCTTAAGGAGAGCTTTCAAAAGAAAGGGCTCAGTTTACCACGAACAGATTTTAAAAACAGACAATAACATGTCAGTCCATATCTCTGGGAATTAATCCCAGTCTGTTACTAAAGTCTTGCCGCTCACACCTCATTTGAAAAATAATGCATTTGTTTTATATTTTCCGTTTTTTAAGATGTTGGTAGCTTAATCAGAATAAAAGGAGTGCAAGATTTTGTAACATTTCCCTTGTAATAAAACATGGATAATATTAGCAACATTTTCCAAGATTTTGCTTATAAAGTAACAAAAAAAACTATAATAATACATAGAGTATAAAATATTAAGCTCATCCTCAGAACAAATTTTTATATTAGTGTTTTATTTTTTAAATAAAGCTCTGCACAGTGTTAGGCGGCCTAGGCAGAAGGTGTTCTTAACAATAAAAGTGTTAGTACGACATATAAAATGTTGACAAAATTATTTATTTTCTGGTACAACTTGCCATTATTGCAATACGGAGAACGGTCATATATTGACCTTGAAATGAACCATACATCAAACAACAGTCAAACCCGTATATTATCTTTAATGTATAATCGCAGTGGTATTGTAAATATGTCTACATATGAGTATTCACTGCATAAAATAATATTAAGATGAAACCCAAGAAAAGAAAAAAAAAACTAAACCAATTTCTGAAAATTAACGAGGGACGAAAACGTGAATTAAAATCAAAAGGCCCCCTGGCTGGTTGATAAAAATTGAAGCACATCAACCACAATAACATACTCAGGAAAAGTATACGAAAACTAACCAAAAATATCAACTCACAGTAAAAAAAAAAAAAACAGACAAAAATTGTACATTATTTGCGAGATTGATAGGAAGCAAAATCCAAAATTCAGAAGACAAAGCGGGAAAATATCTGGTATTTTCGTAAATTTGTCCCGCTCTTGTTGGTTACTGCACATCTGTATCACATAAAAATATAATATTAATATTAAACATTTTGCCGAGTTCTAATTCTTATTTAAACGCGCGCATTTATAATTTAAATTTTCCTTGTGCAATTTAGATTGCCAGGAGAATAAATTATGTGCGCAAAGAGGAATTCTCTGACGGTCATATGTGGAATCAGCGTAATTGTTGTTTATTTTTCCTACCTCCGCGCTTGCTGGAAGGCTAGCTCGCAGACTACTTGTGCACAAGTGTTCCCACCCACGGACTCTGCAGAGCTTGGGTGTGCGCAGGAGGGGGGGGGGGAGGGGGATTCGCAGAAGGGGCAGACGGGATAGGGCCAAGTATTTTAATTGAATTTCCGGCAAATCCTTTCCCTCGTATTCACCTCGACGCCCCGGCGCGCGGAGAGACCTCGTGCATCCCCTACGCCAAGGTAGTGAGTGGGGAGAGGGGGTTGAGTGTCCTCACGCAGCGGCAGTACGTCTCTGTCGCAACATTGCCCATGTCACTCGGGAAATTACCCGTGCCAGTTCCTCCTGAGCGAGTCATCCCCATGTCCTACCCATCTCCCATCTCCTTCCAATATGTCCTTGGTGGGGAAGAAGCGCAGATTCTTCTTCCACCTTAAGGCCCTTATACAATAGAAAACTTTGGCATTTGACTAACGATCTGGCTTTACGTTTGCTTTCCGACATGTTGTTTCTTATGGAACTTGGCACAATGGAACTGTCAAAGGTACAGTCAAGCACTCTTCACTTTACGATTTCGAAAAGTTGAAATTTAAAGTCAGAGTCATTCAGCCATTTTGCTGAGAATCTAGGAGAGGTTATGTGGAAAGTGCGTTATTATATTGCAGGGTGATTTCAATCTCGGTATATTAAACAAAGTTCGTCATTAATACAAATAAAATGTGAAGAAGAGGAAATATATGAATCGATATATTTTAATTCAGTAAATAAATTAGTTATATGTTTTGAAATAATATTTTAATATAAATTTTAAGCCTGTTAAAAAACATATGTAAGATGCATTCCCGGATAATATCATAATTATTAACATAGCAAGAATCACATTTTTTACGAAGCTTGCAGAACCAATGTTTAATTGTCTAAACTCTGACATTACAATATTGTATTGTGCATTGGTGGTTTCGTGGGAGGAAAGTAAACGTAAAGTCAAATGCTAAAGTTTTCTATTGTGTAAGCAGCTTTAGCCCATACCTGAGAGGGGGAGGCAGATATTCACAGGAGGGGGAAGACAGTAGTAGTGGGAGATGAAACTCCAGGACGACCGACGTCGCGGCGTCCGTAGACGCAGGTGACGAGGCCTCCAGAGACATTGCACTGTCTCCTCACATCCGGGATGAATTAGTGTACGCCGTCGCCACTGGGAGGCCCGACAGCACCTTCCCCCGAGCTGGGATTGCCAGTCGGGGTCAGGTCGTAGCGGCATGTACGTCATTAAGCAAGGACGTGGTGGACTCAGATTCGTCCTCTGCATATCTCAGCAACATCGATTCACCCGCTGCCGATATAACTCCCAGACTCCTCACTTTGTCGACAGTGATGAATGCATTGGTTTACATTGGAATGTACAGAGTGTTCCATTTATCTTCACCACCCACAATAACACCGCGCTGGGGCTCCAAATGGAAAAGTGCATCTGTTTGTCAAAAGTTCAATGAAACTCGTCAAGACCGAGCCGATTAAGGTGAAGTGAGGCTGGAAATGGAGCAGCTTCAGAATGCAAGGGCAGGGGAAACCGGAAGATCCTCTCGAGAAAACCCGCCGTCCAGTGACAACATCCGGTACGATTCCCACGTGCGAAAATCCGGGGCGACCCTGCCGGGAATCGAACCAGGTTCACCTTGATGGGAGGCGAGCACTCTAGCCACTATAAAACCGTAGCTCCCAGAGGCCCTGGAAACATCCAGTCTATGCCAGAGTGGCCTTCCTCCTTATCTTTGTGACCGGTAAAGCCTCGTAAGGTGCTGCCATAATGCGAGATTGAAAAAATGGATAGCCACTATCGAGATGAAACCGCATGGTTCCACGAAATGCGAGTGTTATCTTCACCAGAAGTGTAGGAAACATGCTTCGCCGGAAGCGTTATTAGCTGTTCTATTCAGACGAGGTGGCAAGATTTAGGTTGTGTACTATTTCCGCTCAGATGTTGATAGAGAATGCTTGATGGCAATGCAAATATAAAAACCTATTGTTTATGGGCTTTCGTCACCCGAAACGTGACCTTTTCTGTTTTTGAAGAAATTGTAATGAGCGTGAAGACTGCTTTGATTAACAACCTTTAACAAAAAAATTCCCTTGTAGCAAAACACATATGGCAAATTTATGGTATACAGTAGGATGCCCAAGCCGGCAAACAGTTGGCCAACAGCTGGCATGCACCCGGTATTATTGCTGGTCCTGAAGTAACATCACTAACTAGCTACACTCTGCCCATAACTGGCCCAGGTGCGTTGAACAGAAATGGCCCAAGCATGGCCCATATGCTTACAACAGTAATGGCCCATCGATGTACCATTTTACAACAATAAGATGGCCTACTGGTGACTAGCCATGCTTTCACCATACGTCTAACTATATCTCTTAGAAATAATTCTTTTTTCCATCAATATCAACTTTTTTTTTGTTTTACATTTTAATGTACATCACAATTAAACACATTACACGACATGAAAATCTTATGCTTACCAAAGAAGTGAGAGTGGGGGGGGGGGGGATCGAACCTACAACACTTTGCAGTGACAGCTCAGCGTGCAACCTTTAGATGAACTGATTTGGAAGATATTTGGCCTTGAATTACTAACAATCACTAATATACTATAAATTACACCATTTATTTCATAGACTTAAGATTAACCGTGCGAAAAAAAAAAACAGTTTTTAAAAAGATGCAAATAAACAAAACATATATTTTCGTTGAGAGAAATCTTATTTCATGAATCGCATTATTTTCCCAAAAACCAACCTTTTTTTGGCCCAACACAGACATCTTGTTTATTCAAACATATATTTTGTTAGATGAACAAAAGTAATTTTGTGGCTTTTTAAATTTTATGTGCTCAACAATATATTTGATTAAGGTAACTAAATATTTACAATATTTTGCCCTATAAAAAAATATTTGGTTCGATTTTCTGGCAGCGTAACTTCTACTCAGGGTGGGAAAATTAATGTTACAAGTTTGGCAACCAAAAATATTCGCCACTAGGTAAGCGCTAGTGTCGCATGTGTAGCAAATTTTCTCTATTCCCCACATTAAAACAGGATAATTATAATATCGTGAAACAAATATAAATTAACTTCGTAAATAAGTAAAATCTTTCTCTTTTATTGTTCAAGTAGCTTAACATTTTAATTTAAAGTTGTTTTTTGGAATACTGCGAACATAGAGGGAGAAATTTTCCCCATGCCACACTCTCCCACTATAAATCACGTTTTGCTGTTAAGTTGAGTGGAATTAACTTAACCATTGGCCTCATCACTTCATTCATACGTCAGTCAAGTCAAACAGTAAAATCACCTTTTCTTTACAAAAATTGCTTACTCTCACACTTGTGCCCATTAAAAAGATTAATAAATTATTTCGCTATTCATAAAGTTTTACGAACCAATTTGTATTTTACCTTAATTCGCGGGGCTTCTTTCTTTCTGTGGTTTTCAAATTAGCTGGCCGCTTTCTATCCAATGCGCCAGTTAAAACCTGTCTACAACTGCATTATCCCAACTTCTGTCCCAAGACAAGAATACGCTGATTGATGCTCGTGACTCTCTGAGGTCATGGCGATGTCTCAACGTTAGACTAAAGATGGGGTAGACGGATCTCGCTGGCTGCGCACAACCAATCTCCGTGTCCCAACATTGCACTGCTTTTCTGCCACCACGTGCAGCGAAAAAGAGTTAGTTCGTAGTTTAGGTTAGAAAACTGATTTGTAAACAAATGCTTTGAGATATATGTATCATTCCTCTAACCGATTTGTAATGCAGTTTGATTAAATTCAAATTGGTAAAAGTATTTTATTCATAAAATAGTGCTTGTCATTTATAAATTAAGATGTAAACACACATGTTAACCATGTGTCTTGTTCCATTTGTAGGCACTCACTTAATTATAACCATGTTTTTGTTTTAACATTTTATTCTATTTCAAGTAATAGTTTTGGTTTTCAAGGCAAAATAATTTGTATTCTTTTCCAGTGCCTAGCTTCCCTAATGAATTATTTCTCAGTAAAAGCAAGGCTAGATCGTGTCTAAGTCAGTGTTTCTGTAATTTTGTTTATTTAACTAGGAATGTTCCAAGATTTCGTCACTGTGTCATTTTGGAATTTATCGCCGAACAGTTACTCTGATCAGGTTAAGCTGGTGTTTCGAGCGCTTAAATAAATTTTGGTTAAAGAATACGAATTGTAAATTTTGTAATTTAATATTCTGTATTTCGTTTGAAAATTTCATATTTAAATTCTTCTCTGTCAAGGTAATTTTATAAAGTATTCGTGGTTTTGACTTGAACTACTGAGTACTGAAAAAGGATAGTAGTGCTGGATTTGTCAGAGACATGATATCTGTGATGGTCACTGATATTTTCGGAATACATACTACAGTTCTCTTTTTGCTCTCTATTCGTTATGGCGTGACATAAAATGTTGTTAGCTCCTGCTATTATATAGTTTTGATGCAGCGATCTTCTGAGTTTTACCCCATTAGATGCGTGTTTTTAGGCCTCCTTTTGATCGTCGCCTCAGAAATGTGTTATTTTGTTCATGCCTCTTTATTTTTGCGTAAACATATTTCGTTAGAGTGGTCGACCTGTTGGGTGGGAAATTGCCGTGTTGAGGCCATTTCGCCACCTTGCTGCCGAGGTACGGCAAATATTTCTGAAGTCGTATTGCATCTTCTTGAGGCCGACCTAATGATGATGCAGTGAAACCGATGCTAGCGTTGGCAGCGGAGATGTCCCGAAAACGGGCATCGTCTAAGGAAAAATCAAGCCTTTGTTCTACCTTTTTTGACATTTGCATGAATCTTTGAACTACACAGCAATCAACTCGCCGTTTTCCAATAAACTTACTCTTGAACTGAATCAATTATAATTTTAAAAAAATTACGCTACCTCAAAATTTTTTCTATGGCTCGGCATATTTTGTAACACTGGATTTTAGATTTTGTTTTGCAAGATCCAGAGAAATTAAGGGTTATTTCTTTCATAAAAATGTTTGATGTTGCTAAAGTACCTAAGATATATATCAAACAATATTTTAATGTTGTTACACACATAGCATATTAAATTTTTTGTTATATGTTAAGTGACTACTATTAAGACTAATTTTGGTCACACGAATGAAGTTCTACTTTCTTTATCAACCACTTTGCTTTTTATTCTAAATCACATTTTGTTTTATTGATGTATGCAATAATTATTATTATGTATATGTAATGGTGTTGCTGGAGTAATAATTTTGCCCCGGTCTCTTTGTCTCTCCATTTTATGTAAGGGTCACACTTATACAGCTACATCCTACGGAGCTTCCCCTCTGCGCCCCTCGCGAATTGTCTTAGGCTTGGCGGAGCGCCGAACACCGGGCTATCCCACTGGAGTTTGCAGTTTCTGCTCCAAGGGCATTCATGGGAGGGGCCGCGCGAAATACAAACTTTGACAGTTGTGTATGTTTGGGGTAGGTCAGTGTTGGGTACACGCGCAGAAGACGAATAAGCTGCCTGCCTCATCATTAGTCTGTGGTCCCAACCTCCCGTGTTCTCTTCAACCTGTGTCCCGAAGTCAAAGCATTTTGTCCCAAGTTGTGTCCTGAGATGGTAAGAAAAATAAGAGAGGATATTTTCGCGCGTATTCGAGTAGGTAATGTTGAATTTGTAAGTGCAAACAATGGACGTACGAGAATAGTTTTCTCAAGACAAAAGTGATGAAATGCTAATTAGTGCTGTCTTAGTTCGGGCTGAACTATTTAATAAGAAGGATGAAACTTTTATAAACAAGTTAAAAAAAAAAACTTTCGATGTCAGTTGGCGAACTTGTTTAATATAAAAAAAGTTATAACCTAGGCCTATAGCATACAGTTAGATAAATATTCAAATTACTAATATCGCAAACATTTAATAATAAATAATTCAGCAGTAAATAATCACTACGTAACTACGAATAATGTACCGAAAATGTGGCTATATAATGTCAGGTTTTGAAAGTTTGTTGTTGGACAACACATTTGTAGACATATTCATACTGCATCAATGTGACGTCACTTGACGTTGAGGTTCGGACACATCCACGTCCAGAACCACGGCTGATTGTAGACGGGACTTTGAAATATATGTAGGTAGGGGCAGTGAAATTTCTCAAAGGTTGGTATCAAAAGTTTTCAAGTAACCGTCAACACCCTATATTACTTACATTTCACTGTGACGTGAGCGTTTACCACACCAACAGCCTTTCTTTGCGCTGTGCGTGTGAGTGTTGTGCGTGTGTGAGCGCGCGCGCGTGTAGGTTAGGAACCCGAAGTTAGGTATAGCTTGTTCACGGCAAAGTGAGCACTTTTCAAAGCCCTCCCATTTGGAATATCAATCAATAAATATATTTGATTTTTTCCTTAGAGGTTAACTTCCGAGTGCGGTGGAATACACACATTGTGTTTATTACTTACATGGAAATATTTATTTAAAAAGTTGATTAAGGGATAAAAAATGGCTGAAAGGAAATAGTAATTAGGACCTCAAAAGTGCTCAGTTTACCGTGAACGGCCTATATGAACCAAGGACGCCACCCGAGAACAGAGACGGCGTCGCGACCAAGGCAATTAGGCAGGCTTTTCCCTCCGCAGGGTGGACGAGATGAAGCTGGATGTTAAATGGAGCAGCGCCGGACCGCAAGGGCGGGGGGAAACGGGAGAGCCCCGAGAAAACCCGCCGACCAGCGGCATCGCCCGGGACGATTCCCACTTGCGAAAACCCGGGGTTGACCCGGCCGGGGACTGAACCCGGTTCGCCTTGGTGGGAGGCGAGCATGCTAACCGCTCAGCCACTGCGACCCCATGTTTTAAGCAAACAAAGTAAAACAGCGCAGTGGATTGGGACGTTGTGGCGTCTTCGCTTGTATACTTGTCTATGTGCAGAAAAGATATCTGAGATGTTTGATATATGTACAAGGTCGAGAAAACTATTTTATAACCTTTACGACTCCCTTGTTTGTGCTGCGACCAGAGTAACGACTGTGCATAAATTCACGAATTGTTTTCACCGGGTATTTCATGCGTAAAAGAAAATATTTTATGGGAACTCTTTTTTTCATTTCAAAACTCTCTTGCTGCCATGGCAGTTCTAAACTCGTATGATAAACTGGAAACGTATAGGCTACTCATTTCCGTATCAAAATAAAAATGTTTAATCCGTAAAGTATTAATAAAATTTTGCTTATACTTATTACAACGAGTGAATGTCTGATTTTAAAAAATCTGTCACTTTTTATCGAAATTTGCTTTAATGCCTTACCTACCTACGCACACTAAATTTATTTGTTCTGAGTACGCAATCATTCCAAATTCAAAGAAACGACATTATTGCATTTTGCGCCATCAAGCTTTTTGACACGCAGTTATTCAAAATAGACATTCACTTATGTTACATATGGCTTACGGCTGGTAACATATTTCTGTTTGATAAATACTAAAACGTTTCAATCCGAAATAATTCAATTTCATATTTTGTTAAAGGAATATGTTTTCCATTCCATAAACTCGATTATTTCTTTTAGACCTTTCCTTTAAGGATGGTTTAGCCAATACGTCGAAACTAAATGGATACACGTGAATAGGCACTACATGTGGGATGCACTTGTCTTCTGTAATAAACACTCTTCTCTCAGCAGCCAAAATATTCAAGGTGGGACTTTCTTTCACCTCCATTTTGGCAAACTGTCACCTAATCTTTTTTGAGTTACGCAGCAGCGCAAGTCGTATACGAAAGACAACTTGAGGAATTCTCGATTAACGACTCGATTTTATTTTCATATATGTAAGACATTACAACAAACATATATATTAAAGAGGAGGTAAAGCAATTAAAACGCACAGGTTCCTCTTGCAAGTAAACTACAGTATGAAGGGTAATTACCGAAGTAATTTGCGCACCTGCTACCTGTTATCCTCGCTTTCTTAGTCAGTCTGCAAGACAGCTTCTGTGGTTTCAATTAATTACTTCATTAAGTTTCATGTCATCTGAAGTAGATTACTTCTCGCGTAAATAATGTTCTACTTTATTATCTTCAGTATATCCCATGTTCTATAAATTGCTATTGAACAACAACATTGACCTATCCGCACTCTCTGTCGCTGAAATATAAGTATTTTTGTTATTTCAGGTTCTGTAATGTTACGCAACTAATCTGTGTATAACTACAATCCTAGAGCTACAGCTCTTATGCAAATAAACAATGAGCATTGATAGCTTCATTATCATTTAATGCCAATGTTACAATGGTTTTTTATTTTAAATTAAATCTTAGAATTTTGGGTATATATAAGACTCAAAATAAATGTGATAATATCCATACTAATTAATTGCAGTTGGCGGGAATCTCGTTATGAAAATAATAAATAATGAAACATTGATATATGTGTTATTACACATCAGTACTACTGAAGAGAAAATCTTTATGAGATATACGTTACAGACTTCGTCCAAACAACGTTTCACATTGTAATTATTAAAACGTTGAGTTTTGGCCTGTCAGGAAACAGGTTTTCTAACAGTGCAAAATTTACTATGTTATTATTAGACGTATATAAAACCTTGTATTTTTATAATTGGTTATTTCAATGGGAAACTATTACAATAATTTTTTATATTTTAATATCTGTCTATAATTTTAAGGGAGTGTTTCTTATATGTAATTTCTTGTTATGGTAAGGGGAATTGCTAAGGACATATCCTAATGTAAACGTAATTTTACTTGGTTTTTTAATTTAACTTCTTTATTAATCACCTTTCTAAAACTATGTTTTGTATAATCTTACACGTTACGAGAAATCTATTCCCAATTATATTCAAAGTTTTAACCGCTTAAGAAATCTCGATATGCCGCGTTTTGTGTCCCATCCGATCAAAAAATTTGATTCTTAACCTGAAACCGTGATTTCAATGAAAAAAAAAAATTAATATATCCACAAGGAAAGAGAATAAAAGCCTTGAATTTCATAGCATTTTACATCAAATGTGAAAATAAAATGTTTGTTATCCAACATTAGAAAGACTGCACTGTAAATGTTTTACAGTTTCCCTCACGCAAAGTGTGTATTTGTCTTGTCGTGTGAGTTGTCCTTTTATTACAATTCAAAAAATTATGTTTTTGAAGTGGCGTTGGGCCAAACAGACGCTAACACTTTAAATTATTTATGTGGGTAATATTACGGCTGATTCCTTGAAGAAGAATAATATGCGACGTAGGAGAAAATACACCTAAAGCTGGCCCTAAGGGTCGAGCACATAACCACACGATTGTGAGTTCAGATATGCTGCTGTATTATCAAACAGAATTTATTCATGCCACATAACACTATGAAATATAATAGAAAGTGTTGCAGCAAGTATACCTATCACGGGACAAGAAGGTTATAGAATGTGAAGCAGCAAGTATACCTATCACGGGACAAGAAGATTATAGAATGTGATGCAGCAAGTATACCTATCACGGGACAAGAAGATTATAGAATGTTTTGCAGCAAGTATACCTATCACGGGACAAGAAGATTATAGAATGTTTTGCAGCAAGTATACCTATCACGGGACAAGAAGATTATAGAATGTGTTGCAGCGAGTATACCTATCACGGGACAAGAAGATTATAGAATGTGAAGCAGCAAGTATACCTATCACGGGACAAGAAGATTATCAAACAGTTGTAAGGAAGGAAAATATTTTACCACATGGATAAATTTGTTAAAAGCACGATAGTATAGTTCTGTGTTATACGAACGTGACCCTGGAATCCATTAGTTAATTAGCAAAAGGAGAGTTTCTGGAATTGAAGTTATCGTAATGCATGACTGCGTTGTGGATTGCCTTGAAGAATGAGGCTACGAAAGATGCAGTCCTACAACGAATGGGTCCAAAAAACGAATTCTGTAAAGGATAAGAAATAACGGAGCGTAAAGTGTAGTCCACGTTCTGAGATATAATGTAGGCCACGTCCTGAGATATGAAGTTCTCTCAAGTGAACTAGAAAGAAAAGAAGAAGAAACTAAAATAAAGGTGTGACCTACATTGTATTTTATGGAACACGTTAAAACAAAATATAAACATTGGAAGCTATGTAGACTAGCAGGTAGGAAAACGAAATGAAAGGCTCTTACCAAACGGATAGTAATATCGCTTCCTACAGATCATACTTTCTTTCTACTATAAATGTTTTCTTCTCAAACGTTGGAAGTTACGTGTTACTTAAATACCGTCTTAAAATGTTTTTTTTTTATTATTGTTTGCTTATATACGTCAACTTTTTACCCTTTAGTTTAAAGTGGTGAAAAAATTATATTTAACATATTCTCTTCAAATTAAATATCTATATAAATATTCCGGCCCCATTTCTAAACACTAATACGAAATCACAATGTTTCTTATTGCAACTGGCAGATTTGCCCTAATGTAATATAATAACACCCGAATACTAAGTTATTGAATACTAAAATAACTTTATTTCAGGTCAAATATATTAATTAAGGACACAGTACCTAAAGAAAACAAGACAGGTAAAGATGTACATTAATAAAGTGAAAATCTGCTTAAGAGGAAGGAAATTACAGTGCTAATATAGAAACAGTATCAACATTGCTACGAATTAAAACACAACTGTGTGGAAATCAGGACGAAATGCACTGTATAAAAACTTATATTAAGACAACCTGTGTTGCAACACTGTTTAATTCTTAGAAATGTTAACATATTCTTTGCAGAGAAACAATCGTATGATATCTTTAAATAATTATGTAGCAATTTCAGTGTCACTTCATTCATAAATAGGGTGTAAAATGTCACACTCTCTAGTTAGTTGCGAGATGGTTCCTTACTTTGTTTTCAAGTATTTAATTTACATGCAGGTGAAAATACCCCAATTTTAAAGAGGCTTCGTAATTTGATTGTGACGGCTAAAATTCCACTCCAAACTTTATGTATCTATATTTTTCGAGGCAGTTATGAATACACTTGCTTTTGTCATAATCATAATTGTAATTAAGAGTGGATAATGTTAGTATTTATAAGTTTTGTAGTAATCGTCATGCGTATCTCGTGCCTTCGACCTTGGAGACCAAGGTGCTAGAAGGTTGCATCGCTAAACGCGCTGTTACGATGGATTCTACTCTGTCGCCGAAAGCGCCAGCCTAAGAGTTAGTTCACAATAAAAATACACATGCGGAGAGCATGTCACGGTTATTGCGCAGACTACAAAACTGCTGTCATCCGGTTAGAGTCCGACCTCGAAAGTTGACAAGTATTTATTGGCGTAGTTGACCATTACACGTCCAGTGAGATGATAGTGCGCTTAACGTCTCATCGACAGAGAGGTACTTAGAGGTGGACATCGGGTAAGAAACAGTCGTCATATTGATCCATGTGGTTACGTTTGCGACATCTGAAACGAGTCGAAGCACGCTTGTTTTATAAACTACATCTGCAGATAACGAGGACAGTGGCGCAACGGCGAAAAGGGCAGGGGGCTACAGTAGTTAGCAGAAAATGCGGGTCTGGCTGACATAGAAGATTGGGGCAATTCCATTGGCAATCGTCTCAGTACCTCCACCCAAGCGATGTGGGAGAGCCAATGGGAAACAGTTTTTCGGAGAAGGTGGTAGTGAACGAGAAATGTGGTGGTCGGAACAGCAGTGGGTCAAGGGGTCAGTCAGCGACGGTCCACACAGATCTGTGGGTTCAGAGCGGCGTTCAGGAGTGAGTGCCTTAATGCTAAGGTAGGAGAGCCAATGGGAACACAGTAGTTCGGTGAAGGTAGTAGTGAACGAGAAGAATGGTGGTCGGAACAGCAGTGGGTCAAGGTGTCAGTCAGCGACGGTCCACACAGATCTGTGGGTTCAGAGCGGCGTTCAGGAGTGAGTGCCTTACAGCTAGAGTGAGAGAGCTTGCCCGTTCCTTTATTCTTTATCCATTTAGCCCTATTCTCAGTCTATCCTAATTTTATCCCTATTCTATCGCATCACGTTGTTTGTACAGTAACAAGGAGTCATTAAAATGTATCTTTATTTTGTTTAACGGATGTTATTTCACAATAACATAAATCCCTACTGTAATCAACCGTAGTCATGCTTATGAGTTTATATAAGAACTAAAGGGGTATAACCATATGTATAAATATTTTTCCACGTTCATAAATTCTTAGGCAAGTTTACTTGGTTCGATGCTGTATTATAATTATAGTAAGAGGTGAGCCTCTATGTAAGTTTTATAAACCTTTGTAAGTAAACAGAGATACAGTAGGTAGGAGAACCATCTAATATAATTGAACAAAATAGGCTGGACCCATTATTGTTTAGCTGGCACTGCTCTGTCGAAGCCAAGACTGCGGAATCCATTCGTGTGCCTGACGGGGATTTCTATCGCATGTCTCCCGGTCTCTAACCGGTTTTATTTCTACTCTAGTAAGCTATCTGCACTTGACAAGTGATTTTCTCAGATTATTTCGGTATCCTCATTACTGATTCCTGCCAGATTTGTCATTCAAGTTGAATTATATCAACCCACAATAAATGTATGTAATTTCTATCTGCCATAAACATATTTCAAAATTGCGGCCGTATAAATATTTAGTGTAATGACGTTACCAGTTCCTACCAAATTGGGAATTATAATATTCTTTATTGTATCTATATCATTATAAATTCACTGTATCGTTTGTCTATCTTTTTTAAGATAACAAAGTGAGCAAATGAAGATATTTTATCATATCTCATAAGTCACACAAACGATTCCCACCAAATCTTGCGTAAAATTTCCATAGCGCTATGGGAACATAATGATATATATATAATTTAAGTAAATCAGATCACATATTTTCTAAATGACTATTATACAAAAGTATATTAGATTAGAATGTCATCCTACTGAACTAATTTACCAATTAAAACCAATCTACACAAATATAATAAAGATGTAAAGGTTGTGAGTTTGTTAGAAATAATCTCTGAAACTTTTCATCCGATTTGAAAATTCTTTCACTGGACCTTCTGGATGAACATAAGCTTTCTACCATGCCGTTATGACACAGTGAGAAATTTTAAATAAATAAAATAAATAAATATAAAACCATTAAATTTCTTTCTTTGTATGTACATTCATACTCGAAACTATAGATTAACGAAAGAAATAATCAAATAAATTCTTTAAAACTAATTTTCTTACATTAACTTACAATTACGACGATATAATTATATGTACCTAACATTTTTGTAGGGAATTGAATTAGCTACTAAATTACAGTTTTGTCAAACCTGTAATAGTTTACCAAAAATTATTAATGTTTTACACTTCATTTTAAATGTACATTTGAAAGTTTGTACTAAAAACATATTTTCAAAATAATAAATCGATGGCCAGCGAATGGTTTTGTTAATGGTTTTGTGATTATTTTGAGTTTATTTTGTAAACGAGAGATATTCTATTGTTTGTTTGAGCACAATCTTAACAATTAACTGTTGTTAAGACATATGAAGTAATATTTGCAATTAACATTTTTTTTTTGTTTCTCTAGATTACAAATCAATTATTTTACTTTGTATTTGATTGTTTACCATAGATAATACCAATTTTGATTTTGTTTAATAGCCAATTTAAAAATATAGTTTTCTTACTTCATGTATGTGGTTGCTATTAAGGATAAAATATTATGTAAAGACGACATCAAGCCTAAAAGAAAATCGCAACTTTCTATAAATACGTCCGTGGCGTGGGCAGCTAAAACACGTCGATTTAGAGAGTCCATCGCTGAACGCTCCCAGCTGCTTGCTGTCCACTGAACACATAGGTCGGAAACACACTCTAGAGTCTAGAAGTGAACACTCCTAGTGGCTCACTGCGCAGAGACAACGCGCATCCACATCTAGATTGCATAATCTAATGTTAGCCCATGGTAATAGATCGGCTTTCAGTTATGATCCTAATTTTAACTACGCTCAGCAGAGAAATATGCTAATTTAGCAAATTAATGAAACATGCTCCAAATGTTTCGCAAAATAATGGAGCGATAATACAATGGTATGTGCTGTGCTGCGGGATAAGTTATTCATTCCGAAATTCAGGACTCCCCTCCCCTCCAAAAACAATAAAAAATCTTTTCATAGGCAGTCATCCGTTATCTACGCATTTTTTTGAACGATATACGAAGGTATAATACTCTATTTCAGGTAACGTCATTCGGCACAAAAGAAATACAAGAAAATAACTGTATTCCTACTTTTAAAATAGGACAGATATATAATCTGATTGGCAGCTTACTCCCATCTTCAGGCCAAAGTTCAACCATTTTTACAAATTTGATAGTCATTTATCATGGCTATCAACTTTCCTAGCGGTCCAACATTTCTCCATATTTAAAAATTAGTTTATAAATGGATTACAGACCGCGTTAAATAACAAGAATATATACTTTCGCAGTTTTAAATATAATCTACAGAATAATTCTCCATTGGATAACTTAAAATTAATAATTCACGCCGATCGTACAGCACAAAATCATCAAGGGTGATACAATTCGCCAACGATAAACGAACTTACTGTTTTATTAGCATAAGTCAAAATTAATTTCGTTACTTTAAATTGTAATGACGGAGGAAAAATTTTAATTACTTTTAAAATGTAAATTGGAAATATAATAATAAAACCAATTAATGCTGTTATTAAATATGTATGTAGAATAATAAATATATGCCTAGCGAAGCGGGTGAGCATGCTGCTGGTCTTTAAATATTTACTGTTCCTGTTGTTAATTTACACCCCCTTTTTATTCGATGTTTTGGAAAATAGCACCACTGAAATAATTTTACTGTTACATTGTTTTAATCGATATGTTATTAATTTGGTATACAAGACTCGATATGTTATTAATTTGGCATACAAGACGTTTCATTGTAAGTACCCTCGTCCTGTACGATTAATTATATCAGACACTTATTTTCGTAATCGTGGCTTTAAAAAGTTATGTTAGATAGCTAAATTTACCGAAAAATAGTCTTATTTCAATGTTATATTGTAAGCTAGCCGTGTCTAAGTGACCAGTACACGCTGATTTGTTTATTTCTGTCCACCATGTTGTAAGACAGAGCCGACGTCGTATGACAGAAACAATAGAAATGAATCTCAACAAATTAACGTTCACATCATGGCTTAAGCAGTGATAAAGTAATTAACTTCTAGTCTTCTAAATTGGCGCCTCTTTTCAATTACTGTGATTAGTGTATGTGATGTTCTAAGTGCTTCCGAGCAGGTACAGGGAAGGAATCGGCCATAGTCTGTTGGAGTGAGCGAGTGAAGATATGAGGGCGATCTTGACAGAAATCAGGAGTCATCGCAGCATTCGCCTGGAGTGATGTCGGAAAACCACTGGGAATATAGAAGTCAGGATCGTCGGCCCGGGATACGAACCCAAGTCCTCCAGCATGCGAGTCCATTGTACTGCACCACGCCGTCTTGTATTTTGTATGTATACAACAATTAAAGTGACCTGAATATAATTAATGTTAGCAGTAATTTTTAAAGTATGAAGTATAAATTTACAGGTTTTTTTTTTCCTGTCGAAAATATACTACACGAAATTCAGAACTAAACTACATGTTCAGATACTATCCAAAGAGCTCCCAACACATTCTGCATGCGAACAGGACTATTCAAGACGACCGAATATATTTTCAAAATTGTACCCTACTTCAGCAGACCAATATTATGTTAAATCAGTTTTTTAAGCTTACTAGATCAATAACAAACAACACTGCCACATTCAAAATGATAACGAGGTTGTTCTACAGTCAGAAAATAATTTGATACGGTAACGTCGTATTTCAGGAGGTATTGTACACAATTACTATAAAAAATTTATATGCATTGACATGTTTATAACACATATTATATCACTATTACCATTGAGAAACTGAGAAAAATATTTGTTTATTTATATATGTAAAGGAAAGTAGACTAACGGTTAATACATGTTAATACTGGTTAAAATATGCTGTCGCTGTTTATAAACGTAATGATGATATTTTTTTTTTTCGTTTATGAGACTACCTTTCTAAAAATGTCGAAACTTGTGCTAGCATACTTCCGCTGAAGGCTGAAGAAGGAAAAGAATGGCCTGGAAGACATTCCGACACTCAGCGTGATTTATTTTCTAGCCGTGTATCAATTTATATTCTCAAACGGTAGTTGAAAACTCGTTTAAAACGTCATATAAAATTTTATTGCCTTGAATTAGTTTGGCGCACAAAAAAAAATTAACTAACGCGCTGCGGTTATAAATAAAAAGCACTTTTACGCCCCGCAATAGAACACCTGCTCCCTTTTAAAAGGGTTTCCTCGGAAATAACAGCCGATACTTGGCGCCAGCTGCTATTGGCTTGTTCCTATGTAAATAGGAAACGATGTACCACGGCGAGAATTTATGGCCTGTTACTTGCAGTGGCTTCAGGTGTAAAGGGGCCAATTCTTGGATTAAATGTACACCGGCGTCTCTTTCTCCTCATCCCTCTCTCTCTGTCTCTCCCTCTGCCCTTCCATTCTTCTTCCTTCATCTCCTCTCTTCTCGTGGTCGGAGGAGAACAATACACAGGCAGCAGCTCTGGATTGCGCTTGCCCTCGGGGCTGAATTCACTTTACAAAATACCAGCTCCCTCTCACATCACTGCACGCAGCTGGAATTTGCCGTGATTTACCGAGCTCAGACCGGAAGGATAAGCTTTCCTTAGGCTCCTCTAGGTATATACTCGATGCTAGGATACATGGACCTCAGTTATCTATCATGTACATTATACTTTTAAAACAGGCACGTTGGATTCCTTGTAAGCTATATTTGCCTGTATCAATACGGTGTATAAGTGTGTTGCATAGTTATACATGGATAAGCCTGAGTTTAATTAGCTAGGTGCTAATTTATGTATGCGTTCATTTTATTATTTAGAAGCAATCTCAAAATGCACCGCATAAAAATGGGGGAAGTTAACTGTTCGCGGCTTCTCCCATGTGCACAACATCTTTCCGCCTTCTTAGGGCGGTTAACCTGCTTGCCTCCGACCAAGGCCATCCGTATTTCTATCCCCGGCCGGGTCACTCCGGATTTTCGTATGTGGGAATCGTGCCGGACGATGCCGTTGGTCGGCGGGTTTTCTCGGGGCTCTCCCGTTTCCCCCGCCCTTTCATTCCGGCGCTGCTCCATACTCACCTCAATCGCCCGCGTTGGCTCTCAAGACCTCGATGTTAAGAGCCGTCCAAATCTCTTCACTCACACAAATATTATTTTATCGAAAGTCACACTTATCGTGTGAGCCGAACATTCTCCACTTACAGAGTTACTAACATTTCGAATATATTCATATTGTTCAATAAAATAAAACTATTCTAAGACCCGTAATTAAACCAAAGCGTTTTGCGTTCTTACAAAACCTCACATATTTTCCTTGATATTCCGCATGGGACACGTATATAACTTAAATTGCAACGGTTTGCAAATTAATTCGGTTTATACATTGAGTTTGTTACTAAAAAATCAAACGGAATACAAATTAAAGAAGCGTGTTAGGATGAACAGGTTTGCAGAATATATATCTGAATAAACCAACAATCGCTGACACAGAAAGGCGTTGCGTTATATAATTGTTATGGTAAAGTTTAGTATGATTGTAAAACTTAGAGCAAGTTTACAATTAATTTTGTTACTAAGAAATTATAGTTAAATATTTCCATTCAGACTTATATATTGAATAATGATACACCACCAAAGTGCGGAAACGTCCCTGAATTTGAATACCATATTTAGTCTCGATGAAATAATTTTTGTTCTGAGATGTTATAGAAATATGCACACCATTATGAAAGTATAGAAGAGAGATACGCGACAAGTGTAATAGTAGACTCGCTTGATAATTCATACAATGTATAAGAAAAATTGTCTAGTATTATTTCATCGATTTTCTTATAAAAGACGATTCTCAATTTCTCCTTTATTTTTCTGTCTTTATGTCAGTGATATCAATTAATGGTTTATTAAACATATTGTACGCACGGTGTCATAAAAGGTGGATTAACTCTACCGATAAATCCTCAGAGATTATTCAGGAATATTTGCTGAGTGTTTTAACATTTGGCTATAAGGAACCCATGGTCGCCGGTGGCTCGTCATCGCGTCGTGCATTTCGTATGTTTAGGTACTCCAATGGCGGCTGTACTGCTTACACGGAATGTGTGCCGTGTTTGCTACCAGAACGTATCCCTTGAGTCATGGTACTCGTTGATGTCATATTTGCATTTATTTGTCATAATTGTATTGGTGTAAAAATTGTGGCGACGTTGCTGTTTGTTTGGCTTAATTCGGTACAGTGGTTCGGATTTTATGAGTAAATTTGTTTTCAAGGTTACGGACTTAGATTACTTGGAACGCGCGGCAAGCTCACTAATGTTACTATGAGCTGCCGCGTTCAAAGTTTTTAACATAGGAAATTTAAAATGGGAGATATAAATAGCTTGCCTGCTGCCAAGTACTCGCCTGTCGAGGTCGGCCGGCGCTATAAATAGCGCGTGGGGTCGTTTAGTGTTTTTGCGTGCTCTGTGTCTTTATATTTTGCTGCATGCCCTTGCTCTATGCTGGGGGTTGCCGGCCGCTACTGTAATTCGCGGCACAAAGTATTGTCTGTCTCATATAAGATGGCAAAATTTTGACAGGTTAACTAATGTTTACTTTTTGTTTATGTATCCTTTCGCCATCAGCTGGTGTGTCAGTTGGATGCTACACGAAAACAAAGAAATGGGTTTCGGGAAAAATCATGGCATGTTTAGGACAAAGATGGACAATTACTGGCCCCAATAAAAATTACTAGTAAGCTGTACACGAAATATATGTTGCTTTAAAAATTATGCAGAGCTCGCGGGAAAATAAAACTATTGGTATCTGTTCGTAAGTTTGTTATTTTACATACGAAACAGATGGTGCGCATGGCATGGTTAAATGTGTGGACCGACAGATAGCAGCAGGTTCGACGCCTCTAGATCCTGCTTTTTAAAATTTATCTTTTAGCCTAGTACTGTCTCAAAACGACGCGAATTTGAAATATATTTAGTCAAATTATTTGAAAAATAATTCAATATTATCATGCAATATTTCTGTAGGCTTTTGGAATCAATATCGAGCACATATGTAAAGCATGGATGGACAGTGGGAATACGAAATAAACAGATCTATGGTTTGAAGTAGTGTTTCATCCGGCTCTGAATCATCTTATTGAGCATTTCATTTTGAACACCTATACATTACTATTTTAGCACGAACTTACTTTGTAAGACTTAAAACTGCTGTTTTGTGACCGTGTAAAATGAAATATATTAATTAATCAGGGAACTCTTAGTTATCGTATATTTTACACTTGTCTGATATGCGACGCCAGTGTACTCAGAATAGTCAACTTAATATTAACTATTGTTCGCTAGTGCATCAGCTGACACACGATTTTGTAAACGGCGCTTGGTTTGTTTCGTATACTTCAAGTTGTCACTCACTCTGATTGTCAAAATCTTGCCATCTTCTATGAGATAGACATTATATGGTGACGTTCTGCGAGCCTTCCTTCGTGCTCTGTCATCGCCACTGCTCATGTGCATTTCAACCCACCATTTCATAACACACTAACCCAACCTATCAGGACCTTCTCAACTAGCATACACTGTAAACTCATTCCTCTATTGTACAAGGAACTCTTCAACATCTGGTTGCCAAACATATTTTTGTAACACTACAAATAATATCATCTTTAAAGTTTAAAGGCAATGGTGAGTTCATGGTATTGTGGTTGTTTAGTTGGACTGTGTACATTGCTGACCATTATACTCCAACTGAGCTCAGTTTACGACTATTCTTCTTCCAGTATCTCACCTGGAGAAGGTGACAGATTCCAGGCCCTGAAACATCGTGAAGACTTATAATTATTTTTTGTGGTTCTGTGTACTCTGTTGGTTTATCTATTCTTTCTTCTGGTTTCTGTGGTTCCAATGTTGTTCGTAGTGTTGAGTTATTTGGTTTTATAATCTCACACTGTATACTGCTCCTTACTTGTGTCTGATTGTGTTTATTGTTTTATTTTCGTGCTGCTTTTGGAGTTTTTATTGTTCGGCTGCGAACGCTTATATTGTGTCTTTTTATTGCGCTGTTTTGTTTACATTTGCGGTGTTTACTTTTCGTCATTGTGATGTCTGTTCTTTTGGATTGCTTTTGTTTTCTGTCCTGTTTTGTAATAATAAGTCGTTTGTCCGTCTTTTTGTCATTTTAATATTCTATTGACCAGAAAACAGTTGTTCCTAATTATCTGTCTGTGGTGTTCTACAAGATTTTTTTTTTTTTTTTTTTTTTTTTTTTCGTTTTTGTCTAACTGAGTGTGTCTTTTTATTTAGTATCATGGGCTGGAATGGACACAGTCCCATCAAACCATTGTAATTACTACAAATAATTAAGAATACATTTCTCAAATTATTAACGGGGTAGGTGTGAAACTAATATTGAGTTCTAACTAGCCAGTGAGGTAAAATCCTGATTTATTATCAATATTTAGCTACATAAACAAACAATTTTTTATGTTTTCTAAAATAATGCGTTGTAAATATACAATATATCTGTATAGTCACAAGTAAATATATGGTAACTAGTTCCCCCAAACAAAGAACTGTTTGTAACAAGTACAGAAATGTGTTGCTCTGTAGAATAAATCGCTAAATGCGTGTCTTAATTGCGTTAACTAACATAACGCATAACGTATCCTATAATAACCTACAATACTAGTTAAATAGGTAGATGGTTTTCAAGTTTGAACTAATTTAGGGTTGTGGGAAAAAGCGTGTTTTTATCGTTTAAACTAACCTAGCCGTTCATAAACTAACCTAAGGTAGTGGGCAAATGCATGTTTTTATCGTATGAACAAACCTAACCTGTCCTAAACTAACCTGAAATACTAGTTAAATAGGTGTTTTTCAAGTTTAAACTAACCTAGGATAGTGAGCAAATGCGTGTTTTTTACCGTCTAAACGAACCTTTCCTGAAATAACATATAATACTAATTAAATGAGTGGATTTGCATTTGAAAGCTAACCTAGGATAGTGGGTAAAAGCGTGTTTTTATCGTTTGAACTTATCTAACCTATCCTTATCTAAGCTATAATACTAGTTGAATGAGTGTTTTTATAGATTAAACAAACCTAGGATAGTTGAAGATTGAAATGATGTTAAACACGCACATGTGAAGAAGCCCTAGCCACGTGAGTCCACTGATGTTTATTAGAAAACAGCCAGCAAGCTGGCCTGCACCAGGCTCGCCGAGCGCTGCCAATTACAACCAAGTTTGCAGTGGCTGGTCGCCATGGGACATGAGCCTCGGGGTTGGCTGTGAGGATGAGGGGAGGAGGGGGGGGGAAGAGGAGTGTTTGTTAATTGATATATGTCGCGCAACAATATTGTCGAGTGTGGGCTAGGGGCGGCGTGGGGGTAGCAGAGGGTTGTGGGAGCCCGGCCAGGTCGCTGGATCCAGCATGGCGGACACTAGATCACCCCCGACACAGCTCGCCGCCACGCTGTGTCGCTGCATGAACCACGCAACAGGCAGCAAGCAGTCTTCCTGTTTCAGTCGCCGACCCCAGCTTCTCTTCAGAGTGCTCCTGTGTCGTTCGCCTCGCACCTCCGTGCAGCCCTTGGGGCCGTTCGACACTTTAACATTGGTTTACACATTTTCAGCTCATCACGTTCTTTTTTTGTTTTGATATGAAAAATTAGTGTGAAATAGAATGTGAATAGAGAAAAATTATTTTTCAAAAATCTAGAAATAAACATAGGAATTTATAATTTATATATATATATTTTTTGTACAGCTCTCAAAATTGCACGAAAATAATATTTGAGTGTCTCGCTAAAAATAATTGATCGTCCTATTAGAATGTTATAAATAATTCATATTCTTCGTTTTTTGAAAATGTTGATCACCGTTCGCTGGCATTTGACAATTAATTTTTGTGTCAAGATAGTTTAAATTTAAATCCTGATTGCAGTTTAACAAGGCCTTGGATTTCAAATAAATTACTACACTCTATTTCTGTGACTTCGATAAGCTCTTTAGCTGAGACCGAAACGTTTGTGTTAAAATAAATATTTTAAACATGTGCGAAGCAAGTCTCGTTATACTCTAAAAGAAATATGATAAGCGTTATTTTTCAAATAATTGTGGTATTATTTAACAAGATTTCATCTATATCATGTCGCGTAACTTCAAAATCTGGTCAAAATGTAGGGGAGAAAGTGTTTGGCTTTCCAACAGCCTTTGTGTGGATAAGTAACCGCTACGTTGGATTTGCCGAACTTTCGCTACATTCTTCGCAGTAGATATTGTATTTTATTTTAGGCATCAACTGTGCAAAGAACACTGCTTTGCACATTATGTAAAAAGGCATAGCCTGACTACCATTTCTAGTATTATTTGTGTAAACTCAAGCAAGAGACAATTACTATTTCTTGCTTACAGCCACTAGTCAAAAAGTACACCGAGAGAAAGATTTGTTCCAGGTGACCAAATATTTATTTGCATAGGGCCAAAAATATATTAGTTGTCACAACAAAATATATTAGTTTCCCCGACAAGTCATTTTGTTAGGTAAACAAAACCTTACAAGGAAAAAAATTCATTTGATTTCTCTATCAATATACAAGCTTGAATAAAAGAACATCCGTGTTGTACCAAATATTCTGTCCACAAAATATTTCATTGGATATCCTGTATTATATGTTTCGCCTATATTTTAATTGCCTGCATTCAAAAATACAGCTTGAGAATTTGTTTAAAATTTATTGTTGTTATAATTAGGCTAGCAATCCGAATAAACCAAGGTCAAAAGGAAACTAAAAATAAAAGTTGTAATACACGAAATATTCATTTCCATTCATTGTTCTATATTTGAAATATATACGTTCATGAATTTTTTTTTCGCCGATTGTCACTTTAGCTGAAATTGCAAGGCGTAGAGATCGAGAGCAAATGGTCCGAATTCGAAACTCGGTTGTGTTTAACTTTTGAAAATAATAAACGAAACTGTTAGTGGTTTCTGTACATAGAGCCTAAAAATTATATTCTTAAACCACTTATGACATAATTGGATAAATAAATAATGGCAGAGAACTGGTTCCCGATTCAAAGTGTAGACTACAGGCAAAAGTATTTATATTTTCTATTAAATTAAAAAAAAAAAAAAACTTTCGTGCACATCGGCATATATTTGATTTCTTAAAAACCATACACAGAGCAATAGTTTATCCAGTTTTTTGGTCTCAAATAACAGATTGTTGAATGTTATGCAAATAATGAAATATAGAAACCACAAATCCAGTAAATAAGCAAAAATTATCCTTTTAAAATTAATAAATATTTATAGTAAAATTCTTTGATAACAAATAAAAAAGCAGCTTTCTTAATTTCAGCTATACTTAATCTTCCTAAATGTTCTTCTTGGAATATATTTAAATGTTACTTTTTATTCAACATATAACGTTCAATTGTGTAGACTTCTAAAGCGTGTTATATAGTTAATTTTATGACAAATTTTTTGCATATTTACTTTTTTGCCGTATATATCCTAATTATTTGCAAAAAAAATAGGCGCTTTCAAATATTTCAAATTTAACCACACCAAAATCTATTCAGTAATTCAGTTCTGTTCTTGATGTTGCGTTTCGAAACATCACGCACTCCAAGGTTTTTCCATAACACTTATTTTCGGGTGTGATGAGTTGCTCCAACAAGTTTGTTATCTTAGATTGATTACAATAAAAAAATTATCGGGGGCTACTTGGGATTTTACGCATAAAGTAATAAAATTTTACTTATTAAAGTAAACAATTTCATTCTCTGCTACCCGTAAAGATATATATATATATATATATATATATATATATATATATATATATATATATTATATATATAAATTTAATGATAAAACATTACACGGACGAATGATTTCTAGAGTAGGGAACTGCAAAACTATAACGACGGTATAAAATTGAGTAATCGTTTGTTGTCTTTTTTACTGCTCATTTATTACTAGGAAACTGTATAGGAAGATAAGTTTGAAGGCGTACAGTTAAACTTTCTATTGGAGTACATAAAGTATACGAGCACTAGGGAATTAAAAATGTTTTAAAATAGGAAAGAACACGCTAAATCCGAATCAGTGATATCAACTAGGGAAATAACGTTTACTTAAAGTCAGTTGCTAGGATGCTACTGACGGGCGAATCAAGTAAATTAACTATAGGTTGTTCACGGTAAAGTGAGTACCTTTGAAGCCATTTTTGTATCCTATAGCACTCTTTTAAAATGAATATTGCCATGTAAGTAATAAACAAAGTGTTTATATTTCTAAGCATTCGTAAGTCAACGTCTGAAGATAAAATAAAAAATCTACATTTATTAACTATTACTCCAAATGAGAGGACTTTCATAAGTTTTCACTTTACCTTGAATAGCCTATAGTAGATTTTACATCACGTCTTGTTTCAATTATCTTCAAACTTGTACGTACAGTTAAAAAATGTTTCTCGGCAAATTTAAAACCGGCCCAATGATGAATTTTGTACCCGCCGAAATTAAATTAATTAAATAAATATAAATCAGCTACCTTTCAACAGAAAAGCGCTTGAAAGAGTAACAGTTTGTATCATCGGAGTGTACCCGTGACATTAAAGCGTGGTTTGCTTTTAAACGATGTTCGCTTAATGAATTAATAATTGAATTAGCAGTGCAATCCAGTGAAATCAAATTTCTACTATATTTAATACGATTTATTGAAAAATCGCCCATACCCGAAATAACAGAATTTCCCATAGTTTGCAAAGCAGCTCCCAATGAAATATTTAAACCATCTTCACATATACTAATTTCTCATAATATATGTTTGAATATAACATTATAACTTGATAGCGTGTTAACATACATTTAACGATGTCACTTAGAATAATTAAAGAAGCAGATATGAAACTGTTTTGCAGTAGTTCACGTGGAAACATGACTCTCATAGTGTTGAAATACAACTGTGTTTACTTAAGTTTATAGTGGGTTTACTCGTAAAAAAATATGAAAGAAAAACACTTCAAAATATATTTTTTCGCTTCCTTTTCGTTGATTCATTTAAATTAACATTCTGTAGGCCTAATATATACAAATATTTTTATGCGAATAACCGTGACTACGACTACCTTCGACTACCCATAACTACCCATGACTACTTGCGACTACATGCGACTACCCATGACTACCTGCGACTACCTGTGACTACGCGCCCGTCAGTATCTACGACTAGCCGTGAATACGCGTAACTACTTGCGAATACCTGCCAGAACTTGCTACTACATGCGACAACTTGCGACTACCCGTGACTACCTGCGACTACCTGCAACTACCTGTGACTACCTGCGACTACCTGTGTCTACTTGCAACAACTTGCGACTACCTGCGACTACCTGCGACTACCCATGACTAGTTGCGACTACCTGCAACTACCTGTGACTACCTGTGACTACCTGCGACTAATTGCGACTACCTGTGTCTACTTGCAACAACTTGCTACTACCTGCGAGAACTTGCGACTACCTGCGACTACCTGTGACTACCTGCGACTACCCATGACTAGTTGCGACTACCTGCTACTACCTGTGACTACCTGCGACTACTTGCGACTAATTGCGACTACATGTGTCTACTTGCAACAACTTGCTACTACCTGTGAGAACTTGCGACTACCTGCGACTACCTGTGACTACCTGCGACTACCCATGACTAGTTGCGACTACCTGCAACTACCTGTGACTACCTGCGACTACTTGCGACTAATTGCGACTACATGTGTCTATTTGCAACAACTTTCTACTACCTGCGAGAACTTGCGACTACCTGCAACTACCTTTGACTACTTTCGATAACTTGCGACAATCTGCGATAACTTGCGACTACCTGCGACTAATTGAGACATTTTTGTAGCATTGTTTTAATTTTTCTTTAATGGTTTTGGTAAAGCATGCTTATAAACCAGCCAAGTACCTCATTTTTCTCCGACTTGGTTCACAAATTTTGAAATTTCTCAATGATTTTTTAAAATTAAACATAGCCTTTGTCCATCTGGAGGAATGTAACTTTCTAACAGTGAAATGATCATAATAATCGGGCCTGCAGTTTTGGTAGAGCATGCTTAGAAATCAGCCAAGTAGCTCATTTTCTTCGACATGGTTTACAAATTGTAAAATTTCTCAAGTAATTTTTTTTTAAATATACATAGCCTATGACCAACTGAAAGAATTTAGCTTCCTAACAGTGGAAGACTTATAAGAATAGGCCTTGTAGTTTTCGGGATTAATCGTTACATATAAACAAACAAACAAACTCACATTACTTATTTATTATATTATTAGTATAGATTAAAAACTCTTCTAAATTTTGTACAATATTATATAGAAATATATTTTGGCGTATCTTAAATGCTGAGCTAGAGTAGTTAAGAAATATAACAATGTTGATTGAGTCTTAAATTGCTTAACTCGTAATAACTATTTTGTAGGGACGGCATAAATAATCAGTTTCTGACTAAATACAGTGTTTATGTGTAGCAATTTAATTCTGGTAAAACTTAAAAAATAACAATTAAAAAAAAGTTTTTTAATTTTTTTTTCTAAATCTACCTTTATAATTTGTGTATTTAATTCCTTAAACAAAATTACAGCAAAAGAAATTAAATAAGAGATCACTTTTCCTACTTAAATGAATATTAGAGCTTTAATTAATTTGCAAATGAGATTAAACAAAATACATTACGGAAGCTGCCAAAATTATACTATACCAATTATTTTATTTTCGACTCATAGATATGTATTAAAACGTCTTCAACTATAACAAATTGTTCGTAATATTTTCGTTGAAATGATCTAATTTAAATAAACTGACGTAGGGACAAACATATTAAGAACACAAACTGCACTGGCGCTTTATAAGTGACCTTGGATCATGAAGAACAGTTAACAACGATTTCATAATCCAGAAAGTTATTAATGAGTTGCGAGAAATGGGTGGCTCTTAACAACTAGGTGCTGAGAGCCGATGAGGGTGAAATGAGGTGAGAATGGAGCAACGCCGGAAAGCAAGAGAGGGGAAAACGGGAGATCCCCGAGAAAACCCGCCGATCAGTGGCATCGTCTGGCACGATCCCCACTTGCGAACTTCCGGAGAGACTCGGCCGGGGATTGAAACTGGATTGAAAGCAGTCTAACCGCTCAGCCACCGCGGCCACATGAAGTCATTAATGTTTAACCTACAACAGGTCTCTTTATTCTGCAATCAGGATATCGCCTAGACACGTCAAAGATTAGAAACAAATTTAATAGAAAAATGTTAATAAGTTCTCTTGCTTACTTAGTAAAACATGCTGTGTTAGTGAATGATCCATAAAATTGTTGTGCGGGGCGGGAGCACAAATTCACTTATTTCATTTTGGAAATTGAAACATGGAGATACATTTAAGCTTAATAGATAAACAGATTTGATATTAGTACAGGGGTTGAGAGGTGCGTGCTCTGAAAATGTACCACGAGCTTGCTGGAAGTTCGCTATTCCCAGCGCGTAACGACAGACGGAGAAATGTAGGCGGCGCATCCCATGGTCTCCCAGCGTGTTCCGCATCCCGAGATACAACCTTGTGTATGATTATTATTTCTTTTCCCCGTACCTTCATCTGTCACCCGGCTTGAATATTAGACACGTATAATATTTTCCTTCTCTGTTCTCCAGCCAACATCACGACTCAGAAGAATATTGATGTCTTTGCAGACACGTGTAAAGAAAAAGAGGGCGAAAATGAGGACACCACAGTCGTACACTTGCTTAATAAGCGATTCCAGCGAAGCTAACGGAAAGAAACACTGGACTTGTTCTTGCTGTTAAATTAACGTGTACTATTTATCGCTCCGACTCTCTCTCTCTCTCTCTCTCTCTCTCTCTCTCTCTCTCTCTTGCCTTAAATCGTACATTTATACAGGTGCAATTCATCGATAAACAAAAAGGACTGTGCGAGGAAACTGGCAAACGTCTACCTGAACACCGTCACAATTTTCAGAGTTAATTTCAGTAACAAGGATCTAGTTGTTTAATGGAGAAGCTATTTATCATACATAAATAAAAACCGTATTGTATAACTCATTACTGATACGAAATCCAAGCCATCGAACGAAATTTATAACATGAAATAATATAAAACACGGTAAGAATACATTTAAGTTTACAAAATTACCAAAAGGATTTTGTTAATGTAATACTCATTAAGTGATTCTATTTAGGCATAATTAGTCAAATTCAAGCTGCCAGCCTATGTCTTGCTTCATACCAGTTACATCATTCAAATTGAAGAATTACTTATTTACGCTACCCAGAGAAAATATACCTTTTGAAATGTTAGAACTCTTGTTCGAGCTTAGTTCGCTGCCCGTTAAAATTCTTGCGTACATAGCATACAACCGGTGGAGATTCATATCGATGTAGGATTATCCCATAGAATGGAACACAAGCACGTGTATTTCACTACACGATGAATCAGCCCAACACCAAAAAAAAAATACCAATTTTTAAACTATTCAATTTTCGTTATGTAATGCCAAAAACTTGAGGATTCGTAAAACTGTGGGGAGAAAGCATTTATCATTAGGGTGAATCTCGCCAGTGCAGGAAAAATATTATCAGATGTATTTATTACCTCACACGAAATGCTTGCGTAGTGTAGCATATTTGCACGAACCACATAAAAACCAATAGATCCAGTTCCCACTATTTGCAAATTGCTTTAATCTTCGAATTTATCACACAAATAGTCCATCTTTTGGATTCACTGCACATTACTCCAGTTAAATACTTTTTGGTTGGTTTTGGAATGCTGGAATTGCTGGATGACATTTTTGGAAACGGCATGTGTTTTCCTTTCTTATTGGGATAGTTGTAGGAAACAGTAGGCCAATGTTGAGAATTAGGTTGGTCAAAAGAACTTTTAAAAATAGTTCATAATCTTTATTACTGTTAATGTGACTGGACGAGCAACAAATTAGATCTGGAAATTTTCCATCGAAACAAAGATTTAGCTCGGAAAGGTACTGTACTGGAAGTAAACATTTATCCGCTGTAATAATATAAGTGTTACAATGTTACAAAAGGCGAGTAACCAGGAACATTCTGACGTCATTTCCATAAACTGTGGTTTGTTCAATATTGCTGTATAAACCTTTCCACAAACCTACATTTCAACATATTATTTAATTGTTTGTGAATGAATGAAACTACTGGTTGGTGGCATAAAGTTTTTAATGACGAGAATAATACATGATCGATAGGAGTGAAGAAATTATTAGTACAGGCTGGAAAATATGCAGTGGCTAGAATTTGAATTTCAGTCGCGTTTATGGAAGTCTAGTAAACTGAATATAATACCAAACCAGGCATACAGCTTAGCAAGATATTATACTTAATGATTTATGTTATGTTTATGAGTGAGAGCTGCTTTTATTTTTCAGTATTTCTAAATAAAGCCCCAAATTAAATCACTAAGGTGTTTGATACTAGGTGCGACAAGTTGGCCTGTAATCTAGCCCAATATAAGTTGCGACAAACCACTGGATTTTCAGTGACAGCCAAAGCCTCTTAGTCTAATATAATTCTCACCTTAGATTGGAAACCTCCGTGCTGCGTGGACTGTATAAATTTAACAGATCTTCCTGATCGTAGCATTAGCTATTTTCGAAACGCTGACTCCTACTTTAACTTCACTTATACGGCAAAGGAACATCGATAAAGTGCATTATTTAAAATTAAGAACTAAATGGACCCAAGATCTCCTGTATTCTGCACAGATATTTATATATCTCTCTGCCGTGGCAACAGCCTCGAATTGTCTATATAAAATATCTCACTTTGTGACTTTCATACCTGTTCGCCAGGCACTATATATAGATATATTTTTGCTGCATTTGTTATGTAGATATTTTATTTCAATGACTAAGCTTCTAAGCTACAAGCTACAAGATAAGCATTATATATAAAAAATATTCTTTACTGTGACAGCCCGGTTTTAGTTTCAATTATGCATTGTTAGTCAGAGACATAAATGCGATGATGCAGCTCACCCTGACAGCAAAAATTCTTCATCTTACAAACCAGGGTTTGCTATTCAGCCCACATTATTGTTTGTAACAAATTCCAAGGCCAGTGACTGATTCTTGCTGCACTAGTAATGTTTTATTTCTGTTCGCTACATTCTAAAACACGAACCAGTGATATATGTAGGATGAAATTAATAACTGAAAGCAAGCTCAAGAATTGGTTACAGACTCAGCAGTCAGGCCAAAGAACGGAGCATCAGTATCACGATGTGGTATTCATTGCAATATTTGCAGATACAACGTAGCATGTGCTATTAATGGTTTTGTTTTCTCGTGCTTTAATATTTTGTATGCTATAATTAACGTGAAAAGTTGCTCCGCGACATTAGGGTGGAAAAAAATATTTCGCGATTCGTTAAATAATTGTGGATGTGGGCGGGATCGTGCAACTGTACAAAAAAAAAATGGATGTATATTAATCAGACCGATAGACTTCGACTGCGTATTAATCGTGGAAAAAGAAGGTGAACAACCCACAGCCGAAGTTGGTTGGTCTATTTCAGATATAGCCTGAGAAGTTTGGTTGGTCTACTTCAGATACAGCCTGGAAAGTTTGGTTGGTCTACTTCAGATATAGCCTGAGAAGTTTGGTTGGTCTACTTCAGATACAGCCTGGAAAGTTTGGTTGGTCTACTTCAGATATAGCCTGAGAAGTTTGGTTGGTCTACTTCAGATACAGCCTGGAAAGTTTGGTTGGTCTACTTCAGATATAGCCTGAGAAGTTTGGTTGGTCTACTTCAGATACAGCCTGGAAAGTTTGGTTGGTCTACTTCAGATATAGCCTGAGAAGTTTGGTTGGTCTACTTCAGATACAGCCTGGAAAGTTTGGTTGGTCTACTTCAGATATAGCCTGAGAAGTTTGGTTGGTCTACTTCAGATACAGCCTGGAAAGTTTGGTTGGTCTACTTCAGATATAGCCTGAGAAGTTTGGTATTCCAATTGTGTGTGCCCCGCGTTGCCGGAGACACTGAAGTGTTCATGGTAGTCGTACATATAGTGCGGACCCACGTACGGTGCCACTCAGAGGTATTATATATGCGTGTTTTCGAAACTGACCTGTCATCATGAATGATGAATCATTCTAGTGAGATTGTTTTTACACCCCCCCCCCCCCCACGATTGGCCTGGCATTGAAATGTATGGTGTTTTGCGCACTAATCGTACAAATACCTGGATGTGCTGACTATACTCCGAAATCACAGCTTCCACTAACCACAGAACGCAATCACAGACACTGTAATAATGATAGGGAATACTGCCACTGCACAAATTACCAACAAAAAAACAGTTTAATAATTAAGGAGCACTAAATTATTACTCATAAAACGAGAGCGAAAAAAAACATGCATACTCCAGAACATATGCAGTACAAATTCAATAGAAAATTCCACTCAGGAAATTATTAAAATGGTTGATATCAGACAGCATAGTGAAATTATTTACTTAAGAGATAATTTAATTCAGTGTCTATTTAAAAATCTCTCTCAGTTTCAAACAGTTCACTTTATCAGACAATCTTATTAATACCTCGGCTTAGCTCAATTTAATTGGCAGATGCACTTAAACCTTCACTTATGAGTGAAATCTGGGCAAAATCCAAGGAAAGTTCTTTAAGGCAGAAGTTATTCAAAGTCTTGAAAACAATATTGCAGAGATCAAATAAGCAATAACTGCTGGTATCTGCAACTTCATATAAGCTTTCTTAGCTACAAATTCGCCCTGCAGCTCCTCTGTAACACGACGAATGATCCAGTAGAACATCATAGGAACCTTATTGCTATTCATACGCCAGGAATTGCGTGATTTTGAAAGCCCTTCTCCACAAAAATGCTCACGCCGTCGACGTTACTTAAAAACTTAATTTAATACCTTTTGACACTAGTATCCTTCTAACATCATATTTATACTAAATTTCCAATAAGCTCTATCAGTAGTCCTGGCTCACCAGCTAAAACATTCAGGAACCAATATGTTGCTGCTAATGTTCGAAGCAGATAAGTTTTAACAACACAGTATCATTTTAATTTACCAAAGCAATATAGGGCCTAAAATGGAAGCCCTTTCAAAAATCCCTCTTACATACTACATTGTGTACCGTGCTGCCTAATGTTTAACAATATTTAGATAAAAAAAATTGGAATTGCATTACAATTTGTTTAAAACTACTACTTCAAATTGCTCCATTAAAATATTACATTAACAGTAATTCAACAGTTCTGAAAATATTTTAGACGCTGGTCATTAGAAAATTTTACACTTCAATTAAAACAAATAAACAATACAGTAAACAAACATTTTACAAAACATTACACGCATGTAGCGTAACAAAATAGCAATAACTTCTGCCAACAGAACCGTCATGTAAATAGTGAACATAAATATTTGAGATAAATTAAAATAAAGTGTGCAGTGGAAGTAAAAAAATATGCGCAAAACACTATATTATCCTAATTGACAATCCTGTAGTGCATCACGAGGTCGGAGGATTTAGCCATAAATGTGCGCCCAATTACCGCTGCTTAGTAAAAAATACAACACCAAAGGGAAGGCAGTAGATTCGCCACGTAAAAGGATTTTAGCCTTTGTTAAAAAACATGTAGTATGCTTTTAAACGACTTTGCAAAAAATTATATATACCCTGCTGGCAGGTATCCGCAATTTAATAATGTCTCTAAGTGTAATTTAAATCAGCGAAATTCAGCCACCGTAGTAATTAGTAGGCTGAATTGAATTACAAGTAGAGAACGTTTTACTGGTTTTGAATTATATGACCCCATTTTCACTATTTCAGTTATAGGGCGTACATACTTGCAGTGTTGTCGGTTTTTTATTTTCGTAGTTTTTGCTCCTGTTTATATTTCCCTCGGAATCAATGTTGGATGAGCTCTTTAATTAAAACAAAATTTGATTCATTATTATTTATTTTTTTACTGGCAGGCATATTTTATTGCTTTATTTTTTCAATCTGTAACCACACGGGGAAAGAAAATTCAGCCATAGGAATGCAAAACTTGTTAGTAATGTGAGGAAATGAAAAAACAACTTTTAAATGGGAATAATTCGATTACACGCGATTTAATACACTATAAAATAACACAGAATTGAATAGTCAAAGATTATTACTTCAAACGTGGTTCAATTGCTTGTTCAGATTGTAAAATAAATGTAGATCTATCTTCAAACTTAATAACAATATATTTGTCAAAAATGGGAGAGGAGGTTGTAGGTAAACACAAAATTAGCAGAATACGTGACAGGTCATTTGTCGTTTTATGATAAATATGATGTAGCTTCATTTATAAATGACAAACATCTTCTCTGTAGCAGTAACTAGTGTCAGGAGCTCACATAGTTTGTTGGGAAATTTCACACAGATCCTCAACATATGCATTGTATCGCCGTATGAATGATGTTTTCCAACGTGGGGATTAGTTCCGAGACTTGAAGACATTCCATGTACAGCGCTGTAATGAATACCTGTGTGGGGGAAAACTTGGAGAGAGATATAGATTATTTATGTCCTACGTATGAGTATCAGCCCCTGTAAGAAAACGTGTGAACACTGCCTTGGTTCTCTGGTCAAATGTAAAGTATAGAGGCAGCACTGCATAATTAATGTGCAACGACATGGGACAAATTCATAGTAATAATATTAACATCGAACACTAGCCAACTAACAGCTAATTTGCATGCCGCAAACCACATCGTCGAAGTTGCTGGAATTCCACACCCAACAGATATTCCAGTTAACTTGATAGCTCTGCTCACAATCAGTTTCTGTTTAACACTACACAGCACATGGGAAGACATAGGAATCAACTATGTATTTATTTAAAGTAATGAAAAACTTCTAAGGTTTAAGCAATGGTTTAATATGGGGAAATATCATGGGAATAAATTGCATTAAAAATTTGATTCCTTGGTTGTGTCAAAAATGCAAAAGAATATGTACGCAGCAGCGGTACTAGGTCCTTAAAGATATATCTCATTATGCCTGCTACAAATGCCTATTAAGTGAGTCGAGTATTTGAAGGTAAAAAAAAATATTATTATCTAGGCATCTTGAATGTTGCACACAATAAAGTTTTACAGAGTAAACTTAATTCAGTTCAAAATGAAAGTCGGTAATGTTCTCACACTTGGCCTTTACAATAAATTACGTGCCTGTATAATTACATATTTAAAATGCTCCTGGCTACCACAGTTTATGTTGGTAGAACAATCATATACTTATTTAAATCTCAGGTTCTTTGTGACCACTGAAAAGTGTCGGGAAATGATGCTGCTTACTTTAAAAGTTTATTAAACACTCTCAAGTACGTGTAACGGTCACTGTACATTAAGGTGGGATCATACCTTACATAAATGTAGAGTTTCTAACACTTATTTTATATGTATACCTGTTCTGAAGGTATTACCGTGTACCGTGGGATTGTGATCAAATTGCAATATACTTCTTCAGGTCTAATTAACATTAAAACATTAAATTTATACTATGAACGTATAACTAAGGCTTCACTGGCCCGCTGTCGTTGTTACACTCTTAATTCAAGATGGAGTATGGAACATTCCGTCACCATCCATTATCGGCAGCGGTTAAATATTCAAATTAATACAGAGTACATAGGGCTTAACCTAGGGTGCTTTCAAATACCGTGACGATTCAAAAGGTGCGCCTAAATGTTGCCAACTTGCACACAATTAAAAAGTTACTTGAAACCTGATAAAACAAAATAAAATTACGACATTTCACATATGGAAAATTAACATTTCAGCCGCTGTGTGTACTTCAATATTAAGTAGAATTAAGAAAATAAAATAATGATGTAACGATATTAAATGTGAAACATACGACATTCACAATATTTATTTACAAAATAAACGTGCGTGTACTCTTATGATAGATTTGCATGCTAACTTAAAGTGTGTTGAAATGCAAATCTCATGTGTTAAATAATCAGACGTTACAATACTTAATGCGATTCTTCGGCATGTACGTTTTATTCACAGCATGTGCACATGCAATATGATACCTTCCCCCCTTGAATATGGTGAGTGTTGCCCAGATAGCCGGCACACAGTTTACAATTTAATATTGCACTGAATACATAACTCACGAAAGTTATTAAAAATAATACAAGCACTACTGAAATTGTCGTAGTATAGCTAATTATATTTCGTATGAAAGAAGGATACATGTGTTTCGTAACACTGTAAAACTTTTTGCAAGAATTTACTTACTAAACTTTTGATAACCTGTATTATAGCCTATTCTTAACAAAAATTTTAGTGTATAACTATTCTAGATGCTTCAGAAAGATAACTTTTCCAGAAAACCTATCAAGCAATATCATACTAACAATAACTCGTTAGGTAGGTCTAATAAAATATGAATAATAACGTTTACCAATAATTTGAATAACTCATGTTATGTAAATTAATTACGGTTTCAAAAACGATAACTTTCGCAGCTGAAATTTGCTCACCTCAATTTTTTTTTTTTAATGCTTGTAAAATTTTATTACTAACTTTTTTATGAAGTACAGCCAGAGTATGATTGAGATCTTGAGTGATGAATGTTGCTCTACGAAATGCGCATTTCTGATTCTTATTGCATTTTGTTTTAACCAGAGGAATCGAAATTTCACACACGAAAATATTTTGAACAGTTTCTTGAAGAAGTAACTAATAATCTAGACGCAGTTTACACCTGAGTAGTGCTGTATAGCTGTAAGTACACTTGAGTAGTGCTGTATAGCTGTAAGTACACTTGAGTAGTGCTGTATAGCTGTAAGTACACTTGAGTAGTGCTGTATAGCTGTAAGTACACTTGAGTAGTGCTGTATAGCTGTAAGTACAGTTTACACTTGAGTAGTGCTGTATAGCTGTAAGTACACTTGAGTAGTGCTGTATAGCTGTAAGTACACTTGAGTAGTGCTGTATAGCTGTAAGCATACTTGAGTAGTGCTGTATAGCTGTAAGTACACCTGAGTAGTGCTGTATAGCTGTAAGTACACTTGAGTAGTGCTGTATAGCTGTAAGTACACTTGAGTAGTGCTGTATAGCTGTAAGCATACTTGAGTATTGCTGTATAGCTGTAAGTACAGTTCGCATTCTCCAGAAGGGAAATCGCTTAAATTTTGTTAAGAAGAAGTAAGCATAATACATTGCAGTGTTACGAAATGTGCACATGCTTCTTTCACGTGGAACATAAATCATACAGTTTGGACATTGTTGGCAGTAAGTGTGCAACATGTTTATGTTTTCTGCATGTTGTACAGCCAGGTGTAGTATTACAGTGAAAAGCCACTCTACTGAATTATTTAAGGTTTGGCTTTTTTCCCCGAACCCCATCGAAATGCTTAGGTAGGCGTAATCAAACTAAGCCGCCTATACTCCTATGTTCAGCGTGCCATATAGCAAATTTTGTTTCCACATTATGAAATTTTAGCACAACGCAAAGAACGAATATCCATAGCAAATGAGAAATAACTACACATTATCCAGACCGTGTGAAATCTCTAATACACTTTGTAATAATCGTTCTAACCGTTTTACATTACTCCATATCCAATGGGGAGTACGACGTCACTGGCTAGTGTCATTATATTTGACAGCACCTTTACTTTGTCGCAGTTCGATAACACATTTTCTTCTTGCCAGTCTTCGTCTAGGTTATGGGAGCTCGCCATATTTATGATAATTTTTTCCTCACAATTTACAATTTCACATTTTTGGTGGGATAAATGAAAACTACTTTTAGAGAGTTTGTCAATCTAGTATTTCCTACTGTACTAGATATTTCTTAAATAGTATTTATTTGTACTTATCGTTCAACTTTCGTCCTAGCTCCTTTTGTTCACTTTCATACTATGTCCAAACTCGATACTCCTTTGCGTATCCTGCAATCTGCACAAATGAAATTCAGCCTTTCAAAAATATTTGTGTGTGTGTGTGTGTGTGTGTATATATATATATATATATATATATATATATATATATATATACACATGTATATATATATGGACACTAAGTGGTATGCACCCAGTAAAGTTAGTAACAGCAGAGAAGAGTTAGTCCCTACTGTTAACTTAAACCATAAGTGATAGGTATACAATTGCGAATACTGAAAATATTTCTATTGCTCTCTGCAAATTGTATGTACAATATTTACTTTTCGCCAAATTTCACAGTTTCACTTGACCGACGCATGGATTAGGCCCGTGGTAATGACAATTTTACATAAGGCGGGGAGAATGCACACTGTTAACACACGTAGATCTTTAGAGGAATAAGCCACTACCATCTTGGATATTTAGAATTTTCGCTAAAACCTGCATTACAAAGTTTGTATTGAATTTTACGAAACGGCAGGACACAGGACAAATTTTCTGAAGATGGCATTCCTTGACTACAGAGCCCAGTTAAAGTGGTTTACTTGTCCTCGGGGAAAAGACATTTACTTCTTTCCAGCATTTAATACTGTTGTTAAAATTCAATAAATATGGTGAAAATGTAACAACTTGCTAAAACTTGAGAAGAGCTTATTTATGCTGTGCCGTGCGAGAAATTTCGCTAATCCAAATAAAATGTAAGTTATGGAGGGAAATTGGTCAATTGAAGATGGCGGGGCTTGATCCCCCTTAAGCATGGCTTTCAAAAGTGCTCAGTATGCCGTGTAGAGCCTTTACCCTCTCACCCGGCGTCGACTGCGAAGTCTAGGCCGCCGCGCCGCCCTGCCAACGACACTCACTGCTTGTTTCCCGTCATCACACTAAAGGCGCATTTAAACGGCGATAAAGGTATGTGATAGTGTCTATCGCGAGAGCTACCATCGCATAACTATCGCGGTGTAAACTGCACGATAGTTACTGTCACACCGTTGCGATATCTGCTCGAGCTTGATAGTTGATAGTAACTGTTGTGACAGAACATGCAACTATCGTAGTGTAAACCGTGTAGCTTCGCTGCAGTGATAGCGCAGGTCACAAATTGATAGTAACTGTCGTGACAGAACATGCAACTATCGTAGTGTAAACCGTGTAGCTTCGCTACAGTGATAGCGCAGGTCACAAATTGATAGTAACTGTCGTGACAGAACATGCAACTATCGTAGTGTAAACCGTGTAGCTTCGCTACAGTGATAGTGCAGGTCACAAAGTGATAGTAACTGTCGTGACAGAACATGCAACTATCGTAGTGTAAACCGTGTAGCTTCGCTACAGTGATAGCGCAGGTCACAAATTGATAGTAACTGTCGTGACAGAACATGCAACTATCGTAGTGTAAACCGTGTAGCTTCGCTACAGTGATAGCGCAGGTCACAAATTTGCACATGTGTTCACTTTGACAGTAATATTAGAGAATTACTTTGATTCTGTTCATATCTGTCTCCGTTCTGACACTATGTGGCGGTATGACAGGACGGATATTATCATATAGGTGTGACAGGACAGCATTGACAGAATGTTTGTTGTCATATAATAAACCATGGCCACAATATATATATATGTATGTCATTAATACCCTGTCACTGTATTTGACTGCCCAAACAGATATTAAACTCCTGGCAAGAGGATATAAATGTAGGGCTATCAAAGTATTGCGGTCGGGCATGTTCCGTTTGAGGTGAACTATCACAGCATGTTTAGATCGTGTGAGTAAACAGGATCTATTGTGGCAGTTACTGTCACACACTTTCGTGATAGCTACTATCGTTGTAGCTACTATCACCGTGTAAACGCACCCTAAGCGCTCGCCATGTGTTGTAGACCACAGTGATGTTATATCCTCAGTGCTCTATCATGGTACGGAGCATTACAAATAAGGTCACACTGGTACATACATAATTATGGCATATTTTAAACAAATGCGTAAAATCAGCATTTTCGGTTTTCTTTACTTTCACTGCACAACAGTTGTTTAAACGTTGCACTGCTGATATCAAATGCAAATTAAATACAATTTATAATTCGCAGATAAATAATAGGGCTTCGGCATTCTACTTAAATCAAGCGCTACAGCCGCATCATATTTTATTCCACTTTAGAGTCATTAACTGCATATTTTGACAGCAGTCAGATTATGGTACATCTGTGTATCATGACGACCTCGTCATGGTTTATAGTACAAGTACCAGGAAAATGGTACGTCTAACATCACTGGCCAACAACACTACCCTCCTTCCTCACTTCTCGACTGACGGCCGTTTGCCAGACTAGTATGCTATGTAGTTTTTTTTCAAAATTGACCTATCACAGTGTATGGAAGAAAATGGAAAGCATTTGTGTTTCGAGAGAGTGGGAGATCAGCGATTTTCAAGTATAAAATACTGTTTCCTAAACTTTGAAGCAGGGATCCGGAGACTGTCAATTTAACTTTTGGGTATGTTAAAGGGGCGGGGGTTTCCTAATATCACGGAGGAACTATAGGAAACCATAGTTATGTAACTTCTTAAAAGCACATTTTTCAGCACCTTTTGAAGGTTCTATTAACATTGTAATTGAAACTTCTAATGTTTTCCAAAAGTTTTGTATCACAGTGATATTAAAAAAATGTTTAATTACTAAAATAGGGATTATTTCTGGTACCTTTCACAAAGCACACAGCTTAGGTTCACTCATGTGTTGTTTTCACTGAGTCCTGACAAGATCCTCAAGCTGTATCAAATTAGTGGGGCTGAAATGCCTTAATTAATTCTTACTAATGATTACCAGAGATAAATACGTAACATTTTCTTGCGGGCGTTTACAAAGATAACACAAGCAAGTCTAATCAAGCAATGCATGCGTTAGAGCAGGTGCAAAACACTGCCCTATGCCATGTCGACGCCAAAAAAATTAAACATGAAATCTGCCATGCTAGTTATACCGAAAATTCCTGGAATCAAAAATTGCGGGAACTTATGACCTTCAGTTATGAAGGAACAGCACCCTTAATTTAACACAAAGAAAAAATAATAATTTTAATTTGCTGTAGTAGTAAGCATTGTTAAACACTTGGGTGTCTAAAAACTGTAAACATAACCATGCTTTCTCATCAGAACATAAACCCAGGATCCAACTCATATTCAGACGGCACTCTAAAATGCAATCTCAACACAGAGTAGATGAGTACACAGAGGCGAATTTCCGTGGTGGTTCCTGTGCTGTATGTGTACCCTTTCTCTGATTGGCTGCGCGAAGGGATGGACACAGGCATCGTGTCTTGATTGGTTATCGCGTGCCGCGAAATTTTCCCTATTGGCTGGCCTGCTGGCCGGCGAGCAAGTAAACGGGTCGTTGATTGGGGAACGGCGCTCCGACATGTTGCCGGCCAGCGACGCCATTTTGCTGGCCAGTATGTTCGGCTGGAGTTCGAGTCGAGAGATAAGTGGCTCTTTCACCTCTGTAAAGCCTGCTCACGATTAAGTGAGCACTTTTTAAATTAACCTTAGAGAAAAGTATCTGGCCCTGCCTGCATACATTTTAACGGCCACACTGAGCCACATTCGCCCAGCAAAGTTGGTAGCTCGATATCATAACGTCGAATAAATAGTGTTGAATATGCATTTGTGGTAACTTAAATAAGTATTTCTTTCCCTTTCTGCATTTTTAGTGCATCGAAGTGTAAAAATATGTAGACTTTTTTATTTAAATATTTACTTTCCTAATAAGTTTTACAGTTTCACTTGGCCAACACAAGAATAAAGTGCCGAGGCCCGTGTCAATGTTGATTTTACATAAGGCGGAAGAAGACACAACGTGTATACAAGTAGATCTTAAGCAGGGCTTTCAAAAGGGCTCATTATATCGTGAACAGCCTATATACTTGAATACTCTGCGACCCCACATTTGTTAGCTACATGTCGATGAAAACTTATAAAGTAATTTTAATAGCCTCAATAGAGTAGTCACGATATATATATATATATCGTGTATATATATCGATATATATATATATGCATTGACAAACTAGATGGACAATTACAACACAGCAAGACATGAGTAAAATTAAAATGATAACATTTTCAGCTTGATAGTTAAAATAATAATAATTATCAAAATTCAGGTCAATTTTTTAAGCCTCATGAATTTATCACAGTTCGCAAGTTGAGGCAGGTAGCGCATCAGAAAGACGCTGAAAACATTATGGCTATAACAGAAGGGTGGGAGGGGGAGGGAAAAGAAAACTGATTCAATATTCATATAGTGGTGCGACGCAAACAAGCTCATGTCGAGAGGAGCATTTAGGGACGCGCCATTGGCGCGATACGGCGTCGTCGCAGACCAACCCCGGCTTTGGAACTCTGTATAACTGTTAACGTGCGACGTGTCGGGCCGCTGGCTGGGGGTGGCCGGGTGGCCGGGTGGCCGGGTGGCCGGGTGGCTGTCGTCGTGTGTCCCGGGCGCGTCCCACACTCTCTTTATTGGCGGTTGTCGAAAACTTCCACGACTGTTTCGGAGCTTCGCTGGGTGTAGGAGGTGTGGTTTTGGTTTGGTGGTGGTGTAGAAGGGGCGGGGAGGGGGGGTTGTTTTCGAATAGAAACTTTCCGCCGGCAGCACGTGTCGAATATTATCTCCGCAAGGAGTGTCGCAATCATTAGGCAGGCTTCTCCTGCGCGTGCTTGGGTCCTGGAGCGCAGAAGGCGCTAACCCGCCGGGCTATCCAGCGGGGAAAATCACCCCGGCCCGGGGGGTTGGAGAAAACAACATTAGCCGGGCAGGGGTTCGCCGACTATGACGAGGGGGTGAGGGTTGCCCGTGGAGATTTGGAGACTAGTGTGCGGGCCGAGACTGGGAGGGGGTGGTTTTCCACGCTCCGCCGTCGAGTAAGGGGATGATACCAAACAACACCCTCAGTTACAAACAAACCCCTCGCGACCGCTCTTGTATCCGACGCGAGCTGTTGCCCCTACCAAACCCACCCCCCTTTCTTCGCCCCCGAAACTGCAACCCCTTTTGGTGTTAAAAATTAGATTGCTTAGTTAACTTGCAGCGTGCTGGGCCGGGTACGAGATAGCTCGGCTGCTAAACACATTTGTATCGGACCTCTTCTAGCCTGGCCTTATCGGGCCAGCGTATACTACACCCCATTCCCGGCCAGGGTGTTTCCGAAACATGGCTCCCATCCCACGTTGATTTTATTACGATCCCAGATTGCTGCCTGACGAGAAACTCGGAACATTGCTTTGCTTTCAGATCTTTGAACGGAAATTCCTTCTATGTTACACGAGCACCCTCTCAGGAAGTGACCAACACATGCCCCACTTTGAAAGGTTCTCATGTGTTGTTTAATAATCATACTTCATTACGATTACAAACCTGCTTGACATTTTGTTTTTAATGTAATAATATATATTTATATCTTACTGAACAAAGTATACAGTAAGATCATAAACCAGAAATTAATTTTACTTTGTTAATTGGAGTTACTGATTAGTAAGCGTTAGCCTAAGTAGATCTTGTGTCTAACACTTTACTGTGTACATCTTAAGAATTATTTCTGATACACCCACTGAATGTAAATAATTATTTCTGCATATTTTTCATCGCATTTTTCTTGTCTCGCTGAAATAATACTAGAATACTAAATAGACGATAGTCTAATTACCTTTAATGTTAGCTGTTACAAGATATACAAAAATGTGAAATGAAATCTTCTAAGTGTATAGACAACTTACTATGCCTGTACTTGAGAGTATTAATTAAGAGTTTTCACGGCATCCATTGAGTATTTTTAAGCTGATGGAGGATTCGCATACATTATTTATCCTTTTAATGTTATATAATTATATACATCGTGAATGTATAAATTAAATTAAAACTGTTTAAAGAATCGAACAAAAAATAATACAACTCTCGTAATATGAAAAACAAATTTTCGCCATGCGTTCACAGATAATTTCCTGCCATGCAATGCTTAACATTAAATTCCTCTCCACGTGTGTTTCAGATTTGTGCCTTGCGCAGTTGTGCGTGTGTTAATGTGTTAAAAAAAACAGATCGTATCTCACTCAGTTGGTTAAATATTTCAATTTTGAATTTAAGCATATAATGTAAACAAATTTACAGTTCTGCCAAAAGTTATAGAGTGAATAACTTAACATTGAACATACGTATTTTTCAGTACAAAAAATATTTATAAATAAGGACAATGACCAGAGTAAAATTTATTGTCTGGAAAATTTCCGTGTTCTGTAAATATAAAATATTATTTTTAACAAAACAGTAGTTTAAGTAGCAAGAAATACCACTAGCAGAGAATTTTAGTGGAATGTTACTGTCTGGAGCTCAATAAGTGTGTATCGTGCAGTTGTAAAAACCAACTCTCTCGCCATTTTGCAATGTCTGAGCGGTTAGACTGCTCGCCTCCCACCATGGCGAACCGAGTTCAATCCCCTGCCAGGTCACTCCCGGATTTTCGCATGTGGGAATCGTGCAAGACGATGTCGCTGGTCGGCGAGTTATCTCGCGGATCTCTAGTTTCCCCCCCCCCCCCCGTCCTTGCATTCCGGCGCTGCTCCATTCTCACCTCAGTTCACCCTCATCGGCTCTCAAGACCTCGCTGTTAAGAGCCGCCCAAGTCTCTCAACTCACTCGACTTATTTCACGACATTACCTTTGGCCGAGAACAAAGTGCTTTTCTTACGTAAGTAGCGTCCGAGCAAATTTCCTATAATCTCCTCTCCGTAAAATTCAAATTTATTATGAAATAAATATACCCTCCTTCTAAATCTTCTAAGTCACTCGGAAAATACACCGATTTACAGAATTATACAATGCAACAATTTCAAACAATTTTTTTTAGCTTTGATATATTTTCATTCAACTTGGATTGTTCAAATAATAGCAATTAATACTATAAATTAGATATTTTAAAAAAATTACTGCATTGTAATATTTTATTTGGGATGTCAGATTTCAGCATTATAAATAATAATTCTGAAGAAACCACTATTCATGGAGGCCCATAACTGCTTATTTTATAAAACTGGTGTAACACTTCAAATTGAAATTAACAGTTTTATTCCGCGCCGTAACTTGTGATTGGAAAACTTTCCAGTAAACTCGTTGAGCTGGCGAAAATGGAAATGAATATTTTATTTGGTAGTGAATTTTTTATGAGATATTTCATAGTTTTATAAAATTATGTAGTCAAAATTTTTTTTTGATTTGAAGTCACATAATTTACGAAACAATTTTTTAACATAAAATATAATCAAGATATTACTTTTCTATAAGTCTCATGTTTGAAAAATTTTTTATTTTTTATTAATTTACACAGTGAAAAGCTGTGTAGTAGAAGAAATTATCTTGTTCTCCTCATAAACAAACCATGAAGACTGTTCGGGCTACAAGGCAACTGAGTGGCAGGTCCATCCGTCAAATCTGTTTGCGGCTAAACTCTCTTGGACTGAATATTGGATATTGGTTATTCGAAGTCTGCATTGATAGAGGTGAAGAAGAGAGGTTTATTACAAGAGCTTTTGATTTGCACTCGTTTCGAATATTAATGTTGTGCCTCGATATGTCATGTAACGGAGTTACTTGCTTACTGCGTTGAGTGCGTGAATATAGTTAGCTGATAAAAAATAAATATATATTATTTTTATGATTTCGGAACGTTTTTCTCGAAATTTTGTTGTAATTGAAACAGCAGTTCCATTGGGAATGGTATTTAAATAATTTATTTACTAAACTTTTTATTGATTTATTTGTTACTGTATCTTTATTATTATTAAAAATGACTTTTAAGATATTTTTACCAATGTTTTCAATCATGTCCACACACATACAAATTTTAAAATATCCGAGAGAACCTACTAGGGGACTGAGGAAAAGAGTTTGTTATAAACTCTACGCAGGTATAGTTCTGTAATACAGTTCATAGGACATCCTCATTCTTACCTTACCATAAGTCTATATTTTAACTCATCAGGAAATGTAACTTGTCTCCGATAAATATTTGAATAAACGTTCTCTCACGGGTTTCAAAACATTATTATTTTAGTATATTCCTCAGTATTTAAGACGTCTCAAATAATAGTGAACCAAAAAGGTAACAGGAGCTGTCGTTGACAAACTTTATTCCACAAGCAAATGTACAGATGCACAGTAATGTGGCACTGGTACACATTACATTATTTTTAACTAGTCGCCTCAATTGTACAATCATTTGATCCAACGGATCACCAAGGCATCGATGTAGGCATAGAAGAAATCTGCATCGATTCCCTACCGCCTAGGTGCTTTTTCAACGGTCCAAAGAGGTGTAAACCACAGGGTGTCAGGTCGGGGCTGTAGGGAAGATGGCCCATCACCTCCTACCAGTAGGGCCGTAGTAATCCACGCATGCCCGTGGCTAAGTGTTGTCTGTTGCGAGAAGTAGAGGTCGCGTGTCTGCGAATTACTTCACACATCCGCCGCAGTGTGTGATAATAACTGGCGGTATTCACTCTCACTCCCCTGGTGAAGGAATTCAACCAGAAGCAGGAACTTGTGGTCCCAAAATACCGTCTCCCATTACTTTCTTCAAAGATGGAGCTTTCCTGAATATCTTGGAAGGTGGGAACGATGTGTGTTTCAATAACAATGATGCTTGCTTCATCTCTGGCGCCACATGATGCACCCACGTTTCAGCCCCTGTAACGATATGGTGCAGCAATGACACTCCTTCAACACGAAACTGCATCGGGTGAACGAGAGACAATCCCATCCTAGTGGATTTGTGAAATTCTGTGAGTTGCCGTAGCACCCAGCGTGAACAGTTCGTCGGTAGCCCAGTTGCTCATGAAGGATATTGTTGCACACTGCCCGCTCAGGTGTTGAGTTCGTCAGCAATAAGCAACAATCGTCTTGAATAAGACCTACCAATACAGCACACATTGGCATCTGTGGTGAACGTGCTTGGTCGACCAGTCCTTGATCATCTTGCTCTTCTGTCCTGCTCTTATCGAACTGTGTGAACCGAACCCACGCCTGTTTGCCTGACATGACATTGTCCTTCTACATATCAAACAGTTGACGATAGATTTAGACTGGTAATGGTGCTCTTTAGACGCAATAACCTGAAAACGCTACGCACTTCCACATTCGATCATGTTCCTGTGAGCACGACCATCTTACAGTAGGGTTCCTTCACTACGGCTTTGCGTTTCTCGGGGGTCCTTAAAAAATACAAAATGAATAATAATGCGAGGGTCTGAAGCAACACATGCGCCATATAACGGCTGTGCGATAATGCTGTGGTCTTCTATTGCTGCCTTACGGGAAATTCTAACAAGATCAATATTATGACCATGGCGAGAGTTCTTGTTACCTTACTATCTGAATCCCTCTCGTACTATGTGGTGTGTTAAGTTTTGGATAAAATATTACCGTGTTATGTAAATTTTACATAGATCCTTGCATCCTAGAACACGTTATACGTAACTTTTTTGCTGAGAAAATTTGGCTAGCGGAGAAATGCGTGAACCGAATAGGGGATCATTAAGCATCCTATTTTGTACATCTGATATTAACTAGTGAGAATTATGACTGCGTATGCCATTAAAAGTGTCTCTTGTATATATGCATTACTACATATTCAAAAGAAAATAACTACATTAATTATAATCGCAAAATAATTTGAAAACGCCATCTAAATTTACAATAATTTTACCCAAAATACATTTAAACAAATTTTTTATTTCCTCAGTGACAGTTTTTGTGATTTTATCTGATACTACTCCAGTCTTTCACAATATTGTTAAGTTCGACAGTACTGATCTTGAATGGTACGAACTGTGAGTAATCGAACGCTAAATTACTTTTAATGAAATTATGAAGTAGTAGCTTTGCTGACAAAAAAAAACCTTACTATGAAAAGCACTGGACAAGCATGGTAAATAATTTTGTAAGTGATAACTTTATGTGAAATATTTGAGAGTATTTAATTTGTAAACAGGACGACCTGGGACAATATTAAAAGATGTAATTATAAATTTCCCAAATTAATATAATTACATAGTGTCGTGTTACAGTTAGTTAATACATGTATAGGAGGGAAATATCACGAAGAATAATGAATAATTGTCACTGATACTGTCACATATTGGGTCATTTATTATGTCCATATATCTTGTCCATGGCGTATTTTGCCGCCGCTGTTCATCTTTCTTTCACGCAAATTTATACTGCTCAGTCGTCAGATAATTATTTACGTAAAATGTTCTGGCTGCCTGTAATATTCCTGTCATGAAAGGTAAAAAATTATTGTTTACTGTAATTAACTCGAAAAGAAGCAGAAATTTGTTATTCCACCCGCATAAAATGAGCATTTACCATTATTACAATACAGGTTTAATATATTTTATTGAGGCCTAGATCGGCTAAAATTTAAGTATGATACAGCAATGATACCAATACCCCGATCTTAATAGAATACATAACTGATCTTTCTAGAACAACCTAAAAAACGTATATGAAATATAAATTTTAGAGTTCCTTAGTATTTATTTCACTGAACTCTTTAGTGGACAGATATTTCCAGGGGTTTTCCAATTATGTATCTTGAATTAATGAGCCTTACATAAATGGCAAAGTATTTTAACATTACACATTAATTTAAAAAAAAAAAAAAAAAAAAACCTTTCCGCTGTTGAGCGCTGATAATCTAAATTTTCCCTTCCTACAATTTAGCGAAAACATTTGCAAAGTTACATCCGTTCGATCTTTTCTTCGATATCTGAGGAGGTATCGAAACTTGGCACTTAATTGGCAAACTTGGAACTCCAAGTATTTGAACAGGGGTGCAACGGGGGTTGGGGGCTGTAGAAAGATGCTTAGAGAAGAACTGAACGGGGGAGATAAAAAAAAAGAGGAAGGTAGAGAAATTTATCCCTTCTAGCAAAAGTTGGGAATATCTCAACGATCCCTGTACCAATATTTGTAATCGTTAACTCCTAGCGGGGAGTGGCAAGAACAGCGACTTTGCAGGGACTAACAACCGTGGCCCCCCTCCCCCCCCCCGTTTCCAACCCCCCCCCCCCCCCACCTTATTCGTGCCTTCCAACTCCGATGTCAAAAGAACGTTTAATGAAGCCTGGAACTTATTACACAAGTTTTCTGTAATCGAGCATTCTTGCCTGATGTAAGCAAAATGCCGATAAATTCTCAACTGCTGAATACTCTTTTCAGACTTACTGCTCGTTATTAATTTTTTCTGAAACAGGATGAATAAAAGAATATAACAGAAGAGATATAAAATACATATAAATGTAAAAAAAAATATCATTACTATGTTTCTAAAAAAACCTTTTACTAAAAATATGTACATTAAGAAACAAAGCAAATTTTTTAACTATAGTTGTTGTTAATATATTTGTAATACAGTAATGAATGCGAATTTGCTAATGCTGTTTGGGTCTACTTAACACATCATAAAATTAACCGTGAATAATATTAAACACATTTCACATATATCTGTATGTTAAAAATCACTTCGATCTCAACAACACAAAATGTTCTAGGTACAAAAAAACAGGTATCACAAGCCGTGTTGTAAAACCATCAGGTCGTTATATTGTAGTGTCAGATTTGGTATGTTAGTAGTATCCAAGTGCAATTGGTGGTACATTTTTGGCACTCATGAAAATTGCGCACATTTAATCAGCAGTAATATTTTTTAATACAGTCATTGTCATAAAAATAGACACCACGCGAAGGATAGTTGGTGTACAGCAACAACTTTGATAACATAACGAATGAATTTTGACAGGGTCCACTATTGACACCAGTCTCAACCCACGTCACTGGAAGTTAAATTACAGAAGACCTCCATTCTCGATGCTTCTTACGTCGTCCTTAGACATAAACGGTAACTATGTTTGCAGTTCTCCTCTAATCGGATGGGATGGAAAACTGATAAATGCACCGAAAAAAAAGGATTGTTGAATCAAAGAAAGTTAGCCTGGCGCATCCAAATTAATTATATAGCGGGAGCGTAACATTTGCTTATGAAAACTTAACTATTCTGATGTCGAAAACCATTTATTTTGTTGTTCCTATTTGGTTTCACCAAACAAAGATTTGGTTGATGCAAGTAAAGCATTATTTGGCTCTACATTCACTAAACAGTTTCGGTTGATATAACAAAATGACAAGCTCGACCGATATTCCAACCTCCCTCAGCTGCAGCCATGCTGCTACGACTCAGCAAACTCATCTAGATTGACTAATGATGAATGGGTTTTTTATTTTTATAAATAATGCGCTTAGAAGACTGAGCAACGCGTGCAAACAAATATTTCAAGTTTAACAGCCTTACTTTTAATTTTCATGTTGAATTTGTTTTATTATGATGTATCGGTTAATGCTGCTTTATTAAGATGCATCAATAAATGCACTAACAAAGAAAGTTACTATCATAACTGTCACCAAAAGTACAAACAAACACTTGAGGTGTATTTTAGAATGGTGAGAATCAAATGAGTGACGAAACAAATATATACCGTTGATTCAACAAACTATTTTGTTAAGAATATAGTTTATTTAGGCCCATGTTCATCCAAGCGTGTATTTTGTTCGATGAAGAAAACTTTTCGAGTTTGTTGGGGTAACTAAATGCAGTTTGTTTTTGGCCCTATACAAACAAATATATTATTGTCTGTTCCCTAAGAGTAGTGATGAATCGTATTTAACGAACAATCCAAATTTTGTGTGGGTGTAGATGAAAACGGCACTCGAACGGGATGAAAATTAGACAGTGCACAAAATCCGGGCTTAATTTTTTGGCAACTAACAGCCTTAATCGCTACAATTATGGCCGTCAAGTTGTGGTGAACTATCACGTATGGCTCTCGATTTTCACTCATGGTAATAAGGAGTAAACTGACAGCAAATCGGTATGTTCAGGAGGTTTTGTGATGTCGTGTGCTTTTCTTCACAGCACTGTTCCAGTAGGCAAATTTTACAATAGGATAATTCCCACCCACATACAGCACGGGTATCCCAGAACTGCCTTCGTTCTGTCGAATCCCTTTCTTGGCCGGCCAGGTCTAAAGACTTGAGGCCTGTAGAACATCATGTAGTCAGCTTGGATGGCGGATTTAGACATCACAGGTTCTTCAGCATCTGGAGAGGCAGTTGGCAACCTCCCTGCAACGAACTTCCACAGGATCACATTATACTTGTCTATTTTGACATGTATCTATACTAAGTTTCGTTCAACATTATACTTGTGTATGTTGACATGTATCTATACTAAGTTTCGTTCAACATTATACTTGTGTGTGTTGACATGTATCTATACTAAGGTTCGTTCAGCATTATACTTGTGTATGTTGACATGTATCTATACCAATGTTCGTTCAACATTATACTTGTGTATGTTGACATGTATCTATACTAAGGTTCGTTCAACATTATATTTGTGTATGTTGACATGTATCTATACCAAGGTTCGTTCAACATTATACTTGTGTATGTTGACATGTATCTATACTAAGGTTCGTTAAATATTATACTTGTGTATGTTGTCATGTATCTATACTAAGGTTCGTTCAGCATTATACTTGTATATGTTGACATGTATCTATACTAAGGTTCGTTCAACACTACTTATATTTTTCAGCCCTAAATATTCTCCAGAATACGTGGCTTATTCATTTTTCTGCTGTAATAGGTTATTCTCTGCTATCGTACCTACTGTACGTGACAACTTTGATCCATTTTGAACGTTTACTTTAAGATACAGCCTTTTTTTATGGTAATGAGCGTATAGAACTGTACTTATGCAGTTCTTACAATCATATGTAGCTTGATATACAGTAATCTATATATACAGAACGTTCTTTTAATTAAAAATTATATTTGGGTATCGGAGAGTTTTTAAATGGTTGCAATTATAATTACTTTTTACAGCACGTTAATCTCAATTAAATATTTATAATTTTAGTTATTAAAACATTTTAAAATCCAGGTTAAGGATTATTCACGGTTTTCAACAAAACGTCATGTGTGTATATATATATATATATATATATATATATATATATATATATATATATATATATATATATATATATATATATATATATATATATATATATATATATATGTGTGTGTGTGTGTGTGTGTGTTAAATAAATCCCGTAAACAATGATAATGTAGCCACTTCCATAGAAACTGCTAATTAATTGTGTCACGCCAGTTGTCATTATGCCTAAAAAGGAATCGTTTATGTCCTACATTTGTAAATCGTCCTAATTGCAATTTGGCAACCATAAAATGTAGTTGAATTAACTATCTAATAAACTAATCCTTGCTTTACTCGATACTATGAATGGTGATATAAGACTTTGTTAATTTTATTGATACTTAAAAATAAATTTGTAGCAACATTAAAAAATAATAAGGAATACTTTATTATAATTTTAATAATTTTATCAATATCTAGACGCATTCTGTGTATACATTAGATGTGCATTTATTTTATTTTATTTTTCTTTTTTTGTATTTTACCATTAAACGCGTTTCTTCAGCAAGATAATAGTTTCAAATAATTGTTTGAAATATAATTTTAATACCAATAATTGCTTCCCTAATTTAAAACCAATTTTGTGTCGTCATTATTCTACGAAGAAATTATTTCAGTGTCCCGTAAAAGAACAAACCGTCTGGTTCAATACACGGTAAGTTGTGAAAACTTGTTTTTATTTATATAGGATTCATCCAAAACTTACAAGATTCTGTGTGTGGGAGGATTGTTCCTTGTTATAAATTATATATCAGCAATGTATTTATTTACGTAAATCTTAAAGCTGTCGGGAGATCCAGACTTGGAACATACAATTTCCGGAATAGATTACTTTCGGTGGAAGTGTAACTGCAGCAAAATATGAATTTTGACTACAGAGCTCTACGAATTCGCATAACACTTAAAAACTCATAATTCTCAGTACATGACTTTGTTTCGCTTAATATCGCTAACATTAAAAATATATTTCACCATATGTTTAAATTTTCATGCTACTCTATTTTGATTATTTCGAATAACACTTCCTCAATATAATGTAGTATTACATGTAAGTAATCTGTTGTTCTGATGATATACAATCGTTATTTGTAAAGAGTGAAATAATTTACGTAACTACCTATACATATCAGTCGATTTAGGTGCCACACTTCATGTTGAATGTATTTAAATTCATGAACGGGAAATCCACTTATATTATGACAACAAAGGGACTGCTGCAGTGAGAGAAAGCCCATTGTGAACAAATAGCATTTACCCCGATACGGTAGCCCCAAAACAATACACAAAAATACTGCTTGTTTTACTGCCTGTTTAGTCACGTATTTTTATTAATTAAATTCTCTTTTTTGAAATACCTATTTATAAATGCAGGTAAATGAAACATACAATCAATTCAGAGAATGAATAAGTACACCAAACTTGATTGTCTGCGAGGCCTACGTATTGTTAAAAATTCTCTCTCTAGAAATTAAGTCGGCTATAGCAATTTCGTTAAGGGATGGAAGTCTTAATGAAATAAAATAATTAATTATGTTATTTTCTTATTTTATTTACAATAACTACAGCAAAATTCTCTGAACTCAAAATCTCACAGTAAATTGATATCACTTCTGTTCATAACTAATAACTCAAATTTAATACAGTTTATAATCACCACAAAGTAATCAATTAAATTACATAATGAAAGATCAGTCCCAATAGACAATGTATCTACCTATTCAATTAGTCTATAAAATAAACGTCCAAATTGACAGTTTGAATATTTACAATAAAATCCATATTACACTTCCATTTAGTCCCACCTCAGCGCAGTCCATGTCCCGCCAGTCGCAATGTTCTAGTCCTCTAGGCGCCCTCATGCACAGTAGGCTTCACTCGTCGGTTAAACACCCTCTCGTCCATTCACGCCACGAACACCTCGCCCGCCGTCGTCCCGCAATCTGCTGTCGTCGTCCACACTTTACTTTGATCGCTCTTAGGCCGTCACCTAGAATCTTCCCCAATTTGTGTGAGGGCCGAGGTGCCAGCCAGTCTCACTAGAACATTCTTATGTTCTTCTCCAAACCCGTCGAAACCTCCAGCAGGGGCGATGGGCCGTGACACAAGCAAGGCACCCAGCAGTGCGACAGCCCGACAGCCGCTGTCACTTATTCATGGGTTCCCCAGAAAATGGGGTCAGGAGTCAAAAAGGGTGACAGACAGGGTTCGGGAGGGTGAGGTGGGACCACCGCCCCAGAGCCGGGCAGAGCGCGTAACACTGGCCCCTCCTTAAGTCCGGTCGTCCCAGACATACTGTACAACACCAGGACCTTCGTACAATAATAGTTGGTCGATGTGGACAACCATAGGCTTCCCCCGAGATCCTTGTTGACAATTCTTATAGACCACATCATTTATCTGCTTCGGGATCCTGTATGGGCATTTTTATAATTTCTGTAGCTTCGGGCAATATCCCTTCTTCCTTTGAGAGTTGTACAACCACACTAGCTGTTCTTCTTGAAAAGTCTCCTCAGGTATTCTTTGGTCATATCGTGTTTTCATTCTGTCACTGTTAATGTTAAGGTGCCTCCGGGCAAACTCTTGAATGTCTGCTAACTTCTGACGTAGCTTAATAGCATAACATGGAGTGGCTGCTTCTGCCTCCACTGGACGTCCGAACAGCAGATCACTAGTTAGACGTAGCTCTCTCCCAAAGAGCATCCTTGAAGGTGTTACACTTGTGTACTCGTGGACCACCGAGCGATATGCCAGCAGAAATAAGGGTACCTTAGATTCCCAATCTTTCTGATTGTCTGCTACGAAGATAGCCTGATACTGTTCCAGGGTACGATTTAGCCTCTTAACCATTCCATCTGACTGAGGGTGTAATGCTGTGGTTCGGGTTTTCTTCATTCCTAAAATTATCGTTTGCTCTTGAAACAATTTGCTTCAAAATTTCGTCCTTGATCCGAATGAAGCTCAAGTGGCACTCCAAACTTGGAGAAAACATGCTCGACAACGGCATAAGCTACTGTGCCTGCTTCTTCGTTTGGCACCGGTAAGACCACGGACCACTTTGTGGAATAGTCTTGTGCTACCAGAAGGTATCTATTTCCCCCTCGGTGATTGGTAGGGCTCCGAGAATGCCAACTGCTATTCTATTGAATGGGGCCCCAACGTTGTACTTCTGGAGGGAACCACGTCCCTTAACCATCGGACACTTCCTCGCAGTGCACGCATCACACAGATGGCACTATTTCTCAACATCCTACCGACAATACAGCCAATAGAATCTCATTCGGACTCTGTCAAGGGTCTTATTTACACCGAAGTGACCACCTGCTGCTGTGTTGTGCAGTTCTCTTAGCACTTCTGGGATTCAGCAGTGTAGGTAGCACCAATTGTAAATGACTCTGTCTCCCATCGTTACTTTCCCAAATTCTGTAAAGCACACCATTCTTTACAACAAGGGAATTCAACTTTGGCCAATATGCCTTGATTGTCACGCCTAGGCTAAATATCTCCACCCATTTCGGTCGCAGCCTGGTTTCCTTCCACTCCTTTGTTGGACGCAATGTGGGGTCACTTAGCTGATTATTTATTATGTCCTTTTCGTCCTATGTAGATGACCTATCACTAGTAATAGGGACTTGAATTCTTGTCCTCCTTGCTTTCCACGATACACCAACTTCCTTCTCCTGGTGTTCACAATGATGGGAGAATGGTTCGCATGGTCTCCTGGAGAGTGCATCTGCATTTCTTTAAAGGCGCCCAGACCTGTGTTTATTTCAAAGTCATATTCTTGCATGTGCTGTATCCACCGGGATATTTGACCTATGGGGTTCGTGAAATTTAGAAGCCAGCATGATTAAGCATGATCAGTTCTTAGGATGAAGTGTGTGCCATATAGATATGGCTGAAAATTAACAATTGGCGTCACCACTGCAAAATGTTCCCTGTGTGTCACACAGTAGTTCCTCTCGGGCTTGTGTAGCACCTTACTGAAGTATTCCAATCGCCGCTCTTTTCCAGTATCCAGGATAAATTCACCCTTTTTACTTGGGAATCCCAGTACTATGGAGGATATCAGAATTTACTTTAGACCTGTTAAATGCAATTTCGCACTCTGGGGTCTAACAAAACTTTCCTTTTGGTTCAGTCAATTCATGCAGAGGTTTGGCGACAGTGGCGAACCCAGGCACAAATCGACATAGTAAGCACATAAGCCCAGGAAGCTTCAAATTTCAGTTTTATCCTTTGGTAGAGGCTAGTCTCTTATTGCTCTGGTCTTCTCAGGGCCTGTTTTAATCCCATGGGCCGATACAACATGGCTCAAGAAATTAATTTTATTTTGGAAAAGGTGGCATTTTTCCGGAACTAACTTCAGATTGGCCACAGTCACTTTCTGAAACACAGTTTCTATGCATGCTAGGTGTTCTTCAAAAGATATTCCTGTGATCACAATGTCGTCTAGGTACACTTGACAAATATATAAGGGCAAACCTTTCTCCATTAGTCGTTTGAAGGTGGCAGGGGCATTGAACAGCCCAAAGGTCATAACCATGAATTGCCAGGTTACTTTACCTTGGACACAAAAGGCAGTCTTTTCCTGGTCTTCCCAGGCTACCTCGCACTGTCAATACCCGCTCTTCATGTCTAGAGTGCAAATCCAGCGTGAACCTGCTAGGCTATTCAGGGTGTCGTCTATCCTAGGGAGTGGGTAAGAATCTTTCTTGGTCACATTATTAAGTTGGCGATAATCAATAAAAAATCTAATGGACCCATCTTTCTTTTTAACAAGCACAATGGGAGAAGACCATGGACTGACTGATGACTCTATCACATCTAAATCCCTCATCTCTTTCAGAATACCATCAACGACCTCAAATGAAGCTGACGGTAGTCGCCTTGGTGGCTGCTTTATGGGTATGGAATCCCTTGTGTTGATGTGGTGGCATGCAACATTAGTTCTTCCAAGGTAATTGGACTCGCAGGAGAAAACACCTCTATTTCTCTTTAACAATTTTGAAACTGCCATCTCCTGTCGCCAGTTGAGGTATTCTTTGGTTCTTGTCTGCAGTTCTCCCAGAGCAACTGGAAGAGGACATTCAATAGGTTGTAACAGCGAAGCTTCTGGAACATTTGGAAGAACCTGTGAGACCTGCTTGCAAAAACCCTATTGTGGCCCCCTCTTCAAGGCGGATAGCACTGTCAGACAAATTAATCAACTAAACAGGCAAACGGTCCGATTTTGAAGAAATAAATGTCCTGGCTACAATGTCACCATCGGGTAAAATGCCACCTTCCTGGGCTGGTTCGATTATACCCAATAGCCTGACTAATTTTCCTTGGCATCTGCCTTGGAATATCGACTTCGCTAGAAGCAGGGAGCTTAGTTGACTGATTATACACTACTGGGCAACTCATAGGTGATGATAAATCTCGTCGTGTTGACACTACCAACTCGGTATTACCTACCCGTAACACTCCAAGTCGAGTATCAATACAGCATCCCAGATTATGCAATTCATCAAGACCCAAAATGCATTCATCCTTCATTTCTGCTATGTATATATCATTCTCTGTCTCAAGGTTACCGAGTTGTAAAAGTACCATTCTCGTGCCTTTGACTGGTGTGGTCTCGCCCATTACTGTAGTTAAATAGCAGTGTACCAATGCTCTTATCGGATTATTGCTGAAGGGAAGGCCCTAGAATGTGGGGTCTTACCACTGTCATAGTGGCTCCTGTGTTAATGACCATCTGGCAAGAAAAATCATCTAGGCTCCCCTCCACTAATATGTCATTGAAGTCTTGTTTCAGTGAACACACTGGCAAAATCACCAGGGCCTTCTCTCCAGCAACCACCGACTTTGCCCCTCAAGACCAGTGTTTACATGTTTCCTGAAGACATTGTACTCTCACCTGCCCCTTGGCTGTTGCTGCTGCTGCTGAGGACAGTTGGCTCTTAGGTGCCCTGGCTATCCACACGTCCAACATTCCAGCCGTTTGGGTGGGGGACGGCAAGTCTCTGTAGTGCGCACGCTGGAGGCGATGACTGTCATGGTCGTCAGCAAGTCCTTCAGCATCCTCTTGATGCTGTCGTCTTCCCCTTCATCAAGCATCACTGCCCGCACTGGACATCGGGGCACTGATGACTGCCATTCTGACTCCAAGTCCATTGTTTGGGCAAAGGTGTTCTGCATGTTGTGAGGCGCAGCTAACCGCATAGCTAGCGCACGTCGGTGTCGGTGATAGCATCGACGAAGAAGCCGATGGCGATGACATCTCGTGCTTCTTCCGAGCATCCCTCCAGGAACAAGTGTGACAGCTTCACGATGTCCTTCCCCAGCTCCTGCAGTGGTTCGCCAGGTCGCTGGATGCGGGTTCGCAGTGAAGCATGGTGGGCATTCCACAGGTACCGGTCGCCAAATCGAAGCTCCAAAGCCAACACCACTGTGGCGTATTATACACGATGTCGTTCCTGCAGCGACTGCAGTATGCTCAACGCTGATCCCCTCAGTACATCCCCCAAGTAGTACACCCCTTGCTCTTCAGTCCAGCCATTCAGGGTGACCACGTTCTCGAATTGGTGCCGGTACTCGCGCCAAGGTGTCTCTCCATCGTAGGGGTGGGCTTAATTGTGACGCCTTTACCCACCCCTGGCTGAAGCATACCTAGATCGCAGAACTGCTGCGCCTCCCCTGCGACGGCTGCACTGGCGGTGACCTATACCTTCTTCTCGCTGCCTACATACGTAGTCTCGGTGAAGACTAAACTCAGCTCGTCTACTGCCCCTGTATGTTGTCACCCCTGTTGCTGCAATAACTCCTGCCATTCTTTCTCGAGGACACTAACCTCTTTGTCCAATTCACACTCGATGCTGTCCAACCGTTCGTTACCACTGTCCATTCTCTCACTCACATTGTTAAGTTTCTTGTCCACACAGTCTATTTTATTGTTCACCAACTTGTTTACACCTTATATCTTTCTGTCCACATTCTCATTAACACTGTCTATTTTTCTATCTACATTTTCGTTTACGCTGTCTATTTTCTTGCCTACTTCTTCGCTAACATGGTCTATTTTACTATTTACATTTTCACTAACATTACTGATTTGGCCGCAAGTGATTCCATTAAAGAGCGAAGTGCTTCCATGTCTGCCGATATTTTTCTGGTTAGCATTTACAAATTTCTCCTGCAAGTTAAATAACCTACTGTAATATTAATTAAAATTATTTTATTATTTTATTTTTATAAAATGCCTCCATCCCACTTCTGACACCAGTGTTACAATTTCTCTCTTTAGAAATTGAGTGGGCTACACTAAGTTCGTTAAGAGATGGAAATCTTAATAAAATAATATAATTAATTATATTATTTTCTTCTTTTATTAACAATAACTACAGCAAAATTCTCTGAACTCAAAATCCCAAAGTAAAATATCACTATTGTTCACAAGTAATGACTCCAAGTTGATTCAATTTATACTTACCACAAAAAAAACAATTAAATAAAATAAATAAAGAACAGTCCCAATAGACACTGTACCAACCTATTTAATTATTCTATAAAATATGCGTCCAATTTGACAGTTCGAATATTTACAATGAAATCCGTATTACACTTCCATTCAGTCCCAAAATAAGTTCAGTCCATGTCCCATCAGTCGCAATGTCCAGCAGTCCTCCAAGCGCCCTCACGCACAGTAGGCTTCACTCGTTGGTTTCACACCCTCTCGTCAATTCACACCACGAAAACCTCGCCTGCCATCGTCCCTCAATCTCCTGTCGTCGTCCACACTTCACTTCGCGTAAACTCGCCAGGCGGCCTCCGTCAAAGACTGCCGGCCCCTGGGTTGCAGCAGTATATATATTATCTTAGGCCACCACCTAGAATCTTTCCCAAGTGGCGTGATGCATCGCGGAGGACCGAGATGCCAGACAGTCTAACCAGAACATTCTTGCGTCATCGCCAAAGCCATCGAAACGTCCAGCAGGTGAGAGGGCCGTGACGCAACAAGGCGCCGAGCAGTGCGACAGCCTGACGGCCGCTGTCCATTGTTCATGGGTTTTCCCGAAAAGGGTGGTCAGGAGGCAACAAGAGTGTCAGACCCGGGGGAGGGTAGGGATGAGGTGGGTCCACCGCCACATCGCCAGGCAGCAGTGCGTAACAATATGAATTCTTATCAATGTTCCCACAATAAGAGCAGTTTTATTACAACTTCGTTTTCTAGAATTGTTAACTGGACACGCAAATCTGTATTAACGAATAAGATATGACCATTCATGTGAACCGCAAACTTCATGGTTTAGTGGTCGATAAACTCTTCTTTCTTTGTCTCTCTCTGTCTCTCTCTCTCACACACACACAAACACACACACACACACTGATACAGATGTTAGGAAAAAAAAAAAAAAAAAGGTTGAAAATAATACATATTAATTCTTTTCAATAAATAATCTCACATAATAGAACTATCAGGACCTAAGTTGTTTCATTCGCACTCCATTTATTTAGCAGAAGATCTTTATTTTGTGAAAGTCTGATACTTTCAGTTCGGGTAGTACTATACATTTTCAGTAAGTTCAGTCTAGCATTTCTCTTTCTAGCACAACTGAGAACGTCGTGTAATCAGGATCGCTACTGCCATCTGAACTCTTGCCTTAAATATTAGCTGTAAGTGCATTGAGGAAAATATTACGCTGCTGCAACAAATTATTTCTTAAAATAAATCTTGTTTGAAATGTTCGTGTGAATTATCAGAGTAGATGTTTGCCATAACAGGACATTTTTTAATTTTGGTCCAAAAAATTGGCTCCATAAACAAATATTTACTTGGCACTATTTACACGTAATATTTTGTCGACAGGAACAATTATTTTTTGTCCCAAGCATTTCTTTCTCTCAGTGAGGAAGAGCAGATGTGTCCATGCTCTGCAGCTTACACGCTGACTTACTAACGTTATCTAACGTTTACACAGTGAACATTATATTTGGAATACTTCGTAATTAAAATTTTTTTTTTTTATGACTCAATATTTTCATGAAGAGGGGCCCTATAACAAGCTGCAGTAACGTTAGAACATTTCAGCCCGTAAATGTAATGCATGTGTATGAGTTTGAATATATTTGTGGGAACATACATTGCATACATAAATGTATAAAACATGCAAAATTATTTTAGTGCATTACTGTTTTCTTCTCTGATGCATATTTACTCAAAGGCTAATGTGTCATGGAGTTGAGCTTCGTGTTGAGTGGTATTAAGCTCATATTATTTCTTTCACATTATATAATTAATAGCTATGCAGTTTTATGAAGAACAAAATAACAGCAGATTCCTTAAATTATCAATTATTTTAGCGGAATTCGGAAAGTACTCAGGCACCTACTATGTATCCTATATAAAAATGAGAAAAAAAATATATAAAAACTCGTTTACTTATTCGAGCGCGTTTAGATATGATGATTAACGTGAATATCAAGTCCTCAATCTACGTCGCTACAAAATTTGGATATATTTTGAATATAAAACCTACACAAGAAATCGTTTTTAATGTTTTTTTAGTACCTGTTAACTATTATGAATTAGGATGTAGCAGAAAGATAAAATTCCTGGGTATATATTACATATTTATATAAAATGTTATCGTAATGTTGCCAGTGATTTTGGTAGTACCGCGCAGGTAAATATTCTAGTCAAAAGGAGTAATTCGACCTAGCTTCCATCAGACAAGTGTGTTATTACCCTTGCAGCCAGCTGTGAGAAGCTACGAGTGCAGTCTTGTGAGTTTAAAGTGCTCAAATTCTGTTGGAATTAACGGCAACGTACCAAGAACAGTTTCCTGATGAATGGCTTCTGTCTGCGAAAATGTTTGTAATGTGCTTTCCCAACGCTGCCGAGAGAACAGAGTAATATAACCGATAGCACATACACGCTCTCCAAATAGCATAGCTTCAACTACGAATGTGGAGGACGGTATTATCAACGAAGCTATCGTAAATGACTGCATTAGGTAGTCAATTAATTAGAGATAGCGATAATAAGCACAGTCGAATCAAATTAGTATGACCACCTGCTATTAGTGCTATCTGCAGCGCGTAGCCCATGCCGTATGGTTCGTGACGTGGGCTTCTGTAGCGGGTATATAATGTGACCGACAGGCTGGCTGTACATATCTCGCTGACTGCTGTCATGGGTAAGGGAAACGATTTATACCAGTTACAAAAATGGTTATCAACAGCTTTCAAGCCATGTGAAGGTGGAAAGGGGCCAGCATTTCGGAAACAGTGATATTTGTGATATGATTACGTGCTGCTGTGGTAAAGGTGTATCGCGATTGGACGCATGGTACCATTTGGTGTAACCGTCGTGGAGACTGCGGAGCTCCACGAACCATTGATGTCGGAGGTGATAGTAGACTAAGATGGCACGTGAAGGCCAACAGGCAGTCTACAGTGGAACAGCTGGCCGTCCAAATGAACCAGGAGGCATACAGACACGTTTTTACCGCGACAGCTCAGGGAACTCTTCTGCGAATAGCGCTCTACAGTAGACGGAGGGTGACTGCATCCATGCTAACGCTGGTGCATCGACGAAAACGACTGGAATTTGATCGACTGTTTGGCGACTGCAACGCTTCTCATCGACGACGGTAAAGTAAATGCATAATGGAGATCCTAGCTCGCCTCTTTATTTTCATAATCAAGCAGTTTTCGTCCAAAAGTAAGCAAATTTAAGCCAAACTCAAGCAATGTTCTCAACTGCTAGAAGCAGCAATTCCAAATTCTCAAAAAGCAAGTAAATTAAGCCAAAATCATGCAAAACAAGCAAACTGTTTTAAATGTCCCCAAAATGAGAGTGCAGGGATTGGTAAAAGGTAAAATAAAGCATAATTATGTAAAAATCAAGCGAATATCCAGCTTTTCAAGGAATTTTCACGTTCTCTAGAAATGCAAAATCTGTGAATCTAGTTATAATTCTTCAGAGAATTACGTTTCATTTCTAAATGGGGAATACGAAGATTATTTCCATTACAAGGGGTTTCCAACTGAAGCTTACATATATGATTGTGGTGAATTTGATTACATTGCAGACGATGAATCTGATTGAGAAACGAAATACATTCTATAAAATCATCATTATCGAAGTTCTACTAATTTTTTATAAACTTGTTCTATTTGCTATAGATTTTCGCCTATTTCTCGAAGGTCATATATATCGTCAATGTTTTCTAAAATGGCTAATTGTAAGTTTGAAGATTTGAATGAAATTTGTAAACTATATTTTTAAGATCTTCAGATGCATTATCTAATCCATAGGAAGGAATTTTTGACCCACTACAGCCTTTCAAAATGTTTGTCAAACTGCAAGGTGGCACAGACATTTTTAGTTTTATTTATAAGGAAAAGAAATGTATCTAGAATTTTGAAAAATGATATTTTACTGGATCAAAAAATTGTAAAAGTTTTAAAAATAAACACTGAGCTATAAGCACAAAAAATTGTTTTAAATTATTGGAACAATTTGTTGATTCTTCCATTTAATAATATTACACATTCATAAATCTTCAGTAATTCTTTCTTTCAAATAATCGTAAGTAAGATTTCTTCTACTAATTAAATCAACATTGCAAATGGTACCAGATTCTTCAAATTTTTTTATTAAAATCAACACAATTTTTTATATTTGTTTTTTCTTTAACTACAGTTGTTTTTTCTGTATGAACACTCAATAACATATAAATGCCATGGCCCCCAAAATTAATAGTAATTGATATCTACATGAAAGTTTACAGTTCGTTTATAATAAAGTTCGTTATTTCTAAAGTCGGTATCTAGTTTGGTTGTTGAATTTCTAAACTCATTGTAAGAAAGAAATTGTTTAAGATTAACACAGTTTCCAATGTCTAGATTCCAATTTTCTTTAGGTAAAATTTCATTTCTATCATTTTTAACATAAATGTTAATCATATTACAATGATCAATCATAGCAGCGTGTTTATGCTGATCACGATTTTTTCAATTAATTAGAGGCCTACATTTATAAAATTTGGCATATCAAACTGTAAATTATTAAACTGATATTTTATATTAAAGCTAAAAATTGCCAATAATCTAAACTAATAGGAATTTTAGGTTATTTATATATTTTTTCTTTAACTGCAATGGCCGTGTTCGATTCATATTCAACAATAGGCCACATGATTTCTAGTGCTTCAATAGCAATTTTACCAGGATCAGGATGATGTTTCGTAGCTTTATCATCTTTATCGAAAGTTTCATAAAAAATAAACAGTTGTTATCAAATGAATTACGAAAAAAAGTAATTGTATAACCACCTTGCCAATAAATTACATAGTTATCACGAATAAAACCAAACAGATATCTAAGAGGATAGATTATTTCATTTATTTTATTACCAGAAACAGTTTTAACTTCGTTTATTATTTTTTCGCAAGAAGCGATTTATTTCGATATAATTTATCAACACCAGTAAATTCTAAATAATTTTGTTCACTTGGTGATCTTAAAAGCATTCATCATTGTTGATGATATACCTGGATTATCAACACATTCAATAATAATTCTATTTTTTAAGATTTCCACTCTAGAAAATTGAAAAGGAAAAAAAAAAAAGTTCGAACATATGTTAATATTTTGCCTCATCTCCAACCTTATCTCTCTTTAGTAAACTAAATTGTTCATAAACATAAGCATCATTAGGAAAAGAAAAGCCAACTCATATAGGAATATCAACTTAGAATCTATTATTGTAAACATTTAAATGCCCTCCTAGTTTGATCATTTGGTGGAAAAATTTACCTTTAGGAAGCTCTCAATACTTTTATAACTCATTTATAAGTACAAATTTATATATAAATGGCAGAATTGAATGGAGTTTTTCGAGTTCAATTACTCAGCGAAAGATTTAAAATATATAAAAATCACCATGAAAAAGAATATAAAAATGAGAAAAAGAACAACCAATAATTGACGAATTTAGATTATCTGCCAACACCAGAAGAAACATCGTTTCAAAGAGAACTATTTGCAGAACAAGAATCTCCTAATTTGACAGAGCAAATGGGAATTGTGCCATTGAAAAATTTGCCACCTACAGCAGGCGTTTCTACTATAAATCACGGAATGGAAATTGCAACCAGAATGAATGTTATTAAAGAAAAATATGGTTTATGTAGAGTTGGAGACAATTTTTACATTGGTGATACACAAGTAACGATGGATAAAGATGCACTATTTATTAAGAATAGTTTAGACCCTTTAGGGCGTAGCAGGGCTAAAGCAAGGCACACCATTAAAAAAAGACAATAAAGTATGGACCAAAAATTCCAAAATCAATACAAATATATTGAAGTCCATACTACCAAGAACAACAACTTTGCAACTTGAATATAAATTGCATCTGTAAATTTATATTGCTTGCTACCTATCGGTGAACTAGGGGAAGGAGAGAACACACATGCACTGGAAAAAAACAGAAAAAACAACAATATTAATATATACTGAGAAATCACCCAACCTGAATAAACACTTGTTAAATCCCATTAAAAAAGGTAAAATGACTCCCTGAGTAAAGCAAGCACCATTACAACTTTAAAAGTAAAGTACGCCTGATGATTCACTACAAAGTATAACATGGAATACTAATATCAAGAATACCATTGGGAAGGAGCAAAAACCATCATTACACTTTATATGATCATAAAGGCACACCATAAAATATACACTAAACTCCTTGGCATTAAAATTCTTTTAGCAAATAGTAGTCCAGGAGACCATTCCTACAGTATGCCAAAAAAAAGAAAGAATCCACCTCTTACAAACATTCCCATAAAATAGATAAATTGTTAACAAATTATCAAATTGGGAGAAAAAATTAAAAATTGAGAGAAGGCAAAAGTTTCAAATTAACTTTACCAGTGCAAACATTCAAGTTGGCCAAAGAAATATCTGGAATTGGTTTACATAGTGGAGGAATTGTACCAATTAAATTGGCTGCTTTAGGTACACTCAGTGGTTTAATAGGAGCAGATAGTTCAGCTTATGGTACTCTTGATCAAGTTAGTCAAAATAAAAAAATTATTAGAAGAACAAAAAGGACTAAATTTAGCAATGGGAACCAAGGCTGGAAAAGGATTCGTTGCAAAAAGAGGAAGACCAAAAGAAATTTAACTCCATTATTTAATATTGATATCGAAAAATATGTAAAACTATTAAATACTAAAATTGCAGACGTTTTTATATGATTGATGAATTACCAAAAAATGTGTACAAAAATGAATGTGCAGTTGTTAATTTCGACACATCATCAAATCCAGGAACATATTGGGTTTAATATTTTCAAGAAAACAACAATTTTTACTATTTTGATTTATTTGGTGGTAATATTCCTAGCAATATAATCAATTATTTCAAAAACAGAAATGTTTATTTCAATGATGATCGAATTTAGAATTTTTATTCAGTTGTTTAGGACATCTGTGTTTAATTGTTTTACACCTTTTTTTTCTAAAGGTTTTAAGTTTGACAATATAATTTCTTTGTAATTAAGTGATGGATATATTTGGGAAACCATTAATCAATTCCTTAAAGAAAATAGTTGACACTAGTAATTATGCTTTAAAAACATATGTAGATTATCAATGCAATTCAGGTGTTTCTGATTTACAAAGTAAACTAAGCACTTGCTTTGATCATACAAACACTTGTGTTTCTATTTTAGGACAAAGAGTTGTTAATATATATGACCTAGAGACAATGATGCAGTAATTAAATTTTTTAAAATAAAAAATAACTGATTTTGCTTAAAAAGAATATATAAATTTACAATTCAGTAACACTATTACTGATTGTATAAAACAAATAAATAATGCAAAGCAGGCACTAAAAAAAATATGTAGACTCAAAATACAATACTGTTTCTTTTGCTTTACAAGATCAAATAAGTAAAGTTTTGACTTATACAAACAGTTATATTTCTTTTTAGCATCGTAGAATTACTAGTCTTTCTGATCCTATAGATGAAGATGATGCACTCAATCAAAGATAGCAAATACGTTATTGATAAAGAGGTAGATTTAGAATTCCAAAATTTTAACCAATCAGTTGAAAAATGAAAAGAAGAAAAATCATATATTATTTACCTGTAAGGTGGGATAAAAGTAATACTAATTTTCGCTTAGATAATAATATAATGGATTGTACTGTTTATACAATAACTACTGCTATCCTTATTTATTCTGATGCTGTGACTGTTAAGGGAACTGCAAAAGTTGATAACAGTAAGTCTTTTGATGTTTACAGATGCGGTACTTCATATTTTTAAATCAGAGAAGAGAAAATATCTAATAATAAATGTGCGTGAAAACTACAATAGGCATATTCGTAATATATAAAGATTATTTTTTAATTTTTTATTAAATAGAGAACACTTGGTGCTTGAAGTTTAAGGTTACCAAAAATAATAATATAAAAACTGAAAATACTAAAGATGAACGATTAGTTCAGAAAATTATATGCTCGATATGTAATTATAATAAATAAGCAGAATTTTTATTTAACCACTGCAAGAGAGGGAGTAATTAATGAATAATTTAAGTCTGCGAGAAGATATTTTCCCAGAGTAGAAGTAAATTCACATGGTATTGATGATTTATGGCAAATTGATCTTGTAGATATGAATGCTGGAAATTTGAAAGGAAAAAATTGCATTTGCTGAGCCTATTAAAGATAAAACAGCTAAAAATGTAGGAATTGCCTTAAAATATATATTAATTGAAAGAAAATTGTATAGTATTCAAAGCAATAACATGACCGAATCATATAATAAAATATTTAACAAACTTATGGAAAAGTATAATATCAATCATTATTCTTCTTTTAGCGATTTGAAAGCATGTGTTGTTGAAAGATTTAATCACACAATGAAAAATAATATGTGGAAGAGATTTTCTTTGAATGGAAATTATAAGTGGGTCAATATATTTGATGAATAAGTGAAAGAATACAGCAATTCAAAACATAGCACTGTCAGCATGAATCCAATTGAAGTTAATAAAAACAATGATAATACTTTAATATCGCCATATGTGTTTAATAAACCAAAACTGCAAGCTAAATACAAAGTTGGCAATGTTGTTCATGTAAGCAAACTGAAGAAAATCTTCAAGAAGCATTATACTGCTAATTGGTAAACAGAATTGTTTAATATTTGTAACGTTTTAAGTTCTGATGTGCCTACTTACAAATTAAATATACTAAAGGAGACGAAATGGAAGGCAGCTTTAAGAATTCGAAATTACGAAAACAGGCTAGCCCAATAAATATTTGGTCGAAAAAGTCATAAAAAAGGGAGATAAATTGTATGTAAAATGGTTAGGTTTTAATTACACACATAACTCATGGATTAATAACACAGCTTTTTTTGTGACTTTTTTCCCTTGCAAATGCATAGATGCAACGCTCAACTTTTTAACATTTGTTTTAATATTCATTTGCAATGTTTATAACATATTTTTACATTCATAACAATTTTATAAAATAATAAAGTATTTAATTTAATTTCTATTCTTTCCTTATTTTATTTTTCTGCTCAAATATGTTTTAATAAACCCATAATCTTTGTCGCGACATTTTGCACAAATATAATTAAATTTTTCATAAGTCATATCCACCATCAAAATCATTATAGATGTGCAATAAATTAGTATCATTTTGTCTAAGTATACACAAAGAATTTGTATTATCTCTTAACAATTGTTAAGATATTTTTGAATATATTTGGGCTAAATAAAATACATAAAAAATTTTTATATCTTACTCCAGTAAAATAATCACGAACTATGTATTTTTTGTCTAAAATAACACCATCAAATACAATAAGAGAATCATTGTCAGTTTGATCAAAATGAGTCATTTCATCATTATAATAAGTATGCCATTTTTTCTTTAACCTTGAGCTTTCTGGATAGTACATTAAAATAATTTTGTAATTCAATATATTTTGGTTGATTTAAACTTTTTAACAAGCACACAGTTTATTAAAATTTATCCATCCTACATTATAAATAAAATTAATCATCAAATTCATTTTTCTGCCCCTGCTTGGACCTACTATTATAGCCCTCACATAAATAGGCAATAATTCACCCTTCTTTTTATTTTGGAATTATCTTCATGAATTAAAACACCGACACCCCATTTAACTTTGTGCACTTAGGCTGCTTTAGCTGCAGCTTTCTCAGTTAATAAGATAATTTGTGTATTAAATGGATAATAAAGTATTTATAATAACAAACAATAGTTATATTTTAAAGAAAAGACTTCATTATGATATTATCCATAGGGAAAAAACTGTTGCTATGATTAGGTTTCATACAAAAATTTTTATCACCAAATATAAACAACAATGCGATAATGACAATTGATCATGAGTCATAAAGTTGATAAAAATGAAGTTGCAACTATTCCTAGAGGTCAATACGATATTGAATCATTAAAAGAAACTATACATTCGATTGATCCGTTTTAAACAAATAAAAATGAATTAACAGCAGATAATCTAAAAAAAAGAATATCTATCAAATCTAAGTTTGATACGAAATATGATGACTGATTATCTGATATCCTTGGTTTTGAAATATATATGATTATTGAAGTAGATAAAATTGTTGTAGGTACTAAATTACCCTATTTAAACCCATTTAAACGATAAATGTTCACTGTAGCTTATCATATGGTATGTTTATCAAATATGATTAATAAAATCATTTAGAAACAGATATAATTGTTAGTTTTCCATCAAAAACTATGTTTGGTTCAGGAGATTTTATTAGCTATGAGCCAGCATATCCTTTTTATTTTTTTATCAAATTAACAATGAGTGAATTAATTATATTGTTTTGTAAATTAGAGACAAAAATGACAAACTGATAGATTTTAATGGTGCTGATATCGTTATTGTTTTATAAATAAATGCTATGGCACTTTATCTATTTAAATTTTTTAGTAAAATTCTCTTGTCATCATTAGGACTTAATGCTATTTTATTAACTTCGATTGTATATATTTCATGCTTTTCGCTTCTTATTAAATTCATTGTTCTGTATTGTATTTCTTTGTTAAACAAGCATTTCTTATAATAGTCAAATGATATTCGCTTGTTAACTACACATCTATTTATACCTTCAGATTAATTGTTCTCTTTACTGTCAACTCTATATGCAAACATTTCTGCTCATAAACTAACAAATTCTTTTATTATTTTGCCATTAAATTCATCTGGATGATCAATACGTATCTAAATTTTCTGTCATCGTTTTCATATCTTCATCACAATCTTCTGTTTTTATGTTAAATATATAACTATCAGTATATTGATAATATAATTAAATTTCATCTCCATATTTTGTTTTCATAACTTCATAATGGAAATCATACATTAACTCTTTTGATATGTCTAAAATTGGCATGCCAGCATATATAGGCTTATTCAATTTTACATTTGTTTTATTCATATGCATAGCTGCAAGATTATCTTTAAATATAGTATTTTCCTTAAAATTCGGTATTGCTATTAATTTTCACATTTTCCTTCGTTTGCTATTAGTTTTATATCCACTCTGTTTCTTATATTTCCCATAGTTTTGCCGAACACAGCATCATTCATCACCTTATAAAAATCTTTTTCGAAGTCACTTTAAGCCTTAGTTCTCGTTATTGTATTTAAATCTATATATTTCTCCAATCAATCAGACTGATTATACTTCAACATTCTATGAATTTTAGTAAGTTTTAAAATATTATTTAGGCCTTTTTTTCAAATTACGATAGTATATTACATACATTTCTTTTTTAATGAAAAGTTGTTAATAATTTTGACTGCTTTGTTTTTAGAACTACCTTATTTTCTCAGCTAAATGGTAAATCTTTATGTATTTTATGTAGTTTCGTAGCATATTCCAAATCAACTTTTAAAATGTAACCATGTGGTGAATCATCCTACAAATTTAATATATGTTCATTGTAGGAATGAAGTGCTGTATAATTCTCCCATTCGAAACCACCATATGGTAAAAATTGAGACATTGCCCAGCTATATAAATTATTATCTTCAAGATATTTTAAATAGTTGGACTCTTGATTAGAATCAAAATCACCTAAATATGTATTATTTGCTTTAACATATAGTTTAGAGCATTGCGATATTCCACCTCTAATTCATTTCTCTATTATTAAAATCATATCTTAATTGTGTAATAAATCTAGTGGTTGTTTAGTCATTTTTAACATTGCTTCCCACGATAACCCTGCCGGTGTGAAATACCATGCTGGATCTAATTCATATGAATTTATACACGTTTTCCTAAAATTTTCAAAAATATCTGTTTACAGTGATACTTCACTTTTTAAATCATTTCGTGATATTCACCAAGATTCGTAATATTAAATTGATCCCATACATGTGTTGCATATTCGTAATATTAAATTGATCCCATACATGTGTTGCATATTCATAATCGTCGTCAGTTATATCATATTCGTTTAGTTTATTATAAAATTCGCTTTCTGGTGGAGGCATAGTATCGTTAAATTTTTTCCGGTTATCCATTTGATTGTATTGATCTTTTAGAAAATGTTTGCAGGGTGTTTAATTTGTTCTTTAGTTAAATACGATGATAATTTGTCCAAATTATTAGCCATAAATTTAAGTGTGTCTATTATTCACATTTTTAAATTTTCTGTTTATTTCCCAAAACTAATAAACTTTTCTTCATTATTTGCAATTGAATCTATATCTTTCTCATTGTAGCCTAGCTCTTTAATAAGTAAATGAGCATCATTACCAGCTAAATTATGAAAATATATTGGTACTACGTTGGGTTATTTTAATTGTAGATCAGAATTATTACATACAGGGTTAATGAATTTGCCAGTTAAATGATCATGATGTCGCACTTTTTCGTTATCCTTCGAATATTCGCATTCATATACAGTGCATTTTTAAATATATATTATATAACTCGCTTTCTTGTTTTGTAAGCAGTCGCATTGATCAATTTAGAATATATTTCCCCAATTCTTTCTACTTCCCTTTTACGTAGAAGTAATTGGCCCACGTGTATTTTGCGTATCCCGCAGCAGGCTACAGAGGCCTAATATCACGCCTTACGTACCAGCAGGAGTAATCAAATTACGTGGCATCTTTTCATGTGATGTTTATGAACAAAGCATAAGTGGAAAGGTACTGTGACCATCCTTAGTGCATTTGCGTCTAATACTTGCTGTCTCACTAGACTTAGATAATTTTCTAAGCAAGATAAAGGGGAACAGCCGTGTTGAAATATAAGAGATACAAAAACCGGAAATCGCTGTAATATATTCAATTTGTCACTTATGTATAAATTTTCTTGTGGTGCAAACTAAGAAGGACAAATTTTGTTTGATTACAATTTTATCAAAGTTAACTCAAAGTTTGAACGTGTAAAAGTAACATGGTACGGCAGGACTTCATGTTGCGATAAGAGTGAGTGAGTGAAAATATTTCGGCGGCTCTTATCAGCGAAGTCTTGAGAGCCGATAAGGGTGAAGTGAGATGAGTATGGAACAGCGCTGGAATGAATGAACGGGGGAAACGGGAGATCCCCGAGAAAACCCGCCGACCAGCGGCATCATTCAGCACGATTCCCACTTGCAAAAATCCGGAATGAACCGGCTGGGGATTGAACCTGGTTCGCCTCGATGGGAGGCAAGCAGTCTAACCGCTCAGCTACGGTGGACTCTGTTACAACGAGGTTGTGGAAATGCCATAATTGGACAATCGGCTTACAGGTTCCGTTGGCCTAATTCCTTACGGCGCAGGGCCGTCTACGATCAAGGCGATAGCCAAATTTCGAGGAGGGCATGTTAACGTAGATTTGCCGACAGCCGGTAGACTGATATCCGCCGCCTCGGTAGGGCAGTTCGATTGGCTCTCTCTGTGATTGACGACTTTCTGGTTGAACAGCGCATGTATCCTTACCTTGTGGGCGGAGTTCAACTATAAATCCCACTATGTTTTTCTCCCTCTTGTAGAGTGTGTACAGTGGTTCTGTTTACCGACGAATGTAACACCAGCGGGGTATGCATACGCTAACGATCATGAATCGGGTGATACAAATCCGCATGCTACTGTAATGCAGGGTGACCAGCGGAGATTCTGTTCCGATATCTGTACTTATCATTTTTAGCTATATCAATGAAACATACACGCTTAATTTGTTGCAGTACATGATATGAGCAGAAGTGTAAATAGCTTCAAAGAAGATGTAAATAGCAAAATAAGCTAGATAACTTCATAACTAATGTAAGAAAGTTTGATAGAAAACTGCACCCAGTAAATGAAAATGTAGACAGGGAAATAGAAGGCATTAGCGAGTTAGTGCTGCAAAGTAGGTGTGCCACAAGCATAGCTTTGTTTAACCCATATTGTTATAACTAGGGCTTATGATAACCTTGCATTGTCGCTACGATAGCTCAGCAGACGTCTTTGTGGTAATATTAGGGACACTAAATAAAATATAGGTGCTCTGAAAAACAACCGTGATTAGTAAACATGAAGAACGTAACAAAGTTTTCGAAATTATATTTATTAAAAAAATTATTACAATGGCCCGCCCCGAGACTCGAACCCACCTCCTGTGTTATCACTGTACTTTAGAATATCATTAAAAAGGCTGCAGGAATACTTTGCATTTCCCCAGATGCAATTTATTCTCTGCAGAATGTATTGAATTATTAACGTCTGCATAAGGATATCAGTATGCACTGAAAACTACAACGAAAGAGAGAAAACCATTCAAATCGCTGGACCGTTACCTTTGGTACGAGGTTATATTTCTTTACTGTGAACAGAAGAAGCTCAAAGAATATTTATTTATTTGCTACAAAGGACGGTAGTGTTGCCATAGAACAAAAACGCACACAGAAAATATTTATTAACAGTAAACCCATGTTTCTGTAACTTTCTCTTTGAGTAAAAGCAATAGGTTTTACTGTTAGCAAAACACGTTCTAAGGAAAGCTTTCTTCTGCAGCTTAGAAAACTTTCTAAGGATTTTGCTAGAGCGCATGTTCCCCAGATCGAGAGCCCGTTTTGTAACTGGGCGCCAGCTGGGAAAGGGTGGGCATGAGGAACACCTAAATGGAGAATATATTTAAAAAATATTTCCGTATACTCGAAATAAAAATTAAGATACCAAAGGACAAACTATAGTTTTTTTTATTGACTACATGCGGTTCACCTCCAACTTTGCGAAATATGAAGTCAAGGTAAGAAGTGAAACTAACAAATAAAGCAGGAATTATTTTAGCCGCCTGATCGCGCGCTGGCCGGTAGATTCATACATCTTAGCGTTTTATTTTTGTTCTCACAAGCATGTTTGAATGTTCGTTTTTTCTCAACTTCGTTAACATTGCCTCGGTGACTGACGTGAAAGAACATACTTGAATTGCAAGTTGAATGCTTTATTGAGATGTGGGGCCGAGTTCATGGAGCGTACTGTCAAAAACGGAATGGAGGATTGGAGTATTAGAAAAAGTGGCTACATTAAAGTTGTGCGTGCTCAGAGTGCCACAGTACCTAGAGTCTGTTTAAGCTGTCGCAGTTCTCATGGCAGAGGTTCCACAACCAATGGAAGTTTTCATTTTAATTTTGGCATAGGGAAAATAATATTTACGCGAACTTTGCTATTTCTCGAACCAAATACATGCACCGCGCAACTGAGGGGGCAGTCCTGGTTTTCGAAATGATGGAACTTGGCGAGTCTCATAATACATCATATCACATTTTTCCATCATATGATATAAGAATAATAATTAACATGTAATTTTTTATGTTTAACTGAAACAATATAATTTTTCACATGCTTTATTTTATTTTTGTTGAAAGAGGTATTAATTTGTTTTGAAATAGAATCCGTATTATTTACTTTTTAGTGTTTTCATTTTGTTTATATATTTATAGGTGTCTTTCTATCTTTTTCCATTGTGTATGTGTACTTACAAGACCATCTTACTCTATGTATTCTGATCGTTGGGCAGTGTTAAGTGGCAGTTAAAATGAATTTAAACTGTAACGACCGTGATTGGCCAGAGTTTAAAGAACATCCTTAAGTTATGTTTTAAACGAGGAAGATGGACATCTTGTCACGCGCCGTCATGCAGCCAGCCCGGGTGGGTTGTGCCCGAAGTGAGAAAATTAAGTGAGAAGTTCGAGTTCGCACTCCTGCAATTGCAGGCCATCTACTAGAGACGAAGACGCGAGGTGTTTAAAGCAATAAGTAGACCTGTATAAGTCCCCTCCGCGTATCTTCCAGAGAGGGTAACTAGAACTAGAACAAACGTCCAATAAGGTGCCATTGAGCTGTATGGTAGAACCGTAAGCCGTGTGCTTATGTATAGGCAAGACATCACCCGGGGTTACTGTGTATCTGGAGAGATGCCCCGTCGGCCTACCTGATCATCGAGAACTTCAAGCTCATAAATATTCAATGTTTGAACACTAATTCCAGCTAAGAAATTACAAACATTGATTTCCACTTAAAACTCTTAACACGGCCTTCTAGAACATCTTGCACGCCGCCATGTTGTTTTGCGTGCGTAGACGATTTTTCCGACATTCTCTACGGCAAACCTGAACTGAATCATTGCTCTGCTGCTAGCTGATTGCAAGCGTTTTAATTGATGTAATTATGTTTGAACGAACATTAAGGATTCTGGCTTAACTTTCAAACATTTTCAAGCATTTATATTTATGACCATCACGAGGACACTAGTGTTTCAAATGACACTACCCAGAGCAGAAATATTTCACTTATATGGTTAATATTTTCGGAGCCACAGATAATTTGCTGATTTGTATTGCATTCTGAATTATTTAGTTTTTATGGGATGAGTCAAATTATTCTGAGTTTAATTAAACCTCCAGATATATTTTTAAACACAGTCGTCTACTGTTGTCATTTCGTAGTAATAGCAAGCTTTTCTCCTAGTGTTCCTGTTGGTGCATGTGTTTATTCTGTCCCCTAGTGTGTTTACTACCAGGCTGCTATGTTGCTGGGTGTACAAATAGTATACGTTACTTCAGATTGGCAATATAAAGTGCATGTGTATTACTACCTACAGTCTGTACTGGGCCTGGCAAAACTAACTCGTCAGTCTGCCTTCAAGCGTCACTAAGGTAAATCTAATTTCCAGTTCTCAGACTGTTTTGTGTTATCAAGGAGTTAAAGGGGCAATAATTATTATTTTCAATAAGCAAACCAGTTTAGTACTCAACTTGAACGATCGTGTTTCCGCAGCTATGGTTGGCACTCCACCCAGAAATTTCTTCACACATACTACATCCTCATATACTTAGAGGCATATCGAACACCTTTCTCTCCCAGTCAATTATTATTTTGCATAACATTTAGTGCATCCCATTGTTGTAGATTGTTGTGTGCAGTGTGTATGTCGTAGAAGTCAGTCGTTGTCATTACATCTCGTCATCACGTTCGCTACGTTACATTACATTTTAACACAGTTCAAAAAATAAATAAATCTCTTCATGTCTTTACAATATGTTCATAATTCCGTGATTCGCGCACGTATTGAAAGGAAACAGAAATTAATAATTGAAAGGAAAAGCATTCTTTGAACATTCAATACACGATGTCATTGGTCGTTGGTATAAACCCCGAAGTGGGGTATAATTCTGTGTGTTCAAGTATGGCCGATCTGGAAGGGGAGACAGGGGACTATTAGATGAACTTCAATTAACAAGTCTAGAGGATCTTTACTGAGAATATTTAACAATACATACAATGTAATGTAGCTATAGGGTTTAGAGGCCGAGGTGTGGTCATGGGCAAGTTTAAGAGGCTCCGTAGTCGCTCTCTCGCCCTAGCGTGAAGAGACTTACGCCTTATCGCCGCTCGGTGGTCGTTGTTAAGGGAGGACCGACTCTGACTGACTCTGGCCCTTAGTTATCGTGTCCACCACACTTCTCGTTCACGCCCACATTCACTGATATCCTCAAATCCCATTGGCTCTCACTTGCAGCCTGGGCGGAGTCACTGACGTATGTGCTCATGGAGTTGCCGCAACTCCACTGTGTCAGCCGGAACCAATTGTTCTCGTAACTTCTGCAGACCCCTACACTGTCCGTCTTTGTGGCACCGTCCTCGTTCATTGCGAGTGTTGTTTTAATAAAAACCGTTGGCCGCAATCCAGCTTTGCCAGTCCTCGCTTCTTGGGTCGTAATTATAACAACGTGTCACTTAACAAAGTAGTCCCTGATCATGCAAAACAATTACTACGTGGTAATTAAGCATACTAATAAGTGAAGACAGGTGTTTTTCGCGAAAAGATTTCACGACCAGTTGTACTCCAAAACACTTTAGTTCATATGCACATTCATAGTTGAATGATTTAAAATGTCACGTGCATCAAGTGTTTGTCCGCGAATCATGGACGTTCAGTATCGGAGTTCTTTATTACGATTATCCCAGTCAAATAGGAACACGTCTTCTCACGTAGACACCTGGTTAATAACTAAAGGAAGTTGTGGTTGTGGACGTAGGATATAGAAGTCTAGTATGACCAAAAATATTTCTGCGAAAACCATCAATCCCTACTAATAAGGTGTATTGCCAGCCCTCGCGTGGCTAACAGCTTCACAACGCCTCCACGTGCTTCTCACAAGATCCCACATGTTCACTTGAGGCAGACGTCCCTATTCTTCCAGATGGGCGTCATCAAGGGCTTCTAGTAATCGGGGTCGTTGATTTGTCACTCGGATTCGTTGCTCCAGGTGATCCCAGACGTGTTCGAGCGGATTCATGTCCGGACTTCTGGATGGCCAATCCATTAGTTCCACGTGGTGCTCTCGCAGGAATCTCCGAACGATGTTGGCATCATGCGCTCTAACATTATCATGCATTATTACAATGGTTTCTTCAAGTTGCCTCAAGTAAGGAATGACATTTTACACCAAGATCTTGTTAAAATACCGTCGAGCGGTTAAGGATCCATAGCGAATGATTGGGAGATCTTTTTCCTTGTCGAGACTTATGCCTGCCCACACCATAACATATCCATCTCCATAGGCAACCGTTGAACGTACAGCCGATGAATGAAAACACACAATCCCCCCCCCCCCCCCGGCATCATCAGATTCGCAGACGACCATCTGAACGATACAGCGCGAAAGGGGTTCATCCGTACCACGTGGTTCGGAACATCTAAAGAAGTGACGAAATTTATTTTTCGAGCAGTATGTTCAGCACTCTCGATTGCCCGTGCACGAAATTCACTCACAACTTTGTTCAAATCTTTTTTCTTCAATTTGCGGAAAAGTGCTGGTAAAAATTTACCCAGACGTATACGTAAACTCTTCGTAAAATTGCCGACACATTGATTTTAGAAATCTTAATTTCCGTAAATTTCACGGAACCTGTCCGTTAATTTCTCGGTTGGGTTTCTATACTACCAGTTTGAAAAAAAAAAAGCGATAATGAAAATGTCGGTCATTTCATTATGTGTGTGATTCACTGTGTATAAAAAAAATATAGATATTTGAAAAAATCATAATATTTTTATACTTGAGTAAGACTTGAACCAGAGTCAAACAATTATTAGCCTAAGGTGATCACATGCTATCTGTGATAGAGCATTCATATTTCAATTATAGTTACAACAGCAAATTTATTGGTTTTAATTAAAGTTAGTTAATTTTAGCTACAAATGCTATAGACGCATCATGCTACTTTTTAATATTTGAAAGAATAGGTCTTCGTAGCGCGGATAATCTTCACTGCTGCAGAAACGGCAATGTTCTTGTAAGACTGGCGAATATAAAGCTTCGTGTGGACTCGGTACCTGCCGTTCGTCCCCGAAACCCAAAGTCGCAAAAATTTCCCTAAATATACAGAAAGTTTTAATAGTGAGTTAGATGAAGTTCCGTCAGCAATTTCCATGTATTTATTGCCGCTTCAGACATTTCCCGGTTTCTTCTTTGCGTAGACGCCCTCCCTACGAAGCTTCAGGAAACCTGCGGATATTGAAACACGATCAACAAAATGTCTGTGCTTAGCGTTACAACACAAGTCGGTCTTTCGTTCACTCGGTGATTAATAATCCCTCGTGAAAACCCAATTACTTTTCCTCGTCACTGAAATCAATACGAACTACGGGAGGTAGCAATGGTAAAATCCACGAAATAATATGGCAACAGCTAAATATATTACAGCAATGAAATATTTCGTACAGTAAAACATTTTGTGTGGGTGTTCTTGCTTTACGTCTGTTATTTGAAATGACCTAGTGGTTGAAATTCAATTTCAAAACGTGCCCCAAGAGCAAGCCTCATTTTGACTGTATACATTGTTCCATCAAGTGACTATATTTATTCACTTTTGTAATCCCTGTATTTAATTATTAAATCAAAACTGTTTACGCGTATTAGGATCAGAAAAGTTACGATATTGCACCGGACTGTGCGCCATGATTTACAAATGGAAGCAAATAACATTTTGTTAAAGGATTTAAATTACGCCTGTTTAGTATTAATCTCATAATTATCAGCGTACAGAGGATAAGATATATCAACTCATGTGAATAATTATCAGGCATCAGGTTAAGTACAATAACGAAAATATTTAAGCCAAAATATGTTCCGCCATAACAGTAGTGCTGTAGTAATTCAGCTAAATCGCATTCTGGAGGACCTGCGTTCAATTCCTATGGTGGATATCATGATTCCCGTTTTAATTGTTTCCCGGAACAACTGTTTTCAGAACAACTGTCATGCTTAAGATAGGTCGTCAACGTGTAAATTACGATAAGGAATTTCACGATCTCAACACGAACATGATATACCATGACCACAGTTTCCTGGCCAGCACAAGGTAGTCTATTATATTTACAACTGAGTTTATAATTCAGAAAAGGCTGCAAAATTATTGCCATGCTTAGATAACAACCACCATGCTCAACATACGTAATTACTCACTAAAATTAGAATTTTTCTTATGATCACATAATTCCTTCATTTAATTTATATCATACTTTTCGAAGGAATGCCATTGCTACACTTATAAGATCGCCTCCTATCATAGAATTAAGGTCCGTCTGTGCGTGAGCTAATGCGTGTCCTCTGAAATATTGTTAGTCCGTGCATTGATTTTCACCTATTTCTGTACACGTGTGTTATTCAGTTACGGGCACCCAATTTTAATATATTTCGACCAAATATTAAGAACCAATCAAACGCTACAAACCAAGATATATAACTCGATATTCCTCACTATCGCCATCACATTCAGCTAATCGTTCTCTTGTCGGTTATTATGTTCGTAGATTGAGTCCCTTTTTGAAAATAAACCTATTGTTTGAGGTATCCGGAACTACACAACCGTTTCCCGCTAAATGTGGCATGCAGCTATTAGCATTAGAACCTATTCTTAATATATATTTGATTTCAATACCTCAAGAACCATTTTTAAAACTGGCGATAGTACTTATATATATATAGATAGATAGAGAGAGAGAGAGAGAGAGAGAGAGAGAGAGAGAGATAATGTCCCAATAAAATGTACTCGCCTATGTAAAGGGAATGTGTTAGTAACAAAGGGGCACATATAATGATGGAAATGAACTATATAAACGTAGAGCACTTTCACATGTATCAAATGAACGTGTATGATTCACAATTGGACAAGAAAAGCAATCAACAGCAGTGAATTATAGCCACTTTATGGCCGAGCACATTTTATTGGGACATTCTGTATTTTATGTTAGAATGACATATTTACAGAATCAATTACCGAATTATTCAAAACTTGGCATATTCAATGTAGACCTACTTATTGCAAGTATTATGTGCCATGATTTCACATGTTTTATCTAAGCTTTCGAGAAACAGCGTGAAGTGAAAAAATAAGTTCTTAGGTCATAACCCAGGAATTATTCTAATGATCTCTTCCAAATTTGGCAGACACGAAACGACATGTTATCCCACGCTAAACACATAATAATTTTCATTATCAAGCACTCTTTCAAAATTGAGCAATATAAATATTTAACTTTATAATGCTTTACTTACTAAACAGATTGACCAATAATTTCAACCAAACGTGATAGGCTTTATGATTTTTAAATGTGTGAGATCGTTGATCTTTTCCACCATTTTGAAATATACTTTTACCAAAACACTATTATTATATACTTAAAATATGTGTTAGGAACTGTTCGTAAGATCGGTATCATATCTTGTGAAAATTAATTCTGCTTACACTTTTCTGACACACAAGCTCATTCTAACAAATTCTATGAGAAACTCGTATATGTTGCCTTCATGTATATGTAAAGGAAAGAAACTATGAGATGCATAGATAACTTGTGGTTCATTTTGAACGTAATATTGCGCAGTGGCATAACCATAGATGACATTGAACTAACTAACAGAAGTGACATCACACTAAACTTGCATTCGAGTTTCCCAAGGTTCGATTGCCGGTCCGGCCATCATGTTTTGTGTTTCCAATGATTTTCTGCAATTTCAGATTTTTCCTTTTTGTAGGCCGGGGATACATCTTTACCCGTTCCTGTTTTTCCGAGTCGCCTTTTTAATGTCTAATAACTCTGCTGTAGAGTAAACTTTAAATCCTGCTGACCTACCTAACCAAAACAGCAAATCAGTAGTTCATTTTGACATCTATTACTGACGTACAAAAATAAAATAAAAATTGCTTACAATTATGAGTCTACTCACCATCTTACACCAAATTTGACATCCAGGTTGTGCTCTGGTTGAGTAATTATTTCCAAAAAAAAAATGGAGTACATAACAAGGTAGCGACGTCATAAATATTCTAGTATGTAGGTATTTAGTTGACAGATTTGAACTAATTGTAGTACCCAGGAATTTGAATTCACTTTCTTCTAAATTCTTTCATCTGCATCACTCACAAAAAGCGCAACATGAAAACTAAAGTGTATGTACATTTTATAGTTATTTCAAAAAGTGAAGTGTTAAACTGGTTTTAGGGTAATAATATGTACAAGGTACACTACGAATGACGCTTACAATTTTTTGAATTTCATTTAGCTAAACACTTTTTCCCGAAAGAAACTGGCCCCAGAGTACTTTTATTTTAATTAAAACTACATTTACTTTAAAGAATTAAATCTATTTAAGCCAAACATATAATTGCTTAATCAGACCTCGTTTTAAGGGATATAGTTTCCTGAAAAATTAATCTATGCTGTAAATGAACTAAACTTACGCAATAATAGGTGCTGCAGTATTTAAACGTATAATTTTTGGGGCGTGAAACTATCACTACATCTACTTTACTACTGTGATCATGTATGTCAATAATCTGGATGGCACATATTTGATATGTTCAAAAGTTTATAGTGGAAAAACGCGCAGATAAATGCAGTCCGTTGATTTTGGGTTGTTATGAACTGTGGTCATGCCATCAAACGTTCATCCAGGACACGAGACGTGACTGCCGAAATACCTCGTGGAAGGCGGAGCAGAATCTCCTTCCACCAGCCAGTAAACGGAGCAGAAAACTTACACAATGCGCCCGATATAGGACAGCGAACAGCGGCTTTTGTCATCGGGACATCGGACCAAGAGGCTTCTGGAGATGGGGCTGTCCGGCCGTCGCTAACCGTCGCCTGGACCAGCCTCCGGCAACATGGACATGGTGGCGACAGTTAGATTACCTTAAATAGTTTTAAAAAAAGTAAATAGTTATTGTATAATCTTGCATGTATAAAAACCCTAATTATTACTGTGCTGATCTACCTAACTCTATAGTCCTTTTATGGTATGAATTAATAAGACACCGAATACATTACATAGTGCATTCTTATATCATCTATAGGAGGAGATTTCTTAGGTATTTGAACATTATTCGCTCTTAAATGCACTAAAGTACAAAACGAACTGTATGTGGAATTATAGAATGATTTATCACATCGTATAATTTATTCCCAGAGACAGCCATGCATTCTATTGAAACCATACACTAATATCTGAAAAATGCATTTATTCTAAACTACGTAGTAAAATATTGTTTATGTGTCGAGATTTAATAACGGTAACGCATTTTCATTTTACTTATTCTCTGAAAATAAGCTTCATATTTAGGGGTAAAATTAAGCGCTTTTCAGAAATGCTGGGAACGGAAATATCACTTTTCTTCCTTGTATAAAAATTCTTTTCATATTTGAAAGTCCATATGTATAAAAATGCTCTTAAATACTCGGAAAGTAATGGTTCGTCTTCCCACAGATCTCGGAACTCTATAAATCGAAATTTTAAATCCGTGAGTTGCAACGTATACAGGAAATATTCGTATTGCTTTACGTTTAAAATATATCGGTAGTGTTGTAAATTGAAAGACTTTCGGACATCAAGCCAGTCAGCGTAGGCAACTTCGAAAGAATTCAAATACACCAGCAATGGTTATGAAAACTCGGAAGAACTTTCATATACTAGCGCAAAAATTGAGTGGTTGCTATTGTAAACAATAGTACAATTTTTTTTTTTTTTTTACAAAAATGACCTCACAGGATAAACAAATTCGTTCGTTTGATTAAACAAAATATTTTCTCTAATCACGACATTAAAAACAAAAAGTAATTTTCCCGGGAATTGTTTTGTAGCGTTTGCAAATATATCGATACTTTTTTTGTTTTATTTAAGATAGTAACTTGACCCCAAATAACTTCCATATTGTAAATTTTAGAACAAGAAACAATATTTGACAACTTTCAGATAGCTTATTTCCAATAACATTTTGTTCGGAAAGAAAGTGATACGTTTCAATGCTTAAAGCAACAGTAACTATGTGATATATACACTTTGAAATTATACAGCGACTGACATGAACAAAAAGGAGCAAAATCGCTCTGCGATCGCAAAGAGTCGGTAAATATGTTATTAAACTACGTTGTCGCCGACGATCAACAAATAAAGACCATAGTTGTCTTCATTATGTATTACTTGCAGATTTGTTTCAAAATATCAACCGTAAACATAGCACGTTTGTCCTTCGTTTCCCTACTCAACTGACGTTGCTTCTGTATACGTAACCAGTACACATATGCTTCCATGTTGTCTCTTCTGTAACTGAATATGTTATTAACCAGTATCACAAACCAGACGTGAAGAAAAAATATATCTAATTCCAGAATGATTGAAACATATCGGCATAAGAGTAATTGTCTCCGCAAAGCAAATACATTAACACCTATAAAAAATATACTAACATATGAATACTGCATGTTTCGACAATATTATTTACAATGCACACAGCAATTTATGATTATAAATTATGAACTCCAACAACTTGCAACAACTTCTTTTTCTTCCGCGCGTTTTTTAGGTGGCAGGACGCCTGGGTAGGCCACCGAACGGCATGCAGAGCTCCAGCGAAAAAAAAAAAAAGTTTTATTAAAAAAACCGCCCAAAGTGTCTGAGTGACGTCTGCTTACTAATAGCATTCAAGAACTGTTACGCATCTGTATAAGTTTTTTAGTTCCTCTATTTCTCTCTGAAGCACGTTTTTGTGATAGTGAAATTTAACTCAGAAGGGTTTTCCTTCAGTCATTTTTAGGTATGAATATTCCGGTACAAAACATTGAAAAAGAACGTGCATCAAACCGTTGTTTTTGTTATTACGTCATAAAATGGCAGGAGGGTCTCTCCTGATAGTCTCATAGAGGAGCGTTATCAACGGTGCACGCCAGTTTAGTGCTTTGCGCGTAGAGGCGAAGAGAGAGTTAAAACACATGTCTCGGTTGCCCTTAGCGGTCCCTCGCTTTTAGGCCTCAGCAGTGCAAAATTTCTTCAACCAGGCGGCAACCTTAATATATATTTGCAGTTTATATACATGTAAATATTTTATTTTTTCAATTGAACTAGTTCGTCGAAATAGCTAATCTCAGCGTTGATTTTCGTAATAAAATGAAAGAACGTTTCATTCAGTTTGAACGTGACCCCATTAACATGAAGAAACGTTCTCCTAAATGATACGCAGTGCATGCTTCACGTTAAAATGTCGTGGCTTGGAAAGGCGTGATGCAACACGAATGGCGTGACTGTAAACGACTCATGAAGGATGGAGCTAAGTATCTTCTAGGTGGTGACGAGTATGCGTGAGATGCAGGGGGGATAGAGGAAGAAACATAAAGGAAACGTGCAACGTTCGGAAACTTTCAAATAATACGTATTTAAGAACGAGGAAGTTAAGAGCTTCGTATATTGAAGTTGTGCACGCTGCATCGTTACAGTCCCTGGAAATTCTTGTTTCGGTTCTCTTACAAAGTGTCACGCGGCTATTGCTCGGGTGCATAGAATACAAATCGTTTGCCATAGGCAGTACTGCCAACAGACTTTATTCTACGCACGTTCTGCTAAGTCTCGCCACAGTTCTGAGCTCGCGAGTGGGTTTGCTCTCCCGTAGAGACACATTTTGTTTGGCAGAGTTGGTATTGGTGCCAGGGAAGTGAAAAGTTCGTATATCATATATTTGTTTCAAAAAGGAAAACAACGGACTCAACCCTTTCAGACCTATGGTAATTTACCATTTCAGGTGTTGTAAACAAAAACTTTTATGATTCGTGCTGTACTTACATTGACACAACACTTGTTTCGATGTCGCAGCCAATGAGCTGTAGGCTATATGTTCAGCTACAGTAATATGAACCAATTATGACCTAGGCCACTAAGACGATTTGTGAATCATTTACCCACATGAAAGAACATTGGTAACTGAGCTTCGCAGTGTGCAGTACACACCAAAAATTACCCACACTTGCATAATGCACACAATTATGTGCACTGGATCTGAATGTGCTAAGATGATGTAAACCAATCTCGTTGGCTGAGCACAATCAATCACCCTGTCTGAACATTGAACTGCTTTATCCCCAATACGGCCAGCACAAACGATATCAATTGAATTTGAGGTTGGAACATTGTTTCGTAACAAAATTGCTTTGAGATGTTTCATGCTTTCTCTAATCAACTTCTAATTCAGTTTGATCAAATTCAAAATGTTTAATTATTGTGGTAATAATAATGCTTGTCATTTAAAATTTAACATATAAACAAACACGTCTATCACAGCTGACCATGTGAATTTGACAGTTGTGTAGGATTGGGGTAGGTCAATGTTGGGTACATGCGCAGAAGACGAATATGAGGTCTACAACTTCTTTAGTCTATGTGGAAAACCAACCGTTAACTATGCATGCAAGTTTTGATGTTATTGAATTTGCTGTGTCATTTTACTGGGTTTAAAATATATTTGAAGGCCTTATCAATTACTCATGTCGAAGATGATCCTCTTGCATTATATGCCTATGAGATTACGGTATTTATTATGACGATCGTAGATGGCTGGCATTACCTCGAAGGAATTTTTACTTGAAGTTATGTGAATTCCATTTGTTTCCATTATAAATTTCGTTTTTATAATAGCCTTTTCCGCTTTATAAATTTTAATCCATATTTTATAGACGTAATTCACATTGCGAACAACATATTTTCATAGGTGAAATCCATCAAAATGTTTCGTGTAAGTAATACCAAACACAAATGTAACTCATATTCTTATTAAACTCAGCGTTTCATTACATTACTTATTTTATATCATGCTCAGAAGACATAAAAAGTGTTTTAGTCAAAGAAAACATAATATATGTTATGTTTTGTAGGCTACTTCCTGCTTCCGGACAGAACATATCTGTCAGGGGAAAATAAAAATGAGTTTGCAATAGCACTTCCGGCAATATATTTCCAGTGACAGATGCAACAAATTGATCGCGTCTGTTAGCGTTTATTTGTCATTCATATTACCCTAAAAAATTTTTAATCTGATATTCCCCTTGGTAAATCAGGAGAAAAACTATTTGCATATTCAAGGCGAGAGTTATAAAAAAAGTATTATTATTGTTATTTTAAGCGGTAGTGGGAAAAGTTTAATACATCATTATTTCGCTTCATTAAAAACTTAAAATTAGAAATATTTTTTGTAAAATATATAATATTCGCTACTACTTTACGGAGCATATAGATACAACAAAATTTCTTGTGTTTTGAAGGGGAAATGCTTCATTTTACTCCATGATTATTATCAATTCTATTAGCTATTTTCTTACATATACAAATTAGGGATCAAATAAAGTCACTTAAAAACACCACGAGAAAATGTTTTTTTTTTTTCATAATTGACAGGTCATGAAATTTTATGCATGATTGTACGGTTAGCAAATAAAACTTTTTCGAGCATATTTATGTCATTATATCTACGTAAACTGAAAACCTCAATATATTTTTCGTGCAGTATTTTTAATCCGTACACCCAGGTGATTGGTTTTGAAAGATCTGTTCCGTGGTTCGTGGTTATCATTGGGGTCACTTGAGCAATACCGCAAATGGGTAGACAGTACACGAATCTCGTTATTAAGTTACTTACAACCATGTGTTCCAAACATTGGCATCGCGCACGTGTGTGTATATAATATATATATGTATATATATATATATATATATTATAATATTGCTGAACTGCTGTTTCGTTTTATACTGTTCTCAAGCGAAGTCTTAGATAACAACAACAACATATGTATTCTGTAGTGAATAAGTCAGTTCTTAATACGTCATAAGACAATCCTTTGAAGTACTTAAGCCGAAACATTAATGCGCTTAGTATAATTCTTTTCGAACATGCAGAGAAAACGATTTGACAAAATAACAGTGAACACGTTCACATCACGTGTCCATGACCGATGACCTGTTGCACATGAAGGTCATTTATGGTTGCAACTGTACACAACAAGTATTCAGAGGTCGGTGTATTAAGAGTTATCCCTGCGGGTAATCTGATTTGTTGATTTTTTTTACAGCTCTCGTTTGTGAATGGTTAATGCTGACATCAGCGAAAACACAGTAGGATATTAATTTCTTGTAGAAAACACGTTCAACACAAGTACAGCGCACATAAAAAAAAAAACTATGGAGACACTTAAACTCGTCAATTAACTCAGAACTGAACGGGTTAAAAAACTCATTGACATAATGGAACACAAATACACTAGCAACAGGAGATGTCGACTACACAGTAAAGGAAAGAAAATGTATGTGCACAAGAAATTTTTTGGAAATTAGTTGCAAAATATACAGCGCGGTCCGTCAAATATGGACACCCTTAAATTCTGCGGGGTGGTTGCAGATCATGAGATGTGGTTTACGCAAAATCTAATTATGTACGTGGACAAGTAATTTGCCGCAAAGTGACTATTCTTAACACATATGGCGACAGAAAACATCAAACCATATACAATATTTCCCTTGGAAACATTCATTTATTACAACGGCATCTAGAATTACGTACAAAGAGGAATTCAGTGATATAGCGTACGCAAATGGAAAGCAACACAGAAACGCCAAGAAATAATTTGCAAATATGATTAAGCCAGGTGGGCAGGCAGCATGGGGCAGGGGACCTGTACTCACAGCTGTAAGCAAGCAACACGCGCCGTGACTCATCCCGGCGGGTCTGATTCCTTGTATATGCTGGTCACGTTAAAACGAGTACTTTTGAAATACTTGCTTGAGATCTACTTGTGTGCACGTCGTGTATTCTTCCGCCTTATGTAAATCCACATTTTCATGGGCCTCATCACTTTATTCGTGCGTCTGCCAAATGAAGCTGTAAAATTATAAGAAAAGAAGTACTTTACAAATCTACTAATTTTTACATTTCTGTGGATTAAAAAAAAAAGCTGAAAGCAAAATAAATAATTAAAAGTTATTTCAAATGGTTTCCTAACACATTAAAATACGTAGAAATATAGAACTACTTTCCATCCACCGTTACCAACTTTACCGGGCGAATGTCTCTCAGTGCGCGGCTGCGCTGATAGGCAATGTGTGTTTGTTGGGTTAGCGTATCTGCCTATGCGCACTCATAGTTCATGTATGCACCGCATGGCTGCAGGAGTTGTGCACGCCGTGCGGTGCTGCAGTCTTCTGACGGGGCTTGACCGGCTGATAAGTAGTTATATGAGTGAGACTCGACGCTTAAAATTGACTGTGTTGTGACATGCGCAGTGAAAGCTAGGCTATTCGCGGTAAAGTGAGCAGTTTCTGAGGCCCTCCCAACATGCATTAACCACTAATAAATATATCTTATTGCAGCCTCAGGCATTAAGTTTTGAGGGCGGTGAAATGTATGCACTGTGTTTATTGGTCACACTGCAATGTTTATATTATAGAGCAGCAGGAAAATGGAAATTGGATGAAAGGAAAAATTTAGAAGGGCTTTAAAAAGTGCTCACTTTACCGTGAACAGCCTATACCAGTTTGCCATGGACAGTAGTATTGGTCGGGATGTAGTCACGTGCTACGGGGGGAAGAAGCTGTGAGGCGGCCGATCGACACTGGCAGAGTATTGATCTTGGAACACATGCGCCGATCTGGCTCAAGCATATGTTGCATGGTCGAGTGCGTGCGCCCTAGTAAGGATCGACGTACATTTTGTCTCCTGTCCAGAGAATATACTTTCGATGGACGGGTGCTGCGTAGAAAGCAGTAAGGCTAGGCTAACAAGAATTATGTACTTAGGGACTTGCTTGCGCAATTGAAGTTGAAACGGCATTGAAGAGGATTATATAGCTGCGCGTCCAAGGTCATGAAGTGAGGGAGCGATACGGGCGACACTAACACGCACGCCCTAGCGCCTCATCGCCCCTACACAGATCAAACTACCTACGTATAATCGTACTTTTCTTGCATTTGAATTGAGAAGTTGTCGTTTATCATGTCTAATTCGTGGTTGTAAATTTGAGCAAGTCTGAGTTGGTTGCCAACCTCCAAGCAGCTGGGGTGGTGATAGAAGATGCTGATGACATTGACTTTTTTTAAGGCGAAAATTTATAGTGGTCGTAAGGGGCGCAGAAAAGAAAGGTTCCGGTTTGACTTAACTAAGTAGAAATACCTAAATAATCAGTGAAATGATATGGCGGAACATCGGTTGGATCCAATTTGGTTATTAGTTGTTTTAAAAGCATTCCTCTTTCTTTAATTTTGAACCAATTTCTCCTCTGGATTTCATAAAAGCAGTTGATCAAATCAAACATAATCAAGTAATAAAATCTGACATGGAACTTCTGCAAGGATTGATCCTCCATTCTTCTGGCGTCTCCTTGGATGTTGTTTTATAAAGGCTGGAACAGGGTGAACATGGCTGCAAGTAAAATCTAAGATAATAATAATAATAAAAGATATATGCTGGATTTGGTGCAGAATCACGTTTATAGATTCCAAAGAAAAGGTGTGAAATTTAGTCAATTCATACAATGACTTATCAATTGCATGGCAACGTTAGCCACTACTCTCACCGAGACAGAGAAAATGGTATTGGTCCTTGAGAACATATCCCCCTCCATTAGGCAACAGTGCTTCTCCATTTCTAAACATAAATCGGTCCAGGAATTGAAGGCATGGGTGGCGGAAGTTGATAATTTAGAGTTTTCTCGAACCTGTATTGGCACGGGTAACTAAAAACGAAAGGAAGTGGTGATGTTGGGCCTTTACAGGTGGATGTAGGCAAGAAAAAGCTGGTCGCACGCTACAATTACAGTATGCACTGGGCATATGTATGCACGATGTAGAACACCAAAAATGTAGAGGCACAAATGCTTTAATTGCAATGGTATCGGCCATATCGCCAAAGACTGTCAACAGGGGCGAAAAAGGGATGATGCAGAGAAAGACCAATAACAACTAGCAATGGTTAAAACCATTTCTAAAAGTCTGTGGGTTCCGTTCACTGTAGGCGAGTGCGAGGTTGAAGCCATGTTGGACACAGGTGCGTCCTCATGCTTCATTAATCAAAAACTTTTTAGTCGATTAGTAAAAGCGAAACCTGAATTGAAATATTGCCTTTTGGAGGAGGAACGGATAACCTTCCAGGTGGCTAACAATAAAGGTTGTGAGGTCAAACTATGTGTTACCCTTCACTTTAAGATCTTGAAATATTCATGGACTAGGATGTTTTGTGTGGTCCTGCATTTGATTTGTGATGTTGTTCGTGCATTACATTTTTTGCAAGAAACCGAAGTAACCCTGGACTTTAAACGCAACTCGTTACCCTTCTCCACAATACCAGATACAGTTGAGTGGTAGTGCACCGATGAAGCAGATAAAAACCCGTGTAGTTATGGAGACCCGAGTAGATTATGTATCTTGTTATAAAAGAGAACATTTACAAAATCTGATTACCCAGTTCCACTATGTGTTAAAAAGTAAATTAGGTAGGTGTGAGCTAATTCAATACACATTTGCGGTGACAGGTGACAATCCCTTTAATGCTCACTTTATCAAAGTTTGCCACCCAAACTCGTAGTCTTTCATAACATCATAACAAATTTATAAATGCAAGGTTTTATTATATATGGCACATCACTTTATGCATAGACTGCATTTCTAGAAAAGAAAAAAGAGCCAGGAAGGTTCAGGTTAGTGATGGACTATCATCTTCTCAGTAAGAAAATTAAGGTAGATTCCTTCCCTATGTCCAATATAGAAATTCTATTTCAGTACCTCTCCAAGGTATCATACTTCGTAGCATTTGATCTGAATTCCACTTTTCACCAATGCATGATAGTGGAGAATAGTAAGCAGTACACTGGTTTTGTCGTACCCTAGAGCCACTTTGAGTGGGAACGAGTGTCCTTTGGAGTGAATTTTGGGGTCCAATGCTTTTCACGAATACTGAACAAGATCTTGGAGTACATCCAATTTAATTTTGCTGTGTCCTTTCTTGATGTAATTTGTGTCTACTCTAATACTTTTGAGGAACAACTTGAACATGTAAAACTGGTTTTGATTAAACTGAGATCTGCAGAGCTCACAGTAAATCAAGACATGTTGGCCTGGGCAGAGAATGAAATAAAATATTTGGGGTTTATTGTTAGCAGATGTAGTTTAATTACAGATCTGACTAAGATTGTGCTAATCGTACATTTCCCTACCTTCAAAAATGTAAAAGGTATAATGAGACGTTTGCGGCCAATCTTGAAAATGCCGAGTTTGGTCTCGTGACTGACAATCAGGCACTTACTTGGCTGTTCTCACATCCTCACCAATTGGGAAAGCTTGGGAGGTGGGTGATGCGGCTTAACCGTTTTAGATTTAACATCATTCAGATGCAAGGGAAGGCCAATTGTGTCGCTGATATTTTATCGTGCATGTACATTCCCTCTGAGTTTGTTATGCCGCCTGAAGTACCTCATGACACTGAGGTAGAGGCCATATTTATTGTTTTTCATCTGATTTCTGAATAATTTGTGACTCCTAAAAAGTGGCAGGAATGGAATGCTGAATGCAAAGATCTTGTGGAGAAGGTAGCCAGAGGTAAGGTACAGAATTGCAAAGTGGTTAAGGAAGTTTTACTTTGTAGGAAAGAAGACAAAAAGGCTCATGTGAGTTCCTAAGCCCAATTATCTTGTGATATTTATACGACCACCCCGTAGGACCAAGAATGGGGAAAAGGTAAACAGAACTGATAATTCCAAAAGAGTTTTTTTTGGCCGAACATGACTGCAGTGGTCATTGAGTATGATAATAGTTGTCACAAATGCCAATATGTTAAACAGCCTCTGAATAGTAAAGTAGGGTGGTATTCCGTTCAAATGCCAGAACGACCATTGCAAAACGTGTATTTTGAGGTTTTTGGTCCTTCACGTCGTTCTAGTAAGGGCAATAACTGAATGTCGATGTTAGTCGAGGTTTTAACTATTGTAGTCCATGAGAGATATGAAGACATTTAGTGTCTGTGGAAGGATGGAAAACCAGGTGTTAGAGATTTTTGGGAGCCCTGAGCTTTTGATTTAAGACTATGCTTCCTATTTTATGGGTAAGGTGATCCAAGAGCTTTGTTTAATATGGGAGTTAATCAAGTTCACACTAGTCTGTACTACCCATGCCGAAACCTTGTTGAGCGACTAAATAAATCGATAAAATATGTGTTAACTCTTTACAATCATAATAAACAGAGGAGGTGGGATGGAGATATCGCATTGCTAAATATTACTTTAAACTCTGTCCCATGCGATGGCACCAGGAAAACACCCGTAATGGCGCTGTTACGTCGTAAGGTTCCGCGACCTTTACTCTCTCTCTCTTTGGAGAGTGGACTTATAGGGATTATCGGAGCAAAATGCTAAAATCCATAAAATTTAGAGGGGAGCTTATGGGGCTCTTATACAAAACCACAAGAAAATTTCGGATAAATATAACAAGAGCAGGGTTCCTTGGACTTTTAAATTGGGTGACTATGTAGTTTGTAGATGGGTAACTCAGGGCAAGAGAGAGGAATTTATTTCTGCAGAGTTAGATTTGGCATAGAGTGGCCCATTTAAAGTCAAAGTCTTTTTCATCCCAGCTACTGTAAGCTAGGAGGATCCTTCCAATGGGTTTGTTGGTCAAGAAGGCACATGTTTAGGCCTTGTAACTATGTACGGCACAAACATCTTAGATGCAATGAAATGTAACGGTAACCAGATTAAGTGTTTGTTGCATCTGCATTATAGTGTACTTTGGAGTTTCTTATCTTGTCAGTTTAGTGTGTTACTTATTCTCCTTAATGTTTTGTGCTGTTTAGAGGTGGGTTTTTCTTGTTTAGGTTTTAAGGGGTTGTTTCTCCTTGTAGTTCTTGCCGAGTCTTGCCTTGGCCAAATTGCCATTTAGGCCTAGAACATAACTTTTAAGGGGGGAGGCTGTGATGTTTTAATGTCACGTTGTTTTTTAAAGTTGGTGTAATTTAAATTCATGGCCGGTAGTTCAGGTATGCGCCGCGTGATTGCGCCGTGCGGTGCTGCGGCCTAACGAATGGTTTGAGGGGTTGATATGCCATGAGTTGGGCGAGACTCGGGGCATGATATTGACCATGATATGACATGCGCGGCGAAGGTTAGCAGCTGCTCGCGGGCGGATTGTCGTGGACAGGATTGATGAAGATGTAGTCACGTGCTACAGGCGGAAGAAACTGTGAGGCGGCCGAGTGATGCGGGCAGAGTATTGATCGGGAACCGCATGCACCGAGCGGGCTCAAGCACCTGATTCATGGTCGAGTGTGTGCGCCCTAACATGGATCGCCGTATATTTTGTCTCCTGTCCAGAGAATATACTTTCGGTGGACGGCTGCTGTGCAACACGGAGCAATGCCAAGCTAACAGGAACTTTGTACTTAGAGAATTCCTTATGCAATTAAAGTTGATATGACAATTAATGAGTATGCAAGTTATCATCACTGTAAAAGTTATTCCGTGAACTGTATCTTGCAAAATTAAATATGCTGCTTATGCATATTTCAGAATTGATGGGAGTTATTAAAGGGCTCATATGAAGAGAACTAATTTAGTGTCGTGCTCCAAAGACTCGTGATTTTAAGGATAATAAACGTGTTATGGGCCAAGCCATCAGTGTTTTCGGTGGGTCAAATGCGTGATGGGAGGCGTCGAAATGTTTCTACACGGTAATAACTGTGCAACATTGTTATTGCAATTTTCTTGCTTCAGTCATGGCTAGTCCTGCAAGGAGGCCTGGCTGACGTCCTATCAATCGCCGTAATCGACGAGATGACAGGAAGCCCGATGTCAGATTTATATGAGAATCTGCTTCAAGGTAACCTACGTCATGTTTTGTTAGTCCCCAACTGCCACCTGTGGAAACCATACTTACCTCAAATAAGTGTAATAATTGTATTAAGGATTTAAAATGAAGTGGTAGCGGGCATATTAGGTTTTATTCCCCACTACACACAGCAAGTCACGACAGTTAACATGAGTTAGTGGGTTACAGACGTTTCTACTTTGATTACAGGGCTGCGTCTATTTCAAGTAGTATAAAAAGGACCCATTTGGAGCAATTACAGAAAGCCCTTTTTGTTGCAACTTTTAGTACTTACATAAATTGTATAAATGTGTGATAATTTATACTGTGAGTGTTTGACACGCATTTCAAGGTACTGGCCTCGCAGGGAAAATAAAATGGAAACCACGTTCCTTAAATGGCTGTGGGTCTTTTATGAGAGCCAAAATGTACTATTGTGAGTTCGCTCAAGCTGTGCAAAATTAATGCATGTGCAATTTTAATAATTATAATGATATTTCGTGGTGTCTCTAGGCAACAGAAATTGTGCATTCATTATTTTACTAATTGTTTAAATCATATAACTACTTACTTAAAAAAATGGGTTAGTGTCTTCGCCTATGATATTTTATTTGGTGTTCATTGAATGACATTAACCTATGGTAATCATACCCCTTATCACTGTGGATAAATGGAATTTACATTATGGGTTTTCTGTTTGGTGGAATAACTTGTCGAAAGACACTGTAATTTCCACATACACCATTAAGTTATGTTTACTATGTATGTTATAGTTTTAAATGGCAACCTATCTTAAACTTACTGCATGCACTTATGTGTTGTAAATGACGTTATGCACAATGGTGCATCTCTAGTTATGGCAACATTTCTTAGCATTTGGGCAGTATTTTAATGTAATGTGTTTATAGAGTGTATATTATTTGGTTACCAATGCGCAGAGCTGTAAGGTCCCACACACGGTTTAAGGAAGATTGCATAATTTATGTAGGCTTTGTATCCCTGTCTGATTAAATAGAAAGATACGTGACTTTGATATCTGCTTTAACTTTTACACAACCCTTGTACGCAATTAGTTCACTTTATCGCGCTGAATAATCAGAAAGTATATATCGCCAAATTGGCCAATTTAACATCTTATGCCACTAGCTAAGAAGCATTACAGTACTGAGTAATGAGTGATTACAGATGCACAAGAATAATACAACGAATTAACCTAAGGAGAAAAGCAATGCTATCCGCATGCATAGTACAAAAGAGCACAGTTATGGTTTAACTGCTTCACATTAGATCTTTTCACAGCATGTGCTCGATGTGTTTACCATCGACAGCAATACACATTTGTAAACCCACATGTAGTGAGTGACAAGCAGCCTGAAAGGTTTCAGGTGTAATGTCTATGCAAGCTGCCCCAATACACTCCTGCATGTCTTCTAGGATCGTAGGAACCGTGTTATACGCCATGTATTTCAGTTTTCCCCACAGGAAAAAATCGAGATGTATGTGGTCGGGGGAGCAAGCTATCCACCTTACAACACCACCACGCCCGGACCATTTATTTCAGAACATTTCATTTAACACTTGTTTCGCAACCAAAACAAAATGCGCAGGGCAACATCATGATGAAACCACATATTACGACGTATGTCGAGTGGTATGTCTTCCAGAAGTGCCGGTAAGGTCTCTCTGAAGAAATGGGCGTACGTACAGCCAGGCATTGTCCCTGGAATTAAGTATGGCCCTACGATGTAGTCTCCAATGATACCACACCACAAATTAACTTTCCACTGTCACTGGCGCCCCACGTGCCAGACCCAACGCCAATTCTCCGTCGCCCAGTAGTGTCTATTTCGTAAATTTACGCGCCAATGAATCATTAAGATCGCTTCATCGATAAGTAAGTAATATGTTCTAATGAAATTGCTGTGATCCCTTACAGACATAAGAACGAACCTACAAAACTGAACACACGGCTGTAAATTATCGTCATGTAATGCCTGATGAAGGGCCACATAATATGGATGTGATTTCCGTTCGCGCAGTATCTGTTACACACTTGTAATACTTATTCCTGCGAACCTGGGAAGTGTTCGCCTACCCATGTGGCGGTTTGCATCGACACGTGCCATAATATCGTGTATGCCTGTGTGTCTCGCCTGTAGAATTCTTTCGTCGCACTCGTGTTGTGGAATTCCAATCACCTCGTGACGAGAGACTTGTCCAAATTATTCTCATCGTTTGCCGTGAGATGGGTGTTTGATTTGAATACCTCTCACCATACATTTGGACGGTTCTTGGAATTTCAGCCACACTCACCATAAGTAAGTAGAGCGTCCAGTTTTTCCTCATTCGTGAACTTTATTGCGCACGTATAGCCACGCACTGCAATACCGCTTACCATAACATATTACGGTGTCTGGTGCTGCGCTGCTATTACGAAGCGATCCCGCCACGACGAGTCATGGCATGTGTTGTTTGCTTACAGCTGTGAGTACAGGTCCCCTGACCCATGCTAATGGCCCACCTAGCTCAATCATTTTGCACATTATTTCTTGGCGTTTCTGTGATACTTTTCAATGCATATGCTATATCATGGAATTTCTCTTTGCACGTTTTGTCAGATGTCATTGAAGGAAAATATATTTTCCCGGGGAAAAATCATGTGTGGTGTAATTATTTCTGCCCATACACGTGCTACAAATAGTCACTTTGGGGCAAATTACTTCCCCCAGTACACCATTTCCAGTCGGCGAAAACCGCATATCGTTGTTTGCAACCGTTCCGGAAATTGTTGTGGTGTCCACGTTTGGGAGATCACCCTTTTGTTACACTAAATGTACATAAGAGTAAATTGCACAAAAGGTTGGTTTAGAATGCACAGAACTAATGTAGATTTTTAATAAGAAAGAGCTGTATGCATCAAATTTATTATAAACACTGAGCGACATGAATAATTTTGTATGTTTTCCAAAATGTGTTGTAAATGTACAATATTTTAACTGAAGGGTTATAAGAAAATATGTGTGCAAATATTTTACAAATAATTGTTTGTAACATATACGCTAATTTTTGTGTGTTCTCTAAATTGTTGCAGGGATTTGTGAAACTCACCTACTGTCTTACAACATCTGGCATGATTGTCGTCTAATTTCAAAGAAAAGAATATATTTTTTAAAATGAAGAAGATAGGTCCCCTAACCTTAGCGTTCCATTTTTATAATTTCACACTGCTGCAAACAGAGGAACATTTTTTTAGGCGTTAACAAAGAAGTAGACTGGGTACCAATGGATCACTACACCTGACAATTTTTCTTAAGAAAAAATATTTTTATATAGCATATGAAAGATTAATGCATGTATTCATGGTTACCTCCAACTTTTCTGAAGCACTACTGAAGTCACGCTTTCAGGATATTCCTCCGCCTCACATGCAAACAAAGCCTAACCGTATCTAGAAAATTACACCATAGGGTTAGCGCACCTCATTCGTGCGCACATGCTTTAATAATATTTCTCTTAAGAACTATTTCTTACTAGTCATTACCAACACACTTGTTTTCTCTCTGGTTTTGTTCGCCTTAGTTAAAAATGAAATATTATTATTTATTGATGACATATACGTAAAACTTTAATTTAACCAAAAATATGGTATTTTTATGTTAACAGAAGTATAAAACGCTTGTAACTAATGGCATACTTAGTAAACGACCAAGCACGTCATACATGGGGTGATTTTTCTAATGTTTGATTCAAAAAGCTTGAAGTAACCGCGAATAGAACATAGTACCGCAGTTAGTGAGTTCCTGAACTGACTGGCTACCCGAATGTAGGCAGCCACGAACCACTGCTTCAACCAACTTACTAACTGTGCGGATGTGTTGAAACATTGCAAAACAAGTTTCCTATCATTTACCTGTATACAGGATGTATCTAAATTCAACCAACAAACTTCGGATGCAGGTTAATCACGAATAAAGAAGTTGAAAACGTATATACGATCTATGGTACGATCTATGGACTCCCAAGAGCGGCACACGTCTTTGAAGTTGGACCTGAAGTACAAGCTTATTACAGATGTCGGCGAAAATATGTAAGGTAGTACTATACATGTAGTATAGTATAGGACTTTTAAACGATCCCCGGTTTTATGCTTGAAAGCTTAGCAGGGGAAGGCTTATGGACTAACTTACAACCTAACTTAAATTAACACCCACGCCTTACCCAGAATTTGAACCCGGAGTCTCCCGCACCCCAGATCGATGGCGCTCCAACCGACTGCGCCACGGGAGGTCGGCAATATGTATGATGAAATGCTGCAATTCTGGATAATGTGCAAGTGTAAGATGATCTACAAACACCACAAAGCTGGTCACAGTCAACGAATTAATTCATGGAAATGATAACGATTCCCACTCTCAAAGCGAGCCATTCTGCATGACGCGGTAGCATATGTGGGATCGTACTGATGGAATATGAATCCACACGCTCCAATAGATGGGAAGAGGTTGCCTTTTAAACACCCCAACCCCCCCCGTTTCCGAGTAATTCGAGTTTGAAATTAGGAAAGTAATAAGTACAAAACATGGCAAATCGCTCAAAAGAGAATGGTTGCCAATATCAAAGGACAATATAACAGAGAGGTACGTAACGGTGGCGTTGAGGAATTCCGTAAGTTACAATAAATCGAAACAATAGCACAGTACGCTACATCTGTCTGCGAGCCATTTCCATAGCGAGAGATTCAAGAGTGTGGAATGAATCGTGGCGTATCAAGCAAGAGTATTGGAAGAACAATAACGTAGGCCTAGTGTTGCAGTAGTAATCGATAATGGTATTACATCAATTTCCATACCACATTTACCGAATGTCTCTTCTAGAAACAATCAACTTGTGTGTGTGTTGTGGACGTGGATGAGGAGTACGTTGTAAATCGACTTTGTGAATTGGTTATCTTGGCCAACTCGTATACGAGACTGGTGCAGGTAAACACAGTTCGTATGCAGGTATCACAACACGGTTGTGTGAGGGATGGCGTCATAAAGTTACATGGATGATTAGTTTCGTGTCATAATGGCTTACTATGTAGACCGCCGCACAAAATACGCCATCGACAAGTTGAGGGTTTTTAACCTATGTGTCTTGTGATATGTTGAGTAGTTTACTCAGCCGAAAGCATTGTACTGGTGTTTAGCGGAGTGTAACAGAGGCTTAGTTGGAGTATTGTGAAATGGATCGTTTTAAGGCCTGCGCAGTGTAACAGTACAGCTGTAGCTTGCATGTACAGGGAAAGGTATCCAAACAGAAGTGTGCCACATCATTCCTAGTTCACGGCCATTGATAGGAGGCTTCGCGGACAGGGTACATGTACGGTGAGTAAAATAGTCACTGTGTGTGTGTACGTGACTTCATAGCTAACATTGTACACTGTGAAACCGAGCGTACCTGCCCCCATACCGCATATGTTACAGGTGCACAGGCCTAATGCTGGCCGTCCAAGGTCGATACGAACACCTCACATTGAGGAGGAGGTGCTGCATAGGTTCCATGAGGTGCCATACACCCGCACTCGTCAAATGGCGCATGCGGTCCGCACTGGACACATGAATGTGTGGAGAGTTGTGCACGAACAGCTGCTTCATTCATATCGCCGACAGAAAGTGCACACTTTGAAGGTTGAAGACTACCCACGACGTCAACAGATCGTGAAGTTGTGTTTACAACGTTGTGCAGTAGAGCCACGTGTCCCAAGTGTTGTGTTGTTTACCGACGAAGCGCGATTCACAAGAGAACGTCTGTTGACGTCTCGTAAAAGTCACGTGTAGGCGCAGGCGAACACTCACGCGCCCTCCATTCGCCATTACCAGGAGCAATTTCGAGTTAAAAGTATGGTGTGGTATTATAAATGCCAGTTTAATTTGGTCATACATGTTGCCCGCTCACTTAACTGCCGACAGGTACCTCGGATTTTTGTAACAGGTTTTACAAGAGATCTTGGGAGACGTTCCACTCTGGGTTCGACCAGAAATGCGGCAGCAGCATGACGGCGCACCATCGCATTTTGGTACACGTTTTCGAAAGCACCTTGACACCACGTTTCTTAGTAATTGTACGGGCCGCGTGGCCTGCAAGGTCTCCAGATCTTACACTTCTTCACTTTTATTTGTGGAGTGCTATGAAGTGTTCGGTGCACGAGACTCTAATAATGTCTCTGGAGGATATTGTGGCCAGAATACATGCTGATGCCGAAACCATACGAACCACGCCTGGCGTGTTTGACCGTGTTCGGCAATATTGCGGCAACATCGGTGTACACTCAACGTCAAGGTTGAACCCGACAGTTCGAGCAAATCATCTGAGGCTTCTTTATACCACAGTATTGCACAACACTATGTAATAGATGACAATGTGAATTTACCTGACATCCTCTTGTTGCTACAACTTAAAAATAAAATTTCGGTTAACCGCCACCACACATTAACCACCTCATACGTCTGAATGCTTCAGACGTCTCTCTGTTATCTTGTCCCTTTGATATTCTCAACAATTCGTTATCTGGTGTTGTGCTTGTTTCCCGTCAGGGATTGAACATAATTATTTTGGAATCTCAAACTCGAGCTACTCGAAAACGGTGGGAGTTTGGGGTGTTTACATGAGGCAACCTTTTGCATCTATTGGAACGTGTGTATTCATATTGCATCAGTACGACCCCACATAGGCTTCCGCGTCATGCAGAATGGCTCACAATAACAAAGGTAACTGCTATTATTTCCATGAATTAAGTTGTTGACCGCGACAGGTTTTGTTATGTTTGCAAATCATTTTGCACTTACACATTATCCACAAACGCAGTGTTCCACCTTACATATTTTCTCCATTATCTGTAATAATTTGGTACTTCAGGTCCAAATTCAAAGACTTGTGCTGCCCTTGGTGGTAGGTTTAGTCCATAGGTAGTGATATATGTTTTCAACTTCTTTATTCGTGATTAACCTGCAGCCAAAGTTTGTCGAGCGATTTTATATACACCCTGTGTACATGTACATAAACGTATATATACGTATATTATGTATATATAAATAACAAATATTAGTCTACTTTTAATCAAAATTTAAGCGTACCCCTATTTTACCCCGAATTCTTCAAAAAAACACATTTTGCACGAAAGATCTTAAATTATGGTAGGACTAATCATTATAATTGATATGGTTGTATGCAAGGGAATACTGATACTAATATTAATTTTCTTAATAGTTGACTATATGCTATTTTATTTCATTAAAAAATCTTAACTTTCGTGGCTTAAATATATGTGTATAAAAGAAATTATTAAAAGTATTTATAAAAATCACTACTAACTTTTTATTGTATATAATTAAACTAATTATTATTACGTTTGTTTGGTGAAGTCTTTTATTTTTTTGTAAAATATTCTTTCTTGCGAATACACAGGTAACTAGATTCAATTTGAATTAAAAGGAGTCTCTCGTATCTTAAAATATTTAATAACTTAATTCTAACAACAAATATTACATTGTTACAAAAATGCATGCGTTCTAGTTTCATATGCAACTAAGATCTTTATTTTTTGACGGATTCGTAAATGTCTGCTCTACTTTTTAATGAGTCGTGTACGTAGTATAGTCGGGTACAGTACGTCCCTGTCGCCCCTCTACTTCTACCCTAACGACAGAACACATAACAGAACACATTGGGATTGAATATATGCTTATGATAGGCCAGTGTGAAGTGATAGAGATACTGTGCTCTAGTGAAGCTGCCACTTGATACTGGGTGGTAAACAAGGAAACCTCTGGCTGTGTTTGTGCCTGTCTGACCCTGAAACTGCCCTACCTCCTGATGGCCTACAGGCAGCGTCCAGAACAGTTTTGCCATGAAAATTAACTTCACTTTGCCGATGCGACCTGACTGTAAAGTTTAAACCACTCAAACGTATGCGAATACAGTGCTCAGGCCACCCTGCCTCTCACCATCGTATTATCTGACTTCTTTCTAACTCCATCAGATGTTCGTAGGGCAGTCTTGTACATATTCTAGTTATGCCTATGTCTCGTTTATCGCGCTCATGGTTACCAAAACCTTTTACAGTATTGCACAAATTTTTATTGCACTGAGTGTACGGTTTAGCCGTGTCAAATGACAATATGTTAATCACAAACATTTGAAGTTTTGGTTACATACGACAAATTTTATCATGTTACAAGTGCCAACGAATTGCGCCTGTTTTTTTTTTTTTTTTTTTTTTTTTTTTTTAGTCTGAATTAATTCTGTTTTCGTGAACATGGAATTCAAAGTGAAACAGGTTACTTCAGCTTTCTAAAAAAATATTTTATAAAGCATTGCAAAAATTTAACAAGGAAATGATATTCAAAACAAGCCCATGTAACATGACTACAGCTTTTGTGCCTTCGCCGTTTTCGGTATCGAACGAAACTGGTTCTGAAATAAACAATGCTTTAAATATACCGCTCTTTCGAACGAAATCCGTTCATATGATTGCTTTGAGGCCTATCGGCATTTTATTGACTTATGTTCGGACTTTCAAGAAGCTTCTATCAATGTGAAATGTTATCTTATAGCTAAGTTCATCGCATTGGACGGGACTGATGAACTGTTAACTACAATGAAAAGGTGGTTTTGTTGTGTCAAACAAAATCTGTTGACTGCATTTGTTTTTAAAGACGCAATGAAATAATTTGTTTGTGAAACTAAATTAATAAGTTCCTTTATTTGTTATCAGCGAACATCTGGCTTGTTTACTGAATTAGAACTTTAGTTGCCTCTATCAACACTTTTGTTGGTATTGTGTTGCATAGTTGCCTCTATCAACACTTTCATTGGTATTGTGTTGCATGTACAAAGTATTTATCAATAAAGTCACTAATTTTTATTCAGCTGAATGACTTGCGATTATTTCAAAGAATTTAACACCTAACTTAGATACAGACCGAGGTTGGAAATCCGCGTCTCTCCCAAACACGTAAATTCAAACAACAAAACAACACATAATTAAGTAACCTGTAACTGAGTAATAATGAGTTTAAATTAACTACAAATACTTTTATGAGGTCGGTGAAATCGCAATATTCGAAGATATCTTTATCATTTCATCAGCCATTCTGAAGACAACCTCGTGCTGAGAGCTCTATCGTCAAAATGAACGATTGTTCGAGCACACGCAGCAATCAAAAAAGGCGGGAATCAAACACCTCTCATTGCCATTACCAAGAAAAACTTTGGCTGCTGCAAATAAATTCTTTCTTTAAAATACCATATCGCACGTGACCAAACATATTATTTTACTGACAAATTGTAATTACATGTTTACTTGCACTTAATAATTGTTTGACATACTGAAACCACGAGATACTTGTTTAGCACAAACAAAATTTCCTTACATAAATTATTTAGCTGTGTGAACAAATGTCGTACATTTGGAGGAACTGAAACTATGTGGTACCAATGTTTGTTTAGCTAAAACAAACGCCACGCAAACTAATATATTTGATTTATTAAACTAATAATCTTTCTGAGTGCAATCTGCCCAAAAGCAAATGCATTCAGAAATAATAAACACGTTATTGATCCATATTCAGTTTTGCTAAGTTCCGTTGGTGAATAAAACTTGGTTTCAATACTGCTCCTAGTGAATTCCTTTATTCGTAATATTATGCTCAATTTATAACATTTTTTAATGAGTTATAAACATTCGCCCTCTTAAAACAACTTTTGACTATGTCTTATCATCTTCTTCAAGTGTCGTTTGAATACAGTTATTATTATTCAGAGGTATCCTCTGAGTGAAATTCAAGTGTGAGTGGACGCGATCAAGTAAGTGGCCCCATGAAGAAATGTTAATTTATATTACATATAATAGTTAATTTTTTTTTTAAGATTTATGGAATTTCAATGTTTGCGTATTAAAGTAATTTTTAATCGTGTCCGCGAGTGTATTCGCTATCGCAATGTAAAATAAATGTAATTATTATTTATTATTTTTGGAACTCTATAATCCCACGTAAAAGTTATAGAGTTTTTTCACACACATATACACATGTATATAGACACACACACACACACACACACACTCGATTTATTCTTCTGTATAAAATGAAATTTTTTCCAAGCATTAAAAGTATTCTCTATTATAAAACCAAGAGAATAAGATACGTTTGCTAGTGGCAGATGAACATTATTTTACTGTCAGTACTTTTGGTATCTAATGCCGACTTCCGAATATATTCAAGGTTTAAGTTAAATTAAAAAGATAAATACATGATATTCTAAATACATCAAAGACATTTCTCCTTTATCGTCAGTAAAGTGCTTAGAAGATGCGACTATTCTTCCCCATAATACAAGCTTCGGGTCCAGAGATAAACAAGAATTGTGTACCAGAAATACGTTTAGCTTGGTTCATTGCAATTACATGCTTAACGCCTTCACAGTAAAATATTTCCGAAAAAAATAGCGAAGTAAATTTTTTTTTTTTTTTTTTTTTTTTTTTTTAATATATATAAATTCAGGACCAATTTTTCAAATGTGTTTTTATTGATATGATTTTTAAGTACATATTCTGTAAAGGTTACCACGGGTCATACAAACACGCACCAGGCTATGTCGTGCTGGAGATATTACGATATAGCAATGTACATCTGTGATGTGGTATAAAATTAAATTGTGCCTGCCAGTGAAAATAATGGAGGAAACACACAGCATTGCTTTGTAACGCCGTTGCGTCATTATTTTGACATCAGTCTTTTGTCAATAAATAAAATTCGCTTCTCGAAAACAGAAATTGTGAGACTAGTGTGTCCTGGTTTTCAAATGAGGTGATGCGAGATCGCTTTGAAAACTCTTGTATTGCCTGAGAAGCCTTATATTACTAACTCGCCTTATATAGTCTAATAAAATATTTATAATATTTTTAAAAATTGTACCAAAAGGAAGGAATTTACAAAATTTCGTTAAAACACAATTATGAAAGCATTCTAAATTAGCACTTGTTAATTGAAAATTTATTTAAATACAAAAAAAAATTTCAAGCTTGAAATTTCTTATTAACATAACGTAAACGCTTATAAACCCATTTAGTTAATGGGATTTCCCCTTCGAGTACGTAAAAGGAAAATGTTTGGAAATAATTTTTTTTTATTAGATTTGGAAGTGTTATCGAAATGCAAATTTCATCCTAAAACACAAAAACAGACGTTATAGCGTTCCATTTCGAGGTAAATTCCAAATTTTATGACGCTCTTTTAAAATTCTTCTTCTATGCTATTTTTACGCCTTATGCACACAACAAAGCTTAACCGAGTTTAGAAAAGTAAACCAAAGGGACAAAGCGCTGCATTTGTGAGCTTTCAATTTAATAATGCTTTGCATGGAAACCATTTCTTACTAGACATTTCCCCACACACCTATGTTCCATCTAGTTTATTTATATTAACTATAAATTAAACTTTATAATGTATAGGAAAAATTTAATTTAATGATCAATTTAGCAAGAATAATTTACTTCAATATTAACATAAGTGTAAAATGCTTGTGACACATGCCATGTTTAGGAAATAACCAAACACGTCATACATGCAGTGGTTTTACAAAGGTTTGGTTCAAAATGTGTGAAGGAAACGTGATTAGACTATAACACATTCCCTCGACGTTGAACTTACAAACCCATCTTCCTGAAATGAAAACTGATTCTCTAGATCTACGTATTTACAGGACCTGATAGAATATACTACTACGGTTCTACTATTACTTTTCAAAATATAATATGTTAAGTTGTAGCGATAGAACATAATGATTAAATTTATTGAAAGTGCCCTTAGAGATGAACAAAATATCCAGGTGCGGTAGTAACGTGGACGTAATAAGACAAGTTTATTTATAGCAAGCGAAAATTTTGTAGTTTAAGTTGGCTTTCTAGTTGTCATATAGGTCTCATTGTAAGCAGTCGTATCCATTATAATTCCAAAAAATTGAATATTTCGACGTAGGTCATGTTTCAGGACAGAATTGAAAGTCGATATTTTTCTGCCGATTTATAAATTTGGTTATTGAAACATAAACATGGTCTTTAAAATGCGTCAGTCAGCCAAAATTGCTATAAGTAGCTTTCTGTTTACGATATTTATAATTCTGTAAAATAGTGTTTTCAAGAATAACGACAAGGCTTTATCTTATCTGAACATATTGGTGTATTCAAACCCAATATTCACCCATCAACCTTCTGAGAAGGCAGAACACACGCGAGGATAGTTCATGCTATTCTCCAATGCCGTCGCAATGTTTACTTCTGCCTCGACGTGACCGCGAAGAATTTAAAGTTGTTTACTAGCGAGTCCCTTAAACTAGGTAAACCACTGAGACTAGTGTGTACAGTTAAGTACATAAAGCACATGTACGTTATGTTTGGCCAGAACTGTACACGGCCAGACTCAGTAAAGTCTGTTCACGATAAAGTGAGCTCTTTTGAAAACAACCTTAGGAAAAAGTCATTGACCGTACCTTCATAAATATTAATGGGCGCACTGAGTGAAATGTGCCCAGTAAAATTGGTAACGATTGAGGGGAAAGAAGTCCCATATATTAACTCGAATGAAAATTGTTAGGAAACAATTTGTCATAACTTAAATTATTTCTCTCGCTGTCTGTGTTTTTTAATGCATCGAAGTGTAAACATGAGTAGATTTGTAGAATGTTTACCTTTATATCAATTTTAAAGTTTCACTTGACCGATTCATGAATAAAGTGATATGACACCCATGGCAATGTTAATTTTGCATAAGACGGAAGAACACACAATGTGTATACAAGTATATCTTAAGCCAGGCTTTCAAAACTTCTCATTTTACCGTGAACAGCCTATACCCAATAATATTTGCTGCGGATAATTGATTAGTAAACAGCGTTTATTCTCTAAGATATTAATTATTCTTACTCCTGTGGTCGAACACAAAGCCTACATCTTGGCCGTGATAGCAAAATGTGCAGTATCAGCTTTAAATACAGCGTTCATCAAACAATTTTTTATTTGCATCTTTTGAATCCATAAATTAAATCGGGTCTGACAAGAATAAATTAAATACTTATCCTCAAAGTGGTGTTTCTCACCCTCTTCCGTTATATACGGCTTTATGTGAAATAATTTGTCTGTGTCCGAGGTACATAATCCAGCATCAGCTTACAGCCATAGTATCAAGCACGTCTAATACTTAATCGCCTTTATGAGCGAAGAGAACTGAACCTTTTCTTCTTTTTCTTCGGTCGTCTGACGTGCATGTAGGCGAATTTAAGAGCTCACCGTGCCATCTACCCCATACTAATGAAGACAAATGTATGCTTAATGCGTCGTGAGTGACTGAATTAAAGTCTGTTCACCGAAATTTGAATATAATATAATTTCTTAATAGAACATTTCTACCAGAGCAAATACAAGAACAATTTAAAAGAGAGGTCGAAACCTGCAATGGTTTCAGGATCCAAATATTTATTTTGTAAGTCGCTCGTAAGCTGGTCTTACGTTATAAATATGTTATAATATTTTTAATGTTTTGTTAAATATTAATTATACAATTGACGATTCATACAGCCACGTTTGTTCTCAATAAATATAGCTAAATAAGACGCTATCGCTCTCCTATAAGCGTATTTGTCCCGCCCCTTCTCAGTAACACCATATTTGATGTACCATGTCTTTTTTTTTTTCTCTAATACACAAATACTCTCCGGATGCTGGGTGACGTGTGATTTACATACCGTCTGTGCACGTGAGCAAAATGGCTCCTTTCTGTCTGTATCGCTTGATAATAAAAAGTAAATCCTATACCTACGCATACTATGTGAAATAACATTTGTGTTGCGTCAACATTTCGTAAACACGTGTCAGTATTACATTTATTGCATTAAAAAAATGAGTTCGACGTATTACGATTAGTTTCTATGACAAAAAAAATATGTCAATAAAAATTTAACCTTGCACAATATTAATATATTACAGCTGAAATTAACCTAATTTGTCTAATAATGTAAGATAACAAAATTCCAGGCTAGTGTAATGTTGCGACTTACAATTAGTTATAAAAGTACGATAAATAACATCACATTTACTCACAACGTTGCACTTTGTTAATAGAACATTAAGCTCTCCCATCAAAACGCTTACCCTTGTTCTCAATATATGCCTTACCTGACATATAATTGGTGCTCACTTTCAAATATCTTCCGTCTTTTCAGGAAAATACGTTTGGTTCTCGGTCTGAAAATGTTCATAGGTAACACTTTGGGAATAATTATTTCTCAGTATTTAATTATTTTAAAAATATTTTATGAGTTGCCGCTGAATGTTAAATCCCATGTTCACTCGAAGAGTGCAGAAATTTACAGAAAATGTTCTCATTTGTTTCTAAAATAAGTAATAAAAATCTGTGGGCAAAAATTATTTTTAACAGACGCCTGTCTGTTGCACATTCTTGTCTCCAAAGAGGAACCATTACAAATATTGGTAAATTGTAAAAACAAATCCACATTTACTTTGCGATGGGGTATACAAAGGAGCAGAAAACACCAAATTACGAACATTGTAAAACTATTTATTTAGATTAATAAATGTCGTCACATTTATTATATTTCCGTGCAAAATCTTGCAAATATTTTAACACAACTTTACATCCCTGTAGTATGTCAAAGAAGATTCCAGTAAGTACTGTCGTGTTCAGGAAACATACCTATCCGTAAAGACTTAAATTTTTCTAGTGGTTTTCTGGTACATAAAAACTGGGTAATCTGTGGGAAGGAAAATTGGATAGGGGATAAGCATTCTCCGTTGAGTCGTGCTAACTTTATTGACTCGTAGGTGAGCAGAAATAAAACCGTTATTCTGTTCTGTTTAGAATACATCTCCAGCCTTTTGTTTTTAAACTATAATAGTTATAGCACTTGCCTGTAAAAATGTACTGGAGAACAACGGCAAAATGTAGAACGAATACCATCCCGTCGAGCTTCATGACATGTCTTGAGCCGGGCTAGAACGCATCATGCGTGGATGAGGGCAGAAAATGTGTTTCTTTTGCTTTTTTTTTTTTACCACTGTCTAATACGTGCTGTTGACCCGAACATCGCAGCGAGCGTCTTTGTTAAGCATGTCTTTTTTTTTTTGTCACGGTTTGTACAGGTTATAAAAATATAAGTTATATATGATTGCACTTCTCGAACAGTTTACAACGTCTCCGAGACCCGGAAGAGCGGGGAGTCAGTCACGTGTGGTTGACGCGACTCCGCGGCCAGTCGGCGCGAGATGACCTTCCGTGTCAACCCTACTATGACGGAGGTCGCCCGCAGACTGGGCGGAAAGATCGCACTCGAGCGCAGCGCCTTTCCCCCCTCCATCGCTCCTCAAACCGCTGCCCCGCCCTACCAGCCGACGTCAGAGTCACCTGGCGGGCGGAGGGCGAAACAGCGCGGGTAGCTCCCCCGCCTTAAGGGCGCCGTACGGCCAGGCCCACCGAACAGCGCACATATATCCTATCGCATATAGCGTATTCGCGGTTTCTTAACACTTTTTGAATCTAACCTTTGAAAAATCACCTCATGTATGAAGTGTGTGGTTGTTTAATATAGGTATCTGGCATGCATCACAAGCGATTTGTACATCTGTGAACATAAAATAAACATATTTTTTATTAATTCGAATTTTTGATTACGTTTTATTTGTAAGATATAAATTTTAATTTATAATGCATATGAATAAAATATGGATGTCGGCAATGCTTAATAATAAATATTTCTTATGCAAAATATTATTACACTGATAACTCATGGATGCGGAGCGTTGTCCCTTTGTTTGCATGAGGTGGAGGAATAACCTGAAAGTAGAGTTCTATTAACACTTCAGAAAAGCTTGATGTCAAAGTGAATGGACTATAGTTGTTATTAAAACCAGTTGTATATATTGAGCGGCGTAGTAGTTCTAGTCTCTTATTTCCCTTTCTAATACATATTCTCAGAAGGAAAAAAAAAAAAGGCTAAAACGGGGGTTTTCCGATAATTTTCGATATGGAAATCCCGGAACAAGGTACTTCACACAACCTAAGGATTCTCTACATGAGAAGACATGTTCTTATTTGACTGGGCCAATCAGAATAAAGAACCCGGATACTGAACGTCCATGATTCGCGAGCAGACACTGGAGAGACGAGACATTTAAAATCATCCAACCACGAAAGTGTATATGAACTAAAGTGTTTTGGCCTAGAAAGTGCAAATGAACTAAATGGCCTTGAATTTTTTTTTCGCGAGAAACACGTTCCCCTACCGCAGCCATTGGGGCTGAGTGGTTAGACTGCTCGCCTCCCACGACGGCTAACCGGGTTCGATCCCCGGCCGGATCACCGGATTTTCGTAAGTGGGAATCGTACCGGACGATGAAGTTGGTTGGCGGGTTTTCTTGGCGATCTCCCATTGCCCCCGCCCTTTCAATCTGGCGACGCTCCATTCTCACCTCAACCATCCACATCGGCTCTGAAGACCTCGCTGTTAAGAGCTACCCAAATATTATAATAAAGCTGTGTTACAAGTTACAGCAAATATTCCGTAAAGCAAGGGAATATGAAGGCAGGATGACAGTACGACCTGCATCTATTATTCAGCAGCCTCGAAGCGAAACCAGCTGAACTGTTGGTACCTAAGGACCGTGTTGTGTTCCGTACAACCATGCGAATTAAAACTGTGCTCGTGTATTGTTTTGTGGTAAATGAAGAATGTGATTGGCTTACAAAGAATCACTTCACCTGACTGCATCACATGCAGAACTCGTTAAAATATAGTACAAACGCTACAAAAGTTTTGATAAATTAAGTCAAACTTTATACAATGCTGCAATAGGAGGAAAGGGTTGCTACCGGGGGGGGGGGGGTAAGCTCACGATGATACTAATAAGGGAGATTATTATTTAAAACATATATTTATTACAATACTCTATAATTAGACAATTCATACATCTTTTCGTACAGAACAGCAATTACAGAATTATTAATTAAGAAAGGAATTGACGGGGACTCGTAAATATCGTTTCGTCCTACCGCTACGCGATTATGCTCACCAGTAGATCTCTGCTGATTGGCCTCAGAGCTCCTCTGGCCAAAGATTGCAGCAGCCTTCTGCTTCAGATCTGTCACACTCGCACTGTCTTGTCCTGTGCTTTGACGCCGTCTGGGGTGACTGGGTAGTTTTCAAACTCTGAGGTGTCAGACACAAATGGTATTTCTGTTATTTTCTGTTCGTCATGGGAGTGGATGAAGAAAATGTTGTATTTTAAAACAGGTATAATATCGTATCGCTTAATGAAATCAACACCTAGGATGAGGTACAGTTCAAATAATTTTTTCAGTAAGTATACTTATTCAGTATACGTTATTTATTTACATAGACTACAGTAGTCATAAAGAAGTAGTTTTTAAATTAGGTATCTCATTTAATACATTGATACAGATTAAGGCGGCCCAACAATAATAAAACTTGTTCCTGAAATGTGACAGGAATTGTGTAGTTATATAAGGAGATAGAGTGCAAAAGATATAATAATTCGAGAAAAGCTACCTTATAAGCTGAAGAACAATCTTTACTAAGGTGCATCATATCTACAACACTCATTGGGCACAACCAGCAACAATACTGGTTGAGATAGAGTAATATTTATAAAAATATAGTATGTCCATTAAAATTTTCTGCTTAGCCACTATCTTGAAAATAAGTGTTTTTATTAATTCGAAGTATTTAGTGATCAACTATAGGACTACTTGTACGTTAATTTAGGCTGTAATCGCATGAATTATTCTTCATGTACAATGTGAGATCTTAATAAAGTGGTGCTAAATTACTGAATAGACAATAAAATAGATCGTGAACCATCATGCTTAACGCTCGCGATTAGTGTCTCTAGGATCTAAATTCGGGCTGAAATGTGTAAAATGTTTCCATGACTATGGCAAGCTAACCTGAAATATTTATATTGCCGCCATTTTGAAAAAGCTTATGTGATAAAATAGAACAATAAAGGTGAATATATGTAGTGTTACTTGTCTGTCACATTACTTGATAATCTGTTTAGTAGTTCCGGAAATATTGTTTAAAAACAACGTTAATTTAAGTTCCCTTTCTGTAATGCCATGCATGCTATACTGAAAAGTATATCATATTTGTTATTGCACATTATACAGATTTCTGTTACATATCTAGTGCCAGTTCACACATGTAATTGAAAAGTTTAGGAATTGAAATAATTTTATTTGTGACGACCTTCGTTGACCATGAGAATAAATTATAAAATTACATCATAGTGTATATGCTTGATAAATAGACCTAGCTATGGCATTCTCTATATATAGACGAAGCTGAAAATAAAACTGCATTTCTGGGGACTCGCACGCAGTGCTTTCTGTTCGCAGTGTCATACACGATTGATAACGATATAGAATGCATTACAATTGATTGCAGGTTAATGGGGTTTTGGTGGTAAGTAAATTTAATACTTTTGTAATTATATTGAATGAATGATTATTCACAAAAATGAAAGTTCAACACTTTACGAACGAACCTAAAGATTACTCCGAAATATATTTGCAGAAATGTGATTAACTATTTTAGCTTATTCGTGCACACTACCGAGACAAACTACTTGAAAACCATTCCTATAACAACGAGGACCATGGAAAAATATCAACACTTTTGCGAATCACAAGTTAGTTTCAAATATGCACATGCATGAAACGCATTTAAAATTATCTCAAAATGTGATCTATTGATTAAGTAATATTATGGAATTTCGGTTTGATTGATTTTAATTTGTATAAATGACTAATGGTTCCTGCAATTGGGGTAGGTGATAAACAGAAACATGTTTATAGGCTGCACCAGTGCACCACTTTTTTGTACGTTGCAAAAGACCTACAACAAGTTACAAAACTTGGACAAAAATTATAAGATGAAAATAAAAACCCACCATTGTAGGCTGTTGACGTCTTAGCTAATAAGTTTTACCACACTTGATACACACGACATCCGCAACTGTAGTGCTTAACCGCACATAATAGTTAGTTATTTTCACCCTGCTTTCTTTGTAAAGCTAGGCCTGTGAAATCGGGGGAAATGTCTGCGCGTATGTCCGTATGAACCCGCCATTAATAAACTTAATGAATTCTACAACATTTCCTTCGTAAGAGCAAAAATCTTGCATTTATAAAACTCTGTAAGTGTAAACATCTCAGTACACTGGTGTAGATTTATCAATCGGTGATTTATTAATACGAAATATAACGTGCTGTAATTAACAGGAAATGGTTGTATTCACTTAACCCGATTATCTCTACGTGGTAATTATGCACTTGTACTGCACACTCTGTCACAAATATGTTACCACTAGCTCTCTATTCGCGTCTTCGCTCTCGTGAACTACAGCAAAGAGCTATTAATTTCCTTTGTCGAAGGACCTTTTACTGTACTGCATTCCTCTGATACCAGTTGAGCTTATTCTGGAGCAGGCCACGTAGAGCTAGCTGCCCATATGAGAAGCATCTCTCCCTGCCGCCTTCCCGTCTCTCCCTATGGTCTCGCTTGTAGTTCGTAATGAAACATATCTTGAAAAGGAATTGCAGTCTCTTAAATTCTAAAGGGTTCTGGGATGAAATAAGTGGTACACGCGATATGAAAACGCATTCTCTCGTGCACATCCCGTGGAAGCTGTGTGTGACCTCGATTACATCTATTTTCCAAAACCTTCACTTGGCCCCGGATGCTGTGTGGGTGTTCGGGCGGTAACATTGGAGCACCAGTCTTATGGAGAACATAATGTGCTGGCAGGCCAGTAGTGTAAGTGATATCTATGAACTCCACAGGGTTATGGACTACATCATTCATTTTAAAACTGTGTCGATAAAATTCAACTACATTTCTATCTCTAGGAATAACTTAAGCAATCTATGCTAAAGGCTGTTTACGATAAAGTGAGCACTTTTGAACTCAACTTTAGAAAAAAAGTCACTTCTCCTACCTGCACATACTTTAACGGGTGCTCTGTGTAACATGCGCCCAATAAAGTTGGCAACGATGAAGGGAAAATAGTTCCGAATCTCAACGTCGAATAAAAAGTGTTCGGTAACCATTTGTGATGATTTAAATTATTTGTTTCGCTTTCTGTTTATTTTTAATGTATCGAAATGCAAAAATAAGTAAATTTTGCAAATTTTTACTTACTATCATAGCAATTTCACAGTTTCGCTTTTCCGACGCATGCATAAACTTATGCAGCTCATGGCAATGTTAATTTTTCATAAGACGGAAGAATACACAACGTGCATACAAGTAGATCTTAAGCAGGCCTTTCAAAAATACTAATTTTACCGTGAACAGCCTATAATGATTTATCATATTGTAAACGCAGCTCATTCCTCGTAACATTTTCTGCGACAATACATATTTTTTAATGTTTGTTGATACACTTTCAAACCATACATTAAAGATTGAATAAACTGATTTTTGTGTAATAGGCATTTATAGTATAACACTAATGGAATATATTCAAGTTACTTTAAATACTATTTTAGGTTGGTTTGTATAGGGCTTATTAACGTCCCCGATGCTATGTCTGAAGGTTTATCAGCGAACAGCTTATAAAATAACTGAAGACCTATTTTAAACTAATAACCATGCCTTACCTGGGACTCGAACCCAGTACCTCCCGCGTCCCAGACCAGTGGCGTACCAACCCACTGTGACGCAGAAGATCGGCTTAATGCTATTTTTGTGAAAGTTCTGATATGTGGGAACAGAAGTTTTCATACAAATTTGCTCGACACTGTTTAAATACGTGATTTTGATAGTTCTTGATATAACTCGCATATTTCATTCGGAAAGTTCTGTTTTAAAGAAAACAAATTAAATTTTACACAAAAGTGATTAGTTACGATGTAGCTGACATATATCTTAATTCACACGTCATACAAAATGACATCCATAGTGATATATTATTGTACTAATCAGCTATTTGTTAAACCTCGGAAACACATTAGACAAGTTTTCACGCGCTTAAGGGTTGAATTGAAAATATATATATAATCATTAAATAAATTTTTAGGCATTTATATACGCAACTTTCTAAGCAAAGAGCAAAACGATATCTCATCGAATTGTTGAGGTATTGATGAATCCTTGAAAACCCATTTTACCCCTGTGATCTTTCAATGAATAGTGCAATGAGGGTGAATGACTAGATGGAGATTCTTGGACATTCGCCATTGTGATGCAGATGTCTCTCATCGGAAATCAGGACTGAACACAAAAAATTCTTATATAAGACAAGTAACCTATGGACGAGAAAAATCTCCGTCCAGTCACATTTTACCGCTTTTCGTTCTCTGCGAGGACCAAATTTTGAAAAATTATTTTTAAGTGGGTGCCTGCGCCCTAAGGTAATACCATCAATATATCCTCATGCTTTTTCATTTAGCTGTACGGGGTGTGCATTGATGAGTGAGTGAGTGAGTCAGTCGTTCACTCTGAAACTTCACTTAATACATAGATTTATATAGGAAGGACTATATAAAGGATGCAGAGCCTACTGATCACATATTTATGATAATTTCGTTAGAACAACTCACATCTTTCGTATTTATGAAAGAAAACCTGGCATTTTTATGTCTGGGGAGCGTCTCTTCAGTAGTGTATTTAGTGGCACGAAACGTTCCGATACTAACATAATGGACTCTCCGACTTAAAATCGCTTTTTTAGAACTACATTTCCAGGGAACCATTTCATTTTCATCTAAACACTACCAGGATCATCCCTGATCATGGTGGTTGTCTAACCACATGCTGAGTTCTCGACCAGCGCAACGTACTCTACACTTCCAGCTTAATTCATCGTCGATAAAACATTACACATGATTATGCTCAGATTATGATCACACTGGGAAAGGAATCTGCCTGCGATACGAGACATATATAGGAAAGAAATTAATACGTCATACGAGGAGATTTTTCAAATATTTGATTCAAAAAATGAGAAGAACCCGATAGTAGAATACATTTATAATTTCTGTATGCATGTTACACACTGAAGGCGTGGCTTGACATTTAGCAGCTGGAAGCCGGAGGGGGGGGGGGGGAGACGTCAATCCCGCTCACTGGCATTCCTTGATGGACCCGAGACAAGAAAACGAATTGTCTGTATCTTATTCTTGTGCATTCTTCCAGCCAGTTAACTCTTTTCAAAATTACCTCGCTTTGTCAACTATATTGGCGTGTTTGGTCTCCTTGCTACCTCGCCACCCAAACAGGCCAGGTGTTGCTTTATAGAACCAGAAACAGATATAATTTTATCTACGTTTAAAATTAAATAGCAGAAATATTGATATGGTATGTTTTATTTTTGCGTATATTTAAATATTTTAACTGTAAAAAATATGTATTTTTTTTAAATATAAATTTAAGTTTTTCATTCGAAAATAAAATTTTGCAAAGCCAACGTCAACCTCAAGGTGTTCCGGACGCAAAGTGTTGAGAGGCCTTAACTCGAGGTCTTTGGACGAAGTGGATTGGAGTGGCGGCTCTAAATCGAGGCCTTGGAGCGAAGTTGGTCGCGTTAGTGAGGGTGTAGACCTGCGCGAAGTAGGGCGGGGCGGCGAACCGCGAGAAGACCGCGACACGACATCGTCCAGCAAGATCCCGACTTGCGAAAATCTAGGAGCGACCCCGCCAGGCATAGAGTCCTATTCGCCTGGGTCGGAGGCGAGCAGTCTGACCACTGAACTACCGCGGCATCTTGGAAACAAGATGTCGCCTATCGTATACAGTGCCTCGTGTCTAATCTCTCGGAGTCTCCAGTGTGGTTAAACACGCATCCCTTATTTGTAATGAAATTACGCAACATACGCTGAGAGAAAAGCCAGCAAAATATTTGTTTGTATAGGGTCTAAGTTACTTAGCCCCAACAAAATCTTTTGTGAGTAGAAAAAACTTGAAAAGTCACAAAATAAATTTTGTCCATCTAACCCTTGCACGTTTCCATAAAACAAACCCCTGTGTTTGGTCAAAATATATTAGGCTGCCAGCAAAATATCTCGTTGACGCAACTGAATATACCTATTTGTTTAGCCACTCGTTTGATTGTCTTCGTTCGAAAATACAAGTTGAATGTTTGTTTGAATATTTGTGACAATAAGGATAATAAGAGTGTCTGTTAGTGGGGCAGCGGTTAGGGCGCTCGCCTCCCAACACGTTGATCCGGGCTCGATACCCGGCGGGTTCACTCCCTGATTTTCGCATGTGGGAATCGTGCTGGACGATGCCGCTTGCCGGCGGGTTTTATTGGTCTACTCCCATTTCTCCCGCCCTTGAATTTCAGCGCCGCTCCATCCTAGGGTCTCATTTCATGTCATGTCCCGGCTAGAAAGCCCTTCACTCGGTAAGTGTTGCCTCGCCCTCGATTTTAATTTTTTATTTGTTTATTTAATTGTTTATATTGATGCTGAATAATGGAATAAATATTCCACTAAAACACGTTCAACACGAAACTACAGTAAATATGTAAAACGTTCCACAGTATTTGAAATGTATGTTTTTAAAAACATGCCAACTTCGTTGGTAGTCACTAGCTGAGGCAGTGCTCGGCCGCAGATGATATAGTTTTTATTCTCGGTCGCACTCCCGACTTATATTTATACTAACCGGAACTGTTTAATCAACGTAGGACCAAACTAAGATTTAGTTGCAGCAACTAAATCTTTGTTTGGAACAACCAAGTAAGAACAAAATAATACACAACAATGCATGCCATTGCCCTTATACAATAAATGTATTATAATTGTGTTAAACAAACTTTGTGTGATTCTGCAAAACCTTTTTCTCCGCGTTTGAGAACACGTTATTGTATTTAATACTGCAGGTTAAATGGTTATCCTTGATAAGGACTCTCCAGTGATATCCTATATAATAAGTAGACGATCTCTGTCCGTCTTTAATACCTCTAAGTTCCTTGAAACTCAATAGAAGTTCTTCAAATTTTGCATAGCGAATCCTCAGCGTAAAATATAGGTCAAGTTCGAATTTCAGCAAGATCATATTACGCAATCATTAACTTGTACACTTAAAACTAATTTTTTAATTACTTTTTCCCTACGAAAAGTTTTGTATTAATGCATAGAGAATATTGCATAGAGATATGAAGGTAATGGATTATCATTTTTGATTGCTTAAAATATCTCGCTGGATTATCATTTTTGATTGCTTAAAATATCTCGCTTCAATGTTAAGTTAATTAAGTGGGACCACAGTGGATAGAGCGATTCCAAGTGGGGCCTTAGTGGCTCAGTGGATAGAGAGATTCCAAGGGGGGCCGCAGTGACTTAGTGGATAGAACTATATCAAGTGGGGCCTTAGTGGCTAAGTAGAAAGAGGGATTCCATGTGGGGCCTTAGTGAATCAGTGGATAGAACTATGTTAAGTGGGGCCGCAGTGGCTTAGTGGATAGAGAAATATTAAAAAAGGACTACAGTAGATTCATTGTTGAGTTAATTTCGCATCATATCATTATTAACTACATATATCAATGCATAATTTTTTTTCACTCTTTGTATGATAACCAAATTTTTTAACATGGTAACTGTTCTACCCCCGTGACAATACAAAAAAAGGTCATGGGCTGGGCCCCTAGTAGTTAATATTTGAATGACAATAGCCTGCGCACATTATGTAATGATAATGTACAATCTTACTTTCTTAAAACTTAAACTACTGACCACATTACTTATGTAATGACATTGTTTAATATCACTAAATAGCATCACATTATACTATGGTAAAAACAATTTGCTGAAATGGCTTGTTAGTTTCGACAATTTTGTAATAAGGACATCACTATCCTTCAAGGAATACAAATATTTCACTCTACAGTGTACTTTTGTTGGAACAGAAATGTTTCCCAAAGGAAACATTGGCCAGTAAAACGAAGCACTTAAAAACCAATAAGCCATGTTTTTCATAGACATTGCTGTTTGCTATACTGTGCCGTGAAAAAGTACAGTCTGCATTTCCCAAAAATTTCTCGTGTCTTTTTCCGGAGAACGAAACTTACACACTTTCTTCGGGAAACGTTCTGTTCTCGACAATAAGAACTTTAAAAAGTTTTCATAAATTTTATTGTAGGTGCATTCCACTTAATAAATGACACATAGTATAGAATAAAATGTATAATGGTTTTGTTGATATAATCGTACGTGTTATGTGAGAAACACGTATGATCATAATAACTTTGTCAGATATGCATTATTACTTTGTAAATGTGTCACTGTCATTCATGCCGAAAACACTTAAATAATAGTTTTGGTATTGACATTATTAACCTGGAAACGCGACTGAAGCACCTGTTGGCTTCCTGTGCTAGTTAGGCAGGTTGAAAGCACCTAAATTCTTCCTGAACATTTGATAGCCATGGCTGAATAACTAAAATACACTTTCAGTGGGAGGAAAATTTTCTTGCCTAACATTTTTTATTCGACGTTAAGATACGGAACTACCTTCCCATCTATCGTTACCAACTTAACTGGGTGCATGTCACTCAGGGCGCCCGTTAAAACATATGCATGTAGGAGCAGTGGAAATTTCTCTAAGGTTTATTTCGAAAGTGCTCACTTTATTGTCAACCGCCTTTAGTAATATATTATGTATTGACTGCAGGTATTGGCGATGGATACGAGCCTGTAGCACGTGAATTTCAATTCTCCCTAAGGGGCCGCGGTTGACGTGACGGATAGTGCGGTCCAGTCCTGCCAACGTGAACTGGGTTCGATTCCCGGCGTGGGCACTGCCGGAATTTCGCACGTGGTAATCGTGCCGGGGGATGCCGCTGCTCGACGGATTTTCTCGGAGATATCCTGTTTCCCCCGCCCTTTCATTTCGGCTATGCTCCATTCTCACCTCATTTCACCCACATCGGCTCTCAAGACCTCGTCGTTTAGAGCCGCCCAAATTTCTCAACTCAACTCAACTCAACTGACTCATTTCTTACGTACTTATTGCGATTTAAAATTGTATTTCTTGCCACACAAACCTCCCTGCATCTTCCTACAGCAAGTTCAATAAAAACTTAGATATGTGGAAAACTTAAATTTTAAAATTTGCCCAGTGATCTTCCTTTGTACCTATTCCAATTCTGAATCTCACAAGAAAAAACGTGCGAGTGATATTTGTAAGTAACTGATTATTGTTCAGTTGATCGTATACAAATTATAGGCCTCTCATTAAATAATTTTGCATTCACTTATTGAAATAAAAATAAGTTATCATCTTTAAATCGAAATGCAGTGCATGTGTACACTTGAGTCTGTTACTGCCACGGCAAATCATTTCTGAAAGGCAATTAAAATATTATTAGCGTGCTCCCATGTTGTGCAATTAAGATTTCGTAGATTTCAGTTACGGTTTTAATCCAGTAACTAGAATTGTAAGGTTAATGCATTTATTTATTCAGTAGTATAGTTACATTTTATCGATGAAGTTCTCAGTTGAAGATAACTCAATTTGAGTATTAAAAGTGCTGAATTGAATAAAACTATCGCTGTGTATAAAATTTTTCTTGGCCCTATTTTTATAATAGATACTTGATTTTCAGCTCAGTATGGACGAAGTACATTTGAATTTATCTAACGTATTTTTTAATAAAATGATACATATCTTAATATGTGTATATAAGATTATCGGTAGAGTAAGGTAACATAAGAACTTGAGAAGTTAAATCAACAGCACATAAATAGCGTAGTATGAGTGTTCTTTTCAATGCATGACTTCTGACTTATTACACAAAGGTAGTGTACTCCACCTTGTCGTTATTTTTAAAAGGTTAACTTCTTTATTTATAGAAATTTTATGTCAATTACGTAGTAGAATATAAACAAAGCATTTACAATTATTGAACAGAAAACTTTATATTGTAAAGGTTTGTTCCACAAATAAACTCGTAAGAGGTTTACGAGTTTATAAGAAAGTGTATTCTAGCAGCAAAAGTATTACACTGCCAGTTTCATTAGATTTATGTCCTTGATGTGACCTGGATATCAGACTGAATGGTTTTCGATCGTCGGTACGACATTCTGTATGTTCTGTAAACTGTGCTGTGATACAACACTATTAAATAAAATGAGTCCACGAAACTATAAAAATGCACCCTTACCTCTTTAAGGATCAAATTTTATGGAGACGATTCAGCACTTGCAATTTACATATTTCGAAGCAGGCGGAACTCAACCCTCCTTCCTCGCGTATTGAACAGAAGCCAGAACTGAATACATTAGGCAAGTTCAATAAGAATATTTCTGTGATCGTCTTTCCTGTCAATGCTTTTGACTTTCCGCGAATTTAAATAATTTTTTTTCTTTTCCTTTTGTTCCCTTTCTTCTTTCAACCACATCTTCAAATGGAAAATAAATTCATCTTTCTACGTCAGGCCTCATAATATTTTGATATGAAATTGGAATGAATAAATCTCCCTGAAAACACCAAACTCTCACGAGTTATTTCTTTAGCAGTATGTAAATAATTATTTATTAATTGACTTTAATATTAGCAGAATTGAACACAGTCGCATTTTTGCTGTACCTCTGTAACAAGAAAAAATTGCGCGAGTGAGAGAATTCCGCTAAATCCGAGATCATGTTAAGATGTATGCAATTTAAGTATGAATCTTCTGGGTTCTTAAAAAAAGATAGAGAATTTAATACATGTATGTAAATACTAACTTATTTTTATATATCGCCACAATACATTAATACCTCAAGTACCTAAACCTTAGGAGCCGCGATGGCTGAGCGTTTAGACTGCTCGCATTTCGCCAAGGCGAACAAGGTTCAATCCCCGGCCGTGTCAACTCCGGATTTTCGCAAGTGGGGATCATGCCGGACGATGCCGCTGGTCAGCGAGTTTTCTAGCGGATCTCACGTTTTCTCTACTCTTGCACTCCGGCACTGCTCCATTCTCACTTTATTTCACTCTCATCGGCTCTAAACACCGTGTTGTTAGGAGCCGCGCAAATAACTCAACAACATAAAACACAAATATACTTCAGTCTCAAAACTGACGCACCTAAATAGTTTCCAATTACACCATACCTATAACGCCAAGGCGCATTGTTATTATGAAGTTAACCTTAATGACTTCAAAATCATTCAGTGTTTTACATCAAAGCATAATCCCCAAGCTCCAGATTTTTAACAAATATATTTTTCCCCGAAAATAATTTTTAAAGAAGTTTGAAATGTTTGTTAAGTGTAAATATATTTGGAAGAATTACAGCCAAAACAGAAGAATTTTTTTTTTTTTTAACTGGAATGCATTCATTCAAGTTGATCAACAGTGACTGCTTCAAGCAGTAGTATAATTAGATAAAGGAAATTTCAAATATTCTACAGGATTATTCACGAGGAGTCACTTGCTTCATTTGGAGCAAAATATGAGATATAAATGCGGGTCCTATTCCCAGTATTAACAGAGAAATTCGAAACATTTTAAAAATGACGAATAAAAAAACAACCATTTCCGAAGTAAATACGGTGATGTAATATCATACTTTATTGTTTAAATGTTGAGCATCACTATTGCGTCTAACAAGCTTACAAACTATGTTCAAAAATGTATCCGTCTACCTGCATACACTTGGCCGCACTATCATGCTGGGAGATCATACGAAGTCTCACTACTAACGGAATATATTCAAGTAACAGCGGTAGTTCTTTTGGAGTAATTGCAGACACGCCACACCTGTCAAGCTATCCGGGAAAATGAATGGCGCAAACAGCTGATCGTGTAGGACACCACACCACCCTTTCCGCTGTAGGGTTGGTATACGGATTTCCGAATTACTCATAAAATATAGGCAATAGAATCCACATTTATATGACATATTTTGATCCAAATAATGTAAGGTATAAGCCTTGTGATTGGTGGCAACTCCTCGTCAATCATTCTGTATAAGCAGCCAAGTAATAATTCTTATTCTTTAATAACCGCACAAATCATTGAAATATTTTACTCTAGAGATGACACTAGGACTTGTCACAGAATAGAAAACCATGCAGCGGTAAAACGGCGTTGTGATATGTGTGCACTCGTTCGTCGACTGGCTGCGTGACGCTCTGTGTGTCTGATTGGCTACTGTGTGTTGCGAAATAGTTCCTATTGGCTGGGCTGCTGGCTGGCGAGTACGTTATCACGCGCTGATTGGCGAATTGCGTCCTATAAATGTTGCAGGTCAGTGGCGCCATTTTGCTTGTTTGTGCGGCTGCAGTTCTCGGAATAAAAGGCCATTTCACTTCTCTATTCTTAAGAACTCTGTACTCTTGTAACGATGTCTGATCGGAGATGGTTCGCTCCAGATATCTGGCATAACATGGTAACTTTACGAATTAATACACAATTATCTGGGAGGTCAAGTATAATCATGTAGGCCGATCTTCTTTATCATTGATGACCATATCTATGTACTTTAAAAAATCGATTTATGTAGCTGATCTGCATGCTTTCCCTTGTTCTCGTCCTTGAACGCGCGAAGCTCAGTGCTCCAAGAGCATCACCGGATATTCAGATAAGCGCACACAGAGTTACAAACGGGCTGCCGCGTAACACATACACATGCCGCGATAAGGCTATGCGGTCTAATGCCACTCCTGTAATTGGAAGACTGAATATTAGAGAGTCGCTGCTAGAATTTTCTGGTCGTACCCCCACCTCCCTCTCTTCGCGCGACGTGTGATACAAAGAACCTTCTAGGCCAGGGCATCTCAGCTATATAAACAGCGACGCGCTTCTATGTCGAGGGTCTGGAGTCGTGGACTGCCATTAGCGTCAGACGTGTGATACCAGTGATGGCGAGTAGCAAGGGACATTTTGGATGGAAACATGTAACTAGTCAGTGAAGATAAAGTGACTGAAGCTAGTGTAAATGCAGTGATAATAACATTTATTACATTTGATAATGTCATAGATAGAGATGGGTAGTTTAATTTTATAAGTAACAGCTGTGTGTATTTTATAACATTATTTATAAATTGATATATAACATTTAACTGTTTTACTTTTATTATGACCTCCATCCCTTACGAACTCTGATACGCCCTAAGTTGATTTCTTACACCACATATTACATTTATTTTCTTAACTATTTTACACTCATATAAATTTATCGTTACAAGATTTTTATATAAGAAAAAAAATTGTTTTTTATTGAAACAGACGCAGCACTTGTGTTAGTTCTTACAGCCAGTGAGATGTAGGTTATGTGTTTTAATAAAGTAATATAAAACATTCATATTCTAGAACACTAGATCAGCTTACGAATCTTTACAACACGGAATATCATTGTTGATTGTTCCTTGCAGTTTACATGAATGATACAAAATAAACTCCCGGAGTGTTACGCACACATATGCGTAGATGGGGACAGAATGTGTTAATATGTCTTGGTTAATCAATGATAATGGGACGGGTTTGCATCATCATCGTCCTCGTTAGAAGACTATGTGGTACATAAATTAGTTATATAACGGAAAGTCATATTTTAAAATTTTATAAGAGACTATTGTGAAAAGATAAAAATAAGGTGATCGGACATTATGTTTTACTAATTTAGCAAGCGAATATTTTGTCAGAGTGATGTGTTTCTGCGGTACTATTTCGTAACGCGGTGAATTTTTTATGCTATGGTGGCGCTAAATGTTATGCAAAATAAACACACCAATATGACAAAACAGTTGTTCAAAAAGATCACAAAACCGTTGTCTAGGATTGCTCTTTCTTAGAATTTAAATGTTGGCTTCCAAAAACATATAGATTTGAGTTGATGTTTTTGGAGTTGATTTAGTACTCGTTCTCTTAAATTCTCCTTTACAAGGCAACAAACTTCGCTTTTTTACTGAGATCTGAAGGCAGTCCTACACAATCAACTGATTCATCGGTTTCTCTCGCATCGATTCCCTAACATCTGTTAAGAAGCAAGCTATAATTGATTTGCGGTTTCATACACACTGCATACTGCCTGCAAAACAACGTTATTTTCCAGATACTTAGTTTCTCCGTAAGATTTGTCAGAGGCTGTTTCAACCACGTGACACGAGCTTGTTGGACTCTCACATTCTTTAGTTTTATTTTTTCCTCCGTTTCATTCCCCGCCGAGTATGAATGGCAAGAACGTTTTAACCTCGACATATTTGCAACTGCCATTCTCTTTACTGGCGCACTGTTCTGCACTTGGCAGGTTGCTACTGAAATTGGCGAATAAGTGGACCGGGTCATTACTTCGCGCCATTTTGAAGTGAGCCCCACAAGCGAGGTTTCCATTATACTGATTTCGTCAATGTTCGTCCATTTTCCTCACCACGCAGTTTATTTCCTTTCTGAAAGGGGTTCTTAGCAGTGAGCCGAAATATTTGTGTTCTGATTTAGTAACATATTATATTTCACACTTATCATCTTACTAGGCAGAAAGTTGGTTATTTTTTACAATTCCCTTTGTGAGATGTATTCTGCATAGCTATTCCGAAAAAGGTTATTAATTTTCCCCCCACATTTCAGTTGCTAGGTAATCTGTGGTGGTCTGGTTTTTATTTATTCTTTCTAGAAACATTTTCGTAAAACATGTACTTAAATGTGCACTTTTTCTAATAATTATATGAGAGTAGTTTACAGTTTTATACCTCTGAAGTGCTAAATCTCATCAACAGCTTATTAAAAAATAACATTTGTCTCAGTATATGTCCTCTGTTAATATAAAATATAAAACATAATATATTACCATGTATCTTTCACAGCGCTTACAATAAAATATTTCTAGGGATATTTAACATTTAATTAACTGCAGGAGATTTATTAAATACGTTCAATGCCTGGCCCTTTCCTTTTTCATACAGATTAATATTACTTCAGCAGAGTTTAATTGTGAAGAGCTAATATATTCCTCGTTGTAGTCATTTTCATATAACGCTACTCAAATCACTTTCATTTAACTATACTGCTAGGTCCACGATGCTACCCAAAAGCCCGCGAAATTGAAACAATGAAGTCTTACTTAACTTGTTTTTCACTGCCTCCGTGCATTTGCCAAGGCTTGAAATTTTGGAGAATGTTCCTATCCAGTGTGTCTGGGCTTCAATTTCTTGATTCCGCGGTTCTAGAACTCCGTACCTTAGGTTGATCTTCGTCGTCAGAAAGAAGTCTCTGCTCGAACAATGGGCCATTCATTGTTTGTAAACATATATTGTTCTCGAAGTACCTTATTTTAATGGCACACTGCCCATATTCTCCTAATTAGGAGAATGCCTACCATCTTAGCGAATTTCAAACCACTGCCAACACGACTCCTTCCTATTCTGACCTCGGACATGCCGGTCAAACGAAATTCTTCAATAAGGGCTTATATCCTAACGCCCGCCTCTACCTCCGTATGCCAAACATTTCTAAGGGAATCTCAAATGGTGTCTAGGTCAGCTCATGTGTAAGTCCCGGATCCTTTTGCCCCAGTACAAAGTCCCGCACTCACCACTATAGAGGTCAAGTTCAACTCTGGGCGTCCCGAAGTGAAGTACCTCATTCATTCATCCTGAGCCTTAGTTCCACTCTGAGCATACAATCCTAAGTCACACAGCTCCCTTATTTAGAGACTATATTCAACTTGGGGTATCCAAAACTAAGTCTACTATCCTAGCGAGTGAATGCAAAGTAACGTTGTACTTCCATCAGAAACAATGTTATTTACTTCAGACGACCTAATATGTTCTAGGTCAAAACTCATTACAGCCACAGACTAAGTCCCTCACTTCATTCTGCAGAATTATCATAAGTCCCGACACACCACTGATAATTTAACGGACTGTTGCATTATTAGGCCGACTTCCGCGCAGCGCCTTCTCAGCTGCGAACCGAGTCCCAGACTCGGCGACGATCTCCTTCTGCCCAACTGGACCTCCCAGGTACTTTGCGATGAATTCCCCGACCCCCGCCCTTTTTTTAACTGGAGAGCTCTCAAATCCCGCTACGCTCCTTCAAAGTTCTGTGTGCCCTCCGGCATGCTTCTTAGTAGCTAAGACGGTTGGAGAATGGGATGCGTCTCAGGGCAAGCCCTTTGCATCTTAGGTCGGGTTCACTATGTTAAAAGGGTCGAATGCATCGCGGCTATATCAGGGCTGTCTGGTTCCATGGCCGCAATTGTAGCAATGGGCACAACCCGAGAGAAGAACGGTCTAGATGAAAGGGCACAGCAAACCAGGCAAAGTGGTGAGGACCTACGGAAATATGTGCTAGTCGTGGAGGATAAATGTAAACATTTGACTGGCTTGAGACAGTAGAAAGTAGGGTAGTTGTTAGTTAGCGAAGATGGACTTGTGTGGGTTTTGTGCAGAGTGATATGAAATGAGTGCGCAGCTGGAGTATAACCAGGATTGCAGTATGCGGCCATGGTGGTGGGAGACAGAACTGAGCCACCCACCCGACAGATGCCATTCATCTTTCTGTAACACAGAAAAAGGTGTTAGTATGTTACAGGCACAAGAAAGGTAAACTTAAAATAATTAGGGGTAATAGTAATATCACCTTACTTCCGAGCCGCTTGCAGCTGAGTGTAGTGATGTGTGTGTTTAGGTGTGTATATATAAATATATGTGCGCCTCCACAAAATCCCCACCAGCAGCTGCAGAGAGTTACAAGACGACTGACGTCTTGAAATCGGCAGAGGCTAAGGACCATTTCCCCGATCTCTTAAACCACGCCCCCTTTTATACTACTCGGCGACCCCCTCCCGCACTCCCCTTCTCCAGAGACTCCAGGCCCGGCTTCTGCGCGCTCTACACTGTGATCACCTTTTTAATAAAAAAAAAGTTAGAACCAGTCACACGTAATTAAGACTGGTAAACCCTTCACACTTCGTGATGCAATCTGCCAAACAGTAGTGTGCTGCGGGCGTTGAGCGCTCACGCCAGCAGGGTAGGGCACAAGGCACACGCTGGAAAAGCCGCGCAGTCTTACCATCACACTTCAAAATACAAACTCAACACATGCGATGGAGCACACTTTGTCGCTGTCTTCCGGATAGGCATACGGTCGTAGATTCCAGATTGTGTCTGTGTAGATCTCTCAGCTGAGAGATGCGCCTCTTACAATCGTTATTGTTCTGTTGCTCTGTCCCCCGACACATCTAACTGGCACAGAGCTACCAGAAGTCACAGATACCGGGATTCGTCACTTTAAACACGAAACAGTGAAATGTCACTGATCCACGGTCAATTCTACGGACAAAAATCGGTGAAAACGACTCCACCGAAAATCATTGGATAATAACAGATTGTCTCTGCGAAAAAAAAAAAATATATATATATATCAATTGAGTGAGTTTCATATCCAATTCCTAAGGACACCCGAATTTCGCGAAACTATTTCCGCGCATGCTATATTTCAAAACCCTACATGCATACTAGCAGTTTACTTTTGCTTATTGGTGGCGTGTCTTTGTGAGAATACTTTTCTTACTTGACTGGCCAATCAGAATTTGGCAATTCTGATACTGTGCGCGTATGTGATTTACAGCCAGACACCTATGGCCTGTAACACCTAGATCATTCAATCAAGATAGGAGATCTGAGCTAAAGTGTCATGAAATACAACTGGTCGTGAAATCTTTTCGCGAAATTCTGGTGTCCCTACCAATTACATGTGGGGGATTAAATATTGCTTTATTGAATTTTGTTTAGTCATTATAAGAAATAAGCGTATTTCAGAGAGGCAAAGTTGGCAATGACCATATATACTTACTTCATTCAAATAAACAAAATTCACATAACAGATTTTTACGACTGTTTTATTTATATAACTTAATAAAATATTTTGTATTCATTTCCCAAAAAAGCTGTCAGATTCAGACATTCTCATATTTACACCCATGCCTTCCCCGGGACACCGACCCATGACCCTTGGCGCCAAAAGCCAATGCTCACTACTACGTGAGATATCAAGTAAATGTTTATTTTGTGAGGATAAAAGTAATTTAACCAAAAAATTTCCAGCTTTAAATTTAATGCAGTTTATTTCATTTTTAGTTAAATTGGCAACGTTAGAATTTTTTTTCAATGAGTACGTATCAAACGCACACACTTCGCCATATTTCATACAGAGTAAATGTCAAATCTGAGCGCCATGACGGTTACATAGAAACGAAATAAAAGTGCCAATGTGTTCATGTTATCTTGGGAAAATGGTATTATTAAAAGCCATTACCATATAGAAAGTATACTTTATTGCTTTTATTCGTTTGTATTCTGTTGGTAATTTCAGTTACGATTACGTTCACGTGTATGTGTGAGCACACATCAAACCACGTCCAGTATGGGAATCCCAATTATGAAGTCTCTGGAAGTTTGGCCGGGTATTATCGATGGGATGCTGACTGGACCATACATCCTTCCCTCACGCGACTACCTGGAGCGTCCTATCGCCGCCCCTTGGACGACGACCTGCCACAAATACTTGAAGATGCACCGTTGAATCTACGAGAAGACATGTGAAAAATGCACGATGGTTCACCAGGACAGTTTATTCGCACAGTTCGATACCCAGCGTGATGGATTGGCTGATGTAGGCCAGCGGGTTATCCATACAGATCACTGAACCTGTAAATCCAGTCGACTTCTACAGATGTATGCCACTGACGTGGACTATGCAGATGATCTCTTGCTACGAATTCAAGATGCATGCCATACCGTATAGTTAATCCGCGGTTACCCCTACAACTTTTCTGAAGCCCTGCTAACGTTCTACTTTCAGCCGATTCATCCGCCTCCTGAAAACACAGCTTAACTACCTCTTAAAAACAACACCAAATTGACATCGCAGCGCATTCTTGCTCAGTCAGTTCAATAATATTTTACATTGGGAACTATTTATTACTAGGGGTTACCGATACACATATTTTCTGCCCGTTTCTGTTCTTATTAATTATGAACGAACTATTTTATATATACATATAGCGTACGTGAAAGTTCAGTTTGACTAAAAATGAGGTAGATTTATGTTAACACAAGTATAAAACCCATGTTGTGCATGGCCTATTTAGGAAACAACCAAACACGTAATACATGGGGTGATTTTTCAAAGGTTTGATTCAAGAAGTGTGAAAAAACTTCGGATAGACTATCGAAGCTAACCCTGGTATATTTCAGCTTGTGTGCCAGACATGTGAGCGTCACATTTGTGAATGTATGGAGATGGGTGGCTCACACTTGGACAATATGCTGTAAGTATGTGAACTATTCACAGTCCAAATAAATCAACAGTGCTCGAAACCGGTGTTAGTTTCTTCGACCACCCCACACTACTACCATGTGCCAAGGGGCTATTTACCTGCATAAGGGTACAAACATAAGCGAGATGGTCAGTTGGTGTGTCTTGCACCACAGTGCCTACTTCTAAGGCAATAATTATTCTGCTGTCCAACTAAATATGTGATTTCTGCATTACCGGTAGAGATTAGCGGATAATACTAAGGTGACCTATTTTATTGCTTTTTGCAAGTTGATTAGTAACATGTCAAGGAATTGGAGGGTGCCAACCCCTATTTAATGAATAAAAAGGTGTTTTTTTTTTTCTGTACTGCCGTTTTGTGTGGTAATCTGCCTTGCAAACGTTTGCCTTTATACCCATTCTAGTTGCTTAGTAGTAAGTGGTTTCCGATTTATTGTTGCATTATACATTTCCAGTCGCAACGTTCCAGTGCGGCTGCCACGCTCAGGAATCACTACAGGCGCCTATGTGGTATAAACTTTTCCTTGTTTATTTATTCTAAGGGTTGCTCTCACGCCGCATTAGCATACATTAACGAATTATACTCTATAAATATTGTGTAGGTGTTGAAACCTACGGTATTGTGCCATTCGCTTTTTGAGCTTTAATAATGAGTAATTACTAACACATAATCCTTATGTTTTAATAATGAGTAATTATTAACACATAATTATTATGTTTAACAAACTCGATGTTATTTTTTTCACATTTTTTTTTCGTGGCAAGATTAGTTTATTTATTTTGAAACAGAGTCCATTATAGTAATTTTTTTTAAGTATTTTTATTTTGGCCGCATATCTATATAACTTTTTATTTTCCATTGTTTACGTGTACTTACAAGGCCATATGACTATGTATATTGAACGTTGGGACAGTTTTAAGTGGCAGTTCAAATTAATTAATATTGTAACTCTCGTGATTGGCCAGTGATTAAAGAACCTTCTAAAGTTAAGTTTTCAACGAATACGACGGACATCTTGTTACGCGACATCAGGCAGCCAGTCAGGGAGCGCTGTGCATGAGGTTTTAGTTTTATATTTGTTTAGGGAAGTTCGAGTTCTCACTCCTGAAAATGCAGGCCATCTACTAGAGACGAAGGCGCGAGGTGTTTAAAGCAATAAGTAGGCCTGTATGAGCCCCTCCACGTATCTTCCAGAGAGGTTAGCTAGAACTAGTGAGACGTCTACTAAGGTGCCATTGAGCTGTATGCTAGCACCGTAAGCCGTGTGCTTATGTATAGGCAAGAAATCACCCGGGGTTACTGTGTATCTGGAGAGATGCCCCGTCGGCCTACCTGATCATCGAGAACGTCAAGCTCATAAATATTCAATGTTTGAACACTAATTCCAGCTAAGAAATTACAAACATTGATTTCCACTTAAAACTCTCAACACGGCCTTCTAGAACATTTTGCACGCCGCCATGTTGTTTTGCGCGCGTAGACGATTTTTCCGACGTTCACTACGGAAAACCTGAACTGAATCATTGCTCTGCTGCTAGCTGATTGCAAGCGTTTTAATTGATGTAATTATGTTTGAACGAACATTAAGGATTCTGGCTTAACTTTTAAACATTTTCAAGCATTTATATTCATGACCATCACGATGACACTAGTGTTTCAAATGACACTACCCAGAGCAGAAATATTTCACTTATATGGTTAATATTTTCGGAGCCACAGATAATTTGCTGATTTGTATTGCCACCTGGGAGAACTATTCCGTTTTACTAGGAAAAAATTAATTTAGCCAGAGCTAAATTATACTTCCGAATATTTTCCAAACACGGTGGCCCTTCGTTGTCATTTCGTAGTAGTAGCAAGCTTTTCTCCTAGTGCTCCTGTTCGTGCATGTGTTTATTCTATCCCCTAGTGCGTTTACTACCAGGCTGCTATGTTGCTGGGTGTACAAATAGTACACGTTACTTCAGATTGGCAATATCAAGTGCATGTGTATTACTACTTACAGTCTGTACTGGGCCGGGCAAAATTAACTCGTCAGTCTGCCTTCAAGCGTCACTAGGAAGGATGTAATTTCAGTTCTCTCACTGTGTTGTGTTGTAAAGGAGTTAACGGGACAACAATTCTTATTTTCAATAAGTACACCAATTTAGTACTCAATTTGGGTGATCATGAATGCGCAGCTAGGGTTTGCACTCTACCCAGAAAATTCGTTACACGTACTAGAGCTGTGCAACGTTATACTTATATACTCAGAGGTGTACAGAACGCCCTTTATCCCTCAGTTCATTATTATTTGCGTTACATTTTGTGTATCCCATTTTTGTGTACTGTGTGTGCGGCGTATACGAGGATATCGTCCCGTCGTTATACGTCACTACGTTTCATTACGTTGTACACGTTAGATCGTCACAGCATTCACAATATCCTTACAGGAGAACATGCCTGGAAGTGGGACTTGTAGATGTGCATTGTCCCTGGAGTGTGGCTTGAAATAAGATCATACGTACTGCAGAGACTGTATACACTGAGCGGGTAAGGGCGACTAGAGCACTCTGAGAAACCCCACTGGCCCCTATCGACAACACACTTAAGGTTTCCCACACTCTCAAATATAGACCAATAGGACGCCAGTTTTCTACCAGTACAGTTCACATAACACGTTATTATATTTTTCCGTACACTATAAATTGGAATGACTGGAAAACCAGTGATTCGCAGTGAACATGGATCCACTTAGAATCAGTGAAAAACCAACTATTAATTGTTTCAGTGGAAAAATTACACTGATTGAATTAGTGATGTGAAACAATTTCACTGATTCCAAGTGGAACCATTTTCACTGTGAATCAGTGGTTTTCCACTGATTCGAATTTAGTGTGTAAGCTCTAGGATCTATGAGTATGTCCTTTACTAGCACATGATAACTAATCTTTGGCACATTTCTTGTTCTTTGGCGGACCAGTCATAGGTATTGTTACAAATACCAGTGACGGGCAGTTAGTGCGTGTGATGACTCTCCCAAGAGATACTGACGCATGGTAAATCTCCTTATAGCTCTGCTAACGTCAATAGTATATTATAGTTAAACAATACAGATGGTTACTATTACGGTAAAACTATTGAATTCTTCGAACCAGTTCCCAAGTTTTGCCATCTGTCCGAAAGATAATTATATTCTGTTCTCAGTGTAGCACTGTTCCATCGTATTAGTATCAGCCTGCTCGTCACTGAAATTCCCCCATACTTCTCGATCATAAACAGCCCATTTACCCTACTTGGATGGCACATTTCACATCCAGCACGCACTCCCTATTCACGTATCAAGGGATTTACGCTCTGGGACAGTTTGAAGTATTTGTTTAGTTTTTTTTTTTTTTTTTTTCACATAAAGAATGGTTGGGGGAAAAATTGGTTGCCAGCGTACATGACCGTTAACCCTCGCACAACACTCTATTTCATTCTCCTGCGGGTAAAAAAGCGCCTCCTTTCACTGTGGCGGAAGTTAAGGTTTCCCGCTGAAGCAGCTCGCGGTGCAGGAGCCGTGTGTTTTGAGGCCGGGGAAAACGGAATGCATCCTTCAAAGTCGGCACGCAATTGCCTGAATCTTGCGGTGTGTCGTGCGGGAGGGGGGGGGGGGGGGGGGGTGGTATTACCACAGCCAAACCTTCAGACCCAGGATTGTTCTCCTAAAAGAGGCGGAGGGGTGGGGGGTGTGGGGAGCAAACGAATGACATTCATTTTTGCAAACGACAGGAAATCTCCGGCCACGTGGTCTAGATTACCGTCGTGCCAAGACGAGAAGAGTTCGGTTGGCTAGAGGGGGTGAGAGGGGGGGTGGTTAAATGCGTGGAAGGGTGAAATAGGGGTTGGTTGTGCCCTCGCAGAGGGGGTAGGTGGGGGCATAGGCAAGGTAAATGCTCTGGTTTATGGACCGCGAGCTAGCAAGCTGGCGAAAGCGTGCGCGCGCATTTTAACACAGGTTATATTTTTTTCCCCGCCATCGTGGGGCCAGCTGATAAAAATAGCTCTATTTTCCATCGAATAACCTTTCCATTCAGACCGGACGGAGTGAGAAAAAAAAAAACATTGCCCTCTTTGTTGAATAATGCCAGAAAATTGCGTGGAATGATACGTTTACGAGCGACCTTTATCGTAAAAATAAGCGTTGATGTGTTTTACTTTAAATTACACTTCGTGATATGCTTGTTGAGAGATGTTATACAACACTGATAGAAAAAAGTTGTGAAATTACGGGAAAGTGCCGGTAAAAAATTATGCGGAAAACTACGTAAAATCATGTACTCATTTTTTCCTAATAATGGACTTATAAATTTAATATAACTTTCCGTGAATTAGCGTAATCCGTACCTAAACTAGTTACATTGTTTCTTCTTTCTTTCCGGTTTATGGAGAGAGATTACGAAAACTGTTATTTAATTTTGTTTTGCGGGCGTTTTATAGTGAATATAAAGATATTTTTAATTTATAAAATATTTTGTTCCATTGTGAAATTGATACATGAATTAAAACGTTCTGTAATCCTATCTGCTCGCTGGTACTATGTCCTGGGAACAGTAATGAACGATAGAGCGTTATTTGTAAAATTACACGCCTAACTAATTCCGTTTCTAGAAACTTTTTGGTCTTTTAAGAGTTGTTGGTTGTTGCAGATTGTTTGTGTTACTGTTTGTGCATGAAACAATAGTTTTGAGTTACGTGAATATCTCAAACTGCAGCAGGAACGACAGTTATTAGTTAGAGTAGCAAAGTATACGCATTGCATTGCATTTCCATGTCACTGTTCGCTCCCAGAATCCGAATATACACGATATAAGAAGTTCCATATTTTGTATGTACGAAGCTCAGTTACTTTCGTTGGTAATTACGGAACCCAGTTGTGCATACTATTTGTGCATTTCCGTACAATTTCCAATGAAAAACAACCGATGTAATTAAAAGTGAAGCTTCGATGTATCAATTAAACTATGTGTAATTTATTATTGCTATTAGTTCTGATAATCAAATACCAGCGTTTTATGACATCCGTTGATTGTTTGAAATTTTCAAATCTCTATTACATTTTAACGTAAACGAATGTATGAATGAAATTTAGAAATTGCGCACTTTTGTGTTGAGACGTGAACATGTCACCTCCACGCTGTTAGCTGCTAGCGCGTGTTACACCTAGACTAAAGATGAGGCAGACTGCATATTCGTCTACTGCGCATGTGCCCAACATTGACCTACCCCAATCCTACACAACTGTCAAAGTCACATGGTGAACAGTGATGAAAGTGTTTCTTTATAGCTTAGTTTTTAAAAGGACAAGCGCTAGCATATGAATAAATTAACTTCTCCAAGTTGAATTTGATTAAACTACTTTATAAATTGGTTAGAGGAAGTATACATACATCTCTAAGCATTTGTTTACAAACCAGTTTTCTAACCTAAAATCCAAACCATGTCGTTTTCGCTAGAAATGTTGGCAGAAAAGCAGTTCAATGTCGGGACACGGAGATCGGTTGTGCGCAGCCAGCGAGATCGGTCCACCTCTTCTTTAGTCAGTGGTGTTATAGGCTGTCCACAATAAAGTTAGCACTTCTTAAGGCCATCCCAACAGGCATTAACCACTAATAAATATATCTTATTGCAGCCTCAGGTATTAAATTTTTATGGAGATGAAATGTACACAGTTTGTTTATTGGTCACATTGGAATGTTTATATTAAAAAGCAGCAGGAAGATGGAGATTGGACGAAAGGAAAATTTCATAAGGGCCTTAAAAAGTGCTCACGTTACCGTGGACAGCCTATACAGTGGTCAATCACAGGCCAGTGAACTATAAAGTGAAACATCTGAGCGGCGTAGACCAGCACGCCGATCTCACAGTCATTCAATTTCAATTTCGACGAAGCCGCGCCCGGATTTTCACTTGTGGGGGATATTGCGGTCATTTCCTTTTAAAAATTTTATCTCTGCCCTTCCATTCCTAAGCTGTCCTATAAAATGATCTTATTCCATGGCACTCGTACCGCTTCATTTGGTGAGTGAGATACTCCAGAGTTAAGGTTCCCACCCAATAAGATTAATTTCTACAGTGAAGTAACTGCTGTATTATGATACCTTCGCCCCACAAAACAGTCGTTGCACAACATTTTATAAGCAGCTATTGCACTTCTGCTTTGTTTTTCTTGATTACGCCTACTCTAGTTGAATTAGTTTATTTGCCGTTTCGATTCACTATATTTATTCGAGATATTCCAATATCAGGAGACAGTAAGCTTCAAACTTTGGCACAGATAAAAAAGAAAACATGATTATGTTTATAAATGGGAAAGACTTACAGTGAAGTTATACCTTTTGTGGGAAAATGTCGCTAATTTTAACACACATGTTCTCATGCTAAACGTTTGCAACCTCCATATCCATGAAACTAGTGTATAAATTAGCCATTCATTACTCGTCTACATAAATACTCCGGAAGAAGATAAATGCAATATGTAATTCACTTTTTAAACTAATTTCTAAAGCCAAAACTATTCTTGCTAATACATCATCTATGACACATTGTCACATGACACCAAAATATAACGGTTTCTGATTTATGTATTTCATTTCGAAATAGAAGATGTTTTGTCCATAATACTATGATTGTTTTCAAACAGCTTAATGGTGGAATATTAGAGGTTTCTGCTGGGTGCAAGGGATCGTAACTATGTCCTTGAAAGAAGCGTGTTATAATGATGAAAAATCACTTCGGTTAGACCGGGATGTAACTAATGTTTGTTGAGTCATTTATTATAGTGTTTAACGTCAGGCGTGTTTAGAAATCAATAGGGAGCACGCGAAGACATCACGACTTAAGAGGACATTACACTATTTTGAATCCGATTAGTAACTAATTTAATACCGTGTCATGTTCGAGGCTGCCCTCTGTCACCAGTTGATCTGCCTCACCAAGCTTTGGATGCTGAGGAAGGGCGATGGCTTTATCAACGCCTTAGTAAAAGTGGATTCAAATATCCGAATACAAATGCTTTTAACTAAGTTCTGGTCAAGAGATGGCGGATTCTCAACTTGCCGCTTTATTACCACCCAATCACAACTCAGGATTCGTCCTACGTAATGGCACAAATTAAATGTTTGTTAGGTCGAGTGGGTTAAGAACGCAAACGATGCTCCAACTCACGGGAGTAAGTATTTGGGATTGGTGAAAATATTATGTCGTCTTCCCAAATTAACGAAAGTGATAATTTTTTTTTACTGACAGAAATTTAATAAATTGTTGAACTAAAATCAGAAGACTGGAATATTCTCCAGCCATAAACGCGTACTTGAAGGGAACGTAGACGCCTCGTAACGACAAGGTTTAGCCCGACACATGAAGTTGGAATCCAGCACGGCATCCGCCCGCTACACGACGTACCGCCATATTGCTGGCCAGCCCGCTGCTCGCGTGGTGCGCCTAACCACCGAGTGGCGGCGCTGAGGAGCTGACGTCAGAGTGGCTGGCGGCTCCGTGCGAAGTTGAACTCAGAGCGCCAGAAAGACGCGGTCGCAGCGCTGCGCAAGTAGATGATGAACTTTATAGAATGTAATCGAAGTTTCTCTGTTTTCTCATTGGTTCGAGATGTTGTATAACCCCCGCTAGGGACGGGGGCTAACTGGAATGTGCAGTATATATACCGGGAAATTAGTCGTCTTCCAGCGCGGCTGACTCCTGGGTCTTCAACACAAAGATAAGTAACAACATGAATCAAACTATTATTGATAATGGGCCCTTCGGGTAAAACAGCAGAAAGCATAATTGCCGTCCTGCTAGGCAGATAAATGTTTGCTTTAATTTTTTATGGAATTTTATATATTGGCAACACAAATTGCAACAGCTTAGAAAATTTATACTTCGTAAATTTTACAGCTGTATTTCGAGTTAATTTTTAGAAAAAGTGAAAAAAAAACTAATGAAGGACTTGTTTTTGGAACATTTACAAAAGGCAATTGCCGTTTCAATGTTTTCTGTTACAGCAAAAATTAATAAGTGGAAGTAATATGTATAAGTAAAATCAAATCATTTACTAAGGTATACCAGAAAATAAAATTTACACAAATTTGCGATCCACCATTTTCAGTAAAGTTAAATTTTAAAATTGTTTTTAATGTGACCATTTTGGGTTAAGTCTTTTAAATGCAGGTCATTGGCATTTTTAGATTTCTGTTGTGAAAGAAATAATAACAAGTTTAGAGAATTTTAAAAGTCACAATAAAATCGAGTCTTATTGAAACGTTAAGAATTTTAAACCTTATATCAACTGTGAAAATGCAGTTAGGTTTTGACGAAATAAAAGAGCATTGTTAACGAATGTTAAGGAAAATTAACGACTGTTCCAAAATATTTGTAAATCTTAACTCAGAGAATTTCCAGATGCAGAGAACTTTTATGGTATGTTTTTTGTGCAATATTAAAAATGTTTTATAAGAATCTTTTCAAAGCTTCTAGTCATTTTAAAAGACTGTTAATTCAAGTAAATAAGAGTTATCGACTATTGTAAAAAGGTTAAATTCAGAAAAAAAGAGACATTTAATTATACACTTTTATGGCGCAATGGTTTGTTTTATGGGCATTATAAAGAATTTTTTCGAGGCTTTTGCTTGTATAAAGTTATAATTGTTTTATTGATAAATTTTGTGTTGAATTGCTCTGATATGAAAAAAAAAAAAAAAAAATCTGGTACTGGCTTCGCTGCACAAGGGCCTTAATCTTCGTCTGCCTAAATGTACTGCAAACACCGCTTTATCCTCGGAAACTTCCTTGCATTGTCTTCCTTTGAAAAATTTTTCCTCAGTTCTGTGAATTTATATGGCAGCCAGGACTTTTGTTCTCTGTCTTGTTCATATTTCCTGTTGTACGCAATCACTGCACTCTGACACTTACCCTGAATACACGGAAAAAATTACGTTAGCTTCTGGTTCGTTCCATACTAACGATTCAATATCAGAATGTTGTTGTGTTTACATATTCAACATAATCTGACTGGGACCCCTACTTTACGAATTGAATAAAGGTGTTGCGAACAGATTAGTCGCAAGGATATGTTTGATTAAAATAATTATGCCTAAAGAAAGTTTGGCGGAAAAGATATTTCACAGTTTCTACTCTGAAAATATTCAGATAATTACTTGACAGCACTGTGACTAAGATTCGTATAACTGCAAGCTGGTGGAAGAACAAAAAATTTAAAGGATCAGAGAAATTTTTTCATATCTATACTTACCAGTTGCAAATGGAAAGTATTTCCGACTGTATAAAATTTCACAGCAATTCAATACACATATTGCTTACGGGATAGTATTTTTTTCAAGCATAACTTGATGCGTTTCCCTCTTACAGCTTTGGCAATGCGCGAATTATATAATTGAACACAATTGGTACCTTTATATTCAATGTAACTATCAGCATGGTGAGACACTTTACTAGCTGCTGAAAGGATTTCATGGAAAAGGCAATTGACATTCATTTCAGGAACATGGTTCACTTCGCCCTCTTTTTGACCATAAAAAATTTGCATCTTACTGGACAATTACTGGGGTCACCAAAAATAAGGTATGGCAAGTATACATTATATCTTGTTTCAATTCTTCAATTTTTTTATGGCAAGGCTCTTATTGAGCTTTTCTGTAAATTACAGTGTTAGTTACCGCAGTTGTACGCGAAAAGGATTATGTCGAATTAGAGACCTAAGTTCAACATTCCCAAAATTGTTATCCTACTTTCCTGTGTGTGTGTCCCCTTCAATTTTCGAACACCTAAACTGAACTTCACAAAACTAGGTACTCATATATTACTAAGCGAGGACACCTGAATTTTATAGTTTTCAACTCCTCTGGGCAGTTACTTCCAAAATGGCAGCAATTTTAGTACTCAGGGTGATATGTGATTTCTCGGATACCAATCAACCGATATAAAAGCAAAATTTCACTAAAAACAAACTATATATATATATATATGTGTTGACAGAATTATAAGACGTATGTGATTATGACATGTTTAGGAAACAAAGCGAGCACGTCACACATGGGGTGATTTTTGAAAGGTTAGATTCAAGAAGTGAGAAGAAACCGCGACTAGCCTGAAGGCAGCGCACTGCTCTGGTCTCGCCTCCTGACAGTGGTGGTAGTGCTGTCTTGCATGCGGACGAACAAGATCTGTACTCGGGTCTGGCTAAGAGTTCCCGCGGGGGCCGCTAGGGGTCGGCACGCTCAAGATTGACCACGAGTGTCGCGGCTAATGGCGCGAAGCCGCGGCCTAGCCACCGTCAAGTCCGAGGCTTTGTTTAGTGGACGCCGCCGTGGCGGGTTCTTCTTGGGCATCGACTGCCCACAAGTCGCACAGCCTCTAAATCTTGCCCACCCACCCTCATGGCCCGCACCCCATTCCAACCCCCTTATCGAGCCCGGGGGAGAAGAACTCCGTATCTGCACGCCGCGAGGTCCATTACCTCACCTGATATATGGAGACGGACCAACACTGAACACGTTCATCTCTGTGCCTCTACAACACACTGTCTATTGTTTAAGGGCCACCTTTGTATATCCCATTCACTGTAATGTGGACACTTTTGAAAGCCCTCTCGTAGACAGTCATGCATCGGTCAAGTAAAACAGCGAGATTATTTGAAAAGTAAATATTTAACAAATCTGCTCATTTTTACCCTTCCATGCATTAAAAATCAGTAAGCGACAGATATAATTTAAGTTATCACAAATGGTTACCTAACACTTTTTATTTGATTTAAAGTACAGAAATACTTCCCATCCATCGCTACCAACTTTACTGGGCGTATGTCGCTTAGGTCGTCCATTAAAATATATGTAGGGAAGCGGCAGTGACTTTTACCTAAGGTTGATTTTGCAAGTGTTCACTTTTATAATGAACAGCCTATATCAAACAAAATCGTATATATAAAACATGTATTAATGCAAACCTATGATTCTGCAAACCTTATGTTTTAATTAAAGCAATATCGTGTTAGTGTAAACAAAACAAACTCAAAGAAACAGTTTTCTATGCCGTACAGAAAACTTGGTAACGATCTTTATAGAGTGTATACTACAGACAGCGCGCCCGCATTAAGCAGGCGTCAGAACGGAAAGTATCAAAGACAGTTGATATTCGCGCTTGAAGTTGACGCGGTCCTTCTGATACTCGCAGTTGTCATTTTCACCTGTTACACGATCATCTTTAAGTGCTGATGAGCGACGTCAGAGAGAAGCGATGCAATCTGGTACGTGTGATACGGCGTTTACACGGCCTTCGGTACATGACCTCTGGTAGCTGTTCGACGGCGACTATGTTTAATGCAACTGTAAATATGACACCGATTTTCTCACGAGAGTCTTGAAATACAGCTAGTGTCTCCAAATTTTTCCGTTCCGACATTTATTTATCGTTTTACTTCTAGGTATTACCTAAAAGAGAATTCCTGTAATGTTAACTTAAGCTAGAAAGATCTCTACGTAATGAAGTAAGGTTTAAAATTTATTTTCGTTTAAAACTTAACATTTCACGCGGTTTCTGGATATAAATAAGTGTATCACTTCTAAGTGTATAATTATTATTAATGATAAATTACTTTCTATAAGGGGCCTTGGTGGTTGAATGGTTAGCCCGCTCGCCTCCCACCGAGGTGAGGAACCAGGCTAAATCCCCGGCAGGGCCATACTCGTATTTTCGAATGTGGGGATCGGGCCGGACGATAAGCTGGTACCAGAGGGTTTTATCGGGAATCTCCCGTTTCTCCCACCTTTTCATTCAGGCGCTACTCCGTTCTCACCTTGGTCACTCTCATCGGCTCTCAAGACCTCGCTGTTAAGAGCCGCCCAAATATCTTCACTCGCCTATTTTCTATAGTTCGTTAGATAGAATAAATTAATATATTAAATTTAATTTTTAGTTTTTCTAATCAACTACATTGTTGCTATTCAAAGAATTGGGCTGTTTTATTGAAAGCGACGAAATAGTTAATTTCCGCAAACTGGCACCATAAGTTTTGAACACATATACGAAAACAAAATGTAGTACCACGGTTATGTAGTTATTATTTCTTACATTATTGTAGCTGTTTTTATTAGTCTGCAGATGAACTGGAGTTGGAATTCATATTTTTCACACAGAATAAGAGTCTCTTATTTGAAACATGACTGTCTTGAAAATTCGGTGGGCAAGCAGCCATGATTATGTTGTTTATGACAAAACAATACAATTTTATAAACTTGTTCATATGAAACCACTAGTATTACGTTTCACAAATTGAGCGTAAATATTCTTTAGCGAGGCAGTGTACATGATTACAATTCAGTATTTCAATTGATTGTTTTGCCGTAGTATCTGTTCATACGATATCAAGGTAAAAATCCGAGTATCTTGCAATTATTTGTTTAATGTAAATATATTTTACAAAGCTATTCTTTCCTAGCTACTTGGTAGAAACAGAACGACTCCGAAAAACACTGTAAGTGTTTACTTTAAATACTGAAATATTTTGTACATCGCTAACAGAATATACTGCAAAATTATGTGCAAACAATATACACCAACATTCAGTTTATATCATGCCAAATATACATTTATGATGGAATTTCATCCAGAGGCTTTCTTTGATTTTTCACATGAGCTGCATTCGCTGTTACGCGCACTGGGATTTTGTATTTCACATTCCACATTTGGGAGATGGAAGCTTATTGATGGTGCGCGAGTGCATGTGCATGATAAGTTCTCTAAAAAAAAAGCGACACAAAAGTAGAACGCGCGCGAACAGGCTGCGAGATAAAGGCCTACCGCTGGCGCACGCAGCCTACTAGAGGGGCAGAATCACTTGCAGCTCCTACACATCATAGCCGAACTGTGGGGTTGCCTGCCTGGAGCCTGGCAGGGTTGTTGTGCATGTGTGTTCGTGGGCGAGCGCTCGTGTAGTCATTACCATCTCCCACTCATGAGAGAGACCAGCTTTTAGCATCGCACATAGAGTTCGAAAAAATTATCCCGGCATAAACATCTTAATGTAACTGCACTTTTGACGAAATAAACCGTATTAGTGACTGAAAAATAAAGCAGAAAGCGTACGTGAACAAAAAAAAAGGTACCTCAAATTTTATAACATACGAAGATTTGCCCCCACAAAAAGTTAATAAAACTTTATTTTATTTAACAGCCTATGATTTCCTTTGAATTATAACAGAACATCAAAACACAAGATAAATAAATAAACTTTTCATTGAATGAGAGCTATGCATTACGATAATGGTTACAGAAATCTTGCAGCAAAAATAAAATAAGTTCTGACGACAATTAGAACTATTTGCAAGGACAAACATTCGTAAGAATTGCATGTAACTTATAGTATTGTTCAGCAGCTGTTTTACACGTATTTCAATAATCGCGCTCTTACTAATAGAACCTAATGGCTTCCATCTTCAATTACCGCCATCTGTATTCTCCGAGATCCTAACTAAGTATATGTAATATCGTCACAATCATTACCTTCCCAGTGATCTTAATAACGATATCAACCTTGAACTAATTACCATTTAATATCTTAAATACTTATCGTGTTAGTTTAATAGAATGTAATTAGAGCACTAGAACTTGACAACATGTTCTTTTTATTCCTGCGCCGAAAAAATTACGTAAATTAAAAAAGTTCAAAATATTATTGTTAGGAGAATAATAATATGCCAGGCCAATATTATGTAGTACAGTTACAGACAATTTTGTAGAATTTAATTTAAATGATGTTTCGAGTTTACGTAATTTAATTGGGTTTCTGCGATTTATAATATAATTTTTTTCCTTAATAGTAATTGTAACCGAATGTATATTTACAATTTTCATTATATTTTTTGCAACAGTAAAATGGGGCTCAAACCTGCTCGATCAAACTGATTTCCATGCGGTTCTTTGCCTGATATTTAAATAGAGTATTTAGAATTTTCTCAAATATTTTGAATTTTCAAAATGTGACAGTTTAAGGTCACGCCCTAGGTTAGGTCAAAGTGCACAGAAGATTGCTGTCTCTTACGTAGACCGTGAGTTGAAAATCACTTAAATAAATTTCGAAAGGCCAACTTTGAACCTGAATGACAAATTACAAGCAGTGAAACATAGTGATCGCAATCGTCTATGCAGTGGGTTCACATTTATTTCACTTCAGGTTTTCTTTAATGTCGTCATGAAATTTTCGGATTTTCTGAAGTTCCTTTATACCGTGAAAATATATTTTTTTCTAGGATTTGAAGACATGTGATGGTTTCGTAGCATTGTATGAATAGAATGTCGACTACAACGAAACCTTTTAGAAATAACATTCTCCGTATTTTCTTAGCGTAAATACGAGGATTTTAACTTACTGGTATTATGGTCAAAAGACAATGTTTGGCTTCAGTCAAGGTGTTTTTTGAAGTCCCAGAAGTGTCACATCACAATTTCTTTGAAATCTAACACGTGGCTCACCTTCGGTGAGCGTTTCACTCCGGCCTGTTTCGAATTAAATATTTCATTTCGAAAGATTAAATTCAAATACGTGTAAACACCACATAGCAAAATTTCAAGAACATTTCCTCCATGGCATTCTAGCAACATGGAGCATTATTTTGGGCAGTAGCGTAAAGTGCTTATATTGTTCGAAATCGAGAATTGTGTAAGAAGATTTATTCATAAAAAAAAAAAATTTTCGTTTCGTTTAATTTGTTTCTGATAAGTACATTTCTACCGTGTTAGTGCTTATTTCACACTACTATTTGACATATGAAGGAAAAAAATACTGTATGTGATACGCAAAATATGAAGGAAATTATTTTCGGCTCTTGATCAGTCTTGTTTCAAGGCCGCCAAAAGTCGTCTCCGTGGTCTGTATGAAGAACACTCGCATACCAAAACTAAGTACAATTATTATACTCTTATGTAAATGCGGATTACGTCGTTCTTACAGTCATTAAAACATTCTTATGCTATGTTTTCGTGATTTCTGTAAAAATGATGCCTACGTTCACGGGGGAGTAACAGTTAAGCTAACTTGACTGAAAAAATAGACCTTTATGAAAGGAGAGTCACAGTGATATTGGGTGGCTTCACATACGCCTCATTTCACAACTTTTGCGCATGATAAACACTCTGTAAAAGGCCGCACTGAGAGAAAGGCCAACAAAATAGTTGGTCAAGTGAGTTGGCGAGTGAAGAGATTTGGCGGCTCTTGACAGCAAGGTCTTGAGAGTCGATGAGGGTGATTGAAGTGAGAATGGAGCGGCGCCGGAATGAGGGGGCGGGGTAGACGGTGGAGGACCCGCCGACCAACGGCATCGTCCGGCACGATTCCCACTTGCGAAAGTCCGGTGACCCGGCCGGGGATTGAACCCGGTTCGCCTTGGTTGGGAGGCGAGCGTGCTAATCGCTCAGCCACCGTGGCCCCATATTTGGTTGAGTAAACAATACTTGAGAAGCAGCAAAATTAATTTTGTTCATATAAAATATATATATTTGAATAAACCAAACCTTTGGGCCAAAATAAATTACACTGTCAACATAATATTTTGTTGCATCAATGTAAGTTTTTTTTTAAATGATTAAAATAACAGTTCCTCTCACTTCTGGCATAATCAGCCTTGTACAAATATGAACACGTATTGTTAAACATTACTCCGATGTTCGATAGAGGTTTATATATTTATCGCTGTATAAATAAACAGTTTATTGGCGATGTATCTAACAGCACTAATACAGGAAGCGAGACGATACTGCGCCTTATCGCTAAGACGTTACATCAATGTGGCGAGAATCTGAGAAGCCAAAGCAGCGATGATTGGAGGCTGGTACACCTACGTTTCTTTGGGACGTCTTCGTATAATCCGCAATGATAAGCCGCTATTGCATCCTTCAACGTTTCAGTACGGTATCACACACGCTGTATCACTCTCTTATTGCGGTGTACATTCGTGTTTTATGTGCATATGTGTACGATGTAGACGGTACTTCTGCACAATGGAAGGGGCTATTAGGATGTTGTGGGCAGGGCTTAGCACGATGGCATGTCTGAACGCGCCACCACACATAGAAGTTTAAGAGGCCAGCGGGCAGAGGATGTGAGAAATAGGGACGATGTTGCCTAACCCCGGAGTCAGTGATGACAACAGAAATCACCCCCACCGGACTAGGGACCAGGGCTCGTTGGCACGATGGTATGGGGTTACAAGACAGCGTGACTATTCGAGGGTTGTCTGTTCTCACCGCGATCTCGACCAGTGAATATGTTCCAGAGAGGACGACGTATTTGCCGCCGTAGTACGCCAGGTAATTAGTCTTCGGCAGCATACGAGGTGGAAAACACAAATCTAAAAATTAACAATAAAGTATGGCTTTGTAATTATAAAACTTTAAATAATTTTGTCTCCTTAGAAGTTGTTAAAAGATTATAATTACTATAGACCCAAAAACATTATTGAAGAATAACTAAATGTTTAAAAAAAATTAACCTTTATTATATTAATTGAATTAAGTTTCTTGAGACATTGTCTACAGCCACATTTTAGGCATAAATTTTACCAAATATGTTAGGAAAAATTTATAAAAATGTTCATAACCCAGGAGCCTTATCGTTTTTGATAGGTCCCATTACACTCACTTCTAGGTGAATGGGTGGTGTTTTTAATTACTTCACTTGAATGTCTATTTTTTCCTTTATATTTGCAGCCAGTAGGTTTTTGTTGCGATCATTTAGTATATAAAGGTTATTTCTCCAGGACTTTTTTTCCTCAAATAAATGCATTAGGCATTACACCTAGAGAAAGTATCTGGGTTAAGTTAGTTTACATTAAGGCATTACACCTAGAGAAACTATCTGGGTTAAGTTAGTTTACATTAAGGCATTACACCCAGAGAAACTATCTGGGTTAAGTTAGTTTACATTAAGGCATTACACCTAGAGAAACTATCTGGGTTAAGTTAGTTTACATTACACCTAGAGAAACTATCTGGGTTAAGTTAGTTTACATTACACCTAGAGAAACTATCTGGGTTAAGTTAGTTTACATTACACCTAGAGAAACTATCTGGGTTAAGTTAGTTTACATTAAGGCATTACACCTAGAGTAACTATCTGGGTTAAGTTAGTTTACATTAAGTTGGATATAGTGAGGGATACTAATACGTATTCAGTATCACTTTTGAACAATATTCTTAATTTCCATAAATTATAACAATATAATTCATGGAACAGAAGACTATACGGTAATGCAAAGTACATTCAAACTTCTTTTTGCACATAGAATAATGACACATTTTTTGCACTGTAATTAATATTCATTAGTTTACCTTAAAACATAATACAAGCAAACTTCTGACTCGTTAATATAACGTCACAGCGATATGATCGAGACAGCACTACGAGTGAGCGAGTGAAGAGATTCTGGCGGCTCTTAACATCTAGGTCTTGAGAGCCGATGAGGATAACGTAGGTGAGTATGGAGCAGCACCGGAATGAATAGGTGGGGGAAACGGGAGATCCTCGAGAAAACTCGCCAACCAGCGGTATCGTCCGGCTTGATTCCTACATGCGAAAATCCTGCTGCGACCCCGCCCGGAATCGAACTTGATTCACCAGGGAAGAAGGAGGTTAGTCTAACCACTAAACCACCGCGGCCCCATGACAGCACTAGGAAGTTGGCAGACTGACCCTGCAGATTGGCAGGGGAATCGAGCCGGAAGTGCAGGCCAGGACGTCTGGGTCCTTCCTTACACGACTCTCCGGGAAGCTCGGCGGTAGTCGCAACTGTGTGTGGGTAAACGCCTTTTCGTACGTACATACGCCTACTTCATTTTCTTCTGTACATATGTATATACCTATAATTAAGAGTAACATTTCTGTAATATATCTGTTCCTCTAGTGTATCCATAATGCCACGTATTGTACATATCAACTTAACCAATATTGTATGCTGTATTCAGTGTTATGTAACTCGTTCTAAAGCAAATATTCCTCTATCTTTCGTTTAGGGGTATCTTCACTCCACCCTAGCATGTAAAGTGTTCTGTATATGCATCAATATGTTTATCTTATATAAATTCGTATTTGTGTTTTATATACACTGGCTTTTTTAAAATTTCCCAGTAATTGTATAAAATATGAAGTAACTATTATATCTAACAGTAAGCATAATTAATTTATTTAAACGTGCGAGAGCCCGATGGGCTGGAACACGTATTTCGTCATATGCCTGAGAGGAATAAAATTCTTGCATTGTAAAATTGATAATCAACAAACTTAAAAAAATTACCAAGTCGTCGCTGCCGCCCCCTCCCCCACAAACCCTTGCTCTCGTCGGGTCCGTAGTCACAAGCCACAGACCAAAGTCTCTCCTCACACTTGCACCTGCCTGCTACTTATGCAAATCTCCAGCGTCGAGGGGCGCCTCGCACCCTACATCTAGCCGTTGCTGGCGACCCCCCTTCTCCCCTTCACAACCGCGAATATCCCCTCATCTCTTACCATGACGACTCCCACACCGGCTAGTTGTAAAACTTGCCGCTGATAACGTGCGGGACCATGCAGGAGTTTGGGAACTTATTTGCGGTTTCGGCGAAAATGTCTGGCGCCTCACCCCCTTTCTGCAGTCCAGAACCTTGCCCCAACTCTCCCGAGGATTTGCTCCAGATAATGAAATTTCGTCGCCATCACTGCAAGTCGCTCATATCAAGTTTTTCATCTTTCGCCGGGCGAAAATCCACTCGCCGGAGTTGCATACCGACTACAGCCTTGTGTGACCACAAGTACACTCCACTTAGTCTAAATTCACTTGGTCTAAAAATGTTTCAGAACAGCCATTTAGGCTCAAGATATTTAGACTGAAGTCACTTGGCTGAGAATTATTTGGCCTGGTCACTTGACTTAAAATTACTTTGCCTAAAATAGCCATTTTTTAAATACTTTACTACAGAACCTTCGCATAAAATTAATTGGCCGAAAGTCACTTCAAATCATCTCACTTGTCCTTAATTTATTTATCCTAAAGTCACTTGTCCTAATTATATTTGCTCTAAAGTCACATGGCATAGTCACTTGACCCGAAATTATTTCGCCTGAAGCCACTAGGTATTCCTAAAAATATTGAACCCTATTTAGGACCAGCCCTTAGCCGAGTACTCATCCAGTTGGAGGTACCTTTGCTTAGTGGCGGCATTACTTGGCGGCATCTCTCGGCGGAAAACACAACTTTGTGTTAATTGGCCCGCTTTTATAATCTCTTGTTGGTCGAGTCGTAAAGCTGATTGTTTCAACGTCACATATCCCCAGGAAAATAGTCTCGTCCAAAGTAAGGTAAAACATTCAAGGTATTTTTTATTGCTCACGTAAGAGTAAAAACTACACAACAATTTTACGGGCTAGTTACCGAAGGAAAGATAAGCTCCGCTGAATGCGTGTCTACGTGGGTGTATTCTTCTAATAAACCCGCACATTTACAATTGTATTGTAGCACTGCATATACAGGCTGCTCGGAAATTCCCCTTACAAACTCCTGGGAATTGTAGAGGGGACTGAGTAGACTATCTTATGAATAGGAACCCATGTCCGGGCAGGTACCGTTACCGTACTACGGCCATTTCAAATCAGGTGTTACACTCGTCCACTTCCGCTGAGGGAAAGAGCAATGTCTCGGATGTGCCTGTGTTGGTATGCAACCCGGTAGGCAGTACATTACTTCAGACTATCACCTGATGGCACGCGACGTCTACCCTGCCTCGAGCTCCATTGCACGCGGCTTTGTGTCTCCGATTAACATGGTTGAGTACACGTTTACGGAATACACAGACATGATCCTTGTGTATGGCGCAGCTGAAGGTAGTGGGATAGCAGCTCTTCGCCTGTATCAAGAGCGTTATCCACAACGTGCGAGATCATCACATTCCCTTGCTGCCACAGTCACGCAATGGCCTCGAGAACAAGGTACCTTCACCGCCAACAGGAACGACTGTGGTTCTCCAAAGAGACGCCGCACTCCCGAATTGGAAGAGGCTGTACTGCATCACATTGGACAGAGATCGTCAGCGAGTACGTGTGCAATGGAGCTCGAGACAGGGTAGACGTCGCGTGCCATCAGGAGATTGTCTGAAGTAATGTACTGCCTACCGGGTTGCATACCAACACAGGCACATCCGAGACATTGCTCTTTCCCTCAGAGGAAGTGGACGAGTGGTACACGTGGTTTGAAATGGCCGTAGTACGGTAACGGTACGTTTCCGGACATGGGTTCCTATTGAAAAATATAGTCTACTCAGTCCCCTCTACAAGTCCAAGAAGTTTGTATGGGAAATTTCCGAGCCAACTGTATAAATCATTCGCATCATATGCCGGGAGCTACAAAACCGATCTTTACGAAGAATGCACAAAATAATTATACATGACTAATCAAGAAAGAATGGTATTTTACTGTACCACGTACTTCGTTCTAAATGACAGCCATACAAATATTTTGGATTATTATTCTGTGTTATACCGAATCATTCCACTTACTATGCCAACCAAAAATTATAAAACAGCGCACTCTATGGCAAACATTTGATATGCTAACACGCAACTTGTTTTGTCTAGTAATTTGACAGATACATAGTTCTCTCAGTAGAACTTAGTTATTAAACGGGGACTATACAATCCGACAGTCAATTCATCAATTTCAAAATAGCGACCGTTAATATATAGTGTTAGTATTTCATATAAAAACATTTTAGTAATTTCATTTAGAGCTAGTATTCTTGCAGTAACTACAACAAACATTCAATATGACAATACACGACATTCGTCCACCATTGTTAATATTGAGCCGTTTATAAAATAGAAGACTTTAATTGGTTCCTTACGAATTACTTAACTTCTTCCAATAAAATATTGCTCGCTTACAAATAACTCTACGGTAGGTCACCTAATCTGATAAACTTAACTGTATTAGTCACGTGATTTTAAAATTGCAAGAAAATTAATATTTAAATATATTACTCCGTATTTACTGAAATATACTTTTTGTTTACATTTACACAAGAATTGGTACCTAATGCGAAAATTAAATACGTTTTTCACATACTCTTTCTCCATCATATATAAGATAATATCACATTGAAAAATAAAGTCATTACTTCTTTTACCACAACAGCCAACTAAAACCATAAAATGTGTTGCATAAGTATTGATTTGGTATAACACTTAAATTGTATTGCTGTAGCAGATTATTTAGCACTTATTGTAAAAATTGTGGTTTAACAAACAGTTTAATTAAGTTTGACGTATCTTCCGAGTAATCAGACATATTTTAACCAAACTTTTTAGATTGGCAGTATCTTGGCAAATATTATATAAATCCACATATCCGTTGCCGCTTTACTTTGCCATATTTTAATATAGCGCCACCTGTAGTATAAATATTAGATTGGTAAAATATTTCGTGGTCTCTCAAACAATCCCAATAAATTCGGCAATCGAAGATTGTTTTACAGTCCACCTGAATGTAATATTTTTTTTTAGACATTTCTTCTCTAAATTGTTCGATAGCTACCTTTTTAAATTTGAATTTATCTTACATTCTCGTAAACATTGTATATATTTCAATCCGAATTGTTATATCGGCAGATATTATTGGGTACACAGTGTTAGTTAATAATATTTTATACTGCTGTTAGAAATACAATGTCACTTGCAAAAGTAAATTTCACTAAGAATCTGTAACTTCTCAAGCGTGTCTCACATTTTCTTGCAAATAGCAATTTGGGAGGATACACAAGTTATTTCTTTATTCTCCTTTCTTTCAGAATTATGTGCATACAGTGGTAACGTTACAACACTATATAATACTTGAAACCCTGTAACCAATTTAAAACAAACTTGAATGGCAGAAGTGACTACTGCATGCATTAGTTCACTAAGTAATGGGATAAAACGCCCGCTATTTTTGAAGCTACTTAAAGCTAAAAAACTTTACGAAGCCTACTGCACATCACATAAATATTTATATATTTTAAAAACAGATTGTCGTTAACTTCAAATCCAACGGAAAATTCCTTACACTCAGTATAATTATAATTTTTTGTAATTTTCAACATTTTGCTGTTTTTAGTTACATAAGTAATTTCTTATTTTCGTGCAAATAAAACTGTTCCCCTTGTGCTAATCTAATAAACATTTTTATTTTTGCGAAATGAGAAAATTTAAAGGCGGGAAACTTGGGTTTCTGGATTTTAACTCTGAGTTCTTCGTTACACTAGGACCACTCTCAGATGAAAATTACACTGAATTTGCGGTAATAGCGAATATTAACACGTACGTGCTGGAACTTAAATGATTGAAAGTTGCTTTGAAGCTGCGATACAGACGTGAGTGAAGATACGACACGCATTTCAGCTCGAGGCGGCTCGCATAATTATTCTGAGTAGAAACTCGAATTTCCGAGCAACTCTTTTGACTCGCATATGGAAGGTCGTGTGCTCGAGATCGATTCAATAATCTGTAGAAAGTTTAGTTAACGTAATTTCCCAACCACACTCCAAACTACTGTTGGTAAATATGGCTACTGCAATACAATACTTCAGTAAACTGTACCACCTACAATGGAATCATACTTGAAAGCCAAGACAAACACTGTAATACATTTCACCTGAAACGCAGAAAATCATACAATCAGAGATATCATTTTTAAAACCCGAATATTTTCATTATTAAGATATTGTAACATTGCGAAGATTTTAACTTAATGTTTGAAATGAAGTTACCCAGCGAGGTCTTGAGAGCCGGTGAGGGTGAAGTGAGATGAAAATGGAGCAGCGCAGGGATGAATACTGCAGAACCATAAACTAAATGTTTCTTCCATGCACAGTTTTGTCTTAATAATGTAGAGAAAAATTTCAATTTAATCATCTTTTAATATACTCAAATTTAAGAATATACGCATTAGTAATATATTTACGGTACTAAGAATTTTGCAGCTCTACGTATTACGTGCTTCAATAAAGCGATGTGGTCAATAGTTGTGTTAATTCTACTCATGGCAGAAGAATAGAAAATTGAAAGTTAAGTAAATCACAAGCAACGCTTTCAATGGTTAATTAAACGCGAATTACCTACAGCGAATAGCACTTAAGAATGGAATAAAGTAGAGATTATTAATACGTGTCAAAAACCCGGACATTTTTACCATCGCGAAAAATCCAGTCGGACGCAAAAAAAATCGCTTATAAAGTACATACCACCATTTTTCCGGACATCAGGTAATTCTAGTCACAATGCACCCTAAAGTAGATGTAAAATGCATGTCTTGGCGCAGCACACTTTTTGAGGTTATCTCTTCTTAAATTACAACAAAAAATACAGTACACTAAATAGGGTTATTTCGTCTAAAAGTACAGGAAAAAGTTAAAAATTCAATATCCCACATTCGATTTTAAAAAATCGTGAAAATCATGTATATTAAAGCCAAAATCAATGTATTTAAGGGTTAAATATACGCTCTAAGAGCTTTTAAAAAGGAGCTCTCAAAAACAAGCAATTTTATGAAAAATTAAACAAGAAATTGGTAGCAGTTTTTCAAAAATTAGCGTGCAGGATTTGACACAGGAAAAACAAGCAAAATTATGCAAAAATCAAGCGAATTTAAGGCTAAAACAAGCAAATCAGATGAAGTACTAAAAAAGATACACACTAATAGAATTCATAAATTAAAGAAAAATCTTAAGCATAGCCATTACTGAATCCATAATCCCAAACCATCACTACAATCCAAAACATAAACATCGTCTTTAAACTTAGAAAATGTATCTGATCTGAGATCAGTTTTATTGATTTTTAAAACAACTGTGAAATGTACAAGGTCCAATTTTTTATCAGTTTATAATTTCATATCCAATATCCCAAACTTCCAAAAATTCTATAGTTTGATCCATTTATAATATTAAAAATTTATATGTTTTATAAAAGTGGAAACATGAGAAAATTTCAATTAGAATTAATTGTTCTATTCGATCAACTAATTCATCTAAATTAATAAAAATTCATAAAACTTTTAAATGCGACCACTCAACTATGAGTCTTAAACATTGTATTAAAATATCGAAGCATTTTGTTGATTTTTCCATTTAATAAATTTAAATTTTATAAATCTTCAGTAATATTTTCTTTCAAATAATCATAAGTAAGGTTACTTTTGCTAATTAAAACAACATTACAAATTGTACCAGCTTCGGGCTTCTTATTAAAATCAGCAATAATTTTTTGTGTTTGTTTTTTCTTTAACTACAGTAGTTTTTCTATATGAACAATCTATAACATATAAGTGTATTCGCCCCCAAAATGAATAATAATTGAAATCACCTTCTAAGTTTACAGTTGGTTTATAATAAAGTTCATTATTTAAATATGTTGAATTTAAATTTGTTCTTGAGTTTCTAAAATCAATATAAGCCAGATACATTTCCATACAAATATTATTTTAAATATCTAGATTCTAATTTTCTTTTGGAAATATTTCTTTTCTCTCATTTTTAACTAAAATGATTTTTATGTCACAATGATCAAACGTAGAAGAATGTTTATACTGTTGAGGATTATTTTTTTCTATTTATTTGAAAGCCAACGATCACAAAAACAGGCATATTAAATTGTAAATTATTAAACTGATCTTTATATAAAAAAACTAAAAATAGTTTATTCATTAGAAACGTCTTTTTCTAAAAAATTGCTAATAATAAAGAATTAGAGGAATTTTAGGATCTTTATATATTTTTCCTTCAATTGCATTGCTGTGTTAGGCTCATATTCAACAACTGGCCACATAGTTTCTAACTCTGAATAAAAATTCTACCCGGATCGTGACAGTGTCTCTGAACAGCACCTTGAGCATTCTTAGTTTCACAAAGATATTGTTACAATTTCTCTCTCTTTCTATCTCTAAATTAAGTGGACCATACCAAGTTCGTTAAGGGATGGCGGTATTAACCAAATAAAACAATTAATTATAATTTCCTTATTTCATTTACTATAACTACAGCAAAATTCTTTGAACTCAAATTCTCACAATAAATTTAAATCACATACTGTTCACAATCGGCAGAAATTAATTAAATTTACTAATTACGACAAAGAAATCAAATAAATTAAATAATTAAAGATCAATCACAATAGACAGTGTATCAACCTATTCAATTATTTTACGATTTATGAGTCCATATTTTGACATTTCGAATATTTTACAATAAATCCGTATTACACTTGCAATCAGTCCCACCTCAGTTCAGTCCACGTCCCGCCAGTCGCAATGTTCTAGAGTCCTCCAAGCGCCCTCACGCACAGTAGGCCCCACTCGTCGGTTTCACACCCTCTCGTCCATTCAAGCCACGAACACCTCACTTGCCGTCGTCCCGCAATCTCCAGTCGTCGTCCACACTTTACTTCGCTCGCGCACACTCGCCAGACGGCCTCCATCAAAAACTGCCGGCCGCTGGGTTGCGGCAGTATATATAGTGTCTTCGACCGCCACCTAGAATCTTTCCCAACTCGCGTGATGCATCGCGGAGGGCCGAGGTGACAGCCAGTATCACAAGAACATTCTTGCGTCGTCGCTAAACGTATCGGAAACTCTAGCAGGCGAGAGGATGTATTTGACTCCAGCAAGTCTCGCCACTGTTGGCATACACGGGATTCTCAGAAGGGGAGGAAATAGCCACGAGCGCATCGTTCCAGTAAGAGAGGAGGGCGATGTGGGTCTCTGATTACGGAGTGGGGCCATTGAGTCGGCGCCAGCTGCTGCACATAACACTGTCCCCTCCTTAAGTCTGTTCGTCCCAAACAGACTCTACAGAATTAGGACCTACATATAGCTCCAGTCTGTCGATAAGGATAACATTAGGCTTTACCCGAGAGCCCTGTCGGCAAATCCTGTAGACCACATCATTTATCCACTTCAAGATCCTTTATGTGGCTTCCCAAGATTTCTGTAGCTTCGGGCAATATCCCTTCTTCCTGTGAGGGTGTTACAACCTCACCAGCTGTCCTTCTTGAAAAGTATCCTCAAGTTTTCTTCGGTCATATCGTGTTTAAATTCTGTCACTGTTAATGTTAAGGTGCCTCTGGGCAAACTTATGAATGTCGGTTCACTTCTGACGTAACATAATATCATCCACTGGACTTCCGAACAGCAGGTCACCAGGTAGGCGGAGCTCTCTCCCAGACAACATCCTTGAAGGTGTTACCCTTCTGGACTCGTGGACCGCCGAGCAATATGCGAGAAGAAATAAGGGTACCTTAGAGTCTCAATCCCTCTGATTGTCTTCTACGAAAATAGCCAGATATTCTTCCAGGGTACGATTTAGCCTCTCAATCATTCCCTCCGTCTGAGGGTGTAATACTGTGGTTCGGGTTTTCTTCATTCCTAAAATCCTTGTTACTTCTTGGAAAAGAGTTGCTTCAAAATTTCGTCCTTAGTCCGAATGAAGCTCCAATGGTACTTAAAACCTGGAGAAAACATGCTCGACAAGTGCATCAGCTACTATGCCTGCCTCTTGGTTTGGAACCAGTATGACCTCGGGCCACTTTGTGAAATAGTTTTGTTCTACCAGAAGGTATATATTTTCCCTCTCAGTGATTGGTAGCAGTCCGAGAATGTCAACTGCCATCTTCTCGAATAGGGCCCCAACATTGTACTTCCTTGCAGTACTTGAATCACAGAAACGACACCACTTCTCAACATCCTGCCGACAATGCAGCCAATAGAATCCCATTCGGACTCTGTCAAGTGTCTTATTTACACCGAAGTGACGACCTGCTGCTGTGTGTGTAGTTCTCTTAGCACTTCTGGAATTCGGCAGTGTGGTAGCACCAATTGTAATTGACTCTGTCTCCCATCATTACTTTTCCAATTCCTTTAAAGCACAACATTCTTTGTAACAAGCGAATTCCACGGTATCCAGTATGCCTGGACTGTCATGCCAAGTTTAGATATTTCTTCCCATCTCGGTCGGTGCCCAGTTTCCTTCAAATCCAATAAGGGACGCAAGGTGGGGTCAGTTAGCTGATCATGTCTTATGTCTTTTTCATCCCATGTAGAAGATCCACCACCAGATACTGTGCCTTGAATACTTGTCCTCTTTGCTTTCCATCATAAACCAACCTTCTCCTGCTGGTGTTCACAATGACGACATAATAGTTCGCATGGTCTCCTGGAGAGTGCATCTACATTGCTGTGAAGGCATCTAGGCCTGTGGTGTATTTTAAAGTCATATACTTGCAGGTGCTCTATCCACCGGGCTATTTAACCTCCGGGGTTCTTGAAATTTAGTAGACAGCATAATGTAGCATGATCAATTCTTAGGATGAAATGTTTGCCATAAAGATATGGATTAAAATGTGCAATCGCCTTCACCACTGCCAAAAGCTCCCTGCGTGTCACACAGTAGTTCCTCTCGGGCTTGTGTAGCACCTTACTGAAGTATTCCAATGGCTGCTCTTTTCCATCCTGGATCTCAGATAACACAGCCCCGATTCCAACATCACTAGCATCAGTATCCAGAATAAATTCACCCTCTCTACTCGGGAAGCCCAGTACTGTGGAAGATACCAGAATTTTCTTTACTCTATTGAAAGCAATTTCGCACTCTGGGGTCCAACAAAATTTTCTTTTTGCCTCAGTCAATTCATGCAGAGGTTTGGCGAATGTGGCGAACCCAGGCACAAATCGACAGTAGTAGGCACTTAAGCCCAGAAAACTTCGAATTTCAGTTTTATCCTTTTGTAGAGGCCAGTCTCTTATTGCTCAGGTCTTCTCAGGGTCTGTTTCAATCCCATGGGCAGACACAACGTGGCCCAAGAAATTAATTTTCGTTTGTAAAAGGTGGCATTTCTTGGGAACCAATTTCAGATTGACCCCAGTCACTTTCTGAAACACAGAATCTAAGCATCACAGTTGCTCTTCAAAAGTTTTACCTGTCACCACAATGTCGTCTAAGTACAGCTGACAAATCTCTAAGGGAAGAACTTTCTCCATTAGTCGTTAGAAGGTGGCAGGGGCATTGCCTAGCCCAAAGGGCATAACCTTGAATTGCCAGGTTCCTTTCCCTTGGACACAAAAGGCAGTCTTTTCCTTGTCTTCCCGGACCACCTCGCACTGCCAATACCCGCTCTTCATGTCTAGAGCCCAAACCACTGTGAACCTGTTAGTCTATTCAGGATGTCGTCTATCCTAGGGAGTGGATAGGAATCTTTCTTGGTCACATTATTAAGTTGATGATAATCAACACAAAATCTAATAGAGCCATCTTTCTCTTTTACAAGCACAATGGGAGAAGACCATGGACTGACTGATCGTTCTATCACATCTAAATCCTTCATATGCAACATTAGTTCTGCCAAGGTCATTGGGCTCGCATGAGAAAGCACCTCTATTTCTCTGTAGCAATTCTGAAACTGCGCTCTACTGATGCCAGTTGAGGTTTTATTTTGTTCTTGTCAGCAGTTCCCCTAGAGCATCTGGAAGAGGACATTCATTAGGTTGTGACAGTGAAGCTTCTGGAACATTTGGAAGTACCTGTGACACCTGCTTGCAAAAACCCTATTGTGGCCCCCTCTTCAAGGCGGATAGCACTGTCAGACAAATTAATCATCCAAAGAGGTAAACTGTCCGATTTTGAAGAAATCAATGTCCTGGCTGCAATGACACCATCGAGTAAAATGCCACCTTCTTGGGCTGGTTCTATTATGCCCAATCGCTTGACAAATTCTCCCTGGCATCTGCCTGAAATAATAACTTCGCTAAAAGAAGGGAGCACAGTTGACTGATTATACACTCCTAGGCAGCTCATTGGCGAATATAAATCTCGTCGTATTGACAATACCAATTCGGTATTACCTACACGTAACACCCCTAGTAGAATATCAATACAGCATCACATCTTACATAATACATCAAGACCCAAAATGTATTCGTCCTGTATTTCTGCTATGTATATAACATGCTCTATCTCAAGGTTACCAAGCTGTAAGAGTACCATTCTCTTGCCTTTGACTGGTGTGGTCTCGCCCATTACTGTAGTTAAATAGCAGTGAACCATGCTATTATCGGATTATTGCTGGAGGGAAGGCCCAAGAATGTCGGGTCTTACCACTGTTATGGTCGCTCCTGTGTCAACGACCATCTGTCAAGAAACATCATATAGTCTCCCCTCCACAAATATGGCACTGAAGTCTGGTTTCATTGCACACACCTGCAAAATAATTTGGGCCTTCCTCAGCAATCACCGATATTTGCCCCTCAAGACCAGTGTTTACAAGTTTCCCGAAGATATTGCACTCTCGCCTGCCCCTTGGTGCCTGCTCCCTGGCTGTTGCTGCTGCTGCTTCTGCTGAGGACAGTTGGCTCTCAGGTGCCCCGGATGTCGATACGTCCAACATTCCGATTGTTTGGGTGGGGAACGGCAAGTCTCCGTGGTGTGCACCCTGGAGGCGATGTCCCTGGTGGTCGTCTGCAAGTCCTTCAACGTCCCCTTGATGCTGTCGTCCACCCCTTCATCAACAATTACTGCCCGCACTGGATGTCGTGGCACTGATGAATGCCATGCTGACTCCACTTTCAGTGCTCGGGCCAAGGCATCCTGCATGGTGTGAGGCACAGTTAACCTCACAGCTTGCCACATGTCGGTGTCAGTACCGGTGATGACATCTCGTGCCTCTTCCGAGCATCCCTCCAGTGAAAGGTGCGACAGCCTTACGATGTCCTACCACAGCTCCTGTAGTGGTTCGCCGGGTCGCTGAATGCGGCTTCGCATTTGGGCATGGTGGGCGTGTCGCAGCTACCGGTCGCCAAATCGCAGCTCCAAAGCCGACACCAGTGTGGAGTATTCTAGACGATTACATACTGGCAGCGATTGCAGTGTGCTCAATGCTGGTACCCTGAGTACAGCTGCCAGGTAGTACTCCCGCTGCTCTTCAGTCCAGCCATTCAGGGTGACCACGTTCTCGAATTGGTGCCGGTACTCGCGCCAAGGTGTCTCTCCATCGTAGGGGGTGGGCTTAATTGTGACGCCTTTACCCACCCATAGCTGGGGTGTTCCCAAACTGCTGAGCTGCTGCTCCTCCCCTGCGATGGCTGCACTGGTGGCGACCTCTACCGTCTTCTCAGTGGTGACGAAACTCGGCTCCTCTACTGCCCCTGCATATCGTCACCCCTGCTGCTGCAAGTACTCCTGCCATTCCTTCTTAAGGGCTCTCACCTTTTTGTCCACTTTACACTAGACACTGTCCAACTTTTCGTTGACACTGTCCATTCTCTCGCTCACATTGTCAATTGTCAATTTTCTTGTTCACACAGTCTACATTATTGTTCACCAACTCGCTCACTCCTATTTTTCTGTCCACATTCTTATTCATACTGTATATTTCATATCTACACCGTCTATTTTCCTATCTACTAGCTGACTAACACTATTAACAGATTCGCTAACACTAGCTATTTTACTGTTTACATTTTCTTTTACATTACTAATTTGGCCGCTTAGTCCTTCAATTAAAGTCTTCCGATATTTTCCTAGTTAGCATTCAAAACATTCAAAACAATTCCTCGGTTAAGTGCGCTCAAATATTGTAATATTTACAAATACTAATTACAATATTTTATTATTTTATCTTTATAAAATGCCTTCACCCCCTTCTGACACCAGTGTTACAATTTCTCTCCCTAGAAATTAAGTGGACTATACTAAGTTCGTTAAGGGATGGAGGTATTAATCAAACAAAAGAATTAATTATAATATCCTTATTTTATTTCCAATAACTACCGCAAAAATCTCTGAACTCAAATTCTCACAATAAATCGAAATCACTTACTGTTCACAATTGACACCAATTAATAAAATTTACTAAGTACGACAAAAAATCAATGAAATTAAATAATTAAAGATCAATCACAATAGACAGTGTATCAACCTATTCAATAATTTTACAATTTATGCATCCATATTTTGACAGTTCGAATATTTACAATAAATTCAGTATTACGCTTCCATTCAGTCATACCTTAGTTCATTCCATGTCCTGCCATTCGCAATTTTCTAGAGTCCTCCAAGCGCTCTCACGCACAGTAGGCTTCACTCGTCGGTTTCACATCCTCTCGTCCATTCAAGCAACGAACTCCTCATTTGCCGTCGTCCTGCAATCTCCCGTCGTCGTCCACACTTTATTCGATCGCGCGCACTCGCCAGACGGCCTCCGTCAAAGACTACCTGCCGCTGGGTTAAGGCAGTATATGTAGTGTCTTAGGCCACCACCTAGATCTACCCGAACTCACATGATGCGTCTCACGGGACCGAGGTGCCAGCCAGTCTCACCAGAACATTCTTGCGTAGTCGCTAAACGTATCGGAAACTCCAGCAGGCGAGAGGAGGTCTGTGACGCCAGCAAGTCTCGCCACTGTTGACATACACTGGATTTTCAGAAAAGGGGGGAGACAGCTATTGGCGTGTCGTTCCAGGGAGAGGGGAGGACGAGGTGGGTCTCCGATTACGGCGCGGGCTAACTGAGTTGGCGCGAGCTGTAGCACGTAACAATATATACAATTATTATCGGACGAATTACGAATAAAAGTAATTTTATAACCACCTTTCCAATCAATTCCATGTTTATTATTAATAAAACCAAACAGACATCTAAGTGATACATTATTTCATTTGGTTGCTGGCTAAGAAACTGATTTTTGACATACCTATTATCAACATCAGCAAATTCTAAATAATGTTGTTCACCTGGTGATCTTAATTAGTCATTAATTATTGTAGAAGTTATACTAGTATTAATAACAACTTCAATAATTTTACCATGTTTTGAGATTTATACCATAGAAAACTGAAAAGGAAATACATTTGTACAATCTTCTACAGTATCTATTTTTCGTATTTTGCATCATCACCCAGTTTATCTGTCTTTAGTATAGTAAATCGCTCATAAACATATGCATAATTTGGAAAAGATAAGTCATATCCTATTAGAATATCAAATTCTATCCTATTATTGTAAACATTAAAATTTTTACTTCTTTGATCATTTGGAGGAAAAGTTTGTCTCTCAAAGCTCTGAATAATTTTATGACTCATTTATATGTAAAAATATTATATATAAATGGAAGAATCAAAAGTAGTTCATCGAGTTAAATTACTCATTGATAAGTATAAAAATTTTAAAAAATAAAATGGAAAAGAATATGTAGTAAATAAGATGAAAGAACAACCATTAATTGACGAATTATATAACATGTTAAAAAAATAGAAAAAGTGAGTGAAGTAAAAAAAAATTAATAAAAACATCAGTTCCAGTAGCAGCAAAAATTTAGGTTATCCACCAACTCTAGAAGGAACATCATCTGAAAAAATAATTATTTGCAGATCCTGACGAGAAATTAGGAATTGTACTATTAAAAAATGTGCCACCTATAGCGGACTTTTCTACTATAAAATTAGAAAGATATATATGTCTGAAAATAATAATGTTATAAATAAAAAATTGGTTTTTCGAGGAGTTAGTCAAGATTTTGAAATTGGTGATACAAAAGAAAAAATAGATGGTGAATTTTTATTTGTCAAAGATAAATAATATGTATCAACAGAAGGTCTTATTAATTTGTTAACAAAAAGTACCTACGAAAAACTCGAAGGTAATATCAATAATGATACATTCAAAATTACAAAGATATTATTTTAGCAACCAATGCTATATTTCAAAAATAGATTCTTATTAAGAAAAGGAATCCAACATCAAGTAGCAATACTAAGTATATTGAGATAATTAGTCCAATATATGAAGAATCTATAAAAAAAACTCACAGTCAAAATCATTTCCAAATACACTACAAATTATAATTTCTCCAAGAACTCCCAAATCTGGAGAAGGTATAAAAAATATAATAATTGGCACAAAGAATACATTTGAATGGATAATTTTAGAAAATTATTTGATAGATTATTAGTTATTCAAGGCGAAGAAAATGCTGGAAATATTAGTGTTTACAATGAAAAAGTGAGCGAAATGAATATGTCATGCCATAAATTTTCTGAATTTGTTATAAATAATCCAAAAGGTATATCATATCTAATACGAGTTTTAAATGTTATTCCACATTCATTTTGGAATTCAGAACATCATGGCAAAGGCATTATAAACTGCGCATTAAGCAATTTAAATTTTCCCGAATTACATTTGCCCGGTCATAATTAATGTGGTCCATTTACAAAATTAAAAGAAAGATTCGAAAGAGGTGTTAAAGGAGGAAACAAATTATATGAATCATGCAAATATCATGATATTGCTTATAGAGATCATAAATATTTAGAATCTAGACATGATGCAGAAAAAAATTTAAAAAAGAAGCAAAATAATATATGTTAGATAAATATACTCCAATTGGTGAATAAATTGCTTCTCCTGCTGTTGCCTCAACTATGTTTCCAATAAGAAAATTATGTTGGGTCCTTGAAATGTTTTATCAAATGTATATATGCTATATAAATGAAGATAACTTGCTATAGTCCTTATGACGAATTAAAATTTTGGGTATAGATAATTTTTAACAGATGATCAAATTGCGAGAAAAAAAATAGAAAGAAGGCAAAAATTTCAAATTAACTTTACAATTACCAACAGTTAAAAAAATGGCTAAAGAAAAAACTGGCAATGTTTTAAATCATTGAGGAATTATTTTCATTCTACTCGTCGGTTTAGGAGTGTTTGCTGCTATTTATAGAGCTGTTGAACAAACTAGTAAAAATGAAAAATAATTAGAAGAACAAAAAAATCAAGCAATGGAAAATAAATCAGCAAATATTTTTTTATGAGGGAGGCAAAAAAATTTGAATTTATTACCATTATCTTATATCGATATAAAAATATGTAAAATTATTAAATATAAAAAATGTCAGAAATATTTATATGTTTGACGAACTACAAAATAGAATGCTCAAGAATGAGTGTGCTGTAGTAAATTTTGATATTTAAAAAAATCCAGGAACTCAAATAATTTAGTTAATTATATTTAACACAGTAATGATTATTACAATGACGATCGAGTTCAGAAGTATAATTCTGTTAACTGTGGACATTTATGATTAATTGTTTTACATCTTTTTTCGGGAGAATTTAAGTTTCGCGATATAATTTCTGTGGTATTAAATAACCGATATATTTGGGAAACCATTGTTGAATCTTTAAATAAAAACTTTCATTATTATTGTTGAAGATTTAAAAACATTTGATTTGTAGATGCAAAATGCACTTCGAGTGTTTCTTCTTTACAGTGTGAGTTAAGCACTTGTTTTGTTTTTACAAAACCGCATGTTTCATTTTTTGAACGAAGAATGGTAAAAAAAGGTCAACCTGTAGATAAAACAGATGCGGTCAATAAAACGTGTTTTGATATATACATAAGATTATGTATTTAAAAAAGAAAAGATGTCGATCCAAAATATAAAACTATTGTTTCTGATTATGCTCTAAAAGAAGATATAAATTTACAATTCAATAACACTATCGCTGATTATATAAAACGAATAAAGAATGCAAAACAGACATAAAAAAAGAATCAGATTCAAAATTTAAATTGTTGTTTAATTAAAGAACGATGTTGAATCAAAATACAACACTAGTGTTTCTGATTTAAAAAATTGTGAGACCCTTGTTAACTTAAAAAATGAAAAATGTAAGAAGGAAAGTCTCATATGTTTTATTTAAGTGCAAAGTGGAATAAAACTAATAATTTTTTTCACTTAGAAAATAATTCAATTTTCTTTACTTTTTTGATGAATTGTAATGTTTATGAAATAATTACTGTTAATCCCAATTTATCTCATGATACTGTGACAGTTATTAAGGGATCTCAAAAATAGATAACAGGTAGCCTTTTGATGTTAACATAGCTGATATTTTTACTTTTAAAATAAAAAAAACTAAAATATCTTAATATTATGATGGTTTGATGACTGCAATAGAAATATTCGAAAAATATTTAGATTTAATAATAATTTTACTATTAAATGGATAACACTTGTTGCTTGAAGCGTAAGGTCACAAAAATTATATTATAAAAACTGAAAATAATACAAATGGAAGATTAGTTCAAACAAGAATATGTTGAATATGTAATTATAAAATATCAACATTCTTAAAAAAAATTTTGCTCAATATGAGAGAAGGAATAATGAATGAATTATATAAACTTGGGCAAAAAAAATTGAAGAAGTAAAATAATTTAGTAGGGAATTGGTGGTTTTAGCAAATTGATAGTGTAAATATTAATACTGGTACTTTGAAAGGTATTTCGCATATACATAAAGGTTACAAATATATTAAGACAATTATTGAGGTTTTATTAATTTGATTCGCTGTACCAATTAAAGATAAAGCAACTAAAATTATATGAAACAGTTTAGATTCTCTATTAATTAAAAGAAAACCAAATGATATACAAACTGATAATAGTTCAGAATTTTATAATAAAATATTTAATGAGCTTTTCGGAAAAATATAATATCAACAATTATTCTTCACTTTCTGAATTAAAACTAGTGTTGTTGAAAGATTTACTCGAACTTTAAAAAAATATGATGTTGAAAAATTTTCTTTTAATGGTAATTATAAATGATTAAATATATTCGATGATTTAGTGAAAGAATATAATACTTCAAAACATGGAACTAATGGTATTAAACGAAAGGATTAAAACAAATTATTTGAATATGGGGACTAAATATAAAGTTGGCGATGTCGTCCGTGTGAGCAAACTTAAAAATGTCTTCCAAAAAGGTTATACTGCTAATTGGTCGACAAAACTATTTACTATTTTTAAAGTTTCAAATTATGATGTGCCAACTTACAAATTAAAAGCTATTAATGGAGACGAAATTAAAGCTAATTGTTATGACTACGAAATTATGAAAATTGACTGTACTAATGAATATTTAGTTGAAAAGTTTTAAAAACTAGAGGCAACAAATTTTTGGAAAATAGTTAAGTCTTTATAACTTGCATAACTCATGAATTAATGAAAAAAGCAGTTTGTCCAGCCGATCCGCTTTAGCTGATGCTTTATAAATTTCAAATTTTTTTTATAATTAGACAATCCCAAACATTCAATAATGTAATGCACATTGCATTTGACTGCTGTTTTAATGTTCTTTTTTTATTAATATACAGTTTCAAAAATGCAATAACATAACACATAACATTTAATGGCCATTTTAAAGTTTAAATTAATAAAGCTTTTAATTTTATTTCTATATTTGCCATCATTATTGTATCTATTCAAATGTATAGAAATGAAACTATAATCTTCATTCCAAAACTTTGAACATAAATATTTTAGATTTCTCAAAAGACATGTCCCTGCTGACAAAATCATAAAAACTATGCCTTAAACTAGTTTCATCTTCAAATATAACTAGTGAATATTTTTGCACTCATCTAAAGTAGAAATTTCATCAGTATTATTTAAAAAGGGAGTAATTTTTTCATTTACCTTTTTGGATATTGTATAACAATCTTTCTGAAGTTCAGTATATTTTGGCTTGTTTAAACTTTTAGAACAAACATAAAGTTTATTAAAATTTAACCAACCTGTTTTATAAATAAAATTATTCATCAAATTTGTTTTTTCACTACTGCTTGGGCCAACAATTATTGCATTTATATTATCAGGCAATAATTCACCATTTTTTATATTTTTTTATGCCACTTCAGAAATTAAAATGCCAACCCCCCCCCCCCCCCCCTTTTCCCTCATCAGTCAGTTTTTTTACTTTTATATGTTAATCTTTATATATAAATGGATAAAAATATTTATGCTGACAAGGAAAAGTTCTATTTTAAAGAAAAAATTTATTATGATATAATCCATAGTGAAAAATTGATAGCAATAATCAGTTTTAATACAAAAATTTTAAAACCAAATATAAATATATATTACTATAACAACAATTGAAAAAAAATTGTCCTTTTGTTGATAAAAAGAAGTAATAACTATTCCAAGACGTCAATGTGATATTGAATAGTTAAAGAAATTATAAATTCAATAGATCAATTAAAAAAAATAACTCTGAATTAATAACAGATAATTTTAAAAATAGAATATCTATCAATCTAAATTAGATATCAAACATGATGCTCGAGTATCTGATATTCTTGGTTTTGAAATAATATTATGTATTTAAAAAGACAAAATTTTTGTATGAACTAAATTACAAAATTTTAATCCACTTAAAACAATAATTATTCAACGTAATCTAGTATATGGTAGGTTCATAGAAAAAGTTGACTAATAATTTAAACAGATATAATTGCGAGTTTTCCACCAAAAAATTATGTTTCTTTTTACATTTTATATAATTTATGGGCCTGTTTATCCAGTTTTTTTTTGTAAATTTGATCATGAGAAATTTAGTCATATTCTTTTGGAAATTAGATATGAAAATTACAAACTGATTGATATTGATTGTGCTGATATTGATGTCGTCTTAGAAACTAAAGAAGTTTAAAATATAGTAATATAAAATTAGTTAATAATTATGATTTTTGATATCCATACAGCAGTGCATCTATTTTATATTCTAATATAATTATTTTATCACAAGAACTTAATGCAATTTTATTAACTTCGACTGTATATATATAATGTGTTTCACTCCTTATTAGATTCGTTGTTATATATTATATTTTCTCCTTAAACGAACAATTGTTATAGTCATCAAGTGTAATTCGCTTATTAAGTACACATTTCCCACACCTTTCGATTTAATTTTCTTTATCGTCAATGTTATAAGTAAACATTTTTGATCGTAAACCAACTAATTCTTTAATTATTTTACCATTACATTAATCTTTTATTTTTTTCTAAAACATTTTTTTTCATTTGGATAATAACTTGTATCAGATTATTCTATCACCAACTTAATATCTTCATAAAAATCTTCTGTTTTTATCTTATAAATGTATGAATAGGTATCTTGATAACACGATTCAATTTTCTCACCATATTTTGCTTTTATTATGTTATAATGATAATCATACATTAATATTTCGTTATATATAAAATTGACATCCCCACATTAATTGGTTTATTAAATTTTACATTTGTGTTATTCATAATTATAGCTGCAATATTTTCATTAAATATAGTACTTCTTTTATAATTTGGTTTTCCTAATAATTTTTCACTTTTTTTAGCATACGATACTAGTTTTATATCAACTCTGTTTCTAATATTTTCCATAGTTTTACCAAACACTGAATTATTCATGAGTTCATAAAAATCTTTTTCAAAATCATTTTTAGCATTATTTCTCATTGTTGTGTTTAATCTATATACTTTTTTTTAACCTAGCAGACTGATGAAACATTAATATTATATGAATTTTTGTAATTTTTAATCAATTTTTAAACATGGTTTTAAATAACGACAGTATATTACAATTTTTTTTATGTAAAGTTGTTAATAATTTAGATTTATTTGTTTTGGAACTACATTATTTTCAGGACAAAAAAGTAGATCTTTATGTAAATTATGTAGTTCTTGTTGATAATCTAAATCAACTTCTAATATATAGCCATACTCAGAATTATTCTCCAAATATAATATTTTGTACTCCAGTACTCTAAATCATTTAATGTATAATGAACCCATTTAAAATCACCATATGGTAAATATCGTGACATTGCACAAACATATAAATTACTAGCATCGAGATATGCTAAATAATTTGATTCTTGAATTGGAAAATAATCTTCTAAATATTTGTTATTAGCTTTAACATATCGCTTACAACATTTCGATATTCCACCTCTAATACCTTTTTCTATCGTTAAAATGATATCATATTGTGTAATAAATTTAATGATTGTTTAGTCATTTTAAGCATTGCTTTCCACGATAAACCTGGTGCTATAAAATACAATTTTGGATCTAAATCATAAGATTTTATACATGTGTTTCTAAAATATTTTTGAATGTATCTGCTAACAACATTACATCACTTTTTAAATATAAATAATGGTATTCGCCCAGATTTTTAATATTAAATTGGGTCCATACATGTTTTGCATGATCAAAATCAGTGTCATTTATATCAGATTCATTAAATTTATTGTAAAATTCACCCCTTAGTGGAAGTTCTGTTTCTTCAAATTTTTTCCAACTATCCATATATTCATATGGATAAACCCCTGTTTTAATAACTAAGTCTACATGTTCTTTTGGAAATAGTTTTTGTGTGTGTTTCATTTGATATTTACTTAAATAAGTTTATAATTTAGCTAAACTTTTGGCCATAAATTTAAATGGGCCTATAAATATCATTTTTAAATTTTCTGTGTTTCTCCCAAAAGTTGTAAACATTTCTTCATTATTTGCAATTAATTCTGTATTTTTATCATCATATCCTAGCTCTTTAATAAATAAATGTGCATCATATCCAGCCAAATTATAAAAATTTATTGGAACAAAATTTGGTAATTTTAATTGTAGATTACAATTATTACATACTGGATTAAGGAATTTTCCACTATGTGATCATGATGAGGTACTTTTTTTATTGTCTTTCGTATATTCACTCTCACATACAGCACATTTGTTTGATTTACTATAAAATATTTTTTCTTCCTTTGTTAATGGATTCATTGGTTCAATTTGTGAATATTTTTCACAATTTTCTTCTACTTCTCTTTTTATCGATTATATAAATATTTTATGAGCATTTGGGCTTCGATATACTACTGGAGGCTTATAATCACCATAAATAGATGACATATAATAAAGAAAACCAGATGCTTCGTGTAATCGATATTTCATTGCATATGATTCATCATTCAATTTTAAATCAATGTTATTTACTTGTTCATTAGTAAAATTTATATTTCTTTAAGTGTTTTTATAAAAACCTTTATCTGTATCATCTTATGTTAAAATTGGATATTTCTGATAATGTTAAATTTAATTAATTCTCTTGGATTTGCCTTAACTGTTGATATTTTCTTTAAATATTGATTGAAAATGTGCATATATTGTGAATGGAGCCTTGATTGTATGTTTATAATTTTTGAAAAATATTTCCTTCCCTTTTGAGGGTAAAGTTATTTTAACAGTTTCATTTTTAGAGCAATCTTCAGTATGTTTATTTGATTTTCCTTGAGAATAAAAGAATTGAAGACAAGTATCACATATATAAGTTTTACTTTTATGATTACTTTTTTGTGCAGAAAGCAGTTTCCATAAATCGTTTATCCAATAATAATGCGAATTTTCAACATCTTTAAAATAAAGTAAATTTATGTTTTTCCTTTTTATTCTTTGTGAGTTTTGGTGGATATACTGCATAATTATCTTCAATAGAGTATGTGTTTATAGATGTATCAATTTAATCTTCTATTTTTTGGTATATCATAAATTATAATATTATATTCATATTGATCTATTACTTCATCAATATTAAGCCCCACGTTTTTGTATTTAGATACTCTATGTGAATATTTTTCTACTGGAAACAACACAGGTTTTAATGCCCAAAGAAAACATTTTAAATCGTCATTCTTCACATTTATCCATGCTTTTTTATTTTTTATCACTTCTGGTAGTTCAATATATGATGCAGCATTTAATAGATTATACTTATTTATTGCTAATTGTATTCCAATTATTTTATCTAAAGCCCATCCAGAACCCCTTTTTTGGAAATCAGATACTTGTGTAAGTATTTCTTGTATTACGAATATATAATTTTTTTAAATATCACCAGCATTCAATGCTTTATAATTGGATGATTGGAATGTGAACAATTGTACTTGATTATTTTATTGCTTATGAAAATTAGCATATAATTTAATACTGGTTTTAACAGCTCTAAATATTTTAAGACTATTGTGTATTATATCAAATATATTTATTGCTGAAGTCAAAAAATGAACAGGCTGTACAAATTTTTTTTTCAATGTTATATGGTGATATCCTACTTTTAAAAGCGTTATTGACTATGTTGTTTTTGTTGCTTCTTCTTCTATTTTTTGTTAAAAGAATTATTATATGAATGGAAATAAATCATTTAATTATTTTTTTATTCTCTGGATATAATTCATTGACATCAACGCCAGATAAAGGCAAATTTGTAAAATTATTCTTTGTAATTTTTATCTGCGTTCTTTTTCTCCGCTCGTCTATAACCAGTTGCAGAAAAAAAGGTATAGGAGTTATAATTAGATAGGTTTTCCTTAGTCTATTTATAAATGTTATTTTAGAACATCTAGCAATATATCTCAACTTCCTCGCCCCCTCATAATTCAACTTAGCTGCTATAGCAGCCTCCATTTTTATAGTTGTATTTATAAGAGAAAAAAATTATAAATAAAATGTAAAAAACAAATGTACTGAATAAATTTAAAAAAAATGCTTAAATTACTGGTAAACCGTATTTAACTTCTTGTTATGACGATAATTCTTCGTATAATTACTAAAACATTTTTACGTGTGATTGAATAATTGTCCATACTATTTTTATTAAGAGGAAATAATTTTATATATTTATTCTCATTACAGACTTTACTTGTTTTTGTTGGATATTTGTCATGATTTCCGTTCAAATTATCTATTACTGTATCGTAAACATATTTCCCACATTCGCACATTACTCTCTCTTTTTTTAGTTCACAAGGACTACTAACCTATTAAATATAACATTTTTTAGAGATGTTAAAATGTTTATCTTTTGTATAATTATGTGGTGCAAAATATGCTATGTTTAATACTTTGCCACACGTTTTACATCGTTTGCTACTATTTTTCATTTCGAACATATTTTCCATTTTATTTATTAAGAAAAATATTTCATTAAGAGAATTTATTTTTATTTCAAAGTTTCTGCAGTTTTATTAAATTTGTTTCCTTTTAAATAACACAGACCAGAAAATGGAGGCTCTGCTCAACAAGTTTAACAATTCATATAAATTGACTTAACTATATGATGTCGAAATTGATAAATGGTATGAAGCTACAGAATTTCCAATTTATGAATCTAAGTTTGGCAAAAAAAAAATTGCATTTTAGATGGTAATTATAAAATCACTTTACCAGATGATGAATGAGGGGCGAGTTTTTAGAGTGTATAAAGGTTTAAAAGAAATGAGAAATGGAAAATCTGTGCATGATATTGAGTTTAATATTTAAATGCTATTAATTATGTTTTTATATTTCATCTGATTTTCTTGTTTTAGCTTTATAGTTTTCTTAATTTTTTCATAATTTTGCTTTGTTTTACCTGTGTCAAATCATGCACGCTCATTTTTTAAAAAACTGCTCAAATTTTCTTGTTTTTTTTTTTTATCGCTTGTTTTTGAGAGCTCCTTTTTAAAGAGCTTTTACATCTTATACTTAACACTCAAATATCTTGATTTTGGCTTTCATTTACATGATTTACACGATTTTTTCATCGAATTTCATATTTTGAGTTTTTAAATTTTCCTGTACTTTTAGACGAAATAATACTATTTAGTGTACTGCATTTTTTGTTGTAATTTTAGAAGAAATAACCTCAAAAGTGTGCTGCACCAGGACCGACATAATATATCTACTCCCTATTTCACACGCCCTTACGACAACATACAAAAGAAGATCAAACACTATAGAATTGTGCAGAACTCTGCGGCTTAGAGCTAAAACATGCCATCTTCAATTTGCAGACAAATCCATACATGTGCCAACCGGATGTTTTTAACAGTCACAAGATTTAGTCATCAACAGTGTGGCACTCCAGTATTTTCCAGTACGTAATTTGATGTCAGCGACGTGAAAAATTGTATAATAAATATGTACAGTAATATTTATAATACGTATAAAGATCAACTTCCAAGTTATTGTGCCATCCGTAGGGACCGCTTTCGACCATAATGTATACATGTGTTTTAGATTTGTATTTGTATCATAAATGTGTGGCCACAATTTTACAATTTCGCTGGATAAACAACGATGATGTAGTGTGTGTGTGTGTGTGTGTGTATATATATATATATATATATATATATATATATATATATATATATATATTTGAAGCGTTAACGTTAGTCTTGTAATATTAACCATAGCCTATTTTTACTGTGCACCTGCAAAAGGGAATGTAGAATCACCGCATTTTTTTTTTTAATCGATAATATTTAACGAATTGCCAGCGAGTAGTAAACCGCGGTATATTTTCACTTTTTATTGTCCTGAATTCAGCCACACTCGGTACCAAATTCTAATTTAACGTAGATTGCACAACTCCGTGTTAATATTACACTCTAGCTAAACTTTTCGGCTGAATGGTATTTTATAATAAATGCAAAGAGTAGTCACGCTTACTTGCCTCTTGTACACAGATACAGCCCCGTATTCAAACTCGTATATCCCCGTGCGGCCCGGGGATAGGGGTGTGTGTCCACAAAGCATTCATTCAAGGTTTGCAGAGGAACACAAAAATAGCGCCCCGACTTTATACCCTGCAGTTCCGAGCCCATCCCGCGAAACCACCCCTCCGAACCGCCCCTTTTTAACAATCACTCCGCTTTGCCCTCCGGGGGTAAACGTATCGATTGTTTGTGATGCCGTGGGATAGTTGCGCGCGTGTGTTTGTGTTTGTGCGCGCGAGCGCGACCTCCTGAATTCGCTCGCCCTCGCCTCGACACCAGCGCCATTCAGCCGTTAATTGAAAATGATATCGCGGCCACGCCGGGAGAGCGCGCGTTTCCAAGTTTTCGGGCCGTTTCGCGCGCGCCAGTTCGGAAACTACATAATTCAGCGGATTTTGGAGGCCGGCAGTTTGGCGCGCGCTTGCATACACACACACACGCACGCACATTGCCCCGTGACCTTCGATATGCGAAACAAATGATGCGTTGTTTCGGGATCATTTCAGTCACTCGCTCTAAATTTTGATTTCCTTTCATTACTTCGCAAACAGCAGATAACAACTGCGGAGTTTTGTGATGAGCTCTATTAACGCACAACCCAGCTATTATGATGTGCAATTTAGACTGCTGAGTTTTGACATACCATTTTCATGGTTATAAATAATTGGTAATCATCCTCCATGACTTCTATGTACTAGAATCCACCATATTAATTTTGGGCATATTTGCAATATAAGTATAAATCTTAAGTAATTTTGTACTCTTATAAATGTCACGTTTTGGGTCATTTCTTGTTAAAGTGAACTTTCAAATAAAATATTTGTGAAATTTCTTTTTAAAATGCTGTACTCGTAGTAAATAATTTCACTGCCGTGTAAAATGTACATGTACTTTTTAAGTATACGTAACTGCAAATACTTACATAACATAATTTCTCAAGCATTAAAGATTTAAGAAAAAATAGATATAATGCTAAATTACAAATTCGGTTAAAAACTCGATGATTGATTTATTATTAATTAACACAAACTGTGATTCACAACTCAATATACAGTGTTATTTCTCATGTGTGTCTGTGACTATCTATGAATAATGACGAACTGCATTTTAAAAAATGGAGAAATCATTCATGTTTTAAAGCACACTTGATATTTATTGATAAATAAGGATTCTGAAAAAAAGTAAAATAACAAGTTTTTGTCTTGGAGTTACCTGTACGCACAAATATGTAGCGTCATGCACTAATTACGAATACGTAATTATAAAAGCTATATATCATAAGCTAGGTTTATCGATAAGGGGTACACTTTTAAGTGCGGTAACTCCAGTTTATTAAATATTTCTAATCGACTACACTTTTATTTTCCATATTCCTTGTTGCTTATAGTATAATCTTGAAATTCGTGTTACTTTTGCCAGTAAGTTGCGCATAATTATACTAGAAATTCATCTAGTAATGTATGATAATTGTGAAGATGCAAAAAATGTTACATTTATTTGATTATCGTAATTTAACTATACTATAATTTAAGGCGCATAGTTGAGATTTTGTATATACACTTTAGATAGAATTTTTCATAAACCATTGAAGAAGTAAACTCGTATTTTCAAAAAAAATTTCTTGGCACAACTGCTTACTTTTAGAGCATTTTCCCTAGCTGGCTAAGATTATTACAACTATCAATTATCTTGAAAACCATTTTTCAGTCGAGTATCAAATGCTGTCTTCAATGAGGTTTGCTAACCAACGTTGGTGAGTGAAGGGAAGTGAGGAGATTTGGTTGGCTCTAAACATCGACGCCTTCAGAGCCGATGAGGGTGATTGAAGTGAATATGGAGCGGCGCCAGAATGAAGGGGCGAGGAAACGGGAGATCCCCGAGAAAACCTGCCGACTAACGGCATCGTCCGACAAGATTCCCATTTGCGAAAATCCGGTGACCCATCAATATTGATACCCTCACAATGTTGTTCTCAGCTCAGAAATTGAATATTACGTTTTTAAATTATTATTTAGGGTCATTGATGATTCACACGCATGAAATGTGATGGCAGTGATTAGCCTACCAAAACCACTCTTCCCTCAACAACACTACAAGATAGGAAACGCCCGAGGACCAGCTGGCAGTGCGATTGTGCATAATGAAATGTTAGTAATTAAAACTAGAGTCCTAACCCAAAATTCATTTCCTTACTACAATGCCATAAAACACTTGTTATTCAACAGCTGAGGTTTTCAATTAAAAACTTATGCATTTGAGGTGCTAGGTATATCTAGCTTGTATACGAAAAAGTGCAACATAGATTCGTGTCACATCCATATTTTATTTTACTCAAAATACCTTAATTACCATTTGCAAACATGTAACCGTAATATTTTTTCAAATGCAATAACAAAGTCTATAACAGAATTTTTTAATGCAATAACAAAGGCTATAAACAGAATTTTTTGATCTCTAGCATTTTGATGAGTGTTTCCTTTCCATATACTTTTATCTTTTATTTATTTATTTAATACAAATATGTATTTTGCCATTTCTGTTATTTTATTTTGATTTCATTTAAATACTTCGGAATCCCATGAAAAATCTCTCAAATTACAAATTCATTTATTTTCAGTTTCAATTTTGGCCAAGCATAAAGAACACACACAGCATTACATTTTGTTTTTCTTCAAAAAATGTGTTATTATTTTGGTACTTGCGGTCTGGAATATTCCACGTCAAAGGTTAAAAATCAAATTTAAATCGTTTCCGAGATGAACGAAGGGTCGAACAAATTTTACGAAACGTCTCTCCAAAATTTATATCTGAAGGGTAGTAGAACATGCCCACGCGAATAGAAACTGAGAATAAATTGGCCCTCGCGATGCACGAGCTGCAGATCAGGGATGTTCCCGACATCAGGAAACTTAAGTCGTGGGGAAAGGGCGGGGAGAGGGAAATCCTCCGAAGTCCGGCCACGCCTCAACTCCGATGCCACATAATTCAGGTCGTCGTCTTACGCCAGTCGGGCGGAACCGCTGAATCAATCACTGAGACGTAAATCAGCAAAAGTCGCGACAACCACGATGTACAGGATGCGACAAGCCACACAATCAGCCACACAATCAGCCACACAATCAGCCACACAATCAGCCACACAATCAGCCACACAATCAGCCACACAATCAGCCACACAATCAGCCACACAATCAGCCACACAATCAGCCACACAATCAGCCACACAATCAGCCACACAATCAGCCACACAATCAGCCACACAATAGGCATAGCTGTTGTGGTGAATGTGGAAAAGTTACTCTATGATCGCAGGATTACGATTTGCACCAAAAATGAAGATTGTCGCTAAGGTAGCGCGTTGAGGAAGAAAAAGGAAGTGACGCACCGGAAATCGTCACAGAATAAGGTCGATTCGAGAAGATCAGGACCAACATTGATCGATTTACATTTGGAGACTTCTAAAATTACTTTGCAAAAATTTCACTTAAAGTAAAACAAAATTATAAAGACAATAGAATTAGTTATTAATTTCAAAATGCACCACATAACACGAAATATTAGATTACAAAGAGTACGAATTAATTTTCTCTGATACTTGTCAATCCTTGACATACCAGTTGGCATGGCTTGAAAATGTATTTTACCAAGAAAACGGGATTTTTAGCTTCAAATAAATATTACGTTAGCAATCGAAGTATTAAAGTCATTAAAATACAATGAATAATGGTGATAGTAATACACCATTCACTTATTGATCCAAAGGTAGAGTTGATGATAGAAATATTATGAAGTCGTTTTGTATATAAATCAAAATGTGTTTCAAAATAGTCACTTGCTTTTCTGAACAGAACTGAAACTCTCACATGAGAGACAATATGTAAAACAGGATACAATTATATGAAAAAAGCCATTAACGAATTAATTTACCACAGTAACTAGTACTTAACAAGTACTTAATACTTTGACAAAAGACAACTGGAACTGAATTTCGGTTTTGTGAAGATTATAACGAAAAACAAACTCACAAAGAGGGACATTGAATGAAATGCCACTAACGAAAGTCAAACAAATATCATGGGATGCAAGTGCCGTACCAAAACACCGAACACACACACACTCACACACATACACTCACATACACACTCTCACACACACGCCGCACACGCACACACTCCCACACTGGCTCCCACACACACCCACACTCACACACACGCTCCCACACACACGCACACTCACACACACACACACTCACACACACTCTCACACACTCACACACACACTCACACACACTCACACACACACGCACACACAGGGACAACTAACTCTCGATATATGTCGCAGAAAAATATCGACTAAAATTACTCGCAACACTAGATAGTGACAGTAACTAAACAAGGTTTTCACAAAACGATTAACTGCAAGATAATTATAACAGATCGTGGCAAAAATAATATTCGGAAAAACAAGGGCTAAAAACTATTTAACAGAAAAATAGGAAAATTGCTCATATCTGTGGCGAAACAATTAAAATTTTCCTTTAATGTCATTCAAACTTCTCAACAAGAAGTTATAAAATTCTCAGCATTGCAAACGAAAGAGTGGTGAAGAATCTATGGTGGCACATTCCGTAAAATTGAATTGCTTTCTATTACCGTTGAAAGCGAGGTTCGAGAGAGAGAGAGAGAGAGAGAGAGAGAGAGAGAGAGAGAGAGAGAGAGAGAGAGAGACAGACACAGAGAGAGAGAGAGAGTCTGTGATTGTCCAGATCACATGCTGCTAAATCAATAATTGTCACGTGGGTTGCATCGTCTTTGCCTATATATTATGACCAAACCTTCACTAACCGTCTCTTATTCGTAATCCATTTTCATCATACGTAATAAATGTGTTCAGTTGTAACGGTTTAGCTACCTAATGGGTAATTCAATGCGACGTGAATAATTCACAGTCCCGTATCATAGGAATTATTTTATCTAAAAATGTGTGCACTTTATAAAAACACGTTGTATGTGTACAACTGAAAATGTTAGATACATCTGAACAAACAGATAATTTTATGTACGTTTACATTAAAAACTTAGATACGCAATACATGATGGAAAATGAACTGCACCTACCAAACTTGGAACTTCGTCGTATTTCTTGTAGATCCGGGTGTACACGGCAAGTAATGCCAACACCATACAGAGGTATTTATTGCTGTGATCTTGGAACGTTTTGTTCCTGCTTCAGTTGTGTATCCAACCTGCATCTATACTATTCAAATATCGAAAGTCAGCACAAATCAAATGTAACAGGGATACTAATTAATATGTTGAAAACAAGCCGAAACTGTTCCTTACTACATTATTTCATTACTTACTAGGTGGAATATTTAGTCAATTATATTATATGAAAAAAAATTCACGTTAATATAAAAAATTTGATAGGTTAGAGGATATTCTCGTGTAATAAATGATTTTCTTTGTTCTTATGAAAGTAGGGCTCAGAGAGGCAGATGGTAAATTTAATGTATAAAAAAGGTTTCTCGTGGTTCCTCTTCAAATACCATAAAAAACTAATTATATACTCAGCATATTTGCGAAGAAATTCCTAAGTGCTCAGAAAGGTCAATGAAATTCACGGTAAGTTCATTAATGTGAAAACGAAGGTGCTGCAATTTTAAAAACCCCTTGTGCGTAATTGCACTCATAGTTTACTTCAGTGTGACAAATATTTACCCAGACTTTCATTTCCATGAGCTGTGAAAGAATAGACTGTTCACGGTAAAATGAGCACTTATGATATACTATGTCCGTTGTGTTTTCCTCCGCCTTATGTAAAATTAACATTGTCATGGGTCTATTAATTTTATTCATGCGTCAGTCAGGTGAGACTGCGGGATTATTAGAAAAGTAAATATGTTACAAATCTGGTAATTTTTAAACTTCGATAAATTAAAAAAACAGAATAAAAAAAACTTTAATTTATAACATATGGTTACCTAACACTTTTTATTCGACGTTATGGAACTACTTTCCCTCCGCCATAACCAACTTCAATGGGCGCATGTCTCTCAGTGCACCCGTTAAAAAATATGCAGGCAGGGGCAGTGACTTTTATTCTAAGGTTGATTTCAAAAGTGCTCACTTTATCGTGAACAGCCTTTACAATGTTCACATTTAAATTGCATGACGTCTGTGGATTTTAATGCGTCACGTTTTATTTGTCCTGTGCGATTTTAACAACTGCGCGGACATTACAAGTAAGTATTAGTAAAATGAGGGTTGACGTGCAGGGCCACGGGAGCCAGGTGCTACGGCGGCCATCTTGGATTTCCCTCTCCCTCAAAATAAGTTGATAGAGTGAGTACCAAAAAAAAAAACATTTTGTGGCCGCCAAAAAGTATTTTTTTTTTACAGTGTTTGCTTTAGACTTTCCACTAATAAAATTATGGGGTCACCGTTTACTTAAAGTCCCATACGTACACGCAGCACGACAGAAACACTGCAAGCCAGTTCAGAGCCTCGCACTTAGGAACGAAGTTGCACCAGGTGCGCGTGTCAGTATCGCCCTTATCGCGCCCGTGCGTTCCTGCCTCAAATACTCCAAAACCCTCCACTGTTAGTAGACAACGCTCTTAAGAGCTTTGAATATACGCCTGGAGCACTGTATGGACATAAACACAGCGGCCTACTGCACGCTCAGTGGTTTGACCCAAGTCTGTCTGGCTTTAAACCATATCTGTAAATCCATTTGGGGAGTTTTGTGAACTTCGGCTCCCGGCCTCTTGGCAGCACGGCCTCCAGCGATACACGAGACATCGGCGGTGGTTACGAATACGATTAACTTTTTCCAGACTACTGATGCTAAATATAGCATAATTCCATTGAATAGAGAGCCTGTTTCTGAAATTAGATCACCGATTACTAGTGGCATTGGTATTAATTTCTATATAGAATTTACAGATGTTGTTAGCCACCGGATTTTCGCGTGACGTTGACATACAAGTTTTCTTTGTGAATATTTTTTCGCAGATATCATAGTAAATCAATGTCATGTGAAGCACTGTGCTGTATGTTGCCAAAAAATTGTTTGGCCCTCAACGGTTTGTGAAAGATTTTGGAAGCAAATTTATATAATTTCAAGCGTATAAAACTATACACTCCTGGTAGGTATACTTCTTCTGGTGGAGTGTTTTGCAGAGGGTTAATAACCTGACATTGGAAACAAACTGCGCCACTCTAAAGGTCGGGACCTTTTTGTTGTATATTTAGCCATTTGAGTCTTGTTCGAATTGTGCTGTCCTCGTTGTTTTGTTCAATTCCAAGCTGTTTCATAGTACGTTTTAATCCCTTTTACATGACGTGAACTTTTGCTGTTTTGTATTTCGTATCTAAATTATGCTGCTATTGACTGATTACATCTGTCCTGTCTTTATGGTCCTGGTAGCGTTCGTTGTCGAAGTGGAGCATTCTAATTTTTTGATAATTTTGTGTGTTTAATTTTTGCCAGCAGTTTTTGTTCCTCATAAGTTGCACTACGACTTACTGCTGCTGTGTTCCGCATGTAGGTTTGGCTGTTTTATTCTTTTAACAGTTGTGCTGTCCTCGTTTACGTGTCACTCGTTAACTAGTTGGATAGTGGTATTTTGTTTTATATACAAATGTGCTTATTTATTTATTCGCTTTTAACTCTGTTTTTGTTCCAGATTTCCTTTTGTTAATTTTATGTTCCAATTTCATAGTAACTCTAAACAATGGAAGCCCATTCAAGTAAAGAATTCACCCTGCTTAGGGATTTTCACTATGAAAAAGTATCCTGGTTTATAGGAAATTGAATGGTAATCGCACCTCCATGAACTAGTTTCCCGTAAAAAATAATGGTTGCACTCACATGGTTCTGGTTACTCTCACACATTTCTAGATGCCATCATACATGTATGGTTGCCATCCTGTGTGTCTGGTTGCCCTTATACAAGTATGGTTGCCCTCGCACAAGTCTGATTGCACTCACACATGTGTCTGGTTCCCCCCCCCCCCACACATGTCTGGTTCCACTCACACATGTCTGGTTGCCCTCGCATTTGTCTGGTTTCCCCCCACACGTGTCTGGTAACGCCTCACACATGTCTGGTTGACCTCACACATGTGTCTGGTTGCCCCCCCACACATGGCTGGTTCCACTCACACATGTATGGTTGACCTCACACATGTATATTTGCTTTGTATGTGTCTGGTTGCCCTCATCGATGTCTGCAGACCCTCACACAAGTCTTGTTTCCAAAATAGTTAATATTTTATTTAAATACTTTCGTGTCTTGTCTGGTTAACTTATTTGTCACCCAATAGAAATTCTGGCAACGGAGACTATGCCAGCTCTCCCTGTATCAATGTTTTGGTTATCTGGAACGTAACTGTATTTGGAACAACTTGCGATGACAGTCACTCACCTACAATATGTGGGCGCTGCTATCTCACCGGGTGAGAAATGGGGCCCTCATGAGATCCTAATTGCTGGGTTCTTCGTAAAAATGGATGCACGCGCAATGCTTTAGGAACGATGGCCCCTTCCCCCTCATGCCGTGTAATCTTTCTTGAATATGGAGCTATCACTTTGCATGGCATAAATGAAAAGGTTTGGGCTTCGAGAGTGGGAGATCAGCGAGTTCCGTTTATGAAAGTCTTTTTTCTGAACTTAAGAAGCAGAGATCCAGAGACATTCATAACTGACATAAGGAGGGAAGCTCCTCGTAAAATCATGAGGGATATGTACGGGGAAAAGGGAAAAAATCTGTAAATGTTTTAATGTGCCTTTTTAAATATTATCGTATATATTTTTATTCGTGGGTTTTTTGAGTTTCAATTAAAATTATAAATGAAAGTATACATTTTTAAAGACTATTTTGTAGCAGATACATTGATGAGAAAACGTATTTTTATATATTTAGTAAATAATTTTGTTGAAAATAAACATTTACCACAGGTGTTACACTTCACTCACCACACAGTTTACCTTACTTTTCTCTGCAGTTTACCTTACTTTTCTCTGCAGTTTACCTTACTTTTCTCTGCAGATTACCTTACTTTTCTCTGCAGATTACCTTACTTTTCTCTGCAGATTACCTTGGTGTTTGTATGTCCTTCAGTTGTGTTTTATTAGCTTAATTGCTTTTTGGCTGGTAGTTGTAATAAAAATCCTAAACAGATGCCAAAAGAGTGATGTTATTTATTATTTTCCTGTGCATTTGTCGCAGTCTTTGTTTAATAATTTGGAAAAGACTTTCTAGCCTTTTCAAGACCAAAGAATAAAAGTGCCAAAGCTGAACTCAGTCTAATCACTTTTGTATCAACAATAATTTCTTATGCGCACCAAAATATATGTAACACGTGCAAACATAAACCAAATCATTCCCATTTCTTTTTCAAAACTTTTTCCAGCATTATATTTACCAGTAAACTACTGCGGATTGCCGTTCGGGATTTGCATGAGTCAAGCAATCATTGGCACAGTATATGACTCTTAACATTTTAACTTTTGAATGCAGTATTTCTACCACTCTCTTATGATTCTCCACCCTCTGGCTGGATCTATGCGGCTATTACCCAACTCCATTTTATTCTGTCTTTCTCGGCTTCTTCTATCCATGTTTCATGCGGTCCACTTCTTCCTATTTCAAAATCTTCTTTTCTCTAGACTTTTTATTCCTCCCCACTTCGTTCTTCGGTTCTTTACCGCAATCTTATTCCGAAAGAACCTCCCGCGGCAATATTTATTTTAACACAGGTTAAATATGGTGACATGTTATTTTCCAGTTAAGCTGTTTCTTATGAAAAGCGTTGCAGTCCATGCGTTGGGTAACTGATCTTTTGCGAGAAGAAGAAACACAGAGGAAGAGTTTTTGTGGATCAACGCTTGATCTGAATATGTGGACATATACTTTAGTTTATAAATCATCTTGTCAACCCGTTAACAGAATGTTGGAATTGTGATAACCGCACATGGTTTAGAAATATACTTCATCCCTAGCCTGTAAAATAAATAGAACAGTATAATTGTTATTTTAAATAATACTCATGAAAATATTTTAAAAATGAATATGATTTTTTTTAGTGAGAATGTACTTCCCTCTTACGAATTAAAAAAAGCAAACCCTAGGGAATTTATTAATGACTTCACACAAAAAATATTTTTAGTTGGATGTCCATGTGGAATAAATATGTTAACGAGTGAAAATTTCCATTTCACTTATATACAGTAAGTTTGTTTTCACAGAAAATTTTCAAGGACATCAATTTTTCTTTGAAATATTATATGAACTGGATTATTAATTTCCGTCTTATGGAACTCCTTTTAATAAATGCAGCTTACAATATTTACTTTATTATATCAAATAATTTTTTTGGCAATATATAAATATGACATATATAATATGATGAAGCAGATGTGATGTATTCACCTGAAAGAATTTTAATTGAAACATTGATTAATGAAAACTGTCATACTAGTAACTGATTCTCAGTGCTAATGCACTATATTTTATTGCAATCTTGGAGATTTTTAAAGCTACACCTGAAAGGTGTGTTATATAAAATGTCTCAGATATAAATAAAAAAATAGCACACCAAACTGACAAAAATCATTACAACCATTCCCCTTTACGAAAAATTCATTTTTGAATTAGTATGAGACCAAAGCATTTTCGAAGGCATAATGTAACTGAAAGAATGTAACTACAATTTTCAAAAGCCACTGACACGTGTTTATGAATATAACTTGAACACGCTTGATCTTGGGGAATTACTGTTATCTTATACAGTTTCATAAGTGAGCCGAAAATAGACAACATAACAAAATGTATGTAATTCCTGTTATTTTGTACATTCAAGCCAAGAAAATATTACGCCACATAATTCAATCAATACACTTCTAATTTAATAGTTTTACACTAGTATAAGTATTTTTAATAGTTTTAACACTTATATGTAAATTAGTAAATGAAAAACAGTAAAATAAAAGGAAATTATTAACATTGAATAGTACTGAAGTAATCCCACGATAAATTATTTTTAAGCCAAATATAACAGCCATTGATCCACGGGAAAATGCGTACAGTTCGTAAACAACAAAATTATTTAAAATAATATTTAAAGAAATCCTGAAAATATGAAGGTTCGTTATAGCTAATGAGAACACTTGGATTTTTAAGTCTTAATAAATACCTTATAGCTCTACTACACTTAGAATTTTTTTAAATTCTTTATAAACCAATATTTTATCTTTCCGGCTTTATAATGCGAAACGTGTTTTATTTCCAAGTTTTTTTTATAAATCCTCAGAAATAAGTCTAATGATATATACAAAAACCTTTTGTCATTAAGATTTTTATAACTTAGTTATGGCATTTTTTCATTGTACCCACGTTACCTTAAAGTACTCTCTCATGTCCCGAATTAAAATGGAAAAAAAAATTATTGCAGCTTTATAAGGCGAGGTATAATTTAATGACATTTCACTGATGCAATGATCGTCTCCTTAAACAGAGTCCTACATGAAATCTTAAAACACTTGCAAATTATTATGAATCGCCTTGAATGTAGTGATTGATAGAGATAAGAATGTGGCTGTAAAAATTATTGTAAAGGTAGCATGTTCATTTATAAATATATGCATCATGTGCATTACAAAATATTTATTAATTATATATCAGACAAGATCATTTGTAAAACATCTAACAAATTGTCATGGTTCATTATTATTATTTATTTCGTTAACGTTGAAAAAATAAATAATTTGATTTTATTGCCAATTTTACGTGATTTGATTACGGCATGTACGTATTTCTGATTTGTTACCGTTCGCTGTTTTGTCTCTGTTCTATCTACTCTTTCAGTGCCCAAAAGTAAAACGTCCTTCTCTCTTATTTGCCCACTGAACTACAGAATTTAATTCATTTGAAGTTCTAAACCAACGATCAAACATACATAGCATAAACCCCACATCCACTAAAAACTCTTTGCTTAAGCAGCCTGTGCATTAGGTAGAGGTGTTCATTGTGCACTTGAGGTTTTGGAATGTCAAACAGCCATCGCAGAAGGTAAAGTGAAGTACTGATGATTCTTTTTGTTACTCCCAATCCTATAATATTAAATGTACACTGCATCCACGCTTACTTCCATCTTTTCTGAAGTCCTGCTTGAGTTCTACTTCCAGGATATTCCTGCATCTCATACAAACAAGGCTTAACTACGTTTAGATAATTTCACCAAATGGACAACAATAGTATGTGTATCAGAAAAAGCTTGGACCACCACTTTTCATATAGCTAAAGATTTATATTGTTAACATACATATAAAATACAGCATGTCCTATATATCTTGATCACTTACAATAACTCCATACTGGGTCTCAAAAACGGAAAGTGTTTCACACATAGGTTGTATAACTGGAAGGGAATATAATACTGTTGCGGAGTCAGCCTTACATCATTATTAATTAGTGAGAAATGAGTATTAATGTAAGTTTTTTTTTTTTAAATGGCGCCGTGCATCTGTTCGTCAAAAATTACATTGAAGCTCTTCGAGCCTATTCAAAAATGTATGACAGTGTACCAGTGTAACAAACAGATCGTTAAATACCGCCACGGACATTGGGACACACAACTGTTCATGAAGACCCGTTATGTGGTACCTTGTGTCACGACTGCGCTGCATGATGCAGTACAGTATTACCTTGACGCTCTGCATTTGACGTAGAGGTGATGAGAAGAGTGCAGGAACCCAAGAGTTGCCTACTCCAATCCACAGAGGTTGCGCTCAGAGGAAACGAAGGAGCACACGTGACGTCACAACTACTCAATCGTTCATCCGTGTGCAGTCGAATAGAGTGCAGTGTAAGGTGAGAGTTGTCGTATTCCAACAACGAGAAGGTTGAAATGCTGCTAATATACGGAGAATGTAAGCAGAGGAAGGTGTTCGTATTGTTTTACAGTACAGTGCAGTGCGTTCAAGTGAGTTGTGCTGAAATACACACAGTTCTGTTATTAACGTTACCAATAGCTTGTTTTGCATACTCGACATCCATTCTCTTGAAAGTCGGCGTAGCGCTAGTAAGGCCTCTGGTCTGTGGGTTTTCTCAAGGATCTCCCGTTTTACCTATTCTAGCATTATTATCACTTCACCCTCATTGGCCTTGAGGACCTCGATGTTAAGAACCGCCCAAATAGCTCCATTCTTCACTCTCTGTTAATAATCATGCTAGGTCATATATCGCATTATGTTCTCTACCTCATTATCCACAACCTATATCACCATTTTTATACTTCCAGATGAGAATAACTCTTGTATGTTGCTGTAACATAAGTTATGTGACCATGGCCTCTACTATGACCTTCCTCGGTAAGGCCTTTATGTACCTATGTAAAGCGATCAATGCCTTTAGCGGCCATCCTTGTAAGTTGTGACCCACCATCAGGATATTTTTTCGATGTGTGTAGACATATAAATATATACCGGTATTAATAAAAAATGGTGTTATTCAGACGTTACTTAGGTTCACCTTAGCTGAGCCTCCGCTGTCCCGAAACGGAAATACTAAAGTTATGCATCATTTCTACGTAACCGTAATAGTAAATAAAATTAATTGAGGATTCCGCGCCTCTAACACATTACCGTGTCTGCTAATCTCTTAACACCAGTTGTCTTAAAAGAGAGCTTGAACATCACCATTGAGCAACCAACGGCCAAATACTCTACTAGAGGATAATATTTCCATTAAGAATCTCAGTAAAAAAAAAAAAAAAATTCTTGAAAATTATTAATTTTCTATGATTTTTTGAGATTTAAAAACCTCGCGGTGCCCATGGTATGAAAATGAAAATATAAAACAACTAGATAGCGTATAAAATGTCCCTTAATTCGGTTATTCCAGAGTAAATATACACAAAATTAAATTTTATGTCATTTGTTTTAGTACACGCAAAATTATTTTCTGCAAATTTTTTTTCACAGGCACTCGAAAGTAAATATTTAGAAATGCATTGAAAACTTTCTTATCTTATTGTTATTATCAATACGATGACAAACAGTGTTATATAAAAAACTAAAGTATATGCAGTTTACTCAGTTTTATTTAGTGAAAATCGCATGTTTGTGAAATTTTGACCACCATAAATATAACAACAATTCTGAAATGATGAACGTTAAAAAAAGATATGTAACAAAAATAATTGTTTTTTAGCAGAGAACACGCATATATTTCTATTAATATACAAATAACTAAATTGATATATTTTATAGAAAGCTAATAATAACCATAGCTTGGTGCACTACTCAGCGAAATAACTTGTTATCTGTAAGATGTGAGGGTTGGTGTATCATAAACTCAATGGAAATGAGTAAGGAAAATATATTATCTCATAAAATCACCACTTTAAAATGATTCGACACCCGGAATAGTACCCTGTAATGTGAGTAGTGTCAGCCAATTACTAGTAACAACGGACCATTACTATGAAAGATATTATTGTATATTTGAATTTAATCAACCGAAGAATCAAACCTGGTTTATCAAAGAAGCTTAAATAATTGAAGTTAAACAAACAAAATAATAAATGCAAAAAAAATACTCTTATCTGTTTATTTTTTTGCGTGGTACTGTACATGTCACACAGGTACACACACCTTCCGGATTTCACGCAAATCAAAGTCTACAGATACGCACTTCTCAACGTTATTAATGTATCCCATTCATACGCGCAGAAATAAAATATAGCCACGGTATTATACTATGGATCTATAGCCATCGGCGTGTAACAAGAAAGACACTTCTATGTTTCTGCCATGAGATTTCACTGCATGACAAGTCCAGAGTTATAAAAAGAGCTGCATAGTTGTGATACGGATCATATGATTCTGAAAGAGTATCGCTTTACTTCCATGAAGAGTGCTAGACGGAGTGTTTCGTAAAATCTGCATGACTGATAGAAAACTCACGAAAGCCTTTTCAGGGACCTTATGGATTATTTCAGGCAAAGACTCCAGCTGCGGGGATTTTGGCCTTTGACTCTGTGTGATGAGTTCACATGTCTTAACGCTCCAGGCGATCAAGAGCAACCTCGCATGTACTTCTAACTGCACATAAGGCTTCCCTTGCACCACGGACTACAAACACGCACATGATCGAGATGAAGAGGGACGAGAAATTACGCCTCAGGACATTTCTTTCTTGTCCAGGTGGTCCTTGTGGTTAAGCTGGGTTTACATTAGGACAATTATGAATTAATAATGATTCACTAACTGCAGTTCTCGCAGTTGAAAATACGCCATACTGATTTACGATTCACACTTCATACTATAATTCTCGAGTCTAGAAGAGGACGCGGTGGCTGCGTGGCTAGACTGCTCGCCTCCCACCAAGGCGAACCGGGTCCAATCCCCGGCCGGGCCACTCCCGGATTTTAGCAAGTGGGAATCGTGCCAGACGGTGGCGCTGTTCGGCAGGTTTTCTCGGGCATCTCCCGTTTACTCCGTCCTTGCATCCCGGTGCCGCTTCATTCCCGCCTCATTGCACCCTCATCGGTTCTCGACTCAACTCTCGAGTCCAGCCAATGAAAAAATGGGGCAATCCTGTCGGGTTTACTTCCCGTTAACTCTTACTAACATAAGTTCTTAAAACACAACTAATAATGAGTGCCGCTTCATTATGAGAATTAATGATCATCGCGCCTGGGTGAGGAGGGTCCTTGGTCGACGTCCCAATCTCGCTACCGAGTATCACACTTCCTCAACATGCAGGGCCTCATTGTGTTGAGAACCACAGTCTACGATAACCAACTTGCTCTCGTCATGTCATGTGGGGCCCAGAGACACGTGGGTGAGGACCCGCGCCAACGTCTGCTCCAATCCCTGGCCGGGATTCCAGCAGTAGCGATATACGAGCAGGATAGCGCCTGGTAGCACACGTCCTGACCTGCCTCTATCATGCCCAAACACTACCATGGCCTGTATATAAGCACACAATTCTTCAATCAAGATATTTTCTGGCAGAGAAGCATATTATTATGAGTTAATTTTCACTAAAGTGTTCATAAACGCACATAGCACAGGATATCAACAGAATAGCACAATTAGAGCCACACGACATCTAAGTCCTGCAGGGAATCTCGAATGTATATCTATGGAAATCCAATATTAGATACCGGATTGTACCACTTACTGGATATCCATTAGATATTACACAACCACCAATGGCCATTACTTACGGTAAGTGACTACATCTAAAGATATATATATATAAGACACCCCAAATATCTACATCATATTTTGGCTATTGGGCGGACATTTGTATATCTTTTTTGTAGTCATGTGAAGGTAATTTAGCTATTCTTGGATGTCCTTGGATATCGAGAATGTCCGAGAGTTACATCCATTTGATATCTTTTGAATGTCTTTGCGCCACATGGGAATAATGTACCTATAACAGGTTTTTTTTTAATGTGACGCTAACGTTACTGCAAATACAATGTTCCCACCAAGAACACCGCAACAACACAGCCACGCACACGACCTGCTAATTTACACTGTGAACCAAAACTTAAAAAAATTTGACGCCAATTTTTTCAGTACACGTCATAACTTAATCACCGCTTAATTTTTCAGTTATGAACCTAGCTTTACACGGTCCTGGTGGGGAATTTCCCTGCCCTTTTCTGGATAAAAAAAATCGTCGAGGAAGCTATCGCTTACCGGAGAGAGATTGGTGAAGTTGAGGAGGGGGGTTGGGGGGGGTTGTTGGAGGCAAGCTCGATGTATCTTTGTGCGGAGGTCATGCCTGCCTGTGACGGGTGTTCGGCCAGCGGCCACCGGCCCTTGCTTTCTCCTCACTTTGTGGAAATTACTGCCAGCACACTGAAAACTGCCTACCCCCACCTCGCGTTTCCATAAAGAGAGCGCGAGCTCGTGCCACGACTACAGCGTTGGCCGTGTCAACAAAGTGAATTTCTCCCCTTCAACATTTCCCGTGCCGGGGAGATTCACCTCCCATCGTGCTCCTACCAGCTCCTTCGCCCCTCCGGCGACAAATACAATATGGCCACAGCTGGTGCCGCGGTTTACTTGCAAAATAGCACAGTTTATTACTCAGACCCGGCTGTCCACGCAGTCACACGAGCAAAGATTAAAGGCGGAGGCGGTAAATATTACGTCAGTAGATGTATAATGCGGAGCAAGCGCAGCGTATTAAATCCAGCAATTGCAGTCAAAAGAAAACGAAAAAAAAAAAAAAAACTGCTATTTTTAACGAAAGTATAAGAATATATTAAAAACTCAAAATCTGAAATTCAATGAAAAAACGTTCAAAACAAATCAATTTAAGATCAAAATCAAGTACTTTTATCGTTTTTAAGTTTCTAGAAACCCCATTTGACTCCAATTTTCGACTCTCAAAACCAAGCAAATTCAAGCTAAAAACAAGCAAAATCAATCAAACTTCAAACAGATTTACCACTTTTTCAAAAACCATTGTGTAGGATTTGTGCTAATTCTAAAACAGCAAGTTTAAGCTAAAAACAAGCAAATTTAAGTCAAAAACAAGCAAAATTCTCAATTTTCGATTCTCAAAAAACAAGAAAATATAATCTATAAACAAGCACATTTGAGCCAAAAAATAGTTAGTTTAAGCTAAAAACAAGTACATTTATACCAAAACAAGCAAATTTTTCAATTTTCGATTCTCAAAAAAATCAAGCAAATTTAAGTTTAAAACAAGCAAGTTTATGCTAAAAACAATTAAATTTTTCCATTTTTCCAAAAATCCGTGCACGATTGGGTGTAAATTTTAAAACAGCAAATTTAAGCTAAAATCAAGTAAATTTAAGCCAAAAATCAACTGAAATATAAAAGAGATTTAAATTAATATAATTTATATATTTTAAGAAAATTCTAAATCGTGCATAGATTTTCCATTTTTTTAATTCTTTTAATACTTTATATGTTATAAAATATTTATTCTCATTTACTAATATCAAAGCATTTTTATCAAAAATACTTATATAGCGATCTGGTAACGTAGTTTTATAATTACCATCTAGAATACAAGTAATTTTTTTCCAATTATACCATTTTGTGTTTATTGAAAAAAAAATTAATAACAAAAAATTAAAAGTAAAATATAAATAATAATAATGTAATTAAAGTGAAGTTAAAAATAATAAAACCAAGAATATTAATAAACTAAAAAAATAATATAAGATTTAAAAATAAAATTTAAAATAAAAATAATATAAAATTAAAAATCAATAAAATTAAAATTATATTATCATTATTAATTATAATATAATTAATTTAAACTTTATTTATTGTTCTTTTTTCTTTTAAATAAATACAAAATTGAATCGCCGCACGCCAATTAAGAAATACATTAAAATGTAGAAAGTGTGGCGAATTATTAAACATATATAGTTTTTCACCACAAATGCACCAAAGACAGGCATATCAAAACCTGTAAAAATGTTATAGAGAATATTATAGAACCTGTTATGCCTTAAAAAAAGATAAGGTACTATGTGAATGTGGAAAATATGTTTGTAAGAAATCTTGAAAAGCATAAAAATACTAAATTACACAATAAAGCTTTAAATATTCTAAATTAATGTCACAATGATTACTTAACCCAGACATGCGTAATACGTAAAGAGAAAAAAAAACCTATTGATTCATTTTATCCTCATAAGGCTACTTTACACAAACTTACAACAAAATGTAAAATTTGTTTTAGTGAATATAGTCAAAATCAGTATGCCTTAAAAAAAAGAGAAAATATTATGCAGATGTGGAAAATAACTTCATGATACTCAACTGGAAAAGCATAAAAACAGTAAGTCACGCAATAGAGTAATAGGCATTCTAAATTAAATTCAACCCGATAATTACCCAACAAAGACTTGTAAAATATGTAATCAGAATAAATATATAAAATTATTTTCTGATAATATAACTTGCAAGGACAAACATACAACTATATGTAAAATATGTTTTAATGAATATGTTAAGAATTATCATCTTAACAAGAAGATACCTAGTTAAAAACAATATTGTTATTATTAATAATTTAAAAGCTTGCTCTAATTAAATCGTGTATTTTTATTATTTCATGTATTTTCATTTATCATTTATAATGAAGATTTTTTCCTTACTAAATAGAGTTAAAATGTCAGTGAACATTCTTGCAGTTGAATTGGGTGAGAAGAGAGTTCGCGTATTGAAAGCTATAGCTAAAAATTTTCTAAATTATGAAATATTGGTATAATCTTAGGCAAGATGATTTAATCACATCTATTATACAATTTATTATAAATGAGCAAGGAAAAAAATACTTTGCAAAATTACCATTTTCATATGACAATATTAAACAACTATTTCAAAAGATAGAAATTAATTAAAAGAAACATTTCCATTCTCTAATAATTTATTTGTTAAGCCTAGAAATAAAAGTAAGCGGATATCTGTATTTATAACGAAGAACAATTTTACAAATTTACCTTTATCAGATGCCAATATGAATGAATTATATAAACAAGATAAAAACGAATTAAAATAAAAATTTCCCTATTCTACTAATGTATTCATCAACAGAAGAAACAGAAGAACTAATAAAAATTATATCGTTAATAAAGCTTTAAAAGGTAGAATATCAACTTATGACATTGAGAATCCCCTTAATTTAGTACAGCCTAATCAGTTTTTAACGTCTATAAAAACTCTAGTTTTTGAGATAATACACAATAATCTTAGGAAATTTGGAGGGCTGAAAACTACCATTAAATTATATACCAACTGTTGCAAGCAGGAAAATAATCAAGTAGAATTATTTACATTTCAGTAATTTAAACATAAAATATTAAATGAAAGAGAAGTTGTAAAGATTTATAAAATTATAAAACAGGAATTACTTACACAATTCTCCCAATTTCAAAGAATGGGTTCAGGATGGACTTAAGATAGAGTAATTTGGTATACAATTAGCTATAAATAGTCATAACCCATTAAATAGTGCATCATATATAGAATTACCACAATATATAAAGAAGAAACCAGCATGAAGACCACAAATTCTTTCTTTGAGCAATCAAGTGTGCATTGATTCCAGCAAAAAAAGATCCACAAAGAGTAAGTAAATATAGAAATGTGGGGCTTAATATTGATAAAGTAATAGATTAATTATGAATATGCTATTAAAATTGACGATACACCAAAAATAGAAAATTTAATTGATACATCTATAAATGTATACTCTATTGAAGATAAGTCTAGCGTATGTCCACTAAAAAATAAAAATGAAAAACAATAAATTAACTTTATTTCAAAGATGATAAAACTCACATTACTGTTAGATAAAAGATTTATCGAAACCGCTTTCCGAACAAAAAAAATATTCGTAAAAGTAAAACTTATATATGTGATATGTGTCTTCAATTCTTGTATTCTCAAGAAATATTAAATAAACATACAGAAGACTGCTCTAAAAATAAATCAGTAAGAATAAATTTTGCTTTCGGAAGGATAGCAAATAAAATTTAAGGATTTTAAAAATTCAATAAAGGTTCCTTTTACAATATATGCAGATTTTGGATCAATTCTGAAGAAAATATCAACCACTGAACCAAACCAAAGAGAATTAAATAAATTTAACTTAATTAAAAATATCCAGTTTTAACAGAGGAAGATATTGACAATGGCTTTTCGTCTTCTAGTTCGTTATAACCTATCAGGATCACGAGTGACTTGTTCAGCGTTCCTTCACTCTTCCCCATACCTCTACATTCTTTCACTCCCCCTGTATCTCTCTACTTCTGTGAGTTGCATCTTGATCCTGATGCCATCCAACTCTTTTTGACAAATATGGTGTCGTTTGTGACGTTTCTATGACGTCACAACTGTCCAACTTTATTTGACCAAACTTATTGGAAGCAAGCAGTTTGACGGAAAAAAAGACAGTTTGATAGTGGCTTAGTGCGTGCAAATCAAACACTGACTTCATCAACCATGGATTTGCATATGGCACTCCCAGCACACCTAGGCTTAGTAGAATTATTTATTATTAATTCAATGTAACACTGACTTCATCAACCATGGATTTACATATGGCACTCCCAGCACACCTAGGCTTAGTAGAATTATTTATTATTAATTCAGTGTAAATCTAACTGGGATCTGTATACCTGTGTGCGCTGTAGCTTGTATGTAGTTACCGGAAGAGATTACGTTCAGTGGTTGACTTCAAAAGGATCTCCTTTAATGTGAATAGCTATCAAGATTTTTTTTTTCCCATTGAACACAATTTTGCTGAATCCTGGCCAGCAAGAATTCAGAGAAAAGGTGAATTTTCTACATTTACCATGGCGTGGTTTCGCTCGCAATGCAGATATCCAGAAGTTTGACCTTTCTGCTTCTGAAGCTGTGCAACGTAATAATTAATTTAGCGAGTAAAAGTATTAATATCAATTTTCAATTTGCAGTTACAACTTTCATTTCCATTTACTCAGGCATTTTCTTTAACGCAGACTTTTCTTGTGAACTGCTGGTTACATGGAAGCCTGTTATTGACGATACTGATGCGTACTTACCGTAAAAATAATGACAGTCGGTCTGTTTTTTTTATTTATTTATTAACTAACGACTCAGTTTTAGGGGGAGGGCCTTCCGATCTTTGGTTAGGTATTTTGAGGCCTAGGCTTCAGATGGTATGGGCGAAGATGGGAGGATTTAGTTCTGGCCGAAGGAAGAATATTGGATCGGGGGAGCATGTTTGAGATCGGACTATCCAGCACGCTTAATTAGTACTGTATTTAAATGTCACTTAATTTTCTGTGTTGAGTTTGTGTTTGGGGAATAAAGGTGGAATGGTAATTCATTTTTGGGATAAACACATTATATTTCTGTAAACAGGAATACCACAGTGTACTGAGAAAAACTAGTCAAGAAGGAGTGAGTGAAGAGATCTGAACGGCTCTTAACCCCGAGGACTTGAGAGCCGATGAGGGTGATTGAGGTGAATATGGAGCAGCGCCGGAATGAAGGGGTGGGGGCAACGGGAGAACCCCGAGAAAACCCGACGACAAACGGCATCGTCCGGCACGATTCCCACATGCGAAAATCCGGAGTGACCCGGCCGGGGATTGAACGCGGATCGTCTTGGTGGGAGCTAACCGCTCAGTTACCGTGGCCCAAGTCCAGAAGGAGAAAGCCCCTAATGTAAGAAAGAGCGAGATGAAAGTAACGATACCTTGTAGAAGGGGTTTTTGCAGTTACCAAAGGAATGCCACCTAAGGTTAACCGCTGGCAAAGAGCCCCGCACATGAACGTAATTGGCGAAATGCTTCCCAGAAAAATACATCCTTTCATACCGAAATGCCAGCCTTCGTCTGTGACCCAAATGGATGTGAAATTGATCACACTTGCAACTAGTTATTGCTAGGGTGTAATTATAAAGTGACGTGTATCATAATGAGCACGGACGAAAGCTTGTTAATAAGTTCGTAAAACTTGTTTTGAAACATACTGTCTATTTCATGTGCCCATAATTTGTGTTTATGGCACTTCTTTTAAACTTCGCGTTTCCCTTACTCCGCACAAACTTCAGCCACTGCCAGAAACTCCTCTTCGGGTGAACTTTCCATTGCATCTGGTTAAGAAGTCGTCGGTCGGTTCCCTTCCGGGCGCTCAAATCGGGTTAACTACGGACATAATCACGCCGAACCGAGCAGAGTCAGTGAGTGAAGAGATTTGATCGGCTCTTAACAACAAGATCTTGAGAGCCGATGAGGGTGATTGAGGTGAGTATGGCAGGAAGGTAATTGGGCTTAGCGTCTCTTCGACAGCGAGGTCATTAGAGACGGTGCAAGTGGCACGGGGAAGAGGGATTCGGGAAGGGATGTGAAGGAATTGACGAGAGCTTTTGTTAGGGACCCATCCCAGCATTCGCCTGGAGTGGTTTCGGGAAACCATGGGAAACCGAAATCAGGGTGGCCGAACAGCGGATCGAACCCAGGTCCTCTCGAACGCGAGTCCAGTGGGTTACCACTGCGTCACCTTGCTCGGCGAGGTGAGTACGGAGCAGCGCTGGAATGAAAGGGCGGGAAGGACGCAGGAGGTCCCCGAGAAAACCCACCGACCATCGGTGATTCCCGCAAGCGAAAATCCAGGAGTTACCGGGACGGGGATAGAACCCGGTTTGCCTTGGTGAGAGGCAAGCAGGCTAACCGCTCAGCCAACTGCGGCCCGCCTAATCGAATCGAGTCGTGCTGTGTTTTTCGTTTATAATGGATTTCGTTCTTAAAGGTGACCTCTCTTTCTATCACGCTTTTTCTCTCTCTCTCCCTCTCCCCCCCCCCCCCCCCCCCCTCTTTCTCACCCTCCTCTCAATATGTCAGAGACACAGATCATATCTTAATATAACCTACGACCATAATTAAAAGTTTTTGTATACCAACTTTGGTCAAAATAAGTTTTACGATTCAAATTTTAAATTTTTATGGATGATATTTTGAAAAAAAAAATAGATTACATTTACACTAACAATGATTAGTTTCCTCTTTAGGTACTCGCCAATCAGGATGTAAAACCATCAGAAGAAATTGAAAGCGAATGATAGGAATAATTTCGCAATTATGTGTTTTAAAATTCACTTAAATCCTATTTTCCGAAGCAAAGAAACGACTGTGAGCTCACGTTCTTACCTGTGTGTATGTTTGCGAATGCAAGATGTGTCTGTGTTTCTGTGTCTATGGATGCGTGTTTGTGTGTATGTGTCCCCGCGTCAGGTTTAGCAGTCTGTATCTCAGGACTGGCGTGCATTCCAGCACATCGGAAAGTCCCGGGTTATGGGTGAAGTCCGTGAATCACAGACCTGCGTGAACGCAACAGAATTCATTCTGACGCGCGTCCGTACGCAAGCATGAACCGTGTTTCACCAAATGGGCACGCGAGTTTTATAGTTTTCGCCCACACCGGATAAACTTTCAAAATGGCAGACATTTTAAAATTTAGGGTGATATGTCATATCCCGGGAACCATAAAATTTATTTCAACCAAATGAGTTATGTTGACAGAGCATCGTGTAATCATGGGACTTATAGGGGTAGTGGGTCCGTCATTTTGTAAGATAGCATCACATGAAACACCATATTTTATTCGTTATATCTCGAAAACTACTCAACCTATGTTCACCAGATTGGCAGGTAAATAACACTATAGTAGGCCATGTAAACGTATGAAATTTAATTTTATTGGGCACTTATTTTCAAAACAGCGGCTATAAAAATATTTCAGGATTACTTGATATATCTACAATACTGGTCAACCGATTTCGACCAAATTTTGTATGCTGAAAGTAAAAATTGCAAGTATTATATATGTAAACTAATAGCCACATTGGTCCGCCATTTTGTAAGATAGTGCCACATGAATAAATTATTTTAATGTCATATCTCGGGAAAATATTTTAACCAATTTCCACCAAATTTGGCAAACAAATAGTACTACAGCATTAAATTGAAAATGGTACTTTTACTTGCTTCGTCATTCTAACTGGTCATTCTAACCTTGTTTGAGGGACGCTGGAAAGTAGATTAAGCAAAGGAAGGCCAAGAGTAAATTTTATAGACAGCATTAAAGGCAAGCACAATTATTTCCACTTGAATATGTTAGCCAAATAAAGGAAACGCTTGGGAGACATGCTTGTTACCCACCAACTTAAAGGTTGAGGAGAAGAAGAATAAATCGTTTCAAGTGGGCCGTTTTAGCTTTGTATGCTGTATCGTCTAAACGATTTAATCAATTCCAGATTGACGTGTATGCTGGCAGTATATACTCCAACCATCGAATGTTTCCACATAGAGAATTTTTTGTCCGCAATTGCATAAAATAACATCACGTGAAAAAATGTCCTATCTCCAGAACAACCCAACAAATTACTATAAAATACAAGTTAAATAATACTAGAGCAGGCCATATAATGTGATATGTTTTGAGTGGGTTATATAAACATTATATTTTGATGTTATTTCTACGATACTATGAAATTGATTACAACATAACTTTGTGCACTGATAGAACTGTGGCAATAATCAAATGTGCTAATAGATAACATTTTAGACCTTCATTTCTGAGTATCGTCACATGAAAATAAATAGGGTTTTAATGCAATATTTTAAGGAAAAATCAACCTATTTCCATTAAATTTTGCAAGCATGTAGTGCTTCAATAGGACTTATTAAAATACATTAGTTATTGTAGCTGTTATCAAATGGCATTTATAAAAATAATTTGGATTAGTTTGCTACTAAACAATTCAACAAAATTCAACCAAACTTGTTACGCAAAGAGTATTCATTAAAATAATTATTATGCGTACTGAGATCAACTTTTGCCTACCTTTTTGTAAAATTACATCAGGTGAGATAATTGAATATTTTGCCATAATTCCAGAAACATTAAACTAGTTTGACCATATTTCACACACTAGTAGTTATTACATGATTTTAGTGGGCCACGCGCTGATTTTCGAAATGATTTCCATGTAAATAATTTTAATAAGTTTGTTTTATATACTAAACAAATGAACCAAATTCAGCCAATATTAGTATGATGAGAGTATCTGTTACAGGAGGCATCGCATTTTGAAGCTCCTGTTAGGCAATGTTGTATGACAGTGCTACTGCAAGTAAGAATATAAAGGAACCAATCAATAATAAATCAAAAATACGGTAGGACATGAAAACGTTTTCTTTAAAGTGTCTCAGACACTAATTTTCAAAATTACGGCTAGTCCTGTTTTTCCCATAATGGACATCTGCATCGTAATGGCGAATGTCCAAAAATCTTCATTTTGTCATTCACCCCCATTGCACTCTTCATTCAAAGATCACAGCCCCTTAAATGTTTCAGGTTCGTAATCCCTATCATTGAAACATTAAACTCATTAGACCGATATCCGAAGTGGATGCTCCGTATTCGACTTTCGCAATATGTTATATTGTTTGCTGGTTTGTGGTAAGAGGTTTTCTCCCGGTTCGTGTCCCGGGTAAGGCACATGTGTATTTGTAATTTTCTCACTGCTGTTGCTTGTTTTTCTGATTCAAACTCTAATGATATTTCTGTCCAGGGAACTTCAAGGAGTACCTATGCTCTAAGCTTATAAAAACTACTTTAAAAATGATTTGCCCCCATGTAGAGCAAATCAGGCTTATTCGCTATAAAGCAAATTCTTGTTTAGTTTACCCACACGAGTGTTCCCAATAAAGTGGTTGTTATTAACACTAACTATTTTTATACTTGCTTACTACACCTACCTTCATTATTTAACCGCGGGATCGTATTTTATATGCACTTGGTAACTATAATACATCGAGAAAATTTTTTCAGACAAATGAAACAGACCAATGAGTAAAGATCAATTATTAGATTAATAGTTCAATCATAAATTGTTAATGATTTCGATGCATATATCTCACTAGCATCACACTTATGTGGCACACTTCAGTTACATGTTCATGAACACTAGGAGAACCAATGAACATTTGTGTTCTTTACAAGGCAGTATTTTCGGAACATTCTAAAGGGCGCGGAATTGACTTCAAACAGAACCGTGTTTTTAAAATATGTTCATTATAAATGAGCGAACATAATGGAAGTTTCTAGTAATGTTACAATCGTAGCGCTTTCCCTTCGTTGAGAAGTTCTTCGGGAGATTTCAATTTTTCTTTCCCTCGTAGTAGTAAGTGACCCGACGGCGGCAGATCTTGCAAGCATATATCTTGGCGGAAGTGGTAGGATGACACTTTTAGGCGGTATGGAGGGCGGGCTGGGGGTTGGGATGGGCTGGGAAGGGGAGGGCCAGTGGTAATAAAGGTTCTTCTTGGCTAGCGGCCTGCTAGACACGTCAAACTAGTTCTTGGACCAAAATATTTCATCTTTTTTTTTTTAGTATGCTCATACATATCAATACAATTACCTAATTTAAGAACGTGCATCACATGCCAGGGAAATCCGATATAATCGGTCACAATTCGGAAATTTACATAAACAATATTTCACGTGGGTCACTTCTGCGGAAATGATATTACCTGCAACCCATCAGACGACGATCCCCATTTTAATAGACTAGATGGTCACTACATTATTGTTTTTCCACACACTTAGTAGAATAACATGGGAAAATATCACCACAGTTCACTAATACTTTATAGCCCGTTAAATATTTCACCATGACTAAATGTTAACGAACTGTCCTAATCTTTTACCTTGTTGGTCCACAATGTGTATTAATAAATAAGGTTTAATTGTAGGAAATGGAAATAGGTTGCACGTTCTATCTAAATGTTTTTGACTTTGATAGTAATATTAATAGTAATGTTTTATTTTAATTCCTCTCTAGTTGAATTTGCTACTATTCATTTGGATTGCTACAGCGTTCTTACTACAACACAAGTATTTCCAACAAAACAACTTCAGAAATAAATTAATCGTTCCCACAACAACTATAGGATTATAATATCCTAACAGAATTTGTTCCTGCTACCTTCAAATACAATTACAGAACTGTGTAGTTTTATCAACACAACACTATGTCAGGTTCTTACATTCCTAGTTGTTGCGGGAACACACTAAATATTGTTGAACTGGTTCTGCTGGAGAAACTATCTATTTTTTTTTTTAGTAGGAACGTAGTGCTTTACAAGCAACCATGTGTATAAAGGCTGTTCACCATGAAGTCAGAACTTTAGAAATGAACCTTAAAAAAGAGTTATTAGCCCTCTGCATGTCTATATTTTAATAGGGTCACCGAGTGACACTCGCCCAGTAAAGTTGGTAAAGATGGATGGAAAGTAGTTCTATAGCTTAACGTTGGATAACAAGCGTTATATAAACATTTGTGATAACATATAATTATTTAATTCCATTTATGTTTTTTTAATGCACAAAAGAGTAAAAACTAGAAGTTTTTTAGAGTATTTCCCTTTCTAATAAGTTTACAATTCCACTTGACTGACGCACAAATAAAGTGATGAGACCCATGTGAATATTAATTTTACATGCGGCGTATGAATACACAATGCGCATACAAGTAGATCTTAAACAGGGTTTTCAAAAGTGTTAATTTTACCATGAACAGCCTTCAGTAGAAAACACAATCACATGTTGGTATTGCTATCTGTGTTAACAATATTTAGATGGTGCATACAACCCATCAGCTGGCTATCCCTATTTTAACAGTCGTTTCCTAAAACCATACTTTATCTCAGTCATGATTGAAAAGGTAATTTTGTCCGTATTGTGCACAAATTTTCATTCTCTCGTAATACGTCGCCAACCAGAAAGTAGGTCGCTTTGTTTTTGCGTCGACATCAGGAACATTTTCGAATCGTCATTCGGAAACGAACTCATTGCACACATTTACATCATATCGTAGGCACACGGAACATCTGAGTTTAACCTGCAATGATGAACGCTCTTAACATCAACTGGAACAATCACTAGTATAAAACTTGCAATAAAATATCATTTAGTTTGTTACATATTCACGCAAATCAACTGACCGTTTTTAAGCGAGCCACAACTTCGTAATAAACTAGTGAGCCTCGTCAAGAATTTTTATAATTTTTACGTGCTGTCCACGACCAAGTTATCACTTTATAAATCTACTTTAGAAAAAAAAAGCACCTCCACTTTACTGCACATATGCTACAGTCACACTGGCACGCAGACTCCACGTTAAGTTTTCAACGAATTACGACGTTTTAATGTGAAAGTAATGATCAAACTTATGGCAAAGTATGTTGGTACTTTATTGCTAGGGACCGGAAAAGTTTACGAATTCATTTCAGGACAAGCAAGACTTCAGAACAAATATACATTTATGTTATGTTTGCAATCGGATGGCTCTTTATTAGACACGCCCAGGTGAACACTGAGCCAATAAAAAACCTGCAAGTAAGCAAGTGCCGATTCCCAGGCCACCTGGTCTGAGGTAAAACTTGCTACATTCTTGAGCACCAGCCAATGAACGGAAATTCGAAGCTCGAAAGTACGTAGGACCGCGGCGTCTAGCCCATATGTCGTTTCAAACGCGAAATTTTCCTGTCCATATTTATAGCATTATGCACATTAAAGTAACACGTTGGGCTGGTAATATCTACGGCCACCTGTTTTTCGCGATAAGATTTCACGATTTGTTCCACTCCTAGACAACGTTGGTTCATAATCGATATAGCGGTTGGACGGTTCTAACCCGCACGCGTCTTTTAAATGTCTGCCAGCCAATCACGAACGTTCAGTAACAACGTAACTTAATTCTGACTGGCCTAGCCGAGTAGGGAATGTCTTCTCACACAAACACGCAGCCAGTAAGAGAATGACATTTGCAATCTTGCACGTAAAAAGTTGAAGTGTAGCTTGAGCGTAAATCTTTTCGCGAACAGGTTGGCCCTATTAATACCATATTCGGGTTACTATAAGTTCCATATTTTCACGTGACTGACTGATGACTAAGCGGCTAAATTTTTTTATTGACCCTACTTAGCAGTACAGCTATCCAGATTGTTCAATTCTACCATGGCTACTACAATTAACAAAGAGTATATTAGTTATATAGATACACATTTTCTTGTGTAAGGGCGGTAGAAGGGGGAGGGGGGCTGTTGTCTGGGCGCCGTAATTTAAGCTACAAATTCTATATCTATTCGAAAGCATCATTCACACTTCCCAGGAAGGTGGTGAGCTATTCTGCCCCGACCGAAACAGCTCCCCGACGGATATCCTGCGGCTAGACTGCTCGCCTCCTACCAAGATGAACAGGTTCACTCCGGATCTTAGCAAGTGGAAACCGTGCCGGACCAATCCACTGGTCGGCTGGTTTTCTTGTGTATCTCCAGTTTCCCCCACCTTTTAATTCCGGCGGTGCTCCATACTCACTTAACTTCACCCTCATCGGCTATCAAGACCCCATTGTTAGGAACCGCCCGAATCTCTACTCACTCATTCTACTGACTGACGGATGAATAAAGTCACACTCTAAATCGGAATCAGTTATTTTTTACTGATTGTCAGTTGAAACTGCTGTATCCGGAATCTGTAGAAAAAAATATCACTAATTCATTAGTTAAAAGAAATCTACAATTTCAAGCAGTATAAAACTAATTATTTATAGTTGTTTTTAATAAATAAGCAAAGAGAATTCCCATGTGACGTAAGTAAGGTACGATTTATTTTGTCGCGGAACACAAATATTGTCTACACAAAAACGTTTTTTGGGCTCGAACCTCCGCCCATAAAGCAAAGCATGCTGAAGAGTTCATGACCAACCATATCCACTGTCCCACTTTACCACGGCCAACTGTGTGCTCGTATTATGGGTACTGAACCACAAAATGTAATGTCAAATATTGCTGGAAGCTTTGTGACGTGGAAGTATTTCCTGTTGTCGAAATATAAACATTTTCTGCACAAGTACATGTCTATGAAAAGTTCGGAAGTCAATCTATCTTTAGTTTAGTTCGGATTCTGTGCTTTAAAAGATAAATATACTAGTTTCAATGTACGAGGTTATTGATGTCCACTAGTATCCGCCATTTTACAATGCAATGAGACAGGTGTCAGTTTACGTTACTACGCAAATGCGAGACCGTTGCTCTCGGTGATAAAGTAGCAGAGTTTGTAGAACGTCAGCCAAAAGAAACAAGAAAATGTGTTGCGCTATGGGGTGAAGGCTCGATACCAACCACTTCCAAAATTTCCTTGTATGTCACATATAAAAATTTTGTTTTGCAACAAAATAATTGTATACCTAATTTCTTTCAAACCGTCATTCACGGTTTTCAAACCTTGTGCATTTTATTAACCGACTATAAATAACTGATTTTCTACTGTTTATATTAGTGGATTTCATTTAACTGAAGAGATTAGTAGTTTTATTTTCATACTGATTCCGGATGGAGCAGTTTCAACTGACAATCAGTAAAAATTTATTTATTCCGATTTAGAGTGAAACATGCTCATTGCAATGTGAATTATATATATGGCGTAAGTATAACTAACGAAGATATAAGCACGGTCTAAAGTCGAATCAGTGGTAAATCACTGATTCGCGGTGAAATTTAACTAATCAGTGAAAACGGCTCCACTTAGAATCAGTGGAAAACCACTGATTGTTTCAGTAAGAAAATTTCACTGATCGAATTAGTAACATGAAATTATTTCACTGAATAAGTAACATGAAATTATTTCACTGATTGAATAAGTGACGGCAGACTACAGTGGCGAATTAAAAATGGTTTTTGTTGAATTTTGCCAAATAATTACTTGAAATGAACATATTTACGCTAGATTACTATTTATATAGCGCAATTTACCGTAAGCTAAAAAAGAAAAAAAAATTTCCACAGGTATCCGGTATTGAACTCCTTCACCCTACCATCTCCGCTACCATGCCAACTTTAAACAATGAGATTGATGTCTTATAGTTTCGGCGCGAAATCGTCAAGATTTAAATTTTATAACCTTACTTTTCGTTTTTAGTTCAATTGTTATAGACTGTTCACGGTAAAATGAGCACTTTTGAAAGCCCTGCTTTAGATCTACTTGTATACACGTTGTGTATTCCTCCGCCTTATGTAGAATTAACTATGCCATGGGCCGCATCATTTTATTCATGCGTTGGTCAAAAGAAACTGTGTAGTTATTAAGAGAGTAGATACTTTAAAAATCTGCTCATTTTTATACATCTATGCATTTAATAACATACAGCGAAATAAAAAAGTTTAAGTTATCACAAATGGTTACCTAACACTTTTATTTGACGTTAAAATATAAAAATACTTTCCATCCATCGGTACCAACTTTACTGGACGAATGTTGCTCAGAGCACCCATTAAAATATATGCATGCAGGGACAGTGCATTTTTTCTAAGGTTCATTTGTAAAGAGCTCACTTAATCGTGAACAGCATTTACAGTTAGGATTGTTAAAACGCATAGTTAGGCCTATACATGAGAGCATTGTCTTCGCCATATTATATGCACCGGTTTAAACCTACAAACAGAGCGCTGTGATGATTATATGAAAACGAAATGAAAGAAGTAAAAACGGAATGAAAGGCTGGGTGTTCATATTATCTCATAAAACGGGGTTTTGAAAGATGAAACACATTTCAGAAAATATTTTGTATTTTTTTATTAGGTTGTTCGTTGTTTTTCACGTGATACAAGTTGTTTAACGGCATTTTCAAACATTGTTTGACTGCCATTTTTACACGTTGTTTAACTGATCCATTAGTCAAAAATAAATCACTGAGTAAACAGTGAAAAAAGTTACTGATGAATGAGTGGAAAACGTCACTGAATCAATAGGCGCAGGAAATGTGGCATTCTTGCACTGATTCATCAGTTAAAATCACTGAAGTGGCTGTTGAATCAGTCAGATACATTTGACTGATTGAAACAGTGAAATTCTCACTGATTCATATTTAGAGTGTTTTATTAAGGAAAACCTTCTTAGCCGTATTGTTTTTTTTTGTCTAGGTTGTTTGGACTTTTAAAAAGGAAGTTACAAAGATATCCCTAAACGCGACTAGCCGTTAGTCAAACTCAGCAATAAATGCATAACCACTAACTGCGAGCTGTTATGTTCAAACTCCTAGTGGAGAAAGAGCATGAAAGAGATGAATATAAGTAGTATAGGAGTTAACACCAGAGAAGAAGTTCATATAAAATGTCAAGTTAAATTTATTTAATAATTCAAACATGATTAATACGTAGGGGAGACTGGGGCTAAAAGTTAGAGGGGCACGTTACTACAGTTGGTTCTACAAGTAAGCAAGAGAGCGCAGCACCTCACCTTCCCACGTGGCGTGCGTCTTTGCGTGAAGGCAATCAGCAGTGGAGGTTAGTTTTGACTGTGTGTGTGCGGACGGAGTTATTGTTCTGTCAGTGCGGAAGTAAAATACACTTTCTTGACGTAAAGTCGTCCTGCACGAACATCTTTCAACCATTCGAAATAGTTACTTGTGGGGTATATTTCAACTGTATGTAGTGACTGACTGTTCACTTAGTCTGGCAGTGTGTGCGCGATGGAAACATAAAATGGTGCCACGTGGGACAAGTTGTTTAACTGTAACAACTTGCCCCGCTCTAGGAACATTACCCTGGTATTTTATATGGCCAGATTTTTATAAAACAATTAGTTTTGACTAATTATATTTTTAATGCTGAATTGTCTATTTGAAGCATGTTTGTTTTAATAATACAGTAGTTTAATGGGCTGTTCAGGATCGGATGGACAATTGTCTCGGAGAGAGGCCTTATTTTAACATAATCAAATTTGTTATAATTTTAACAATTGTCATTTCCTATGAGAAGTTAAATTAAATTTTTGGTAAACATATTTTTAACGTCTAACAACATCGAATTTCATAATACTAACAAACGTATTTTTTCCGAAGCACTTCCTAATTTAGATAGCTCATGAGCAGAGACCGGAAAAATTCAAGTATTAATTTTGTGAAAAGATAGTGTTAGCTTTTCTAATGGTCCGCAACTTAGATAACACATGCTGAAAAACTTTCAGTCGGTAATATACACGCAAGAAAATGAAAGCCAAAGTGTTGCCTCCCGCTGTAATATCAAGTAGCGTTCGAGTCCTAGGCTAGACAATAGCATTTTCATACGAACCAGTGTTGATCTATAGGGCAAAAATAACTGAACACGCGAACTTTTCAGATGTCTGCCTATGAGGTCAATGGTAGACCTAGAATTATATAAATTATACTGAAACAAATTATTTGTTTTCAAGATTGTTCGTACTTATAAAAAGATACCAAACAGAGGCACAGCACCTCTAGATGTCTACAAAGAGCAGCAGAGGAAGTTGCTTTTGGAACTTCGTCTTCAATTCGTGAAGCTGCCCGAATTCAAGATATAAATGTCATGACATTTTCTAGATTTATAACGAAACAAAATGAAGGACAAAATCCATGTGTTGGTTACGGGAAACCAAGGCAGTTATTCGCAGATGTTCAAGAAAAATAACTTGGAGAATTCATTGCTTTCAGTTCAGAAATTTACTTTGTATTGAATACTGAAGAAGTTCGGTCTTCGACGCATGAATATTCTGTCGCAAATGAGGTGGATATTCCTAATAAGTGGTCAGAAATTGAAATGGCATCAACTGAGAGGCTCTCTGGGTTCTTGAAAACACACCCGTCTCTCTTCCAACGAACTGCCGAAGCCACCAGCCCCGCAAGAGCCACAGCTTCAACAGACATAACGTTACGGAGTTTCACAACAACTTGGCGCAGGTATATGAAAAACACAGTTTTGAAGCTCATGAAGTATGGATCATCGACGAGATAGGTGTAACAACAGTTCAGCGTCCTTCCAAAGTAGTTGCAGTAAATGGGATAAAACATGTCGACGCTATCAGTTCTAGGGAAAGAGGGGAACTCGTAACTTTAGTTTTTGCTCTTAGTGTGAGTGGAAACTCCATTCCTCCACCTGTCAGATTCCCTCGGAAAATTTACAAATCACACTTCATTTCAAGTGGCCGACCAGGCAGCATTGGAGCGGCCACAATGAGTGGTTGGGTTACTCATGTGGAATTTTCACAATTTGTGCAGCATTTCGTCAGACACACAAGATGCTCCAGAGAACATCCTGACCTTCTAATACTGGATAATCACAGTTCTCATATATCGTTCTCAGTGATGTCATTTTGTAAGGACAATGGGGTGGTTCTACTGTCGTTCGCTCTGCACACTTCCCGCAAACTTCAGCCACTTGACCTCTCTGTCTATGGCCCCTTCAAAAAGTTTCTGAATGCGGCTTGCGACTAATGGATGAAGGCACATCCCCGAGAGCCGATGACCGTTTTTCACCTACCATCTTTGGCCTGACCTAATGCTGCAACACCTATGAACATCCAAGCCGGATTTCGAGCTGCTGGAATTTGGGCTTTCAATTGCGAAATGTTTTCGGAAGATGAATTTCTTACTTCTTTTGTCATAGATCGCCAACAAGCAGAGTCAGTAGCAATCGAAGGAAACAGAAGCACATCGAAGCTTCATTCGAACCAGCAAGTAGTTCCCAAGGAACCTGTCACTGGTATTCTAAACGAAAGAACGAATTTGCCTATATGTCTATCAGTGACCAGTGGGCCTACCCCAGGACCATCGAATGTCCAAACCAAGCCATCGCCTCATGTTAGCCCAGCTGAATTGCGGCTATATCCAAAAGCAGGTGCGAGAAAGAAGACCATGAACAGAATATGCCGAAAAAGTCTAATTTTAACCTCAACTCCCGTGGAAAAATTCTATGGAAATCGAAGATAAAGAGCGCAGGGAGAAGGAAAAAAGAAAGGTGGAAAATTCTAAAAGTAAGTTAGCTTTAATTCAGGTTAAAAAAAAAAAAAAACCAAGAAAAACCACTCAACAAAAGAAGATACGTGTAAAAAAAATGCCCTCAAGAAGATTCAAAATCGGAAAAGAACGAAGAATATATTTGCTGTGAATGTCAAGAATCCTGGTGTAGTGCAAAACCTGGAGAAGAATGGGTGCAGTGCAAGAGTTGTAAATTGTGGGCATGTTTTAGTTGTGCACGTTTCAGTGCATTTTATGTGTGTTAAAACTGTGATGCTGATGAGGAATGTAATGACTGAGTTGGAGTAGAAGCCTAGACATGATTTAAAGTTAAGCCTAATACTTAGAGCAGATTTTTGTTTAAAAAGTAGATACCTTTACTGACAAACTAAAATCTCTATTTATTACTTAGGATTTGATGACCAGCTCATTAGTGTGTTTGTTTTAAAATTTTGCCACAACATTTTAATATTTCCTTAGTTTCTGATTTAAAAAAATGTTATTTCAAACCACAAGGTATTAAAACCGAAAGAAATGTGTCCTTTATTTAATTTCTAGTGTTTTATGTTCTTCTATACTTGTGCTTTCCAAATGTAACAACTGGCCCCTGTGCAGTAACAACTAGCCCCGCCCAGGGTCACATTGTTACATTATGATTGACTGTACTAATTTTCACGTAGAATAAGAAGTGCTAATAATATCTCAGTAATAAAAATACCATGTGTTATCAGAAGGTAGCAATACATGATACGCATATGCCCAACATTTTAACTGTGATGTCGAAGGTAAAAATAAATGAAAACTGGAAATTGTAACATTTAGCCCCGATATCCCGTAATAAGAGAGGTCCAAGCTATAATACCAACGGGAGAATGGAAGAAAGGAAAAGTTGTGTTAAAGTAGAATGAAGATAACGGCACCCGGTATATCACTCCAGACCGTCTACCCATATGGAGGATCACAACCAGCTCCACACCTGGCCGCTGTTCACGCCCTTGGACACCCGCCGAATGCGACCATCTGCTCCCTCGGAGTCCAGTACACAATTCGAGCACCTACACCCGTGTGAGTTCTCGTTATGATTTTTGATTAGCTCCGGTTGTGCACTGGAGGCGGAGTCTACTTGCAGTTTGTCCAGTATAGGCAGGAGTGCCCTGATGTCTGATAGATCACATTTTTCTGTTCACTGCATTTTTATTACTGATGTTTAGAAATTCCATTCCAGCTCGATGTTGAGGTTATTCAGTTTTGTAAACTTGCCCATGGTCTCCACCGCAGTTGTTGTTGCGACAGGTTGTGCACAATGGGCCCATGGTCTCCTCCACAGTTATTGTTGCGACAGGTTGTGCACAATGGGCTCATGGTCTCCACAGTTATTGATGCGACAGGTTGTGTACAATGGGGCCATGGTCTCCTCCACAGTTATTGTTTTGACAGGTTGTGCAAAATGGGCTCATGGTCTCCACAGTTATTGTTGCGACAGGTTGTGCACAATGGGGCCATGGTCTCCTCCACAGTTATTGTTGCAACAGGTTGTGCACAATGGGGCCATGGTCTCCACAGATATTGTTGCGACAGGTTGTGCACAATGGGGCCATGGTCTCCTCCACAGTTATTGTTGCGACAGGTTGTGCACAATGGGCCCATGGTCTCCTCCACAGTTATTGTTGCGACAGGTTGTGCACAATGGGCTCATGGTCTCCACAGTTATTAGTTGCGACAGATTGTGCACAATGGGCCCATGGTCTCCTCCACAGTTATTGTTGCGACAGGTTGTGCACAATGGGCCCATGTTCTCCTCCACAGTTATTGTTGCGACAGGTTGTGCACAATGGGCCCATGGTCTCCTCCACAGTTATTGTTGCGACAGGTTGTGCACAATGGGCTCATGGTCTCCACAGTTATTAGTTGCGACAGATTGTGCACAATGGGCCCATGGTCTCCTCCACAGTTATTGTTGCGACAGGTTGTGCACAATGGGCTCATGGTCTCCACAGTTATTGTTGCGACAGGTTGTGCACAATGGGGCCATGGTCTCCTCCACAGTTATTGTTGCGACAGGTTGTGCACAATGGGCTCATGGTCTCCTCCACAGTTATTGTTGCGACAGGTTGTGCACAATGGGCTCATGGTCTCCACAGTTATTGTTGCGACAGGTTGTGTACAATGGGGCCATGGTCTCCTCCACAGTTATTGTTCCGACAGTTGTGCACAATGGGGCCATGGTCTCCTCCACAGTTATTGTTTTGACAGGTTGTGCACAATGGGCCCATGGTCTCCTCCACAGTTATTGTTGCGACAGGTTGTGCACAACGGGGCCATGTTTTAAAATAACTCGTCAATAAGTCATAACATTAAAAGGAGGATGTAATGAAACATTTTCTGTGGAATGGTTTTTTGCGCGAATACCCATATCTCGGTAAATAAATGTTCTACAAATACGACTTTTTGTCAGAAGAGACAAAAAACTATTATCTATCCTCTATTTCTTTACTTTTATCATATTAAGTGTATTCTTGGAGAACAGAGTTCGTGAATATGATCAAATATCGCATTTTTAAAGCTTGCCGATGTAGTTTCCTTAAGCGGCAAGAGAAAGGTACAACGATAAGGGCGTAGTCTTTCATCGCTAGTAATAATACTCCGCTGTTACAAATATAATTTGCACAGTACAGCGTCACGACGGAAAGACTGCACGCCTTGCCCTTAGGAACGATGAGGCATTAGGCGTGCGTGTTAGGTCCATAAACACAGACTCGTCTAGAAATGAATCACCAGTACCACTTCCTGTAGTGGAGATTCCAATCGTCACTAGATAGCGTACGCTCAGACATTTTTAGGTTAAGGACTAGTGCGGATTCATGAAGTTTAGTATGGATGGTCACTAAATACGAGGATACATGAGCTTGCACGAAATTAATGACGTCAGTAGATCTCAGCCAATATAAACTCACGAAAGCTATGACGTCTGCTTCTTCCCGTAAGAAATAAGATGGGGAGGTTTGCTCTTCGAATTACGCATATTATTCTTATACGGTTTAAGAAATGTAATTTATATGTTGCGATCAACAGGAAATGTATGTAGAGTTATAAATATTGCCAGTCAACTAACAAATATTAACGCAATTAATATTTCTAAGTTGTTGTTAAAGAAAGTTTATGAAATAATGTTATTAAGAGATTTTTTGAAGGTGTGTATGAGGTAAGGCATTAATTATTTATTAGCAATACTTCACACACAGGTGCCACAGCTTCAGAGCCAAACAGCAGTTATTTTACTGCTATTGGAGCTAATTGACAAATTTTAAAACTATACAAAAGAAGAATTTTCTAAATATACTTTATATAATCGTTATTAAATTGGCGTAATATAATTGATGTTATAAAATCGTGGTTTATTTCGTAAACGTAGACAATCTGTAAACTTTCCTATTTTTTTTAGAATTACAGTGTATATATTTAAATAATTTACAATTGCATACAAGAACGTCTAAAAACCTATTGCAATATATTAAAGTTATTATTTTTAGCGCAATCTAGTGACAGTAACGCGTTACTTATGTTCCATATAAATTAACGCGGTAGTTTTACGAAACGAATCTGGATGAGAAATTACAATATAATCGTATGTGTAGTGTTCCAGTTCAATAAATACATTTTCTTAACAGGAATGTGTGAATATACGGATCCGTAGACGTTAAAAACTTTAAATATTAGTCAAATACGAGTTTTGTTACCTCCATTTTGTAGACAATCTCCACTAGATGGTAATTTAGAGAGGTAGTTCGGTGACTATATTTCTCCACTAAAAAAGTATAGGCCGCTACAGCAAGTAACTGAGCATACACAAAACTAGTAAGCTAGTGCCGTTTTAACTTCCGCTCTAGTGCCAGTGGCAACTAGATACTTCTCTGCATACAGCGCTTTTCTACACTTTACAAACAAGGGTGAATAATACTTAATGTGACTGAGAATGCAGAACGAGCCTTCTAGTGACGATTTCCCTGTTTTTCTAGTGTTAGTGGCGACGGATGCGCAGCTCCATCCCAGTCTTCAAGTCTGTCAAAACTTAGCAATATATATATTGAGACATAAATACGACTTCGTGATTAAGTGATAATGCGTGGACTTCTGTGCTGGTAGGGTTTAGGGGTACTTTCGGATTTTTTATTTTGTTTAAAACATAAAAAATCTAGAAAAAACAAGAATGTAATTTTGCGGCGTGTTTTAAATACGCTTTTATTTTACTAAATTATTAAACGTGCGTCTAATTAGCTGTTCTACGAAAAGAACACGCACTTCAGTCGAGGGCTGCTTGAGTACTTTCAAGATGTCACGCGCATTAGAAACATCATGTCTGAGTACTCCAAACTGACCAATAACGGCTTTCTTCGGATCGCTATATATCAAAATATGCGCATCAGATACATACAAAACTACTCAAGGGCCCTGACCTGAACCTTCGTACAGGCTTTCTACCAATAAAATAATATGGTCACCGCTGAAAGTCCCATAGGTACATGCAGTGGGACTGAAGCACAGCACGCCAGTTGAGAGTCTTGCGCTTAGCGACGATGGCGCACTTGCTGCGCGTGGCAATGTCGCCCTTATCGCTCTCGCGCTTCTCGGCCTCGAACGCTGAAAAAGGCTCTAGGTAGACGGGAACCTTAAGCAGAGCTTTGAAAAGTGCTCACTTGACTTTGAACAGCCCGTAAGTGGCCCACTGGACGGACTAACCGAATATCGCAGGCCTAGAGGGCTGCAGGGAACTACTGGTGGCTTCCCAGAAGGAGCAAAGCGACTGACAGAGGCGTCTGGGGGTGGCGGTGGGTGGTCGAATCTAGGCTGCGTCCCCCTCAGGGGTCAAACCCCGCAACAGATGGTCGAGAGTATATGTATATATGTAGAAGGGTCACGCCTCACATTATGCGGGTCCGACGGCTGACTTTGGGCGTTCGATGTCAGCCGCGCCCCGTTGTCCCAACCCCCTGCCACCCTCACGAGACCTTCACTCCTTAAACATGCACGGGCGTGTCTGAGGCCTCGTGACTGCAAGCACCCGCTTCGTGCGTACGGGCGCGTGTTACCGGGGATCAGTCCCTGCCATCTTGGATTTTTAGAATTTCCGCAGAAACCTTCATTGTAGATTTCGTGTAGAATTTTACGGAGTGACAAGACACAGAACAATCGTTTGCACATTTTATGGAGTTGGCATTGCTTGTCCACTGCAGCTAGTTCAGCTACTGTAGTAACTCGCAAGGAAAAGGCATTTACTTCTTCCCAGTTGTTAATAGTTAATAACTAATAAAGATATTGAAAACATAACAACTTGATGAAACGTAAGAAGCTATTATTCATGCTGTGGCGTGTGATACATTCTGTTAAACCAACTTAAATTAGTTTACAACGAAAAAAGTACAAATTAAAAAAAAAAAGCGACGACTGATCAGACTTGCGGCTTGGCTGCACCTGTTTTACAAACATTATTTGTTTTCGTGTCATTATTCCAGTTCCAGGGATATTACTGGAACTGTCTGATTAATTTACAATTTACTAGTTGTTTAATACTTTTGTGTCTTATTTGCAATGTGCGTTATTTCCTGCTTGTGAAAAGGGAAGAAACACATTGACGAAACATAAATATGTTCTCGACATTTTTACAACAAGCAGAAAAAAAACTGGACATAAAACTGTTCAACGACTCGTAAAACGTAAATTTTCTATGTTCATACGTTGCCAAAAAAATTACTATGAATCCGAAATTACTACGCGAAAACGAAGAATTTCTCCAAAATATGTGATGCCGAGTCTTGAGTGCATTAAAGTTATTTCTACCACTTTAAATGCGCTACCGGATTTCCCGTGCATAACACAATTTTCGTCCAGCAAACTGAATGCTCTCGTCAATACTACTACCTGGAAACTGGAATCTGGATACATAAAGATGAGTTTATTATCTCCGAGGATATCATCCGTAAAGTACACTTTTAAAAAATGCTGGCAATCTTCCAAAACTGTAATGGAAGTTTTTAACCTACACAGTATATATAAATAGTACTGCGGTATCAGGCTGAAAATATAGAAATATTTAGCATCGCTACTGCACAAAGCTGGGAACTTCCCTACGCATTTGACTCTTTCCTAGGTAACTGTAGATACGTTACCATGGGTGTATTGGAAAATGTGTTACTATCCGCTCTTTGTCACTGTATATATACACTGATACGGTAAATTCGCCAATAATTTTTTTAATTGTACCGTCCTTGAATTAAGAGGCATGGCTTTTGAAGTAACTTCAAAATCAGCCTCCTGTTACCTTCTAACAGTTACATAATACACTGGTGTAAAATTAATAACTATTACCACTAAAGCGATGTCTTGAAACACCGTATGTTCATGGGGCATTGATAGAGGGTAGTACCTACATGCAATGATTAACAGCGCTGTGCCGTTGACAGAGAAGGAACCGCTTACTTGTCATTACATCGCTGATCCCAATACCACTGTAGTTGAGTCAGTGAAAGAGTAGTCTGTTGTCTCAAGCATCGGCCTGTGTGTAGTAAGCACTGTAGAAATGCCACGACTGCATAGACGACCACACTTCGTGAACGAGATCCTATTGTGGGCCTGAGGGAGGCTGGGTGGTCCTTCCGAAGAATTAACCCAACACATAGGATGTTAAGTGTCTGCTGTGCATCACTGGTGGTGCCGGGGTCCAACGATGGTGCACATGCTCGTCAACCTGGTATCGAATGGCAGCTGCATACAGATTCCCGCCTGGACCACCGCATCAGACGAGCGGCCATTGCTGAGCGCACGGCGACCCCACACATATTAGGGCCACTGCTGCACCCAGGGTGTCAGCTAGGACCATCACCAAGCGTTTGATGGACTCCGAGCTACGATCAAGGTCTCCGCTCTCCAGGCTTCCTCTCACTCATCATCACCGTGCAGCCCACCTCAGATGGTGTCGCTAACGACGGAACTAGAAGGATGAATGGCGCGGAGTTGTGTTAAGTGATGAGATCAGATTCCGCTTTGGCGCCAGTGACGGACGTTTTCGAGTGCGGCTGTAACAAAGAGAGCGACAACGAGCAGAGTGTATACAGCAGTGACATTCAGGACCAACTCCTGGAATCGTGGCCTGGGGGGCAACAGCCTACAATGGCTGTACGCCTCTTATGCTTGTTGAGGGAACACTGGACAGTGAATGATACATCCAGGACATCATCAAGCCCAACTTGTTGCCGTTCCTAAAAACGCCAAGGAGGTGTCCTCTTCCAGTAGGGCAATGCCGGTGCACACACTTCTCGTGTTACACGACGCACTCTCGAAGGAGTTAGTCAGCTCCCCTGGCCAGTGCGATCACCCAACCTGTCCCCCATTGAACATGTGTGGGACATGATGGGACGTCGTTTAGTATGGTCTGCAATACCGGCAACAAACCTCCACCAATTGCAACAACAGGTGGTGTTAGCATGTAATACTATTCCCCTAGATGACACCCGACACCTTTATGATCGTCTCCGCGCACGACTTCAGGACTTCACTGTCGCTAAAGGAGGTACACAAGATACTGACATAGTTGTTCAAGACACTATGTAGTCTCTTTCCACAGGTTTACGACCCTATGGTCATTAACATATACAGTGTACATACAACCTGTATCATTATTCAATGAAACCTTAATTCCTGTGGGAACATTGGGCCAGCGTGTTCATTTTACATTTTCCACCAGTATAAAGGATATACACCCCCCTCCCGTCATTCAAGAAAGGGGACCACACACTAAAAAAATTTCTTTTACTTCCATAACTGAAATGGAATTTTTTAACCCACATATCGTAAGGAAATAATACCACACATCTGGCTACAAATATGGAATGTGTAGCGTTGCTACTGTACAAATTTGGAAAGTTTCGTACGCATTTGACTGTTTCCTGAGCAAATGTAGGAACGCTAGCGTGAATCACTTGTACTTTCTCACTCAATGTACACACTTATATTATATATATATATATATATATATATATATATATATATATATATATATATATATATAGTTAGCGAATAATTTCTTAAGAGTGTAGACTGAGAGTAAATAGTTAGAAAATAATTTTGTTCACCGAGTTGCGTTGCTATATTGTACAACATTTCTAACAATTTTCTTCAAACTTACTTACCTGACTTAATCTGGAACTGAAATCTTTATTTAATTTTTTTTATATATATGTTGAAAATTCGTTTTTCTCTACTCTGATACTTGTAAACATATCCGTTTCTGATTTATGTAAATTTAAAAACTATAATAGAAACAAAAATTTCGTAACAGGAAAGCTAAAGTATGGGCCTCTCTCTTAATGGGAAGCCTAAATGTTGGCTGTCTCCCAGGTTGAATAATAAGTTTAACCACTCTTCCGAGAAAACCAAGATGTGCTGTTTTCTGAGAGAGACAGACAGAGAGAGAGAGACAGAGAGAGAGAGAGAGAGAGAGAGAGAGAAAAAAGGGGGTGAATAAATTCCCGCCACCTTTGTTTAATGAAATTTTCGTCACAACCTGCATTGCAGGTGTTGTATTTTATTTACAGGTACCACGGTATATAGGGCACCGCTTTGTACATATTTTAATGTCTGTTTTACTTAACTTCTGATGCTAACATATTTTACGAACACGTCTAGAAGCAAATATTCGTTATTACCACCCGGCATTCACAGGTAAAAATTAATATTCGTAAAGCATCTGTAATAATTTTGTGAATAATGAGAATATATTGTTTTATCTTTGTCGTGCGAAAATCCTTTTACATAGAATTGATGGCAAAAATTTGATTAATTTTACATGGCGGGGACTGGCTGCTTTTGAGAATCCCGTATTTTTCTGTTAATACAATATGACAGAATGACGGAAAGTCAAGTATAATGACTTAAAAATTTGTCTTCATACATTTTTGATAACAAAAAATGTGTGCTTCAAATAATACCATTTACTTGGCTATCAGTATAAAAATTAGTGTTCTATCTATTTAAATTCTTCATATGTTGTCCGAGATATGACGTACAAATTTTGTTATTCAGTTATCAGTATTTCCTATGATTTTCTTTAACAATAGTTGTTGAGACGGTTTTTATAAATGAACAAAGTTCCTCATTAGTAGCTTACATTTACTAGCAACTGTTCAAATTAATTTAATGCATAAACTGCCCAATCTATTAGAAGGTCACATAATTATAGCATACTATTGTAAAACTATAAGGAATACCTTCCCTAAAAATATAAGGCTTTTGGTTTTAGGGGAATCCCTTTCAAATCTTCAAAAGTTGTAAGAGAGAATCTCAAATATATCAATACAAAAACCATCAAAAACAATAAGCACAGTAACACTGGCAGGACATTGTTATTTCTATCGTTTCTCTTCAAATTACAATTAAGTCAAACACGGTTTTTGACATGCTCGAACACAGTAAATCAGTTTTACTGTTTTTCTGTTATGATTAAAATGTGATACATATACTAACATTGGTATTATTCGCTGTTGTCTGTTTCTGTTCTTCCACACCGAGTTGTTATTTCGTTATGCAGACTGAAAAAAAATTAAACTTATGGTGTAACGTAAACTGTGTTATTCATTGGCCTTCAAATTCACTTTTAATCAGAAAACTTGCTGTATTAACTAAATAAATGTTTTATTTCTTAGACAATAGGTAGTGTAAAAATGTATTTCTCCTCGTGTTTTCCGAGCTGCCTTTAAGTCATTATTTTTGGCATTGTAAATTAATTATAAAAAAGTTGCCAATATTTATGTAGCAGAGTGTGAATCCGGATATACATAGGTTGCCTATGACATATTTGTTGATATCGAGGACGTGTTGGTAAAAACTTGATAACGGAATATCACTACTCGGTACTTTTTCTTGACATGATACAACCATTTTAGGGTGAAATGGCATAGCGGTGGACTTGAGGATTCTCCATAACGTGTGGCATTATATGATCTACTACAATTCTGTGGATCCTGCTTTCCACTACAGCAGAAGATTCAAGAAAAGTGAATGGTTTTCACATAAAAAAAAAGTATTGACAAACGAAGGGGCGCGCTACCTGTATGACCACTGGGCATTTGGGGGGAGGCGGGGCTTGGGAAATGACTGTAACACTTTAAAACATTGGTTTTATTTGTAGTTTATAACTGTTGTGATACTAAACATCCTTAGGAGCTACAGATAATTTTCCACTCCCTTACCGTCCTTTATGTGCGACACGATACCGTTTTCGCCATAGACTTTCTGCATAAAGTTGTCAGGAACTATTGTAATGTTTCTTATGGGAATATAAAACATTTAATGGTGTACAAGGCGATCATACGTGAACATATGCAGTGTGAGTATAGTCGCAATGCCTCGATGCTCTGTCAGTCTTCGATCGGGATGTAATAGGCTCTCTAAAATTAAACAAGTATATCTGTGTGTGCCAAGTGAGTGGAATTCATGTTTAATGATAATATGTTAATGCATTCAGTTACATAAAATGCTTCTATGGTAAAATTTTTATTATTGTTAAGTAGACGTATTCATCATTGATCATTGCCATAAAATATAACGTTCATTTACACAATTGTTTAAATGCACAAAAGTATACCGATAGTGTTGTTTTTGTTACGACAGTATTTTTTTCATTTTTAGTTATATTTTTTATGGCATTTACTAGTTCTTCAATTTTGTGCATATAATAAAATGTAAAAATGAGGTTCCGCCATTCTGCTAAAAAAAAAAGAGGTACATGGCATAAATGTATATTATTAAGAAAAATAACTGGAAACCATGTGTTATATTGCTAGGCATAGACATTTTTCTAAAAGAATTGCATGTGATTATTAACGATATTCCATAGTTTTACTTCGTGCTGCCCGATTTATAGAAAAACGTAATTCCATGTATTCGGGTGTTCCACTTCATCGTAACTAGCGTTAAAACCTTTGGTGTATACTAAGTTTTACTATGTGAAAATACTTCTCAGCATATATTTGTGCTAGTTATAGGTTTCTTGATTTAATAAGAAAAAAGTGGCAGAAATAATAATGAAATTTTCTTTTGAGTATAACATTGTTTCACAAATAAATATTTCATTGGTGTTTATGGCGTCTGCTCATTTATATTTCTTTGAATTTTTTATAATACAAAAACTTGCCGAAATCTTTAAGTCGTCCTACGTATTTTCATGTGGTATAGTAAAAGTCATGGAAATCTTATAGTAACTAACAAGAACATTAGAGAAATTATAAGGGGGTATGTTGTCTAGGTAAACAGGCCTTTACCTTACGAATATGTGCTGCACTCAGATGGTTGAATGAACTAGATCATTGGCCAAGAAAACTGCGACAGAATAGAATAAGAACTTTTATAACTTACCAAAACGTACAAAATTAAGAGTTTTCAAATTCTTTGTATCATAACAATAAATTTAAATAAATTTTGTTCTATTTATACCGACTTAAAGTTAATCACTTGCGGCAGTTCCCATGTTTATATTCTTGATTTTTAATATATAGACTCCAGTTTGTCTATAATATATAAAAATATTTAGATTTGTTGCCCGTTTAGAAATTAGCTTGCAGCGTAATTTTATTATTTTCAAACTACAATTAAATATTTAATTGTTATTTAATAACAGGTTATTCAGTCCTACAGCAAACAATGACGACTGGCAGTAGTGAAAGGAAAATGTAATTGACAGTGCGAAAATGTGAGTTTGTCATGCAGAGTAGATTTTTATGTTACTTCCGCAATTGCGAAGGTGAAACGATATTCGCGAAATGGTGAAGTATATAGTAAACTAATATATTTTCCGTAACTTCAAAATATCATCGAGAAATTAGTCTCCTGGCGATGTGACCAGATTGCCGGAATTATCAGTTAACACACCAGCCGACTGTTGAAATCTAAACTGTCCTACTCGTGATGATATTATTTTTATTTTTTTTTTTACTGTATCGCTAAATTTAACCCACTAAGCCACTGGAACTCCCAGATGAACATTTTCAGTTCGCCGAGGGATAAATACAAGATGCCGCCAGGGCCGTTTCGTTGGCTTGTTTGTTCTATCGCCTGAAGGAAGTAATAAATCCTTCGATGTGGATTAAGTCCCTGCGGGAAGTTTTCTGTAAGTAGTAAAGATATTGCGACCTCCCCGGCCCGGCGTCCTAGATAATAATCGTTCAAGTCGCGGGAAATGGACCACACTTCCACGCACCTGCAAAACTGGTTTATCGCGCTGTCCCGGTTTTCATATCTGCAGTCAAATTTTCAATAATCCTGAACGTAATAAGTTTTTAATAATTTCCACATAAAATGAAAAAGAAGGATGATCAAATCAGAGAAAAGCATGAAGGTTTATTTGAGGTTATCGAAGGAGAAGTGACAAAACCAGGGAGAATGGCGAGGTTACTCTTAACAAAACGCTCTATTAGTATTACTCGCCTCTTCAACAGATATACTTAGTTTACTCGCCTCTTCACCAGATATGCTTAGTTTATTCGTCTCTTTAACAGATATGCTTAGTTTACTCGTATCTTCAATAGATATGCTTAGTTTACTCGTCTCTTCAATAGATATGCTTAGTTTACTCGCCTCTTCAACAATTATGCTTAGTTTACTCGCCTCTTCAACAGATATGCTTAGTTTACTCGCCTCTTCAACAGATATGCTTAGTTTACTCGTCTCTTCAACATATATGCTTAGTTTACTCGCCTCTTCAACAGATATGCTTAGTTTACTCGTCTTTTCAACAGATATGCTTAGTTAAATCGCCTCTTCAACATATATGCTTAGTTTACTCGCCTCTTCAACAGACATGCTTAGTTTACTCGTCTTTTCAACAGATATGCTTAGTTAAATCGCCTCTTCAACAGATATGCATAGTTTACTCGCATCTTCAACAGATATGCTTAGTTTACTCTCATGTTTCACTTGCTTAAAATCTTAAAACAATTTCATATGTTTAGTTCTGCAAGTTGAAAGAATCAATTTAATTATCGCTGTTTTTATAAATAAGATATACCACCTCGTTTCAAAAGGTCATCAGTTTAACTCATAATTGATAGATTTTGTTATGAAAGTGGTATGAACCTCCAAGTAAGCGTAATTATTTGCTATCGTATATCGTGGTAATAGATAGATTTGCACATCGTCAAGAAAAACTACTATATAAAGTGTAAAATTTTCCAATGAACCCAACCTTGTTCGACTTCTGAACGAATGTTATTTCTGGCCGACAACGTAAATTTGACACTTTCCCAGAACAGGGTTTCAATAAATGGTCTCAAACAAATTTATGTAATTGGTAACTTCAGTTCCAATGTTCGTATTTATGGTAATGATTTAAGTAGTTTAATTAATAATTCTAATACCACATGACTGCAAGCTTTCATTGCTAGAAAAATTTTATACGCAAAAAATTTTTAAGTCGTATATAGTTTCAGTAACAATGTTTGCTGTTTATCTACGAAAGTATTATAAAATTAGAGACAATGAAATATACTTATCAGAGGCTCGGTGTTCACTAGATATTCTCCCGGAATATCGTCAGAACTATGTCACAGCTACGGGTACACACGCCATGCCTCTAACTCACCACTGAGTTCAACCATGACTTCCGTAGTTGAAGATACTGAACAAATTCTTCACAGCAACAGTGTTACAGGACACCAGGGTAACTTTAAAAAATGTACGGAAAATAAGGTTTTTAATGCATTTACGGGCACGCTATTTCTCTCAGTATTTGGTTTCTACATCCAAAATTCCATCATTAAAAAATGTCGCTTTAAAAATATTGCATTATAATACCCACTGATATTCCGCCATTATGAAAAATCAGACTCAACACATGCCAGAAACGTAACACGATACAAAACCTATTACAAGAAGTTAAATAACAATATTCTTGAAAACTACTTAACATCTAGCGGCTTGTATAAAAACCATTCCAGACAAATTCCAGGTAAATGTTCTTTTAGCGCCACGGGATGTTGGACAGAAGCAAGGCGCCGGCCGGCCGCAATATTGTGACATCATCCGGCGGACATATTGGAAGCCAGTAACCTCGAATTTGACGTTTCACCTTGAACCCGGTAACCTTTAACCTCAAAAATCCGAAAAATAAAAGTCCGTTAACTCATATAATAAACAAATAAATCCAAAAAATTATAAAAATACCAAAAAATTTATTACTGAAAAATTGTTTAAAATTATCAAAAATTATTTTAAAATTTATTTAAAAATTCCAGTCCCCGGTAACAATTTTCCCCTAACAATTTTCCCTTTACCATAAAAATTTTCCATTTTCCCTTAATATTTCCTTTATTCCCTTAAAATTTCTCTTTTTTCTTTAACATTTCTCTTTTTCTTTAAAAAAGATTCCAAAATCGAAGAAATAAATCATAAAAGTCAGCAAGGATATCAAGATTATTGAATACTACCGCCATATTGGGTGTAGGTGACCTTGACCTTGATCCTATGATCTTGAATGACCTTGAGAAGAAAAACTCGACAATTATTTCTTAACAGTCAGCAAGCATATTATGTTTCTGAGTACTACCACTATATTGAATGCAGGTAACCTAGTATCTTATGCATTTCGCTTTTCACACTCGTGTTATTCTTGTGAGAAAGTATTGTGGCATTTATCACATCGACACACTGTGCAGGACAGGTTATGTAGGTAACTACACTTCTGAGAACATGTACCGAAGTCACAAGAGACCTGCTTGCAGTAAACCTGGCACCGAGGTACTGACGAGAAATGCACTTCACCTTTACATGTCTTTGAATGACTAAGTAAACCGTCGGTACGAGTGAACTGCCTACCGTGCCTGTCACACAAATATGGCATGCAACAGGGATTCTTGGCATAAATAGAGCGCTCATAAGGTCGTACATTATGTTAAAAAGTTAATATCGTATCATATGTTGGAGATGTAGGTGCTGGAGCTAAAGAAGCAAGTTAGGCTGCGCTGGCAGAAATAGATGCTGCTAGTGATGAAACCATCACAGCTGAAGAATTCGATGGCGAGAAGCCATTGGCGGGTAATATCCTCTACACTTTAACTTAACGAACCATGGATGACATAATGTAGAAGCTAGTCGAGACGACGTATCTTTCATAGCAGCCATCGTCAAAGTAAGCCTCTCAGCTGACCTTGCTACTGCTTATAATATACGAGTATGCAAGCCCTATGACGTCATATTGATTTTAAACCAATCGTATTGCACATGAATACATTGTTCGGATACCGACCAGCCAACCACCAAGTTGCCACGTAATTGCAGCTGGCTAATCGAATAAAGGCATTGAGACATCACACACAGGCAGGTAGGCTGGCTTTAGATGCTAGTTCCTTGATCACATTACCATGCAGTTATATCTTCAACAGTTTCTTTCAGGCAAGTTATTCACTCAGCTTGAACTCTTGCTCCGCAAATGACCCCTAAATTACTCTGAAACTACCCCTAAATGATCCATAATGCTCCCGAATAATACCCAAATGTCCCCAAATGACTCCAAAATGACATATAAATAACTACTAATGACCAGTTAATGACCCTTAATGATACCTAAATGACCCCTAATTACCTGTAAATTACCGCTAATGACCACTAATTGTGGTGTTAATTGGGATTGTGGTACTGATTGTGGTGATGATTAGGATTGGGGTGCTGGATGGGTTTGTGGTGCTAGTTGAGATTGTGGTGCAGATTGTGGCGCTGATTATGGTGCGTGTAGTGCATGTGGATCGCAAGTTAAAATAAATTCCTCCTATTTTAATAAAAAAATATATATAGTCCTACCTCGAAAAGCTTTGCCTCGCTTTAAAAAGTATGTATGCAGGTCCCTCACTATATTTCAACGCTTCCTGGGTAAACTGTATTTGTACTTTGCACTAAAAGTGCCTAGAACTAGAGCAGGCTCCTACCACGCTTCGCCATTGGTCGATCCACAACTTGGACTTTGTACTGAACAATGCAGCACCACGACAGGCCCCTACCATGTTTCCTATTGCAGACCTTGGTATGTTCTTTCAATGTATCGCCTTGCACAAACTGCGTGGGGCCAATGCATCATCGCGTGAAGAGGACCCTTCGTACAGACCGCCCTCTAATGCCGACGAGCATTTTGACCATAGGTGACCACTCGATCGCAGAATCGCGACTGGCGTCAGCCAGTTAGCGATGGTGAAGTTCGCGGCTCCATGGTCGTCGAGGTCAAAGGCATGACTTCGTATTCAGAATTCATCTTATGGGAGCACTCTGAGAAATCCCAGAAACTCGTTCACCCCAGAAGAAAACACCCTACTATAATATATATAAGTTAGGATTATACATATGTATGTGTAGGATAATATATATAAATAAGAACATATTTTTATAGAATAATATATAAGCTAGGAATATACATATTTATGTATATAATAATATACATTATATAGATAAGAATATGAATAATTATATATGGTATTACATATGTGTGTAGAATGTATTTATAAAATTTCTGAATACACATAATACTTACGTCTCGTTGACAACGATATCATTCGAAATGGAACCAGAAACATATGCAGTAGTAGTGAGTGGAAAGATTTGGGACCCGGTGAGAGTGGAGCGTGTTGAGTATGGAGAAGTAACGTAATGCAAAGTTCTGGAGAAACGGGAGATCACACAGAAAACCCGCCGACTAACGGCATCGGTCGACACGATTCCCATGTTGGAAAATCCAGGGATGACCACACCGGGAATATATCCACGTCCGCCTTGTTGGGAGGCGAGTGTTGTAGACGGTGCGTGACCTCAGCTTCAACAACAACAACAACAACAGTGGGACAACAACAAACACACGTGTACCTCACCCGTGAGACTGCAATCAGCTTCAATCTGGAGGTAGCATTCAAAGCATCAACTTCGGATGTTACCAGTCGAACGCTTTGAATGACAGCGTTAACTAACCCGAAATATTTGCAGGTCCATCTATTTGAAAATTAGTGTCTGAGCTACTTAAAACACGTAATTTTTCATGGTCTTCCGTGGCGCTTTTGTATGAAGAATTCGGTGCAAATCAGTTAATCGGTACCTGATATATGGCACAAAGAAGTTATTTTATTATTTGGTGCTATCTTAAAAGATAGCCTTAAAAGAGTTTCTGTATACGAAATTACTAATAGACGCTGTCGGCATACCATATTTAGTTGAATTTAGTAAAATTGTTTATCCGATATGACAAAATTGTTTGAATTATTTATATTGACGCCATTTGGAGAACCATTATTTCACCCCACTTAAGTCATCTAAGTTTGCGTCGTCTTCTGTAACACTACTGTTGGGACAAATTTCGTGGAATTAAATTAACTATTTCGGGAATATGACAAAATGTTTCATCGTCTCAGCTGGTTATATTTTACAAAACTAAAGTCGGAATGAGGGGATATCTGTACGCATAATTGTCGCTTCTAAAGAATACTGTTATCGTAGAAAATTTGGTTTATTTTTGTTTAGTTGTTTAATAGGTATAATATACAATTCTAAACTATGTTCATTAGTACCATAAAAAAATCCTGCTATACCTGAAATATGTACGTTTACAAGTCCTATACCGTAGCACTACTTGCGTATAAAATTTGGTTGGTATCGGTTGATTGTTCCTTAAAATATGGTACTGAAACCTCCTCTTTTCATGTGACGATATTCATTAATGCAGGACAAAAATGTTAGTATTAGCACATTCGATGACTGTCAGATTCTGTTATACAAAGTTCAGTTAAACTCGGTTACATAGTTTCGTAGATACAGCAGACAAACGAAACTTGTTAATATAAGCCACTATTATGAAAATAAGTGTCTGTTCCCCTAAAAACATATGAATTAATTTGGCATAACATAGTACAAATTCTTTGCCAAATTCGGTAAGGATCGTTTGATTGAATCCTGAGATATGACCACTTTATATTTTCATGTGGGCTATCTTACAAAATGACGGAGAAGTGAGGCTCTGTGTAGACAAATTTTATGATTGTAACAGATACTGCCATCACATAAAGTTAATGTGAATTTTGTTTCGTGAGTCAATGTAGATATAACATACTATGCTAAAATCTTCGTTGAGTTTTGGCCGCTGTTTTTAAAATTGTCTGACTCACTCAAATCATATCAGTTTGCATGGACTACCATAGTGCTACTTATCTGCAAAATTTGGTAGAAGTCTCTGGTTTTTATCCAAACATGTGAAGTAAAAATGTATTATTTTCATGCTTTTATATCTTATTAAATGGCTGACAAACGCGATTTTGTGTCGACACGTTTGACAATTTTAATATAATGTGTCAACATACAAAGTTAAGTTGGAATTGATTGCATGGTTTGGATGATATAGCAAACTAAGGTAATATGGTTTTATGGCCGCCATTTTGAAAACAAATGCCTGATCCACATAAACCTCACCAGCCACAGTACTACATGATTGCCAAATTTGGTAGGAATCGGTCAATTGTTTCCCGAGATATGATATAGGTAAAAATTTCATTCCTTTGTGTGGCGCAATCTTACAAAATAGCGTAGAATGATGACATGTGCTGCTTATAATATAAACATTAAACATACTAAATTTGGTAGAAATTGGCTGAACGGTATGCTATATGTATCAAATTAAGCTTAAGATATTTGTATAGTCGCCATTTTGAAAATAAAAGACAAATAAATTTAAATAGTTTATATTTACATAGCCTACAGTAGTTTTACTTACGTGCTGAATTTGGCGAGAATTGGTGGGGTAGTTTTTGAAATAGTACATAAAATATTTATATTTCCACGTGGTGCTATCTTCCGAAATGGCAGAACATAACAATATTTATACTAAAGTTCAGTTCTTACATCAAGTAATGTCAACATACCAATTTCAGTTTAAATCGGTTTATATAATATAGAACTGCAAATTTTAAATTGGCCGCCATTTTGAAAGAAAACTCCCGGCGTTGTTGGAAGCTATGAAAGTTGGGTTTCCTTGCTAAGTACTATGTGTGTGCCGAGTTTGAAGAAATTCGCTTCACGCGTTCAAAAGTCTTTAAGGGGCTCACACACACACACACACACGCACACACACGCACACACGCAGACAGAAAGGCAGACGTACAGACCAGAAAGTGTTCTCTTTAGCCTTCATTTCCTACGCGATATAAGCAGAAAATTAACCAAATCTTATTCCATTAGTTTCACCACTGCATTTAATAAATCAATTTTGGAATAAAACTATGAATTTAGTGATAGCCAATTAATTTAAGAAAATCATTAAATACATAGGTTTTAATATTTTTAATGTTTTCATTGCAACGTCAAACATTTTTGAAAAATATCTAGGTTAGTATAAATACCTAAGACTGCTACCAACGTGTAGGTTAGAAAAAGCTTTTGAGAAAGACGTAACGAACAGTTGGAAAGGAATAATTTATCTGCAACATTCAAAGAAAATGGTTTACATTCATTTGTCACGATATACAGAACGCGTAAATTACGAAAAGCTAACCTAACACGTGAATGCATAGAAATTATTTCGCCAACTGTACGCTGGTAAAACTATAAAAAAAATTATTAATAAACTCTTGCTGTAAATTGTACTCTATTCAAAGTATAGTACAAGAAATTTAAATTTTCCTGTAATAAGCTACACTTCTGCTAGTTTGCCGTTTATGAAGAATATTCCGAGGTTTACGACGTAAGCCGTCTCAGCCACTTTAATTAAATGCTGCAATTCTTTCCTCTACAGTTTTATTCTTTCTCACAGACGTGATAAAAACCCCTGGTGGAAAAATACTTACTCAGGCCGTGGTGTATTCTTTTTACGTCCTCCGCCGTTCCTTTTCGTCTAGGGCTTGGGCGGCTACATTTTTAACTCAACATATCTCGGCCAGACGGAATAAACGACGCCAGATGTCGCCCCCTGGATATGAACTGGCGACCCTCTCCTTGCCGCGTTCTCTTTGCCCCTCTCTTTCTTCCTCCTGAGATATGAGATAAAGAAAAGGGCATTATAAAACTGCGGTGGACTGGTAGATCTTACATCACTCCCCTCCTTCACCACTCTCAACGTCCAGGACAGCTTACCCCCCCCCCCCACACTAGCTGCCCCGTGCAAACATATATTTTATTCGTCTTACAAGCAGCGCGTGTACAGTTTACAAAATTCTCCTCCAGGTTTCCGCTTGCTCTCCACGCCGGAGAATTCGCGAACAACATAGCGAGAAAAAAAAAGGGGGGGTGCCGAATGGTTTAAAAGGAACTGGGGGAGGGGAAGGGTAAAGACACGGAAAATACATGCATCTGGAGATATAAAACCATTTCCCACTGTGTAGTTTCTTCACCCTCGCACCACATTATTCTGTTTCTCCTCAAACTTAATTCTTTATTTCTTTTTCCCGACTGTCGCAACGAACCACACACAGTCTTGTCTTCCTGTTGGAATTATTTCCATTGCGGTGCGCCAGTGCATTCCACGAGTTGAGTTTTCCAACCCTCTTAGATCCATGTCGTCAGGCGATAAACAATGACGTTACGTTGCCTTATTCCACCCCCGTACAATAATTTTTCTCTGCTAAAAGACGTCTAAATAGTGAGCGAGTGACATAAAAATATTTGTATTACTCACGTGCTTAAACTACAGTTAAAACATGTGCATGACTTTTATCCAAACTAAAATCAGGCCTCACACATGATATGAAATGTTGGGTTTAAGTTAAAGAGAGTTGCCAGTCCTTGATCATATTCGACATGCTGGCCGAGTGGCTGTTGCCTGGTACAGAAAGTCCGAGGGTTCGATTCCAAGCGCCAGCAGGTAATGCACTGAAAAACATTTGTCTGATATCAGTTAGCGGCCTCGCACACAAACACTTACAGCGATATTGCCTTGTATTCGAAGGCGACTGCAGCATGTCACTAGCTAATACTTCTCGTCCTAATGCCAGAGGTCTAATATTGCCACGTGTAAGCCATTCACAAGTGAGGAGGCTTGCTTTCAGAATACATGTTTTAAAGACCGGGTTTAAATATTTTGGGGAGTCTTCAATTTGATCCGGTAACCTTTCATGTATTGTCGAATTATTGTAAGAGTAATAACACATCAAAACCATTTCTGCTACATTCCTTAAGTAGAATTTTATCTTTAACTAAATAAATTAAAAATCTCTGTCTTGCATGTTTAAGTGGTTCTCGGAAAACACTGCGATTTCTTATGGTCCATATGTGTAGCATTGATAAAAATGCATTAGTGTTCCAAACTGTTTGTAAATAAATGTAAAACCACTAGGAAGAAGTGGGAAATTTACAATCATGCAAACAATACAAATTTGCAGAATAATATATTAGTTACAAAAAGAAGTCTTAAATAGCAATATTATGATTAGTAATAATTAATTTTATTTATCTTCTTAGGGTATATAAACTTTTTTTTTGTAATTTCTCTGGCCTATAGGAAGTGTCTGTAAGGAGAGGGCGTGGCTTTCTTCTCTTCAGCTATGAGGTCAGTTAGTTCCTCGTTTATGGACAAGAAATTATTTGTTCTAAGATACCTGTTTCACAAGTATACACAACATCATTCTTGTTAGTTTAAAACTTACAGTATTTGAAAAAGCATTAGATCAGAATCAACACAGGCCCCTAAATAACTGTCACTTTTATGGTCTACCAATCCCACTTTGTCATCATAACCCATTACAACATGTGTAACATTAGTAACTAGTAAATAGATATTTTATTTTATTTTGCCTGGAACTCCAAAGATAAATGTTTGGAATACTGAAATTATTTCTTTTGCTTTGTGTTTTTAATGCACATAAGTGTAATAGTTAGCAAATTTGTTAAACATTTACTTTTCTAGTAATTTCATAGTTTCGCTTGACTGACGCGTGAAAAAAGTTGTTTTTCGTCTCGATCTGACTAAACAGAAATACTTTTGAAAGGAAAATTCAAGAAACTAAACTGGTGCATTCAGTAGTTTAAAAAGATAGGCACTTGAAAGATAAATATTTCAAACTTGAAATAAAAATTAGGATACTAAAATTTATCTAACACTTTTAATTCAAAGTTGAGACATTGAAGTGCATTCCCGAGCACCGTCACCCAATTTACTGCCCGCGTCTTAATCAGCTTGCTCGTTAACATATGTAGAAGACGTGGCTTTGATATTATTCTAAGGTTGATATCAGAAGGGCTCAGTTAGGTTTGAACAGCCTTTACCGAACGCACAATTAACAGACTGACTACTGCCGATGCTTAACTCGTTCGCACGGCGAATAACAACCTCCACTGAAGGCATGGGTACTTACATTCACACGTACAACTTACTACTAAGATCATCTACAAACTCTGGAAGGTGATTCATGACGAAAATATATGTAATACTTTTTCCTAAAGAAATGTATTAGGAAAGCTATGTGCCCCCCCCCCCCTCCCCCCCGGCTGGTGTGTGTGTTCCGTATGGCAAGTCAGTGCACGGGCTGTAGCGTGGCGTTATTGAATGCTCACAGAGTACTCGGAAGAAGCCAAGAGAAGGTAGTGAATTATTTTGTCAATCACTCTATTCTGGCTCCGGCAATAGACTGTCAAACGTGCGGTCGCAACCCTGTAAGATAGCCCACCAGGAGCGTTTTACTAGTGCAAAGACGCAATTCGGACGGAATCAAGTGCAGTTATAATTTGTCAGCTAGAACAGGCGCATTTCTTGACAAATCCAAGCTGCCTCTGGAAAAGATCCTCAAGTTCATTTTACTATGGTGCTTGTTGAGGAACCTACGCCAGCGTGCAATCATGGAGGAGATTCGATGCTCTGCCAAGACCGTTGTCGAGTGGTCTATTTTCTGCAGAAAAGTGTGCATCAAATTACTATATTCTCATCTCATCGACAAGGCATAGGTCGGCCCGGTATCATAGTGGAAATTGACGAATCGAAGCTGGGAAAGAATAAAAACTGCAAGGGCCGCAAAGTTGAAGGACAGTGGGTTTCCGGCGGAGTTCAGCGCCATGATCCATCGAAATTCTTCTTGGTGCCAGTCAGCAGACGAAACGCCAGCACACTTATCAAGGTCATAAGATAATGGGTGAGACCGGGTACAACCATAGTTTCTCATTGCTGGCGTGGTTAGAAGTCACTCGATGCCTATGGTTACCGCCATTTCCAAGTAAATCACAAAAAGGAATTCGTCTTCATAGAAAAGAGCGGAGTCGCATATCTTCACAACATTGATAGATTGGCCGGCGAAGAGATATCCGTCCATACACAAGTCATCGAGAGTAACTGGAGTTCCATCAAATTCGACATTCCGTATTTTGGAAGGCGGAAGCAGTTCTGGGAAGGATATATCGCCGAGTACATCTGGAAAGGGAATCATCCCTACCGAGAGCAGCTGCTCTCGTTCCTGGTGTATGGTGCCACAATGTACGTCCAGCCCAAAATAACTCCAGCAAAATTCAGGTATTTGCATTTTTTTTCAACTTATGACCAAAATGTTTGTTTTAATTTTTCAGCAAGTGACCGGACGATAATGTGCGTAGTTAGATTTTTGTTCCAGCGGACTGCTAACGAATGAACGATTTTTTTTTTTTTTGTTGGTTTGACCAAATATTTATTTTGTACTAGTTTTCAGCAGGTGAACTGTGTATGTGTGTAATTTGATTTTTTCGTGGAAATATTTTTTTTTATGAAATGTTTTGGCCGAATTGAATTTTGGAAAGAGCCCGGTTATCGCCATTCACTTAAAATTTAACCACGAAGTTAATTGTTCAAATTTACCTTACTGAGGTGGAGAGGTCTTGTCCATTGTTAGTCTTTTCATGAGGAAAGTAGCTAGTGTTTATATTTTCAGTAAATGATTCGTTGCAGTTCGAAGCTTCCAGTGCTTTGTTTGTTGGTAAAATGCGTAACGTATTTCCGGTTTTACGCACAACCGATTGCTGTTTCTCGAAAAAAAAAATTCCGTAGTCTCCTTTTCCAGGTCAACCTACGACTGCCTACGTTTTTTCTTCCAATTTAATTTATTTAGTCATAATGCCAAATACGCAGTTGGTGTTATATATGTAGCTCAGGAGTCACATTCATTTTTCCAAAGTATTGTTCTAAATTACTCACCTCCGACAGAAGTAGACATTTTTGTTCCGGCGGAGGGGTTCTACGGCCGTTAGTTTTCTTGATAAGAAGGTAGTTCGTTTCTTCAGATTCTGTAGATGATTCGTTGCAATCTATTTCATATTTGGTTGGTTCGTTGCGTGAAGAATTTCTGCTTCTGTAATCGTATAGATTATCATTATTTTCTCTCGTACTAAAAATTGTTGACAGAATATTTCGAAGTATATTTGTCCAGGTCATAGCGCCATGACGATTTCTTTCCCCATTAAACTTGCGATATCGACTGCCCTCGTCTGTAAATGTAAGATGTTTAGCCATAAGTAAAGAGTTGCGAATTTAGATCTTATATACAAGGCCTCCGCACCGCCAGAAAAACACATTTATTAAGTATTTGTCATTTCGCAAGTGGTTTCGCAAGAGATTGCATCACCCACTGCCATTTTCGCCTGATTACATCACCCACTGTCACTTTTTTCAAAAATAGAACTGGTAGCCTTGACATTTTGATTCTTCCCCACCACTGATACTACGTAGGCAGGAAAGGGACAAGCTGACACACTGCAGCCTGCAGCGCGTCTTCTATTCGATGCAGTTTCTAACTTTCAGTTTTTCGCTAAAGTTTAGATTTTGAAGTAGAAACGAAAGTAGCTGGTCCCGGTGTGATGTTCTCTGGTTTATATGGGAAGCAGTATCGCCACCAAGGATACTCGCATCGCATCTGTTGTCTGGGACCCTCGGCATTTCGCCCCCATTTCTGCTCCGGTGTCTGTCTAGGGTCCGGTGTCACTCTATTATTTGGCTCCGGTATGACGTCTGCGGGTTCCCACCATATCTGTTCTCCTCCCCTGTGCACTCTTGGTGACTGTGGATCAACTTGATAAACCTCCTCGTCAGCCTCGCAGAGCTGCACTGTTAGCTTTTAAGACAGCCTGTATATGCATCTGTGCTGCAACTGACGTCATAGCTATCCGGACGATCGTTTACATACACGAAAATATTCCTCCTTCACTGGTTTACCATTGGCATCTCGAAGTGCGCAGTTCCAACGTGACATGCTTTTTTCTGTTTGTTGCCGAGTTCTGCAATTGTGTAGAAATGCCAACCACGCCCAAGGTTTCCGCAAGAGTTTAAATATAGAACAGCTTTGCACACAAGGCACAGTATTGACAGATAGGAAACTCTGCTTTCAGTTGATAGTTTAGTAGCTTAGTGGTAGTTTTGCAAATTTAGCTCAGTAGTTACTTTGCATTTAATCATGTTTTGCAACATGCTAGGATCTCGTGCCAACGACGTCGATGTAATGGAGACATTATCTGTAAAGTATGTGGATGGGACCTCGGACACGGTAAAATTTCTTCCTCCCTTTTCGTGGAATGATTTCGAATCAAAAGACAAAAATTACAATATTCGGATCGGTAAACATTCACATGGATTATTGTGGGAGGAAGGAGTAATCGCGTACGACCGTGTAAGAGATGCAGTTAACGAGGTAATCGGTGTTTATACATGGGATGATGTTTTCGTTTGGGAGGCGGACAAGAAAGCATGGCTTATTATCGACATGCATGAATCATTCGAGTGCCCATTTTATGATATTTTAGAGGTAATGTATCCGACGGACATATGTACGCGTTCCGCAATCGGCTGGCTTTGTTCTGAATGTATCGCGGAACGTATGCATAGGTTGTATGTAGATAACGTACCATAACTGAGTTTGAATAAAATATACTTCAAGTTAATTGTATATATTGTACTCAAACAATGTTATGGTACATTATTTATATGTTGGTGCGAAATATTACGAGTGTTATAATGCTGTAAGTAAATTTTACGTAAATAATTATACGTTATCATCGTATAATTTTTGCAAGTATACACGAGAGCGGGCTAGTTGGACCGAAGCGAACCTTTGCCATTTCCAGGTATGATTTTATTTTTGTTTGTCCAGCTCATATGTGAGTATTTTATTTCAGATTCGAAGGGTTACTTGCCACTGTGTATGGAGGATATTCTGCAAGCATTAATACATTTAATATTTTTTTCTTCAGATGATGGCCGTTTATTGAAAAAAAAAACAGTAAAATATTAATAACAGTTTTTTTTTTTTTTTAGATGGCAGCAGAAAAAAACTTGTCATTTGTGCATATATCTGTGTGTATTTACACAACTATAATATTACTTTTCTACTTATATAAACTGTTTTTGCATCAGTGTGCTATGTAGTACTGGATACGCGATACGGAACAATCACCAAATCGAATTTTTCAAATAATTTTAGTTACAAATATCAGGAACTACTTTCGATTAAGCTACAAATCTGTGAATAGTGATTTGTAGGATGGAGATCCTACACCTGTTAATATGTGGTTGGTAATATCCCACTTGATCAGAAAAATGGCGGTGCTGATTCGTAACACAGCACAGGATGATAAGTAGGGCTTGACCAAGGGAGCTTTAGTGCGTTTTGCTAGTTGAGGACTTTTTTGCTCGCATATCGAAGAGCCTTGAATCAGCCTTGCTAATTTTTGTATTTTTCCAGAGATACGCGAATCCACCCTGCTGATTTAAGAGAATTGTGAGGTGCGACTTTACATTTTTTTTTTTTTTTTGGGAATATTTGTGAGAAAAGGGTAGGTTTTTAATTAAGCAGAGACATTTTTAATGTTTAAGGATTAAGGTAAATTTTGAGGGAAAACAGGAAATTCGAAGGAAAAGCGGAAAATTGTTAGCCAAGATGGCCACCGGCTGACCGGTAATTAACCCCCCCCCCAACCCATCCTTCTCCTATATAGGGGCGTCTGGTGCAATGTATTTTTAATGGAAGCCACAGTAGCTTGTACGGCTGGTCGGCTAGATGGTTTCGGCTCGGCAAACTTCGGCTCGACTCAGGGGGTGCTCGGAAACCTTCGACTCGGGTTTGTTGAACGTATCCGAAGATGCTGGGCAGTTACGCTCACTAATTTTCTTCAAGCATATATAGTGGTTTCTGTTAGCCATGATAGTGTTATAGGCATATGGTATGTCAAATCGTAAATCTGTATTTTTCTTCGAAATTAAAATTTCTTTTTTAATTAAAATTTTTTTGTTTCGAAATTGTACATAGAGTATAGCAAAAAGTTCTCTTAACTACATTTCCAGACCCTCTCTTTCGTATCTCTCTCTTGCCTCCCTCATTCAATATCTTTATCTTATTCCATCTCTTTCTCTTTCACTCTCTCATTCTATATCTTTCTCTCCTTTCCCTTTCATTCCATCACTTTCGTTTCTCATTTTGCCTCCTCATTCAATATCTTTCTCTTTCATTCTATCTCTTGTGTCTCTCTCTCTTTCGTTTCTCTCTATTTCTCTCATTCATTATTTCATTTCTCTTTCATTCTCTGATTCCATCGTTTCTCTCTTTCCTTCCATCTTGTCTTTCACTCTACATCTCACTTTCTCTCTTTTATTCTTTAATTCTATCTCTTTCTCGCTTCCGCTTCTCTCTTTCTCTATTTCAGTCCATGGGTTTTCTCCGAGTCATCCCATATTTTTATTTTTTCGTTTCTCACTTTTATTCCATATTGCCTTTCACTCTACATCTTTTGTTTACACTTATTTCTCACCAATCATCACCAAAGCACTGCAGGCACCGCACTCAGCACTGGAGGAACCGCATTTAGTTCCGCATTTAACATCACACTTAGCACTGCATACAATATGTGCCCCTACAGCAAAACTCGAGGCGTAGGTTTCTAAATTAACTGTTTGGAAAAGTCAGCCATTTGCAACACAGGAGGATTAATAATATCAGTTTTTTAAGTATCAAACACTTTCTGTTGGTCTGCACCACACTCAAATTTGGAATTTTTCTTTCTTAATTGGTTAAGTGGTGCAGCCTTTTCAGCCAAATGTGGAATGAACTTCCCAAAAAACTGAATCATACCAATAAAACGGGCTATGCCCTGCGCATCCCTAGGTTGGGGAAAATTATAAACTGCTTTAGTCCTTTCTGAGTCTATAGAAATGCCCTGACTATAAATTTTATGACCCAGAATTGAAATATCAGAAACTGCAAACTTGACCTTGGCAGGATTTACTGTTAAACCAGCTGTTTTCAAACGCGAAAAGATATCTTCTAAATGGGTTTTATATTCCTCAAAATCGTCAGAATAGACCATCAAATCATTAAGATAATTGTATACAAATTTAAATTTTACATCATTAAATATCTTATCCAACAGCCTCGTGAGTACTTGGGCACCTGTTGCCAAACCAATGGGAACACATGTGAACTGATACAAGTTCCACGGCACACAAATCTGGTTATGTGTTTAGATTCTTTACTTAAAGGTATCCGGTGGTAAGCAGCATTTAAATCTATGGTGGTAAAGATTTTGGCCTTACTAAACCAATGAAAGGCACATTGCAAGTCCAGCAATGGCACAGTTTCAATTTCAATTTTATTATTTACCTTATGGTTATCAATAACCATGCATGGTTTTCCATTAGGTTTAGGATCAAGAAAAGCTGGACTAGCATACCATGATGTTGATTGTTATAAACCCCTTTATTGATCAGGTCCTGGACCTGCAATCTAAGTAGCTCCATCTTTGGAGTGGCCAAATGATACGGTTGACTTTTAAATGGTTCTTGGTCTAAAAGCTTGAGCTCATACTCCAGCATTTTGGTTAGTCCTAACTCAGTTGTTAACACACTGGGAAAACAATCAGACAATTTCTGAATTTTATTGTGCTCTAAATCAGATAAATTACCAAAATGATTTTCTAAAACTTTTGCTTCGCTATCCACATTAATTTCAGAGGTGGTATGAGGAACTTGGTTACCAATAAATGGAATTTTCTCTTTTGGAGCAAATTAATATATATATATATATATATATATATGTGTGTGTGTGTGTGTGTGTGTGTGTGTGCGCGCGCGCGCGCGAGCGTGAGCGCGCCCGTCCCTCCTGAACATCTAAAATTAGACCTGTTTTTCTCATGAAATCTTCTCCAGTAATAAAATCCAAACTCAGCTCGTCAGCAACGAGACATTTTATCATCCAAGTAAAGCATGACATTTTCACCTTTATTACTGCGCAACTAGTAATAGGCAATGGAGCTTTAGAAACAGTAAAACATTTTAAATGGTTGTCTTCAACCAAGCTAATAAGGTACAATTCCTCTAAATGTTTAAAATGTTCTTTGGAAATAATAGTTCTCGCAGAACCATAGTCCACAAGTGCACTGATACAAACCGAACATACATTATATTCTACATGTGGAGTGCTTACTTTACGAACACCAACAATATTAGGAAACTGAACACGACACAAGTCCAAATCACTAGAATGCTTACGCTCACTGTGAACTTCAGGTTGTCCGAACAACTGTTGGAAAAGGGTACAAATGTCAATCCTGGGAGAAACGTGAGCATTGTAAAAGTCGCGAGGGCGGTCGCTCACTTTTCCTCCTCGTTGGGAATTTCTTGTAACTGGAAACAAATTGCAATTACATGTCCAGTCTTTTTGCAACAATAACAGACAGGCGGGCTACGATTAACACTGGAGGGGCCTGGTTTATCTGTGTCCACATCTCCATGTACAATACCCACATTTTTAAAATATTTTACTTGATCAGTAGGCCTATTGCCTGTTGGTTTATTTAGTCTTTTGTCACACTGTACCGCAAAGGTGCCTGATTTATTAGGTTGCTTCCTATGAAAATAGTTATCTTTAAAAGAAAAATTTGGTTTTTCAAGCCTCTGATCCACATAGTGCATATTTTGTGAATGAAAGCACATGTTATCTAAACCTGCAAAACTTGTTAGTTTATTTAGAAAAACTAAGCGGGTGCGTTCCTGGGGTGCTAAGCCCTCTAAAATGTTGTCAACCACTTCTTGTTCACTAAGTGACAACCTTGACACTATGACAGCCTCTTTAATGTTACTTACATAAACTGACAATGCCTTATAAGGACCCTGCCAATGATTGAAATGATTAAACCTTTATTCAGTCAAAAGTCTGGTGAGAATAAAAAAATAAAAAATATCTTTATAGTATACATCAAAAGTAAGGCACTGTGTAGTGGCATGTTGTGTGCATTCACTTAATGGTCCTTGAGTAAAAGGGAAAATAACCTCCAGCAACTGAGGTTCTGTTACTGAATTACTTTGGTGTAAACGAACAGTGACTTTCAGGAAATCTAAAAATATATTTATATCTAAACCATCAGTTAAAGGTACATCCTTTAACATTCTTTCAAGGGGGTGGGGAATTTTGCCAAAAACAGTTGAGGGCGTTTGGAAAACACCAGGAGTCATAGTGACACGGGGTACAACAGCAGCTGTGGGAGTAGGTCCAAACGCATGAGCAGTGGAAGGGTAGGTAGGTGTAAAACCAGCACCAAGACTTACTATTGGAATTGCAGATGTGGAAACAGGACCTGTGACAGGAAGGGGTGTGCCTAAAAGTGGGTTATGAGTGTTGTATGTAGATGGACCTTGAAGTGTAAGAGCACTGATTTGATATGATACATGTGACACAGTAATTACTTGCTGGGTAGTAGGAACGAAAGACACATTACTTTCTGCCAGGTTAACAGCCTCAGTAAGCACTGCCACCTCTTACCGTGCTCTCCAATCAGGTGCACTGTTGTGTGTTTGTCATACCCAACAAAAGACAACACACTAGAACACTCATCGATAAATAAGTTAGGTCAAAACATGATAGTGCACTTACTGGGAAAAAAACTGTACTTATTAGTTAGGATTTTTTGTAATAAGTAACAAAATTGAATTATACTCTGGTTTGGGTATTTATTGCCCCTTTTTTGTTTATCCCACACGCATAACGAGAATAGATAAAATATATAATAATTAAATAAAACATATACATATGATGAGTATTACATGTTACAAATGCTTTAAATTTGTTACACTTAAGAGCTTCCTTTTTCTTATTTTTACATTGTCTTATTTTGTTCTTATGCATTACTTATCATGTCTATCATATCAGCAAAAATAACTTAGGGTGCACCCGAAATTAACCTTTAAGCTACAGCTTCCTCGCTTTTTTTTTTTTTTTTTGTAGGACCAACAAACAATTTAAAACATGTAAATATAAATCTTTTTTTATGGATGTCCACATCATTTCATGCCAAGAACCTTTAGCAAAATGTTGTTATCAAGGATATTTGAGTCCAGTGTTAAAATATCGTGCGAGTTGAAGGCTGCCACTGTCGTGGTTTCATGCAGTAATAAAAAAAATCATATGTTAAAGTGAAAATAAAGTTCTGACCAAATAAAGATGAAAAGGCGGTGACTGACGAGTCGACACACCACTGTTTCTTAAATTATAGAGTGGGCCACGGTCCCATCACTTGAACAAGCACGAGGCTGAGATCACATCACCAACATGGCTAGGTCGTGTAGCCGGGGAACCGCACTGAACAAAATTACAAGGGAAACACAATAAATGAGCACCGATAATGCAACAAACACTTGCCGCAATCACTCACCTAGGCGGTGAAGTATGGCTCTTATGCCACAAAAAAAGCTGAAAGTCAGGTAGTAAATTTTCAAAACCAACTACATTGTGTGGAAGTAAAAGTCGTATAAGACAGGGTTTGCACATTCCTTCATGTACGACAGTGACTGTACGATGTTCCAAACTCGTGACATGACCAGTCGATAAATATCGAAAAGCCATATCGCTGTGTTAAATACAATTGAAATTACATTTGCATTTAAACATAATGAATTTAACAACAAAAACAAATAAAAGGCTTGACATAATTAAATAAATTACAGGAAACTGACAAACAAGCGTAACACATTATAGCCAAGAAAATAGAAACTTTTATACAAAAATTTAACCTTGTTATGGTACTAGTGCTGCCTCCTATCCTAGTGGCGGACAGACACGATCATAGAGACACAAAATTAAGTTGCTTTAAAAAAATAATACGTTACAATTATGACGTTTTTTTTACGCTGTTTATGGCAAATGAACATGAAATATATTATCCACTATGGTTTAGAATTAACACAAGGAATAAAGTTAACATTTAAAAAATACAATTAAATACCGTATACACACTTATACAGCGGTAAAGTAAATAATTAGAACAAATTGCCAAAATGAATATAACGACAGTATTCGTTATATGTTACAGGTGCTGCCCTCTGAAGTGAGAAGCGACAGACAAAGAAATACATAATATAATATATTATTGCTTTACTACTTCGCAAACCAGAGTGAAATGAAAACAATATTTTCATCAACAGAAATAATGGTTATAAATGCCAATAACCTTAATACATATTTACCACAGTTAAATATTTAAAAAAATTACCTTTTAACAAATTAACACTAATGTGGTGTTCCATCTGAAAACAAGGAAGATCATAAAGAAGGAGAAAATAAAATGGGCTTTGCAAAAACCTGTATTGCTAGAAAAGCAATAGGAAAAAATTAGGGTAACAGAGATCATGCCGTAGCATGGCTCACCTGTAAGCTGAACTGTAGGGACAATACACCCTTGGGGTTTGTTGTGATTGTAATTTAATTGTTTGTTTTCAAACACTTAGAAAAAACGAAGATACGATACCTACACATTCACCTATTCACATACACCCACATAAACACATACATCACCACAAAGAGCCCGAAATAATTCAATTTGCAGACCATCAACTTACAAGACTGATTATTTGACTCTCGGCCCATGACCCTTGACCCTAAGTGTGGTGCCTCCAGTGCTGAGTGCAGAGCACGTAGTGTATGCAGTTCTAAGTGCGGAGCACGTAAAGTATGCGGTGCTAAGTGCGGAGCATGTAGTGTATACGGTGCTAAGTTCGGAGCACATAGAGTATGCGGTGATAAGTGCGGAGCACATAGTTTATGCAGTACTACATGCGGAGCACGTAGAGTATGCAGTGCTAAGTGTGGAGCACGTAGTGTAAGTGGTGCTAAGTGTGAAGCACATGTTGTATGTAGTGCTAAGTGCGGTGCTAAATGCAGTGCCTCCAGTGCTGAGTGCGGTGCTAAATGTGGTGCTCCAGTGCTGAGTGCAGTGCCTGCAGTGATTTGGTGATGATTGGTGATGCTTGGTGAGAGATAAATTGAAGCAAAGATGCAGAGTGAAAGACAAGATGGAATGACAGAGAGAAACGAAACAACAAAAATGGGAGGACTCGGAGAAAACCTATGGGGTTATATACAGAAAGAGAGAAGAGAAAGAGAGAATAATGAAATGGAAGAATAAAAGAGAGAAAGTGAAAAAGAGATGTACAGTGAAAGACAAGATGAAATGAAAGAGAAAAATGAAACAACAAAAATGGGAGGATTCGGAGAAAAACTATGGAGTTATATAGAGAAAGAGAGAAGCGAAAGAGAGAAATAATGGAATGAAAGAATAACGGAGAGAAAGTGAAAAAGAGATGTACAGTTAAAGACAAGATGAAATGAAAGCGTTAAACGAAACAACAAAAATGGGAGGATTCGGAGAAAAACCTCGCAGAGGAAGAGAGAAACGAAATAGAGAAATAAAGGAGAGAAGAGAGATGCAATGAAGGAATTAAAGAGAAATGATAGAATGAAAGAGAGAAAGAGAGAGAAACGAAAGAGTATGTCTGGAAACGTAGTTGAGAGAAGTTTTTGCAATTCTCTATGTACTATTTCGACAGAAAAAAAATTAGTTAAAGAATAATTTTTAAAATCTAATAAAAATACAGATTTACAACTTGACATACCGTATGCCTATAAAACCAATATGGCTAAAAGAAACAAACATACATGCTTGAAGAAAATTAGTGGACCTAACCGCCGAGCACCTTCGGATATGTTCGACAAACCTGAGTCGAAGGCTTCCGAGCAGCCCCTGAGTCGAGCCGAAGATTGCCGAGCTCGTCCGAGACGAGCCTAAGCCAACTAGTCGATCAACCGCACAAGCTGCTGTGGCTTCCATTATAATACATTGTACCAGACTTCCCTATGGACCATTACTCCCCTCGTTCATTGAAGAAGGCTTGCACATTCCTCTCCACATGTGGCCGGGCATTGTCCTGCTGGAATATGGATTGTAGAGAAGCCTGAAGAAGAGGCAGTACCTCGGACTCGAAGACCTATCTGATGTAGCAGTTTCTGTTCTGATTGCCCTCAATACGTAGGAGTCGAGCTCGCATGTTGTATCCAATAGCGCCCCACGACTTCACACTTGGCATTTATCCGCTATGCCGCGCCACAATGGAGGCTGCCAGACTGCAGTCACCACTGTAGCATATAACACGTATGCAGCCATCACTGTAGGACAGGTTGAAGCGGGACTCGTCCGAAAACACTACATTTTGCCACACAGCACGCCAGCGACGGCGTTCACGTGCTCATTGCAGTCCGAGGTGGTTGTGGTTTCTTGAAAATGGAAGCCGACGAACTTCCACCAGTCCAGCCCGCAGCAGACGGCGTCGAACCGTCAACATAAATAGATCCACAGGCGTTGCAGTGCTCCAGTGTCGAGCCAACACTGTGGACGATGCTATACGGTCCATTGCAGTCATGCGGACAAGATGGAGGCCATCCCATACTGTGGTCACATTGCATGGTCCAGTACCCGCTCGTCACTGAGTACGACCCTCTTCTATCCACCGGTTCCACACACACATCACTGTCGTAGCAGCATGCCCTGTACGAGACAAAGTGTCACGGTGTGACAAACCATTTCCCGGAGACCGATCATTCTGCCCCGTTTGAACTCACTCGCATGCTGATATGGCGCCCTACGACGCCAACGAGTCATCCTGGCACTTGCTGTCACTTTGTTTGATGGCTCTTCACTGGCTGAGATTGGGGTAACACTGATCTTTCCGGTCACACACGAGAGGGAGCTGCTGGGTTTACGTGTACGGCATCTCTCTGCAATCGTAATAACTTATTTCTGGTACACTGTTCTACAAATCATCCGAGTTTGGATTCATTCGGGCCATTAATTCTGGCCATTCATTTTGATAGCTTTCGTTCTAAAATACTGCTCGAATGTTGTTTCCATATGTTGTGACAATTAGGAGAGTAGCAGTGTTTTTGGTGCATATATTGATACGTAATAATGCTTTGAACATCCTGATAAAAGGAAGTCGACAGAGAAATTTAAAAAACGGATAAAATTCTAAATGCTTGCTTACACACGTTGACGAATATTTAAAATGTATTTATTGATAAACATTTAATATCCATCTCAAATCACATTACCCGAGGTTGCTAGCGCGCAGCACTTGGACGCAGATGAACTAAGCTCTAATCTCTATAGAGCTTTCAATTTTTCTTTTTATATTAACGGAACCATCAATTGTACGTACAGCCAAACAAATCGTTACTTCCACCAACTTAATAATTGTTTTCGGCAACCATACAAGAACAACAAAATAACTTGTTTGAAACAAAAATATATATATTTTATTGCCCCTATGCAAACAAGTAGTAATCTGGTTGAGCCAAACAACATTATTTTTTTGATTCAACAAAACATTTTCCTCGATGCCCGTCCAAATTTAGAATTTTACCCTTAGCAGTGGCTTTTAAAATTTTTTAAAGAGGTTATTGAAATAAATTGTTAAGTAAAAGTTTCAAATTTCTCCAAATTTAAAATTTTGCAATCATCAGTTATTTTCTTTCTGTGCATCTTTCTTTTGCCATGGTTCTTGATTCCATTTTTATGGTATTTTATCCTTTCATGTTAACTCATTACTTTTTCCTTTCTGGTATAAGGGGCCTCTGCTTGAGAAGGCATCCGTTTTATAGCCTATTTGCTGTTTCTTCACACTTTTAAAATAAACATTTGAAAAATCGCCCTATTTAAGACATGTTTTGTTGTTTCCTAAATATGAGATATAACACAAGTGTTTTATACTTCCGTTAATACAAAAGGATCACATTTATATTTATATTAAACTTTTACTTATATTCTATCTATAATACACACACAATAATTCATTTCTAATAAATATGAATAAAAACCAGTGATAATATAAGTATGTTGGTGAAGCCTAATAAGAAATAGCTCTGATGCAAAATATTTCTAAAATGACTGCGCATGAATTCAGTGCTTTGTCCATTTGGTGTAATCTTGAATGGGCTATATTCTCAAACTCCCAGCCCTGGCCTGTCAGCCCCATCTGAAGCGCGTTAGTGGAGTTCGCAACCTATTTCGAAAAAAAAAAATGTTCTGAGTATATTGAAATATTTATTGACAGTATAATATTAAAATTTCTTGGCACTGACATTTTGGTAATAGCAAAAAGTAACATAATTGTAGGAAATTTGTTTTTCTAATGATTTCACAATATCACTTATTGAGAGCAGGATACTACACATGCGCTGCTTGACTATGTCAATTGATAAATGTGGCGGGTTTGCGACGCAGCTATCAGAATACAGGTAATGAGCTGGGCTTTCAAAACGGTTTAGTTAACCTGATCCAGCTATGGTAGAGTTGTCTAAATGAATCTCTGAGCATAACGTAAGCTTAGTTGAAAACGCTTTCCATTTACTGTTATAACAAAGACAAGACACAAATACACAAAAATTGACAACCCGTTACTGAAAACTCATGCGCTTACTTTCCTCTTCATGGGTTCAAATACATTTTAGTGAAGTTCTTAAAGCTTAGATGGTAGGTAGGCATTGACGTCTCATTGACAGCAATCACATTGGAGATGATACCAGAATCATGTGAAACAGTACAAAGACAATTCAATAACGCGAGTCACTTACCCGGCATTCGAATTCAGAAAAATAAATAAATACTCGTGGAAATTAAGCAAGCGTGCAATCGACTGCAAGACGGAGGTAAGATTCAGATAATCAACTTCGTACGTAATCTGTCTAATGTTTTAAATGATAGGGTTCACCAAGCTGATATTTTTACACTATCATCATTTTGAAAATAAGTTTCTGGGCAACTAAAACCGCATAAGTTCAAATGACCCACCATAACAATACATGTGTGAAAAATTCGGTGGAAATCGTTTGATTGTTCTCCGAGATATGGCATAAAAACCTTATATCCTTAAACGGGGCTGTCTTACAAACCTGCTTAAAAAGTGACTCTACACGATGTTTCTAATAAATACTGTCAGCATAAATATGTATTGAATTTGTTAAATTGTTAAATAGATGACCGCTATTTCGAAATTTTTTGGCTGACGCCATTTAAAGCATGTGACTTTACGTAGATTTCTGTAGGTGTGCAAAATATGTTGGAAATTAACTCGATTTTTTTTTTGGAAATATGGCAAAATGTTCAATTAACTCAACTGACAATATTATGCGAAAAATTCGGTAAAAGAGGATTTCTGTATTAATAAACTATGATCCTAACTAATACTGTGTGCTTACAAATTTTGTTGAAACGTTTTATAGTATGATCATTTCAAGTTTAACATGTAAATATGTTTGTTGACAGTTATGATAATTATTTATATATGTGTTTTGGACACTAGTGCACGACTATTTACATATTATTTTGAGTAATGTTGTTTATTTTATCTTTTCCTAGGTTTATGATTATTTCATTAAAGACAAGTAATATTTTTATTGTAAACCACCAATCCATTTCCGTTTATGTTTTCGGTCTTATTTGTGTTATTCTATGAGATGTTGATATGTACTCTGAGATAAGAGGTGATAACCTAAATATATAATTTCAATGTATTGCTTAATTTAAATATGTGTATAATTATTTTCTTTAATTTCAAAACGTAATTATTTATTTTGTTTGTTGTTCTGAGAGAGGACTAATGTTTAATTATTATTTCCATTTTTATTAGCGGGTGTAGCTTCTCTCCTATCACATAGTGGCCGGAAGTGATTGCTTCTGGGAGGGACCTTTGAAGGGTCCAGCAGTTTGATTTTCGCTGGGTTTAAAAAGGGAGGAATATCCCTATCATCTTCGTAAGGATAGTTTAGTTTTTTAAACCAGAGATTACAGTTAGACTTTATAGAGCCAGCCAAGTCAAGAAGAGAGCTGAGTTTATTTAATTATTAGTCATCTTATTAGTGGAGTGCAGGCTAAGAAGAGACGCCGAGGAACTGTAACGACGCCATGTTACAGGCTAAGGGCGTGGCCTACATCCAGGTGACGCCTTCGTCATTTTGAAGTCATCAGGTTATTTATTTCTAAAGTAACGTGATCTACAGAGACTTAAGTAATCCTACTTTCAGGATGAGGTATTGGCAGAACATTCCTCTTACAAATGACATGTTCTTGGAAAGTAGAAACTAGCAGTCCAGCTCTACTGACGAGCTACGTACCGGCACAGTAATTGATTGAAAACCCCAACTTTTTAATAGTACTGATCTTTCAATATGATTAACACTCATTTCAGGATTACTGTGTCGGATAAAGAAAGTTGAAGTTAAAGGGAATACGATAATTGAGATAGTGATTTTCACTCATTTAATATGGTGCTCAGTAAACTCGTTGCAGGAGAGAAAGCACTGTTTGGAAACTACGGGGAAATAATTATACAGATTTATTTTATTTTCAAGTTTAATTCATTATGTGGCAGTTTTTAATTATATTTTATTTTAAACTTTTTTCTTAAGTATTCAGTAAGTTTTATCTTGAGAGGATGGTGGTATAAATTCTAATTTACAGTAATCTTACTTACAGTCATATTTAATTTAATTTATCAAATCTTATCTAATGCTGAAAGAAACACAAATTTAAAACTATTTAAGTTTATTTTCAGACAAGTTCATTTTTATAATAAATGGTTATTTTCAGGTTCATTTTTAATTTATTAAAGCCAGCTTATCCCATTGGCGTGCTTTTTCATTTAACTGCATTTATTCAGTGTTTTGTGCATGAGTTTGGCTTTCATAAATATTTCAGAGTTTCAGTTTCTACTAGATGCTCCACGTAAGATAAGTGTGTGATATTCGGGTGCGAATATTTCTTGTGTCTCACTTTTTGACACACTATTACATGAAGTAAGCTTCTTGAATGAAAGTCACAATACTATAATCACATAAAGGTTTAGTGTAACCAACGTAGTAGCATAAGTAATTCACCCAAGCTACTCAATTCCATTCCTGTATACATAATTTTACACTCCATCGTTGCAATAGACATAACATATTTACGTAATTATTTACATAAACCCCATTGAAATATGCCCGCTTCACATAGCACATGATAATATATACACAATATTGTAGCAAAACCTGCATAAAATTTAGGTATGAATCGGTTGATTGGTCCTCTCGAGATATGGCATAAAACCTTCATGGTTAATGTGACGATCTTCAAAAATGGAGGACTAAAAGTTTATGCATTAGCCCATTCGATAATTGTCATAAATAAATTAAATATACGAAGTTAAATTTAAATATGTTTCATAGTTTCGTAAATATAGCACAGCAAACTAAAATGTTCGTATAGGCACTATTCGGAAAATACGAGACTTACAAACTTATAACGCATAAATTTATACAACTTCTTCACCAAATATGAAGTAAATTGGTTTATTGTTTCCCGAAATACGATATATAACTGTACTATTTCTTGGTCGTCTGTCTTACAAAATGGCGGAGAAATTAGGCTTTGAAAAAACAATTTTTATGGACATTATTGATACCGTCAGCATAGAAAGTTATGATAAAACTTGTTTTGTAGCTTCGCAAAAAAAAATTCTGAGCTAAGATTTTTATATGGAAGCCATTTTGAAAATATGTGCGTCTGACAGGCTTAAAGTTGACCAGTTTGCTTGGCCTGCCATTGTTCTTCTGGTTTACTAGTTTTTGTAGAAATTGGTCGTTTTTTTCTGAGATATCGCGTAATTTTAATTTGTCATGTGATATTACTTTGCAAAATTGTTGATAAAAGAGATTTTGTGTGAGCAAATTTGATGGTTTGTCATATTTAGAGCCAGCATACAAAATTTCAATGGAATTAATTACATGATTTCGACGATATTAAAGACAAAACTAAAAAAAAAAGCTTTGGGCCGCCATTTGGTAAATAAGTGCCTGAGATACTTAAAACATGTCAGTTAACATCAACTGTGGCAGTATTACTTATTTGTCATACATTGTTAAAATTGGTCACTTGTTTCCCGAGATATTACACAAAAAAAAACATTATTAATTCATGTAGCACTATCTTAAAGAATGGCGAACAAAAGTGATTGCTTTTTTATTTATATGGTGCTTATAATAATCCTGTCAGATTCTAAAGTTTGGCGGAAATGTGTTAAACGGAATGGAAGTTACGCCAGAAAAACCTAAAATATTGGTATCGCTACTATTTTTAAAATAAATACTTATTAAATTCAATTGCATACATTTACCTGACCTGTAATAGCATCACTTACGTACTAAATTTTGGCGAAAATTGGATGAGTTGTTTTCGATATATAATGTAAAAAATTTATTTTTTCATGTGGCACTATCTTCCAAAATGGCGGACCAACAACTATATTCCCCTCATTGTTCGGTGCTTGTACCTTGCGCTGTCAGAAATACAAAATTTCGTTTAAATCGATTGAATGGTTTTCGGGATGGTATCACCTAAAATAATAATATGGCCGGCATTTTGAAAGAAATTTCTCTGCATGGTCGTTAACTATTAAAGTCGGGTGTCCTTACTGAGTACTATATGTTTACCTAGTTTGCTGAAATTGGGTTCAGGCGTTCAACAATTGAAAGGGTAACACTCACATGCAAATACTCACAGAAACATACATTGTGCATACGCACAGACATATTCAAACTCACAGAGGCATACAGACAGGAAAGTGATCTCATAAGCCTTTCTTTCCTTTGGCATGTAGGCTAATAACGAGACAGATGTGGCAGTTTTCGACAAATATTTGTCCATTTGGTTTCTTGTATACTTCATTAAGAATTGTTAGCAACAATCATCACTGGCAATTTTCATTTTTATAATTGGTTGTTCTCTTTACATTTGTGTTCAATAGTTTACGACGTATTGTAGGTTTTGCGTGACTTAGAACGAAGGTTGAACTGCCCTTTGAAGAAATTAAACTTTCAGTCAATCTCAGCTGGATCCATTAGGCTTCATTAAAACGGCACTCGCAAACTAAGGCATCATTAACTCCGAGCGGGTGTTTCTAGTTCTGCCACCCCCTCCCCCTCCCGCGCTCATAAATCAAACTGTCACTGCAGAGAAACACAAGTTGCGTATATACGTCGAGAAAGTCGAAAGCGGAACGCACCGAGGAAATAGTAAAGACGACATTGTATTTGAAAGTTCTCTGTACTGATGGCTCTGAAGGTAAAAGAACAGTACAGTGGTTTCTAACGGAGGACTCCATAAAAATTAATACAGTACCAAAAATGTCACACAACAGTACAGTGGTTTCTAACGGAGCACTCCATCAAAATTAATACAGTACCAAAAATGTCACACAACTACAGCTAATGGTTGCATACAAAAGAACAGTAAAGTGGTTTCTAACGGAGCACTCCGTCAAAATTAATACAGTACCAAAAATGTCACACAACTACAGCTAATGTTTGCATACAAAAGAACAGTACAGTGGTTTCTAACGGAGCACTCCATCAAAATTAATACAGTACCAAAAATGTCACACAACTACAGCTAATGTTTGCATACAAAAGAACAGTACAGTGGTTTCTAATGGAGCACTCCATCAAAATTAATACAGTTCCAAAAATGTCACACAACTACAGCTAATGTTTGCATACATTTTTCTAAACAAACTTGAGGCCTCGGTGGCGCGGTATTTATACTACTCGCCTGCCCCACCACCGTCGCCAAACCCCCCCCCCCCCCCCCCCCCCACAACAAGGCTAACCGGGTTCGATTTCCAGAGGGACCATTCCCGGATTTTCGCACGTGGGAACCGTGCCTGACGATGCCTCTGGTCGGCCGACTTTCTCGGGAGTTTCCCGTTTATCCCGCCCGTGCATTCAGGCGCTGCTCCATTCTCACCTCACGTCACCCCTATCGGTTCTCAAGACCTCGATGTGGACAACTGGCCAAGCATGTCCACTCTCTCCACTGCAATAGAATTTACTGATGTAAATGATAAAGATGTTAATTCTTCAGAGACCATTTTAAATCATCATTAAGATTACTTCAATTCTGCATACTTCGGATAGCATATTTCGCCAAAATACCTTCGTCAAGTATGGCAATCACTATAGTTTCAGCGGTTGCTTATAAAAAAGAACATATTGGTAATAATATAAAATTAATAATTGCTTTTTACGAGCAAGTTATGAATTATAATTTTCGTGGCTGAAAAATTGTAACGTTATATACTATTACTTGCACAAAATACTCCTGAGAAAAGGGTTAACCCTAGACCCACTACCACCCTCATCACTTCAGTAACAAACGTTTTATACTTTGCGTAGGTAGTTAACATTTTCCAAGCAATTTTAAGCGATATTTGGATGAAGCTACTTCACTAGCTATTAACTGAAAACACGTCTGATACAGTCGGGAAGTATTGCAAATTTTCATCACTGGCTGCACAGGAAATTGATTGGAACTTTTCTGGGACTTTAAACGTTGCAGTGAAATAGACTAGTTGCCGTGCGCAGAAATGCAACAAAATGACAGTATTTAATGCCACAAAAAATACTACTGCGTAAGCTAAATAGAAGTCTTTCGAAATATTTTGGTGGTTAATTTGGACGGTATGTTACGCGTAGCTTTATAAAATTGGTTCGAACTCACCCCCGCCAGATGCGCCAACACCCCCCTTTATCACGCCTAACAAGTGCACGGGCCATCACTCTCAGCTAGGCAACCCTCGTACGAATCTAAACACCTTTTCCCCAGCTTCCTTTGGAAGCTGGACCAGGGCAGCGTTACTGAGGCTTTGTATACAACCTGTGGACATTTTGTTGAATTAAACACTTGCACTGAAAAAATTTGTTGAGAAAATACTGTGGACACAGACTCTTCTGGGATTAAGAATTATGTTATGTTCCCTATATTCTCTCTGTTTTGCCAAACTACACATGTCAAATATATATGTATATATATATATCGAACACTCTGACAACAGAAGCTGAGTGCGCAGGAAAATTTTTGCTATGCCTTGCTGCACACAGAAGGCGAAACAAAAAATTAATTATCCAAAAATACGCAGCGTTAATGACTCAACAGCAGAGTAAAAGGGGAAAGATATCTGATATCAGAGTTTAAACGCAACTTAAATTTATCATAATATACATAAGTCAGAATGTGTGGTTTGGCAGAACTTTACTATATTATTTATTTTAAAAATCCAATACATACAATATTTTTTGAGCATTATACATTCTATCAAAGATTTCATTTTAGTTGAATTATTTTTCTTATTGCGAATTTAAAGGACACCCTGATATATAAGGCTAAATATTAAAAAATATATAAAACATACAAAACGTCATATAAAGATTAGTACTACAAGCTTTTTATTTTAATACTTTATATATAAGCATTAAATACAGAACGACCAACGTATGTTCTGTGTTTCCAAAAAATGCCATTCAAGAATTTTATGACTGTTATGGTAGCAAGTGATTATTGTTCCAATTCTAGCAAAATTAACACTAGTTCCCAAAATGTTTCCCAAGCAATTTCAATTTCATCATAAAGCTGGCTCAATTTACAATAATACTGATATAAAAACAGCCTTCTTTAATATTCTCTCTTTCCTGGCCATTATAAACTACAAAACTTTATGATAATTCTCTCAAGTACATAATGTTTACTTTTGCCATAATCTGATTTCATTAAAAATGTTCACCATTTTGGGCATTATTTACTAAAACTTTACAAATTCTGAAATTCTGGACATGTTCTCCATTGTAAACATACATATATATATTTTTTAAGAATCATGCCCACTATATAAAAATTTTCTAAACTTCAAAAATATGCTACCAGACCGAGGGACCACTCGGGTCCGTCTTGCATAATGACCTGCCTGAAGGGCTTTTAGCTACATATTACAGGTTTACATACTTAACAGTATCGATCCCAGGAGTCGACTTGCCTGAGGCAGACTCCGTGGGTCTTCATATACTAATACAAATCCTAGAGAACACGTAAATTTGTCCAATCACAGTTCCACAAATCAACAAGAATGGAAAGTTCTCGTTTATCGTCTTTTCCAGGAAAACGTCTTGTAGGTGGCGCCGCCTATTTCGTAAATGCCACTCAACGCATCGATATGAGCGATAGTGCAGCCCTCGGCCGGGCCATGCCAGTTTGCTGTTCGGCAGTACGGTTGGTGGACGAGTGTACACGCTCCCGCGTTGGTAACATTGCAGCTGTGTCGCTTCACGTAATGTTTGAGCAGAGTTTTTGGCACACCAGCACGCAGATACAAGGTAAGGCAAAAACACTTAACTTGTCCGCACTATTATACTATTCTTGATGACAGTTTGTAATTGTGTTTTTTTGTTGGAAAACTTTGATATGTGCAGGAACACGACATCGCGCAGGTGAAATATGGGGTAAGTTCCACTCGGCCGTCGGGAAGGGTTTTTTTTTTCTTGTAACAATAATGAGACCATCCAGTTCAACCATGACAATGATCCATGTGACCTTGAAATTAAAAATCTCGTAAAATTTAAAACAATTCTTAAAAATCTAAGAACCTAATGTTATCCCACCCCATAACCCTAACAAACACTCCCGCCAATCATTTCCTCAAATTAATCATTGGCCTTACATGACAGAAATTGTCCATCCACACATATCAATCTATGGTATATGACCATTGGTTGCTAAATTACGAATTAAACACATATTTCGCCCTTATTGGACACTATAGAAAGTGCTAATTAATTTCCTTTAAGCATCTACCACCAGAGAGCTCCCATGTCGTCAATTTCCGAACTTTTTTTCGCCACATCCAAACATAAAGTATTTACTAAAAATATTTTAATCGAAAAAAAATTTTAAAAAAATTATTTTAATTACTATAAGAATTATGGAACATACAACAATAACCTCACACTCATCCCACCACCCACACCTCACGCCCTCCACACAACACGCCTCCCAAACATAAAACAATCTAGAAAAAAACCAAAGAACTAATATATATATATATATATATATAATCGAGGAACATGTAGCATTAAACTCACTAATTCCAGTACCCTTTCCACCCTCTTCCACACCCAATCATAAAAAAATTGAGAAAAATTGCAAAAAAACCAAAGAACTAATAAAAGTTAAGAAAAATATTACACCTCTCACTCCAGCGCCCATGTTGGATTACAGTGACCTTTAACTTGAACCAAATGACCGTGAACTCAGAAAATGGAGAAAAATGCCAAGAAAATTACAATAATTTATCCATCCATCAAATTAAATATTAACTACCCAATACGAAAAACCAAATGGGATGTGACACTAAAAATTAGATTCTTGCAAAGGGGGTAGAGCACAGCCTTTCCCTGGTACGACGATCAACAGATGTTAGAACCTATACATGTATATTTCATTGGCTACAATGCCAATTAATCTTCTTACGGCCCCCAAAGGGCATTATTAAGATTATGTATCACATATCCCTCCCTTACCCCTTCACCGACGACACACCTCTTGTCGTTCTACTTGCCTTTCCATTTACTTACCATAGCTCAGCCATCATCAATATTTATGCATGTTACCATTCATTTAACCAACCCCCCAAACAACAATCCCTTTAAAATACCTGGCAATAGCTCGTCCCCTCGCCTACTACCCTCGCCATAAACCAACCACATGACTCTCCACCCCTCTGCCTTTCTCTAAACGAAAACCCAACCGGTTCCTGAAGAGTCATAACTCTACCAAGACTGGCTCTTGCCAAGGGCAATTGCTGCTCAAATGGCCAGAACAGTCGTCAAGACCAAATCACCACACCACACAGCTATATCGACAGTCGATGTAAACCAATCTAGAAAATGTCGATTATATCTATGAATGACCAGGCCATCTAACCAGTTGAGAAACATTCGTGAAAAATGTTCCCCAGTTCATTCGTTCGGCTTTTAGAACTCGGCCGATTTTCTGATCGACCCGAGTAAGGCATGATACTTCAAATCCTATCATGACCTATCCTCCTGCACACACTCGCATAAATTTTATCTAAAACAAACTCTCGCACTCGATTGTACACAGCACTCAATTAATAAGTCTTTCAGAGAAGCAGAACAGCCTGAATAAGAAATTGAACTCACATTACTCTGTATAAATAAATCAAATTTTTTTACTTAGTATATACCTTCTATCTTTCTAACTATTTCATACATTCGATCTTTACATCTTTAAGATGGTTGAATATCTAGGATAGTAGCCAAAAGTCTCATGTGATATAACACCGACCCTTCAGTTCACTTATGATAGAAGATATCTGGTTAATGTGCGAGAAATCTCCATCTTGTTGCAAAGAGATCAAATGTCTGAGTCTATCAACGAGTTTATTCGCATCTTTGGTAAACATAGTCAGTAATCTCAGGGTCTTCTGCCTTCTCCAGTTTGCTTACTGCAGTAGATGAACGAGCGTCCTTGCCGCTTCGCTTCTTCACACCACATGTCAAGGAAACTCGCTGGTGAAATGTGTGGATACGTAGAGACAATCATCATCCTTTTGATCAGATACTTCATCGACGCTGTCTTCATAATCGTTATCATCAATGCTGCCTTCATGATCGCCTTCCCCTCTTCTTCCATCCTCAACATCAAGTTTACTTTCCTTCGCAGGAGTCGCACGTTCATCATCAGTATTTATAACCGAGGGCCGTTTATTTCGAATATTCGTTGACTTTACGAGAAAGTCTTGCAAGTGCACATTCCACATAAACCGACACTACTGCGTCATTCCGTCTCGATCACTAACTGTATCATCGTTATCGCCTGACGGATCAGTACCCACTGATGCAGCATGGGGGGTTGGCGACATGACTTACTGCCTTCCTGTAGACAGACAACCCCTTGCAGATCTCGATGTGTTCCTTCAATGTGTCGCCTTACATAAACTGCATGGTACCAATAACGTAATGCTTGATCGCGCGGAAAGGACTCTTCGTACAGATGGTTATTTCATATCGTCAAACAAGGCAGCTTATGCTGAAGATCTTTCCGCAGTAGCAACACTGTTTTTACATGTAGTTTTCCAGCAATGGGAGAAAGTACATCCATAGAGGTAAGCTCTACATTAGATTTCGTACAATGAATGACTTGCTTCACATTCATGAAAAAACTCACGTTTTTACTATGGTAGCAACTTGTGTATCTACTTTGCATAGCTACTTCTCCATATATAAACTTACTAACATATTTCATTAATGAGATTTTTAGCATTTTTACGCATCCTTGCAACCAGACATTTTATCTATTTCCTTTATCATATTGCCCTGCAGTTACAGCTTCAACAGTACAAACCACAAAATGAAAGCCCACTATTACGAAATTGAAAATAACAATTTAAGAATATATTTAAACATCTTTATTACAAATAGTTTACACTACATCAAACCTATATTTAATTCGGTGGTTGTTTCAAACACGCAGTGTTTCTGGTGAAAATTATTAAATTGGTGGGATTATTTTTATTTTCTTAATTATATTATGTAATAAGGGGGGTAACTGCACCCCTTATACCTGCTCGCGCACACTCCATTTCTTACTACAGACTGGTTAATAGTTTATGAAGACTGGCGTTTATTAAATGTAAAAACTCCACTAAGATTCGAGTGTTTCATGTCAGATATTTTTTTGTATTTATGAATGCAGCATGCCACCGATGTCACAACCATAAACTAAACACGTAATAGACGGCTTTAATTTTTCTGTGTATGTCCAAAACATAAACTCACAATATTGCCAACACTACTGTCCAACTCACGTGATCAGCAATGACTGGTGTCTTCCCTTAATTGGAATTTTTAACAGACCCACATTCTTGTATGAATAAATATACTTTAACAAACTTGAATATGTTATAGTACACTAGAACCCAGTCACTTTGTTTTTGATAGTGATACTGCCAGTTGAGTGTGGGAACAGGGGAGAGTTTATTCTGCCTACTTTGTATGGGGAATTTAACATACTATACTCCAAATAATGAAACTTATTTTATGTCCGAGACAAGCCGTTAACTGCTCTGGCTTAATGTCAAAGTTTGGAGTGGATCGTTACCGCCAGTTAGTTGCCTAGAATAAGCAAACGCAGGTACTTGAAATTCGGTGCTATTAGTCAAGCGCCCAGCGCCGATGAAACGGATCGCAACTTTGGAGCCACGTGGCGGGTCAAAACTTGGTCTGCAAACGCACAGGGTAACACTCAAACGAGAACCCGTCAAAGTATCCTAGGCGGGAGGTTTAGAAGGGCAATGGGGGGGGGGGGTGGGGGAGGAGGCGTCTGCCTGCACGCCAAACTTTCCTTTCACGTCGACGTCTCTGGTGTATAGGTTGTTGTCTGCCTGAAGAGGGGAGAGGAGAAGCCTTTTGTTTACCGTTCGGCGCTTTTAATTTATGTGGTGCTGTCTACGCGACCACAGCCACTTCCAGCAAACCCACCCCAGCCATCCCTTCGCCCTTTTTCCCGAGCGGGTGAGCAGTAAAACACTTTTCGGGGATGGAAAACGAGTAGCAGGCTGTGGTGTAATGGGGGGGGGGAGGGGGGTGAATGGCGGTGTAGGAGCGAGAGAACTAACTCGATTTGGCGGCGTAAAAACACCCACACCCTAGACACACACGCACACATACTCATACACACACACACATACTCATACACACACACACACACACACATGCGCGTGCAAGGCGACCGCGCCGCCGTTCATTTTGTTTCTGGCAGGCGGGAGTTACCCGCGCTCAGTTTCCACTTTGAACTTCGTTGGCGGTCTCCACATCAGTCGCACACTCTCAGAGGCAGCCTGCTCGGCCGTTCAAACATGCGTCGAACGAGACGGCAGGCTGGGTTAGCTATCGATGACGACGGCTGGGAAGGGTAAAATGCATTCCCAACCAGCGCTTCGAACTCGATGAAGATATTTAAAACAGTATGTTCTTTGACAACCATGGTGGTTTCCAGGTGCCAAGACTGCAGTTTGTGTCATACTATATGGGTGTGTTCGAATACATCAGCTAAGGGTCATTACTTGGCTTCGTGTCCTTGAAAAAAAAAGCATCCCGAATGTTACATCATATTGCTGTCCGGATTCCCAGCCTAGAGGCTGTGATGATAGCAGGAGAACTAATGGAGCTTGGGGGTGGACGACCGGCTCTCAACTGGGTGTAAGGTATCATGCTCGGTAGGATTTGTCCTCGTCCGAAGAATGGGTAGTGGCTCTCCCTGTTTACCTGTCTTTTTTCTCCGGGCAATGAATGACATTCTCCAATTCAGAGCGAGGGCTGCTTTCCCCTGTGAACGAACCGCGACACCAAGGGATGGCGCTTTGTTTCTTCCGGGTGAAGTTGGGCACCGCAGAAGTATGTCGCTCTGGTTTTGTCGTAATCACTCCTGTTCACTTGTTGGGGTACAGTGGGAAGAAAGGCAAGCGACCGGCTCTTAATAATAACTGATTCATTTTTAAATCGTTTAAAAATGGATTCGGTTTTTGTTTACTGTTGTAAAATGTTAATTGATAAATTTTACAAATGCTCGAGATCAAATGCATGTATTTAATTGAAGATGTAGTAATGTCTTGTAAAGAGAGAACGAAATTCATGCTTACCCCTCCAAGCAAACACATCGTAAAACTGGAGAAGCCATTCAAAAACCAGAAACTGTTCTAATTTTCCGCACAGCCTAACACAACGAATGTTTTCATTACGAAAGAATAGCCGTCACCGACAAATGTAATTCAGTAATATTCGTACAACAATAATTCACTTAAAACATATCAACCATCGCACGTATATTTGTATAATGGCTACCTTCTTCGATAAAATTGGTATTAAAAGTAACGAGAAATGTTTCTGCATGATTTTTCCAATCAAATAAAACAATAAAAACGGAAAATTTGCAGTGTATTCAATATAGTAAAAAATCTTCTAGGGTTCTCCAATTCTCATCTTTCTGTTTGGAATAAACTGGGTCCATTCTTCACATATTGGTTTTTTACCAAGTTAACGATTACTCCTTTCTCCTTTTCTGTAAGAATATTTATTTTCGAACCACTTACAGCTTCATCCATACTTTGCCTCCATAAAATTTAATAATTAACAATTGCGGACAATTATTAGAAAATATTAGGTAAACACAGAGTTTACAATACCAAAACAAGTAGTCAGAATTTCGTTAGTGAAAAGTAACGCCATCATTCATGATGTTATATATTACGAACCAATAACAAAATTTGTCTCACACTTAACCTCGGTCTCTAATTTGGAACCAAGATCGACTAATCGGATATCCAGAATCGTGAAATTTCGTTGGTGCAACACTTTTAGAATGGAACCAAAATCAAACTTATTCCTGGTTTGGAACTAGAATCATTCTATCTCGGATCGGGGAAGATGTTGGTGCGACCAGCCATAAGAGCGCCGCGTCAAAATACCAAAGTACGAATGACCGAGAGGTCGTACTGATGTACGGATTCCCAGCAAGAGTGCATTATGCACCCTAGAATGCCCCCTTCAGCCGAGGGCACGAGCAACTTGCCCGTCTCGAGCTATAGATAGTTTTCCGACGTGGAGCTGTTTAAAATATTTAATTAGTATGCGTTTATTTTGCGTTTACAACTCCCCGCGACCACGGAAAACAATTGCAGACTTCACAAAGAAAAATTAAAATCGCATAGAGTAAAATTCTACCCAACGAAAATGGAGGTGGAAACGAACACAGAGGCATCCGAGTTCACTAAAGAATATTTCGTATGAAGAAAAGAAGGGCTCGTGAAATGGGGGGGGGGGGGGGGGGGGACCAAGGGTAAGTGAACAAGGACACATTGCACTGAAATCGAAAACAGCCTATGTCCAGTTATTTAACAAGTCAGCAGACGACCAGCGATACAGCCCCAAGGTGTCTGCCTCCAGCCCGTATTCTCGTATTTAAGAAACGTGTCGGACGTTACTCTTTACCCTGCGTTTCCTTCTCGAGCTACTCGCCTTCCCGCCATTACTGAATTCTATCGCTCTCACATCTTCGACTCTCTTCTTCCACACCAGAGCGTTTAAGACCTCAGTTGTTATTCTGGAGTGGAATGTCGATAATACTTACGAGTCATTTGACAGCAGTTGGCATACTAGACGACGAGTTCCATAATGGGCGTAAATATACCAGGCTTATATACTCCATGGGAAAAATAGGAATAGGATAAAACATACTGTTACGCTCTGAAGCGAGCTCCGTGGCTGGTCCGGCTCTATGAGAGGATGACCGACCTCGACTCTCCACTCCCCCCAAGGCGGAACCAATCACTGCGGCCTAACTCACTCGGGATGTGGAGATGATTGACAGAGATGACATGACTTGCGTCACACCCCCTCCTTCTCCCCTATGCTGGAGAAGCCGATGAATTTAGAGGACGCGCAATAATATTCTGGGAATAGGATCCTCGGCGAAACGCGGCATTTAGAGGTGGCCTACAACCCTATAAATATTGTGGGAGTCTTTTATGGGAAGCCGATGAGCTGAATGCGGTAATTGAATGACGTGTAGAGGACGAAGATGATGGTAGATCGCGAGGTGACGGCGGACTGGGTGTTAGTGGCGAGAATGGACGATAGGGCGTGAAACCCGACGAGTGAAAGCTACTTTGCATCAGAGCGCTCGAAAAACTACTAGAATATTGCGGACAGGTAGTAAACTGAGGTGAGGCCGGATAAATGTTATACGGTTTTTTTTAGTAAATATTGTAAGTGTCAAATATGGCATATAATTTGTAAAATAATTGAATAGGATTTGATACACTGTCTATTGGGACTGTTTTTAATTATTTAATTATGTTAATTTATTTGAGGTGATTGTAAATTTTATTGATTGCAGTTATTAATTGTAAACACGAGTTATATCAATTGATTGTGAGAAGTTGAGTATTTTGTTTGTAGTTATTGTAAATAAAATTATAAAATTATAATTATTTATTTTATTTAATCAAGACCTCCATCACTTAACGAACTTGATTTAGCCAACTAACGTGAGAGAAAATTATAACACTGGTGTCAGAAGTGGGATGGAGGTTTTTTTATTTAAAAACAATTTTAATTAAGGTTACAGAAGATATTTATTGGCAGTTAAATTTGTAAAAATATGTCCAAGAATGATTTATATATTTATTTGAGAATGCTAACTAGGCAAATGTCGGCGAAGATAGAAGCCCTCCGTGCTTTTATCGAGGGACTGGGTAGCAGAAATACTACTGTTTTAGAAAGTGTTAAGCAGGCTTCACACGATGCAAGATGCATTTCGCTAAAGATTTGGTACGGAATATTTTGTACGAGAATGCCAACTAGATTTCGCACGAATCGAGTTCACACGCAGATAAATAAGTTAAATAATTTCTCGCATCAAAATTTGTTGATTGCTCTTGTGAGTACTAAACAACAAAGGAATTATAATACAAAATATGAAGTTGCTTACATCAGCAAGGTATTTGTTTCAAAGCTATCCCTCCAAAATACAATTGTTATTATTTTATTCTCAACGAAATGTCTAAACTCCACTCCACGCTTTAAAGTTATTTTCCAGCAATGGTTTGTTTCCCTGTATTCTTCTTCGCACACCTCAGATTATGATTTCCCTTTACTCTATGGTTGATTTTACAACAGGTCACATGACCAGCATACAAGGACCAATAGGATCGCAACTTGTATCGCCTTGCACGAAAAAAAAGTAGGACCTGCTGTATCTTCTCATTTCGTGCAAGATGTGCATTGAACACAAACTTGTGCAAGAAATTCTCCTGCAAGGTCGGTATCTCGTGCGAGTTTGGCACTCGTCGTGTGAAACCTGCTTTAATGAAAGTGTAGGCAGTAATATAGATGGTGTTGTGGCATACTGTGGCATTCTCTTTCTTCATTTTCTTTAATTACTTTCCTAGCAATTATTTTGTTTTGCAAAGCCCTTTTTTTTTACCCTCTAAACTTGTTTATTTTCGGAACATAATTTTGTTTCAGTTTATAAACAATAGCTGTTTAAATGTGAAAACTATTTGACCCATAATCTATATAGTATTTTCTAATAAAAACGATTGTGTATATCCATTTTTATGCCTATTAATAGCCGCAAATGAACGCGAAGTTGTTATGTATTCTATGTATTTTTATGGATGTCTGATGTACCTGGTTGTTATAGCTAAATTCGTAAAATATAAAGAGCAGCACTTAATTTAAAGTCCAAATGTTTGTTTGAATTTTCGCAAAGCAGTCCTACTGTACTTGAAGAAATGTCTGTTAAACTAACCGACAACAATTTTGTTCACTAATATTAACTTTTTAAGAAACATTATGTTTTTATCGGTGTCTACGTGTCCTGTTATACCCGCATGGTCGTTCGATATGTATCGATAGATCATGTCACGACTGCTGGAACTCTTGCAGGAAGGTCATAGCTGAAAGAATTCGCTGACTCCTTCTTAATTTTGACGAGCAATATGTAGTTGGGTTAATTTCACATTACTTGGACTTTCAACGATATGTTTAGTTGATTAGTTTATCCGGCCACTAAGGTGGCTGCTTTTGTTGTTCGTGTCCTCCGATTGGTGTTTGGGGCGAAGGCCATTATTTTTATATGCTCTTTTTCGTGTTTTGAAACTCCAGTGCTGTCGTCGTCGTGGGCATAGAATACAGAGGGAGTATATAGAAGGGCATCTTCCATGTTGGTAAACGAAACACTGTTTTCAGCGCCCCTAGCGGTTGTGAACCCGAACTAAAATTTGTGGTGGTAGATTTGAACTCTCACAAGGCGGGAATTTCAAATAGCACTATTATATATGTGCTTTTTTTTTTTGCTGTCCATGACATGGAAATATATGTTTCGTCTATTCAAGAATTATTATTGAATAGACAAAACATGTGTTTAATGTCTTAACACATATAAAATATTAAACCCTACTACCAGATTATTGCAACACTATAGCAGCATTTTTTAAATATTTTTTTTAAATTTCATAATATAAATATGAAATTAGGGGAAGGAGGTTTTTTTTTACCCATATTTCGGTAATGGGTGCATAATGGGGAAGAAGAGGCCCAGTATGTGCAGACAAACTTTTTGTATAACATCGGTTTCCACTTAGAGACGAAGTTTTTTGTGGTTACATAGGATAAGGAATCCGAAACTACAAAGCGTAGACAAGAAGAAAGTGTAAGATACTTATCTAGTATGTGACCTGCACTTCAATCATGGATGCAAAAATGCTGGGTCGAAGAGTCTAAATATTTGTTCCGTCCCACAGCTTCTTATAGGTAAGTTGAATGTCATAATGTATTATTCGCTCAAGTATATAAAATTCTTTGTAAACCTAAGTAACGTCAATTTTTGTAGTACGTCATGCAGAATAATTGCATATAAGATGCCATGAATTGAAATTAAATGTGGTTTTCATGACGGATATGTAAATATAACTATGTGCCTAGGATGTTGCTTGCAGTCTGGCTCTTACTTAAATTGTGTCATTATGGAAAATTGTACCCTTGAATGCCCCCTTCATTCAAGGGCTCTAGCCATTTACCCTTCTCGAACACTATTGGTTCTGTCCGTGTGTTATTCTTTTGATTTTGTACGGTTAAGATGGCGTAACCGGCACTAAAGAAAATAAAAAAGTGTTAAGTATTTATATTCCAACTGCTAGTAACATTTTTAAACTTTTAATGAGTTGATAATTTTTTTTCTCAGTACTCTAGTTTCTACAGAAGAGAGTTTAGTAGGGTTTTTGGTTTAGTATACTTCGTCCATTATATCTTCTGTGTGTACAGCCCAGTGCCAATAACTGTAACTAATTAGTAAATCTTCTCAGGACCATTCTTCGTGCTAGCAGAATATCATTTAAAGCAATCACGTCTTCTCTATCCATTTCAAACCTTTGCGCAGGACGAAAAAAAAAAACAAACATGTGCAGATTCAAACAAAATAAACAAATGTCTATGGACAGTCGCAATGAGTGGTGATCGACTGTATGCAATCAGTCTCGGCTACCGGATGTAAGGACTCATAAATAGATCAGTATTTCTGTGTATACTAATGTATGACTGCAGGGTGTGGTATCCAGAGGTTGGCAAGGTTCATGTGAAAAAAGGGTTCTAAATGTGTAAAGGGCAGCACTGTTGAAGATCACAAAGTCGTATAGGACCACTTCGACAGATGCCTTACAAGTTTTTGCTGGAGAAATCACACTGGACCTCTTGATATAAGAGAGAGGGGGAATATCAAGGAGAAAATGGGATCAAACGATCAGAAGGTCATAAGTGAGAACGCCATAAGTGCATAGCAAGCTTGGCGAGATGAATCGGATAAGGGAAGGATCACTCACGAGATGTAAACAGAAGGATGTCTAGAAGAACCAGGTGGGTTCCCCATGCAGACCTGCCCGTCTGGACGCAGCCATTGCACGATAATAAGAACTGAAAGCACGGGCGTGCAACTGGAGTGCTTGAACGCGTAGACACGAACAATCACGAGGATTCGGGGACCACACGGGGACCCTCACACTAAAAGCAAAAGGTACTCAAAAAAATCATAGACGCGAATGAGTGCACGAGCGATAGTTGAGGGAAAATTTAAAACTGTACTCGCTAGGAGGGTAAACTCGTGAATTAGGTTCCAAAGAACACACACACGACGACCACGTGTCATCTTGCCCAGTGCCTGAAAACAAAATGCTGGCAAATAAGGGCGACAATCACGCCGCCTCAGGAAACAAGGACGCGACGAAAAGGAAGATGCCCGATCAGAAGGTTCCACCGTCACTGTTAGGTGTCAAAGAAGGTCCACATGGGACGTGAAATCAGCAAGACTGGCAAGTTTGCACGTGGTCGAAAGACGGTTTTTATGCGAAGTCACACGCCAAGCATGTGATCGCACGAACACTTTGCCCACACAGCCATGCCAGAAACCATGGTTTGTAAAGGGGTATGGATGGACGTGAAAGATAATATTCTGCGGACGATGCAACGTACATCTGTTTGTACCAAGAAATGACAGCCGAGGAACACAGCCGGGGGAGTATCTAACGAGATTTAAAAAGTACTTCAGGAAGTACAATTCCTGCACTGATGAAAATGAAAGTTACACAGAGAATATTCAGATAGTAGAAAAATAGTAAACATTACTTAATTAGTCCGGAATATATAATAAAATCACTTACACGGTCAAATAGACTAAATATCGAAATGCATAATAATTTTACCTAAACGGAAACTGGCATAAATAATTAATTATCTTACCACTATGCTTCCATTATGAATTACATAAATTTCAAATATTTCAAACTGAAAATAAAGGTATTGTTTACCGGACAAATTGACTTGAAATATGAATTAAACGACTCAAATAATTCAAAATGTACATAAAGCAATTAATTACATTAATAATCAAAATATAAATATAACCACAAAATATATATATGTAAAGATTCCCGCACTCATTCTAAAGACTGAGAGTGTTGTAATAATATTCTCGAAACAGATAAAAATGAACTTTGCTATCAGCAACCTACATATTTATAAATTTGTCATATTAATAACTGATCAAAATGCATGACAAAATATGTTTACAAAATAGATCAAAAATAGCACATGCCAGTGACAACAAAACAAAATTTAGTCTTAGTATATTTCAAAACTCTCAGTGGCCTACCATAAAATTCTAGGTGCTGCATAAAAGACTAGGGTGATGTAATTTAAGCGGCACACCGAGAGTCCATTACCAATTACTGTAATTTAAACTGAGAAAGCTGAGCTGTCATTATAGTCCCCGAAATCTGTACATCCCCTAACAAAATAGTTACAGGCGTTAGAAACCTATGGATCACAAACTACCCTAATTATTTAGGGGCTAGCTTGGTACTAACGGCGCAGTCTTATTGCTAAGATAATGGGTTTCTAACAAAAGTTTATCCCCTCCTTTAAAGTACATTGTACTCGTGTTTTGATCATACCGGGAAGTAAGCTTGGCATTATGTATTTTCACGTTTTGTGTGGCTTCATCCTACACTACTTCTAAATACCGATTCCGCATTACAGAATCAAAGGAGGATTCATGTATTCCCCACGTGTTTATGAGCGTATGAAAAAGTTTTCGGGCAAAAAAATATCGGCTGGAATATTTTTTGTCGCATCACTCTCGACGTTATTGAAAGCGAAACTAAACTGGCACAAAACAACATCCAATTCCTTATGGGTGCCCATCACGGAAGCCCTTAAAGCGAATTTTAAACTTCTGTTATATCTCTCAACGAGATTAACTTTGGGATAGTAATATGTAGCTTGCACCATCTTAATACCCCAAGAAAACACCAGTTTTTCATTTCAACAGAGATCAAATAAGTGGCACTATCTGTCACCAGATGAATGGACGAGCCAAACACAAGGAAAAGATGTTGACATAATTTTACCATGTCTCCGTCTACTACTACCAGTATGGAAGCAAACCCTGAAACTATTCTAGGTAAGGGCCCAAATACATCGAGATAAACTCTTTCCCATGTGAATGTTGCCACCGAGGCACTAGAGGGGCTGTATTTTTTTAATATTCCGATATTTTGAATGTTGGCAGGACTCACAGTGATGAATAAAATTTCCCACCTCTTTTGTGAAACCTGGCCAATAAAACATTTCTTGGGTGCGCGATGTTGTCTTCTGCTCCCCCAAATGAGCACCGAAAACGGTATTATGGTAGAAATGGAATGTAGGCTCTCCCAAAACCAATGTATCCTACTAGCCCTTTCCGTTCGTCAAAATGACCAGTCTTCCCATTATTAATATTAGTTCTTCTAGCAATACAATTTGGGTTAATTTCCTGATGATGTTGCAATGTAAAGTAAGCCTAGGGAAATTCCTGCAATCCTTCTATCTGTTCTGTTTCCTTATTGGAGGAGTCAACTCCTTCGACTATGATACAAGTTGATGATCTCCCAGTTTTCAAAACTCTTCCTTGTCAAACATATGGGAAAGATAATCCATTACACTGTTTTCGACATCATTTATATTTTTAACAGTGAACTTGAACCTAGTAAGTCTAACTAACCATCAGGCTAGTCTACCTGTTGATTTGTTAGTTGACAAAAACCAACTAAGAGCTTGGTTTTCCGTATGTAATTCGAATTCATTAGATTCCAGATAATCGGAAAAGTTATCCGTCTCAAAGATAGCCATGAGTAATGCTTTTTCGTACGGGGAAATTTTCCGCCCTGCAAAACTTAATAATCTGCAGGCATAAGCCACTGGCACTAAATTTCCATCCTCCGTCTGGCAGAGTACGACCCCTAAAGCTTTGGAACTACCGTCCACCTGCAAAGTAAAAGGTTTCCTAAACTGGGGAAGATGCAATACTGGTGGAGATGCTAACTTTTGTTTTAACAGACTTAAAGCATTTTGCTGCTCTGCATCCGATACAAATGCCACATCTTTTCTCTTTAATGTATTCAAGGGCTCAGCAAAAATCGTTAAATCAGGTATAAATTTGGCATAAAATCCAACCATCCCAAAAATCTACGCACGCCTCTCAATTTTTTGGTGCTGGAAAATTTACTTTGGGATAAATTTTTTCCGGATACAATTATCTCTCACTAATTATAAAATCTAAGTATTTCACATGCGTCTTAGTCCGGGTAACCTGCTCAGGATTCACAGTTAAACCAGCTTCGTGCAACGAAGATAGAAGACGTTTTAAATGTTTTAAATTCTACTCGTAAGTGCTACTGTACACACATACGTCATCAATATAGGTAAAGAGAAACTCAATTTGATATTGTCCTAACACTTGAAACATAAATCTAGACATCGCTTAAGGGCTACAGTTTACGCCCATAGGCAAACGTTTCCACTGAAACTGCCCCCACGGGATCACAAATTGCAAGATTTCACGTGATGCAACATGCTGATCACATTGCACGAAAGCCGAGTTCAGATCAAAAATTGAAAATGATTTAGCCTGACCGATATGTTGGAAAACAGATTGTATAGTAAGTAGGCATTAATTGTCCACTATATCTTTTTTGTTTACTTTGCGATAGTCACAAATATTCCTAAATTAGCCTGGCTCCTTTTGCCAATAAATACGCAGGACTGGAGTACAAGCTGATAGAATTCTTCACGATATCTTGATTTCCAATTCAGCAACTAAAGACTTAAAAACCTCTAATTTAGGAGGAGAAGCCCTATAAGGTACAGAAGATACTGGTTCTGTATCATTCAACCGCAACACTATAGGCTGTTTTTTTCTAGTGACCAAGTTTTGATGTAATAAACTTTTTTGAATTCCTCACATAAACCAGCTAATTTATGTTCCCACATTTCAGTAAGTTCAGCAACCAAAATTCGCTGTAATTGAAATTTCTTTGATTTGATTTTAACTGGACATTGTTTACAAAAATCAAAAACGAGCTCCAATTTATGTGAATTCTACATAGTATTAGTTTTACCAAAAAGATTTGCACCTCAAAATAAATCATGGCTGCAGCACCATTAAATCAAACTTCCAAGAGAAACGATCTATTTTAATCGTAAAGTTGGCTACACAACATGAATTTATCACTCCTCCATTTCCTTATGAAAACCTAATAGTCTCCTGCTTTACCACATTTATCAACCCATTACCTAGATGTTGCAGCAAAAAATTATTTCTGACTAATTAGAGAACATGTAGCCCTGGAATCCAACAATGCAGATGTCTTAACCTTGTCTGCTATTGCTACTGACACATATTGCAACCCATGTTTGTGTTCAGAATATAATCTATTGTTGCTACTTTATCACAACACTTTCTCTCTGAAGGTATTTGGCTCTAATATGTCCTTATTTTCCATGAAAAATAAAAACTAATTATGTCTTTAAACCGGTCACTAGACTTCCTAGATGTTATACTAACCCCTTCTGTCTGAGTACACACTACCCTACCAAGACTTTTATGATCTTTCCGGTTTTCCTGAGACACGGTGTTCAAAGATTTTTGTGAAAACAATCTCTAGCCAGGTGATTATATTTACCACAAATAAAACATGACCGACTTACAACATTCTTGGTCTCATCATTAACTCCCTATAAAACTTTTGGTGGTCCAGTCACTGCAATACCTCACAGAGTTATCTCAACATCCGAAACCAATTTCAAAAGTTGACTTAAAAACTGTAAGCCTAGTAGAAAAGGTAAAATATCTACTAGTTTAGGTCAACAAGTTGTGAAACATCCCCTGTATTAAATTCTCTTCCTCACAAGGAAACCCAATTACACCTACCATCCCGATTATCTCAGAAACAAACTTCTTGATAGTATGGTTGGGCTTTTGATATCTCTCTAACAACTTTAATCTTAGTTTAGTAATTGTAACATCACTAGCTACACTCTTTAAAACTCTATTACACACATGGCTTTTATCTCAATTTTTCTCACGAGCTAACCAAAGATGGGTTGGAACTCATCGCTACTTTAAAAGTAACAGCAGCATACACTTACTCACGTGGGCATAGGCTAATACTGTGTTAATCACAACGAAAAATGCCACTACTGATGCTAAATTAGTGTATCGTATTTCAGGAAGTTTCGACAGCAAATCTGAGGGAAAATTTTTAAGAGCCCTAATCACTGGGCAGAACTCACCTCGGCTAACGGCTCCTTCCACGCCACAAGATTACCTATCTCATCAATCAAATGATTTAGATAGAAATGTTTAAGTAAAACATACACCATTTAATTTTAAGTTCTCTCACAAAAAAGCTTTAAAGCAACTAAGTTATGAGTACAATAAAATATTTATTACCAGCCAGCACCAACATGGCTATTTCCTACTTTTTCGGTCATAATGATTCTAACTACTATCACTCAGGTACTTACCTTGTAGTCCGAACCCCAGCAGACATCTCGCCCGAGACCACAGTTACAGGGGTTTACACACCATACATTTCGAGTGGCGTGCGCCCACCAGTGTCAGAGTGCAACAATACGTTTTCAATTTCGACCAATAGTATTAAACACTCCCGTGGGAGGTTCCAGGAAACAACGTGATTCCCACGAATTGTAGCGCTGCCTTTAACATTCAATCTCGTGGCGGGAAAGCAGGCCACGCGACACCACCGCTGCGTAACGGGGCAGAGCAGAACCAGCGCTCAGCTGTTTAGTTTGTTGGACGAGGTCATGGTGGCCTCCATGCGTGCCAGGCCTTCACGTATCGCTCGCCAAAAACAGTCAGTAACCTTATCCAGAATGTAAGGTAAGGATACAGGCTTCAATATTTAATTTTAGTCTGTAGTAGGGTATCTTGCGTGAAATAGTTCGTAGATCGCCTTCTACGTTGCACAGCAGACATGTGGGTAGACACACTGTGACGTAGAACGTGTCCAGTGGGGCAGGTGGGAAAATTCCATGTAAAAATGAGACCACTTGTCTCTGATATGTGGAAGAAGTTTGTTCCGACGCACAAGTAAATAAACGGTGAGACACGGCAGTAGTTATGATTACTGTAATTGCTTTGCTTAAGACGGGGACTTGTTTGGTGTGGCTTAGGCCTTAAGGTTGGGCTAGTAGTAGCTCGTATTCATTCTAAATTCTTTTTTGGCCTGCCATTTTAAATTCCCGTTTGAACAATGTAATCCCTGACTGCTGTTAGTTCCTGTTGAGTGTTTGGTTTCGTTTGGTGTTTGTAGCCCTAGGTGGGGCATGTTAGTTTACAGCCCTAGGTGGGGCATGTTAGTTTGCAGCCCTAGGTGGGGCATGTTAGTTTGTAGCCCTTGGTGGAGCATGTTAGTTTGAAGCCCTTGGTGGAGCATGTTAGTTTGCAGCCCTTGGTGGGGCATGTTAGTTTGCAGCCCTTGGTGGAGCATGTTAGTTTGCAGCCCTTGGTGGAGCATGTTAGTTTGCAGCCCTAGGTGGGGCATGTTAGTTTGCAGCCCTTGGTGGAGCATGTTAGTTTGCAGCCCTTGGTGGAGCATGTTAGTTTGCAGCCCTTGGTGGGGCATGTTAGTTTGCAGCCCTTGGTGGGGCATGTTAGTTTGAAGCCCTTGGTGGAGCATGTTAGTTTGCAGCCCTTGGTGGGGCATGTTAGTTTGCAGCCCTTGGTGGGGCATGTTAGTTTGAAGCCCTTGGTGGAGCATGTTAGTTTGCAGCCCTTGGTGGGGCATGTTAGTTTGCAGCCCTAGGTGGAGCATGTTAGTTTGAAGCCCTAGGTGGGGCATGTTAGTTTGCAGCCCTTGGTGGAGCATGTTAGTTTGCAGCCCTTGGCGGAGCATGTTAGTTTGTAGCCCTAGGTGGGGCATGTTAGTTTACAGCCCTAGGTGGGGCATGTTAGTTTGCAGCCCTTGGTGGAGCATGTTAGTTTGCAGCCCTTGGTGGAGCATGTTAGTTTGAAGCCCTTGGTGGAGCATGTTAGTTTGCAGCCCTTGGTGGAGCATGTTAGTTTGCAGCCCTAGGTGGGGCATGTTAGTTTGCAGCCCTTGGTGGAGCATGTTAGTTTTGTGCATACTACTGCTGTGTCTGATCGTTGGAAGGACGGTATAATCTATATTTTAAATATTTTTGGTATTGTTATTTCATCGCCAATGAATCTATGATTAGGGGCGTTCTACGCCTCTTTCGCAGTTATCAGTTTTAATGCAGCTTTTATTGTAGGTTTTATTGTGTGTTATTATTACGACAGTGACTCTAAAGGGGTCAAATGTATCTGCCCGCTGACGTTGTGCAATGGTTTAGTCTACTATAATATTCGATTCGGTAACTAATTCGCTTCATTTGTGAGACGTAACCTTTATTTTGTATATTTACATGCTTTCAGTGTTCCTAATCACTTGCTTAGTGTATTCACATTTAATGACCTTATGTCGTAATTATCGGGCCCGTCGTTTATATTGGATACTTGAATTGTAATCTGGCATTAAGTCTGTTACGAGTGTTTTTGACGTCAGCTAGTTACGTAAGAGTAAATTCAGTGTACTCTTCAGAGTTGGTAACAACATTTCATTAACGTTTTGGTTGTCAGGCCCAAGGTTAGTTTGCTAGAAAAGAGTACAGCTTGAATGGATAATAACCGTTAAGGGATATACATTGGTTTTAATCTGTATTGTACTTGCCCCTGTTTACTGTATTACAATCTAATCGTAAATAGTATGAGTTGTAGGTATATTGTGTTAAGGTGGTTTCATGAGATCTAATACTAACAATGGTTTGAATTGTTTATTATTCACTCAGCAATGTTGAAAATATCGTGATGTATTTTAATGGTTTCTCAAAAAATAATTATTATGTGTTGCGAACACTGGTTTTTAAATTATTTAACAAGCAGCTATGTTCGTTCTCGTGTACGGTTTGTGAAAAGAAATGTGATCTGTATGTGGCTCATAAATGAATCAAATGTCAACTACTGGATTATGTGAGTAGATTGCATTGTATCATCAAACGTCTTACTACTATGGGGCAAAAACAGATCTGTAATCGACCCACAGGAGCAGCCACGTGAAAGATAGGCCTGCCACTAGACAAGAGGCTCACTGCTCAACCTAGCTGTCGCCCTTATTATATAAATTCCACTGAACTAAACTTTGTGAAACCTGTCACCCCGAACTTGCACTACATGTTTCCCGCTCCTGAGCCCACGATAGGCCCTTACATGCTTGAAACGAAAATCTTGACGGAAAACGAATAATCAAGAAATTGAAAGAGACAAATTTACGTAATTATGACGATTTCATGACAACATATAGAATCCAATGATTAAATTCATTAGCAATTTTAAGTAATTTGAAGAATAATTTGATTGTTTGAAAGGGCCATATTCATCAAAGTACACTAAATTCAATAATAATGCAAATTGTAAAAATAAGGCAACTTTTTCGCCAACAAATTTAGGAAAAATAATTTGCTAGCTTGAACACTGGCTTAGAAAATATTTGAGATTTATTCGATGCAAGATGTTGTGGAACGGATAAATCGATTCAAATTATGATATGACTGTCGCAATGGAATTGAAAGGTAGACCGACCAATTAACCTCCTTCCTTTCTTATTTACTCGATATCAATGTCCGAACTAAAATATACTACGAGTAGGGGTGGGGAATATTTCCCGGAACAGTCCCAAAGAACGGTTCCTGAAAGAGGAACTGGAACTACAGTTCCGAGCAAGAAAAATAAACGGTTAGGTCGGAACGTCAAACTATTCCACCACTTAGGTAAAGAAAATACACCAGAATTGTTTGTATTTTTGGTGGTTAACTTCTAATAAGTGAAAAATTATGAATCTCGCCTTAAAATTTGTATACCGTGAAAATTATTTAAGTAGGTCTACACCGAGTTGCTGATTCCAGAGATTGAAAGGAACTGTTCACAGACTCGTAACTGTTGAGTCTCGGAGCTGTTACAGACTCGCGAACGGTTCCGACGAATGAACGCTTCCGAAGACGGAATTGACCTCCGTTTCGAACTGTTGTGGACTCGCTGACTTTTCCAGCGAATGAACTGAACCACCTATAGTATCGGAAATATTGTGAACTGTTCAAAACAAATGAAATATAATACCAAACCTATAGTCGAACAGAAATGAGAATAATATTTCAATTAATAGTTTTATTGGCACACGAATGACCACAACAGGAGTTGTTATTTGCCATGCGTTTCGTGCTCGATGTTAAGAGCCACCCAAATCTCTCCACTCACTCACCCACCCATGTGATTCCTTAAATTAGAGATGTTTCCGCTTTAACTTAATACCCAAGGAAACCCCAAAAAAAAGGTATCCAAAATATAAAAAAATATGATATTAATTAAAAAATTAAAAAGTAACCGAATGGATGAAGCTAACAAGTAGTCATCTTCCTCGAGTTGTTACGATACAGGTGATATATACAATCACACTTCCCCATCTTTGCGTTATGTACTCCCGGCTATGGTCATAAACGAAACAAATGACCATTCCCAAAAAATCTAAAATTAAATAAAATAAATTAAATTAAAATCGGCAATATTGTCGACATTGTTTTCCACGATGTTACCTGAGCTTGTTGCAGTGTGTGCACATCTTCCGCTAGATGTGCACACACTGAGATAGTTGTTATGTAGGACACAGCGCGGCAGAACTATTCAAGTCCAGGCACTGCTTGCGTGTGTGCTGCGTCTTGTGACAGGAGTTTGTCAGCGAACGTTACGGCCACGTGACATATCGGTAACGGATGGCTGGCCCCATTTGACACCGACTGTTGTTTACGTGTCCCGGCATCAATAATCGAATACCGTGAGGCAGCGGTTATGGAATAGGTGGGGGAATGGGTTGGCGCGGCTGTCTGGGTGCTGCGAGGGGGTGAATCTGGCTGCGGCAGGGTGGTGAGGGGATGTTTATGCAGCCATCAGCCATCCATAACGGCTGACTGACGGATCACAAGGGTCATGATGGTTCAGGAGATCGGACTAACATCCTCGCCAGGCAAAACAACCGTATACAAGCGCTCTGCTTGAAAAACACACCGGCGTTATTTACAATAGTCTGGACGTTGTTTAACAGAGGCGTAGAGTGGGTTCGAATGCAGCACCGCATGCAACTTTCAAACACGCAGACCTCATTGTAAAGCACTACAGACACAAGCAAAATTGTCAGGAAAGTACCATTTATGTCACATATGAAGAAAAATACATATAATTTGTATCACTGTAAAATATTTTGCTAGAATTTAATTCTTTAATAAAAGTCAATTATTTATTAATATTTAATTGTATTTCCGTTTTGGATTTTAAGAAGGTATATTTTTCAAGTTAAATCTGCATCAAGCAAGAGCACCAAAATAATTACTCAAGTTTGTATTCAATATACTCAATAATTTATTTTACACACACCCATTTCAACAACGAAGTTATAATTTTTATAACTGAAATGTATATACGTCAAATATAATAAGAAAGCTATTTTTAGATATCATTGCTCATTTTTTATTACTTAAACCGAGTAATTGTTATAGCGGTCTTGCTTGACGATGTTTTATTTTTACACAATTTGGCTTTTGGAGCATCGAAAATTGAAATGCGTCTAAAATTTGATTAAAATAGACTCATTAATTTATCGGAATCCCCTCCTTCGTTCTCCTTGCTCTCCCTCTCCTCCTTTACCCCCTCCCTTATGCGTGCGTCTTACTCTATAATTGGCAGCAGTCTTTGATTTAAGGCCATGCGCGTCCAAGTTACGTCACGGTTCTGACCTAATAGATAATAATGCTGGGTGTCGTACATGTGCACAAAAAAAGAGAGAACGTAAACAAAAAAACATTCTAGTTTAACCAAAATAGGCTCACAGAAAATCGAGTAACATCAAATAATAACACTAGACTTGTGGCTGTGCATTATTGAAATTTTTGTTTATGTTCATTTATTTTTTCTTTTCTTCAAGTTATAAATAAAAATATATAACTGAATTTAACGAATGATGGACGAAAAGAAAATCTGTCAAAAAATATACAAATCCAGTAAATCTGTAATGCATCAATGACATAAGTACATCCAAATTCTTTCTTTTAAATAAAAATTATAGTGATAATTCTCATAAATGTATCATTATTAACTCCATTACAATCGCTAATCATATTACTCTATATTAGAAATATATTCTTTTAGATATCTACAAAACAAGATATGCAACAAATAAAGTGCAGAAAAATCAATATATGGTAATGTAACACTTCAATATTTATGACTTTATAATGATTATTTTATGTCTTTAAATTTGATTTAAATGCCAAACTTTAACATAAGGTATATGATGTTTAAAGTATGTTCATTGTGATATGTGTATAATTATTTATTTTGACAGTTGAGTTGTTTATACTATGTAAGTTTAATGATTATCTGTGGATTCTTTGCATGAATATTTGTCTATGTAACTAGCACTACTTAAATTTTCCTCAAAATAATCAGGCCACACAAGCCGGCCTATCATAATTTATTGATTTTTCGAACAGTAGCCTTTTAGACCAAAAACTTATTCATTGTAAATTGGAATTAGCTATGGACCAGCACAGAAAAGAAGGCAGTCCTGAGTATGGAAGTAAATTTATGATATTTAAATATTAAGACTTTGATATTTAAGATGGTGATTCAGATTTCTTTATGCACTAATGAAATGCTGAGCCTATGTAAGTACTTAAAAGAAGAAGTACGTCGACATATTAAGCTGTATGACGAGCCCGGACGGAAGGACGGCCCGGTAAAGGAGGTCTTCTTCGATTCGGCTTCGAGCCAGGGACGACGCGGTGTATGGTGTTCGGAGAGACAATTCTGCGAGAGGAGTGCTACTGGCTGCGAACCCTGGTGAGGTTCTGCTACTACGTCCCCATCCGCTGTTCCAGCCCGCAGAGGACGAGTTCGCTGAGCACCACCTGGAGATGTGCTGTCCTTGTTGAGCGGGAGAGCAGTTCCTGGGCTCTACACCAGTGAAGGATGACTCCACGACATCGGCAGAGTTGCGGTTATTTTCCGCTATCGGCACAGCTAAGTCGTATTGTTCCCCAGGCAAATGTAAACTTATTTATGACACCAGCACTAGTAAATTCAAATATTGGTCATTCTTTCGATGTGCAACGAGAAGGCTGGTGTTGTCTGTCATTTTTTAAAATTGGTATAGCATAATATTTCCCAACTAAAGTTATGCAAAAGTAATATGAAAGCTGAGATTTGATTTATTTATTGTTTCTTGTTGAGTTCGCTTAACAGCATTAAAATCACAGTAATTGTATTGTTTCTATTGATTTACTCGAATTAGGTCTTCCCTGGTTGCGTATTAGAATTAATGGTCCAATAGTTTTAAAATTCAGAGATAATTCAAATCTGGATGTATATACTGATTTTTGTGTAGTGGCATATATTTTAGCCGAGGCATATCATCTATCTATCAGAATCATACCCATATAAAACTATGTTTTATCATTACATTACTCATTCATATCTTATATCACGTATCACAGAAATGATATTTCATAGCCGTACTATTGTAACACATATCAGTGGTGTTATAGTAACTTCATTTTATTATCAAGTAAAACAAAGCTTATGGCCCCTGTGGTGCACCCCTAGCATCTAAGCTGCCAATTCATATTACATCTAAAATAATTATGAACAACAAATTTAATAGACCCTAAGAAAACTGTTGAAAATCGTTCAGTCACATGTGCGTGAAGGTAATTTACAAACAAAAAAAATATTTTATCCACTTAGCTCAAGTCCAGCGAACACTAGCACGTAAACAGAACTGCCTTCGTAGACAAGGACTAGCTCTGAGAGCAGACATAAAGTCCAGCAGTTGTGGCATTCTGTCGTTACTAGTGGCGAGCTTAAGTCCAGCGAACACTAGCACGGAAACAGAACTGCCTTCGTAGACAAGGACTAGCTCTGAGAGCAGACGTAAAGTCCAGCAGTTGTGGCATTCTGTCGTGACTACTAGTGGCGAGCTCAAGTCCAGCGAACACTAGCACGGAAACAGAGCTGCCTTCTTAGACAAGGACTAGCTCTGAGAGCAGACGTAAAGTCCAGCAGTTGTGGCATTCTGTCGTGACTACTAGTGGCGAGCTTAAGTCCAGAGAATACTAGCACGCAAACAGAACTGCCTTCTTAGACAAGGACTAGCTCTGAGAGCAGACATAAAGTCCAGCAGTTGTGGCATTCTGTCGTGACTACTAGTGGCGAGCTTAAGTCCAGAGAATACTAGCACGCAAACAGAACTGCCTTCGTAGACAAGGACTAGCTCTGAGAGAAGACGTAAAGTCCAGCAGTTGTGGCATTCTGTCGTGACTACTAGTGGCGAGCTTAAGTCCAGCGAACACTAGCACGAACACAGAACTGCCTTCGTAGACAAGGACTAGCTCTGAGAGCAGACGTAAAGTCCAGCAGTTGTGGCATTCTGTCGTGACTACTAGTGGCGAGCTTAAGTCCAGAGAATACTAGCACGCAAGCAGAACTGCCTTTGTAGACAAGGACTGGTTCTGAGAGCAGACATAAAGTCCAGCAGTTGTGGCATTCTGTCGTGACTACTAGTGGCGAGCTTAAGTCCAGAGAATACTAGCACGGAAACAGAACTGCCTTCGTAGACAAGGACTAGCTCTGAGAGCAGACGTAAAGGCCAGCAGTTGTGGCATTCTGTCGTGACTACTAGTGGCGAGCTTAAGTCCAGAGAATACTAGCACGCAAGCAGAACTGCCTTCGTAGACAAGGACTAGCTCTAAGAGCAGACGTAAAGTCCAGCAGTTGTGGCATTCTGTCGTGACTACTAGTGGCGAGCTTAAGTCCAGCGAACACTAGCACGGAAACAGAACTGCCTTCTTAGACAAGGACTAGCTCTGAGAGCAGACGTAAAGTCCAGCAGTTGTGGCATTCTGTCGTGACTACTAGTGGCGAGCTTAAGTCCAGAGAATACTAGCACGCAAACAGAACTGCCTTCGTAGACAAGGACTAGCTCTGAGAGCAGACGTAAAGTCCAGCAGTTGTGGCATTCTGTCGTGACTACTAGTGGCGAGCTTAAGTCCAGAGAATACTAGCACGCAAACAGAACTGCCTTCTTAGACAAGGACTAGCTCTGAGAGCAGACGTAAAGTCCAGCAGTTGTGGCATTCTGTCGTGACTACTAGTGGCGAGCTTAAGTCCAGAGAACACTAGCACGCAAACAGAACTGCCTTCGTAGACAAGGACTAGCTCTGAGAGCAGACGTAAAGTCCAGCAGTTGTGGCATTCTGTCGTGACTACTAGTGGCGAGCTTAAGTCCAGAGAATACTAGCACGCAAACAGAACTGCCTTCGTAGACAAGGACTAGCTCTGAGAGCAGACATAAAGTCCAGCAGTTGTGGCATTCTGTCGTGACTACTAGTGGCGAGCTTAAGTCCAGAGAATACTAGCACGCAAACAGAACTGCCTTCGTAGACAAGGACTAGCTCTGAGAGCAGACGTAAAGGCCAGCAGTTGTGGCATTCTGTCGTGACTACTAGTGGTGAGCTAAAGGCAGGACTTCGCCGCAAACACGAAACTTGGGAGAATTTTCAGTAACCAGAATTACTTGGATTACCTGGATTACTTTAATCACGAGGATTACTTGATATCTCTCTACAACAGACAGTGTAAAAAATTACTTAAACTATTAAGCGATTTGAGAAAGAGGACAAAAAATTATTTGAAATCTTTAATTACCAAGAAGGCGAAAAAAAATTAATGAAGGTAGTAATATAGTTAGAATGAACAAAATTCCAAAATATTTCCAAATTCTCAGCCTAACTACGGCATTATTAGCACTAAAGGACTACATAATGGTAAAACTACCAGTTCACGTAGGAACTAGTCCCAAAGAACACAGAGACGGGAACACAGCGGTCACGTGCCATTAGGCTCCACTGCCGATTCAAAAGTTCCAGAAACAAAGCTGTGAAGCACGTAGTAACGCCAAACAAAAGAGAAACGAAAAGATTGAAATGTAGCCAATAGATGTGACAGGCTATCCAGAAGAGGTGAATTGCGTTCAAGTGCACAGATGTGGGGGCAAACATCACGTGATCAGAGACCCAAGTTTTGGTAAAATCAAGCGTCAAGCGGTAGAGCTACGCCCCGAGGTATCTGCAAGAACTGCAACTGCAAGGATGTGAGTGGAAGGGGTAGCATCAGACGGTGACTGGAAGAATTCGCAACGCAGCGTTGCACATCCGGTCAGTGGAGAAACCAACACACGAAACACAGATCTGCAGGCGAGGCAGGATTGAAAACGTAGCTTTCCAAGTACAGATAAAAAAAACTAATTGAAATCAAAGTTACTGGAAAACTACGTAAATTATAAAATATTGATAAAAATTATTAAATAAACTGAAATACATAAATAACACATTATATGTGCTTCGATAAATAAATAAAATGTTTTCCATAAAGTTATATTAGAACACTGGACAAATAGACGTTCTTAAATAAATCGTAGATACTAGGACAGATAATAAAATCATAATAATCGCATTATTTGAATACGAATTGTAATAAGACAATTAAATATTACTCGCAATCGTTTTTATTGAATTAAAATAATTAAATGAGGTTACAAAAATATAAAAAAAATAGTTCACTAGCAGTGACGCAACAGTAAAAATAGTCGTGATGAATTTGAAAACAGCACAAGAGCGACTAATGATTGATTCCGATCGAGTTGCTCCTGTTTTGAATTTCCTTCGCCTAAGAACTTTAAAGGGAGATCAGAAATTTTTAGGCCTTTTATATTACTACCCCCAGTTTAGTGAACATTTTTTTCGGAATTGATAGTGTCCTCGAATTCTTTAATAAAAAAGAAGGGAGCCGAGTTTGTTTCGTGCCAGGAGCAATAGACTCCGATCACTGTCTTAAAGCAGGAGCTGTCTTCACCTCCAGTGTCGCATTTACCAGACATTTCCCGTCTGTTTGTCGTACAGGTTGACACGTCGTTGATGGGTAAGGAGCAATACTGAGTCAAAGAATGGATTTAGGTTTGGCTCCCATAGCATTTGCGAGCCACAGTCTTACTGAATCGGAACGTAAGTTAGGAATTTATGAAAAGGAAACATTGGCTTCTCTCGATGGCTTGTAAAAGTTCGCTTCCTATATAGAACACGATTAGTACGATCTCTATACCGATAATCAAGCACTCAGTTGGGTTTTGAACCATCCGAAGCAGTTAGGAAAGCTAGGTCGATGGGTTTTGCGTTTATTGCGTTTACATTTCAAGGTATTTCACGTCTGTGTCTCTGACATCCAGGTAGCCAATGCACTTTCGAGGATGTACGATCCTGTAGACTTTAAGGCATTGAGGCATTTTTAAATATCATACAGGATATTCCCCAATGTTTCGTAAAGTTGCGTCAGGCGCAGGCGAGCAATAGTTATGTACTCGGGTTAGAATGGACCTGAGTGTGAGAGTAGTGCTTCCCTATGTAGAAGAAATCTGGTTTGAGAGTAGTGCTTCCCTATTTAGAAGAGGATGGTATTATGTATTTTACCATAAAAAAATGGCAATGCACTTAAGTTTGTGGTTCCTGAGTCATTAAGGCCTATGATGTGTTCGTATTTCCCTGATTCTGTTTCCGGCGGGCATTACGGACTAAGTAGAGCATCTAATGAGATAGCTGTGTCAAAAATGTAAACAATCACAGCAAACCAATGTGGGCCAGGGGGTGAAGCAGGTGCCACATGGTCCCTGGAGTGTAGTCCACTTAGATATTTTTGGACCATTGATGCGATCCAATATAGGTAATGTATGCATTTTGATTTTGTTAGAAACTTTCACAAAGTTAGTATTTTGTTACCATTCAGTAACATGAAGGCTTCTACTATCGTTACAGCTCTCACGGAGTCAGTTTGGAATATTTTTGGTGATCCTGTGGGAATAGTAATAGAAAATACTAAATATTTAGCACGTAACGTTTTAAAAGATATGTGTTTTCACTGGGCTGCTAAGCATATCACCTCTCGTCCCTACTATCCGAAAGGGGATCCGGTGGAAAGGTTCAATAAGAATTTAAATGCCAGTTTGACGATTTTTTTACAATCAGAATCATACTAAGTGGGATCAGGACCTGGATTTCGTCAACTTAGGGTTCAACAGTGCACTCTATGATTCCACGGGAGTTCCTCCTTCTCTTCCTTTCTTTGGTCGTTTCCTTGACCATCTCCACTTGGTGATGCTGAGCCTGATCGCTTGCTGGAGGAAGTCCATCGTAGGCTCGACGCTGAGAAGCCGCAGGTAATCGGCATTATAGACCAAGGTAGATTGCCTGTAACATAAAAAGCAGGGGATCTGCTCCTGTGTAAGAAGTATGTTTCAGCAGATATAGTAGCCAGGGATGTAACGGGGAAGCTAATTCCAAAATTTTGTGGGCCGTTTAAAATTCATAAATTTCTTTGCCCAGCTCTGTTCGCTCTTTTCGTAAAGCTCATGTGTCTCAGTTTAAGGCATTTGTGCCACGTAGTTAATTACATTTTGTTTGTTTATTTTATTGCTCAGTTGTTATGATTTTAGACATTTTTGTTAACACACGCGTATACCCTTATCCTCGTTCCTTTGCTGTTTTTTTTTTTTCCCGCACTCCGGCTGAGCCGTGCGGAGATCGCCTCGCCTCCCTGATGCCGACTGCTTGGGCGCCGTTCTAGACTGTTGGATAAGGAGGCTGTGCCCCTGTTGGATTTGTCTGCCGCAATCCGCTCGACTGCTATGTGTAGAAGGTTGCAATGACCGAGAACCGTCTAGATCTCAAGGCGGTGAAATATCTAGCTGGCTCTCGGCTTACCCGCTGTCTCCGGAGACCGACTTGAAGATGGAGGTGGTTGCTCCTATCCTTGAATTGTTTCTACTGTACACTGAGTTGTATCTTGTTACGTATTCTGTAAATTAAATCACAAGTTAAAACGTAGGTTCTATAAAAATGGCACAAGTTAAAGTTATACTGATATTATTTAGAATATGTGTAAATGCAACCTGTATCTATTCACTTCAGTAATGTATTTTCGAAACAGCAACATTGTATAAAAATATAATTAATTACTCTCAATTCTGATTTAGTGTTATGGTACTTATTTGAGCCTTGTCACCACTAAATATTTTACAGTGTTTTAATATATATGCAATCGTATTTCATACGCAACATAAATCGTAATTTTCTGAGAATTTTTGTCTACGTGTGTACTATATTTAAAAAAAAAACTCTGTGTGTAGTACAGTCAGGTGAAGATCTACCTTGGAAGCAACTTTTCTCTTTATTGACCTTACTGTACTTGTGACGCTGTGTTTGGTGTTCGGAACTCAGGTAAACATAAGTGAGTATTTAAGGCACACAAGTCCTTCGCGGCCTTCATAAACATCCACCGACAAATTGAAGACGACGTATTAGCGGTCTTAGAAAAATTGACTTTCTACCCACAGCTGAACATGGGAGTATTTATCAAGTATCCTAATTATATTATTATTTTATTAACATATTAGGAGACAGGTGGTGTTTACTACCACGAGGATTATACATTCCGTGAAATTTCCTTTGTAACATTCTTGTCAGTTTTCCCTCTTTCCTTACATGAATTTCGTTATGCAGAAGCTGGTATACTGAACAAAGACGAGGTTTATTGTTTCGTAAATTTAGAGGATTTTAACAGTATTTTCTGTCATCGTTTACCCATACTGATTGTATAGAATGTTCATGGCAAAAAGAGCACTTTTTAGGTCCTTGTTCCTTTTCTATTTCGGTGATTATTTTTTCATTTAAACTAGGTTTTAAAATAAATATTGCCATGTAAGTAATAAACACAGAGTGTTATTCCACTGCACTCGGAAGTTAGCGTCTAAGGCTAATATAAAATATATTTATTGATTATTATTTAAAATGAGAGGTCTTTCAAAAGTGCTCACTTTACCGTGAATATCCTATAGTAAGTTTTTGGTTTTATCTCCCAAAGCTTTACTTAACTTGCAAAGTACCTGTCCTTAATACATTTCTAACAATTATTCCGGTCTCGTGTGAAAAAAAAAACAGGAAAACTCTCAGAGGTGCAATTGCTCGCAAAGGGTGCAATTTACAGAGGCATAAGTGTTAATGATACAAATAAAAAGGACTATTACTTATGATATTGCCACGAAGAAATATATTTATCTGCAGTTTATGCAACGAACATAAAGGCTTGTTAAAGAAATTTATTTGTTTGTTCTGGCAGACTTGTCACAACATTTCAGAAACGTGTGCATGCATGTATGTGTGTGTTCATCTTACATATATACTCCACGTAATAAAGTTTTAAGTGAAACATCACCAACGTTTATAACATTTCTCCTTTCGCTCTTTAAAAAAAACCGTTCCCATCTCGGCGCCATTATACTGCGTATAGAAAACAGATTTTTTTATTCACTGGGAAATTCCATACAACAGAAATACCACCACAAAACAGAAAGGTCTGAAAGTATGGACACAACGACAGTGGACATTGTTTGAGTTGGGAGATGGAGTAGTTACTTACTATTGTGTGGTCATACAGAGATCGTAATCCTGTCATAAATTAATTTAATTTTAAAATTTACCTACAGAAGAAATTATATCATGGAAAGTATTAAAGGAAGCTAATATCTATACTATTTTTTAGTTATGGATATCTCTAGATGTAAAAATTCGAAATACTATGGCCAGCGATTTTTGGAAAATTTATTTTGCATTTAAATAAACACTGAAACATTTCAACTTTTCTTCAAACTTAATTTTGATGTTATTTTACACAATTAAATAGTTACAAGATTTCATTGTAATAATACTCACTGGAAAAATTTCGCAGACGCTAATAATGGTGCGTTTGTGCATATCTTCTACATCTTTATTCCCATAAACATACGCATAGTTATATTGTCTAAGCACAGCCTCCGGTAGCAACATTTACATCTACGTTAAAAATAAAATATTATGTTTAGGTCCATTATTTTATATTTTATTTTGCATTATACATGTTACAATTTTTACAGAGAATATCGGAATATAATAATTTTTGTACAATTTGTGTTCTCTCTGCGTACAGAACATCATTTTAGATGTCACATTCTTGATAGTTAAATAACTACTAATTTTTTGTCATAATAATGGTTATTTCCACAGTAGCTTCGAAATGGTGTGAACTCCAAAACGTCGAAGTTAAAATGGGGAAATAGAATAGTTTAGGAGGGAAATTTTAGATTTTCATTTCATAGCGTTTATTGGAGCACAGGTTCTTACAATCGAATACACACAGCAGACACACACGCCGGAGACACAGCTAAGAATTTTGTTTGCTAGAAACTTGTTTTTGGAAAAATAAATATGTTAGAATAGAGAATAGTAGACTGCCTTTTATGAAGAAGGGGTTACAAATATTGACACGAATAACGAGAAGCAAAGAAAGGCAATGAAATTTTCTTTCCGATAAAAAATGACAAACGATACACGAAGAACACCTGAAAGAGAGGTGCGATAAGAAAAGGACTAAAACATGTGTTACGGCACATAAAACGAAAGAAGCTGAACGGGGTATTAATGAATAGTGGCAAAGATGAGCAAGGAACATCCAATAGGAAAATGTGAGATGTTGTGGAAACTTTTGAGATATAGAAAAACAAACATATATATTCTGTTGTAGAGAGAAATATGAGGTATCTGGTTGATTACTTTTATTAAACGCTGTCGTGTGTAGGGAAACTCGCACACTTCGTTTTTGCAAAGTGCTCAGGTATGGACTAACAGAGCCTAAAGGATGAGGTGTGAGTGGAGCGCATCTAGCACATCAGTCATCTTTATGTAAGGTGAGATTTATAAAGTGATTACCTATTGCTTTCTGCAATCAACGTACAAAGAAAAGGGAATCTCACTTTATTAAATGGGTAGCTTTTGCAGAGTGTTGACTCCGAAAATCCATCCTCACAGCATGACTGCGTGTTGTCCGCTAGCGAACTCACACAGAGAGAAAATCGAACAAAATATTTGTTTGTATAGGTCCAAATATATATATATATATATATATATATATATATATATATATATATATATATATATATATATATATATATATACACACACACACACACACACATTTAGTTGCCTTTCAAAATGTATTGTTGAGCAAACAAATTTTTAAAAGCAACAGAATTACTTTTGTTCGTCTAACAAAATATATGTTTGAATGAACGAAATTTCTGTGTTTGGCCAAAAAAAAATTATGCTGTCAACATATTTTGTTGAATCAACTGTATATATTTGGTTGGCCACTCATTTGACTGCCTTCGTTTGGAAATACAGCTCGAGAGTTTGCTTGTATTTCTTGTGACAATTAGGATGGTAACTGTGTTTGTTAGTGCATCTACTGATGCTTAACAATCGTATAAACACATTAATAAAACAACGCAACAAGAAACTGCCAAGTAGAGCTGCTAAACTTGAAATATTTGTTTGCACGCATTGCCCAATATTTGCAGTGTATCTATTGAAAAGCTTTCCGCAGTCATTAGTTATGACGTTAGATGAGGTTACTAAGGCATAGCGCTCGGGCGCAGGTGATCGTGGTTGAATGTGCAGATTTGTTTTATGTCGGCCCCAAACTGTTTAATGCATGTGTAGCCAAACAATTCTTTAGTTTCACCAACCAAATCTTACTGTCTGGGCCAACCAAATGTGAACAACAAAATAATTTCGTTTTAGCAACGAAATATTTCATTGTCCCTATACAAACAAATAATTTGACTGCACCAAACGAATCTTGTTTGATTCAACAAAACCTTTTTCTCAGTGCACTTAACTTGGCCATCAACAATAAGCCTTGCTCGAACATCCACCATCAAGAAATTTGTGGTAAATTAATCTGATCTAATAGGAAAAAAAATTGATTTTCTTTGCTATTTAATGTTTAATTATTCATTCAGCATAAAATTTGCAACGCATGCATGATAATTCCCACTCATTAAAATTACCTGTCAGCAGAATATTCTGAAGCTGTACTAAGAAATACACTACGATTTCAATACTTCTAAATTTTCATTTTCATATATTTTCAAGAAGTATTATTTTAATATTGATGTTACTATTTAATATAGAGCACTTAATTTGACAAGGATCGATACCAAGCAGCTGATATTTCGTCATGCAATGTATGTTGTAAAATCTGCATCTCATGTTCTAAAGTGATTCCAAAGAGAGTATAACTGAAGAAAACGTACATAAATCTTTTACAGTAAGACTTTTGGATAATGTGTAACTGGAAAATAAAAAGTGTAAACCTTGCAAAACCACTCGCTGTCATTTGATTATTCCATGGAAATAACTTGGTTCTACAACTATTTTCTTAACGCTAGATTTTGTAACAGTGAGAAATATTTCTTAGCGAATTATAATAAATAATTAAGCTAAAATAAACGGAAAAATCTGCATTGTGTTTTTAACTTAAACCCTAACGGCTTCGAGGCTTTCTTGCTTAGAAATGTTTAACAGACAACTGGAATGCCTGGCATGTTGAGGTTAGTTCGTTAGTTCTCCAGAAGAGTGTGTAAACATTAGAAATGTCTCTTCGAGAGAGCTGAGGGCTTTACTTCAATTATAACCACACGTGGAATGTATGTGCGCGTCTATGAAAGTTTCAGTGATTGATACCCACTTTCGAGCATGTTAGACGTTTGACTATACACTGACTCCATTCTTAATTAAGTTATGGCATTCAGAGAAATAAATTGTTGGTGGTGAGGCTACGTGAAGTTTTTATGTTCAATCTCTTTCTAATCTATCAAACCTCCCTTTCAAGTGTAATTCTATTAAGTATGCATTCCTTTGCGAGAGTATATTTCAAGTACTCCCGTTTGTACTGAGCACTGCCACATGGAATGTAACTAGTGCTTCACGCCCATCAGGCTCTCGGCTACTCGAAAAAACTATTTTAGAATATAATTTACTAAAAACCATGAGATTTAGGGTAGTACCGTAAGAAGACATATTTAGTTTATTTTTGCAGTGTAATTAATGACTTTAATTTTAAGAACAAAGACACTGTGGCGTCACGTGATTTAATTTAAATTAATGGATTCAATTATTTAATTTATTAAAAAAATCAACAGACCATTTTACAGGGGTTGAAGATCTTTGTTTCATTACACTTAATATAAACACTCAAAATTTTATGCTTAAAACTAAATGTGAGATTTGCATTAATATCTTGTTTTATTTGATCTTCGGTACGTATATCGCACTTTAGGAATCACTTTAGACTACTGGGTAGTAAAAACATCATTATTTTTGTGATGATGTTTGTCATACGCCGTGTGTGGATCTTCGTAACATGGTGTAACCGCCAGGTTTGTCGATTTTTAGGAAACATGGCGACGATGTGCTAGCAATCATTCCCTTCACGTGGCGTGGAGTTCTGGACACCATTGCGCCACATTCCCTTCACGTGGCGTGGAGTTCTGGACACCATTGCGCCACATTCCCTTCACGTCGCGTGGAGTTCTGGACACCATTGCGCCACATTCCCTTCACGTGGCGTGGAGTTCTGGACACCATTGCGCCACATTCCCTTCACGTGGCGTAGAGTTCTGGACACCATTGCACCACATTCCCTTCACGTGGCGTAGAGTTCTGGACACCATTGCGCCACATTCCCTTCACGTGGCGTGGAGTTCTGGACACCATTGCGCCACATTCCCTTCACGTGGCGTAGAGTTCTGGACACCATTGCGCCACATTCCCTTCACGTGGCGTGGAGTTCTGGACACCATTGCGCCACATTCCCTTCACGTGGCGTGGAGTTCTGGACACCATTGCGCCACATTCCCTTCACGTGGCGTGGAGTTCTGGACACCATTGCGCCACATTCCCTTCACGTCGCGTGGAGTTCTGGACACCATTGCGCCACATTCCCTTCACGTGGCGTGGAGTTCTGGACACCATTGCGCCACATTCCCTTCACGTGGCGTGGAGTTCTGGACACCATTGCGCCACATTCCCTTCACGTGGCGTGGAGTTCTGGACACCATTGCGCCACATTCCCTTCACGTGGCGTGGAGTTCTGGACACCATTGCGCCACATTCCCTTCACGTGGCGTGGAGTTCTGGACACCATTGCGCCACATTCCCTTCACGTGGCGTGGAGTTCTGGACACCATTGCGCCACATTCCCTTCACGTCGCGTGGAGTTCTGGACACCATTGCGCCACATTCCCTTCACGTGGCGTGGAGCTCTGGACACCATTGCGCCACATTCCCTTCACGTGGCGTGGAGTTCTGGACACCATTGCGCCACATTCCCTTCACGTGGCGTGGAGTTCTGGACACCATTGCGCCACATTCCCTTCACGTGGCGTGGAGTTCTGGACACAATTGCGCCACATTCCCTTCACGTGGCGAAGAGTTCTGGACACCATTGCGCCATGAACATGTTACAAGACGCAATGTGAAAACTGTCGATACAGCAGAACGTGCCGACCACAAATCCAAAAATTCCTTTAACTTTAGACTCGAAACATGCTCTTGTATTTTTATTTAACTCCGTGGCTTCTAAAATTTTATCTGGCATCCCAAATGTTTACTTTAAATATAAATTTTCTCTGCAAGATGTAGGTTAGGAATGATTCATTTTATCTCTCTAGCCGTTTAATTATATCCGAAATTCTTTTGTAATTCAAATTGTTTTATTTATTTAAATATTCTCTTCACGTGTGTACACGATTTTTGAATTAAATATATTTAAATATTTAAAGCACGAAAATCGTGTAGATTGAATTTATAGTGTGTACGCCACATAAAACTAATATGATATTTTGATTATTTATGTATATTAACCTGTATTGCATTTTTTGCCAAGTTGTACAGGTTGTATAAGTCAACACTGCCACATTAAAATTAATTCATTTTTAGTATAATTATATCCTATCACTGTATAATAACTTGTATTATTTTATTAAATGTCTACAATTAAATTTTATATTTTACGTAGTCGGAAATGATGGATGCAGAGAGAAAATTATTTTGGTAAATAAAACAAAGTTTACGTGACGCAATGAAGTTTGATGATGTATAGGTACAATCAGATGTTTGTTTGCTAGAAGTACATTATTTTCATTTGTGGTTGCCACAAATATTTACCACTCGGTAAGTGTAAATTACTAATTGTTATGGTCCTTCGTACATACAATTTTGGTCGTTACGAAAAGCGGAAAACACGACCGAGATTCGAACCCACAACATTTGTATCCTTAGGTTACGGCTAAGTAACCTCGTCCAAGTTGACTGTAGTTCAGTAACCTCCGGTCTCAGAATATATACGTTCTTGTACATTACCTGTACGTAGGTAAACATTTATGATTTGTACATCTCTACTTACTTCCGTGTTTTCTGTTGAAGTTGGTTCCCGGGATTTGTTTATACCATTTATAAAATCGATAATTAAACTAACAAGCGCTTTTATTATTCTATTTGTCACAAAAATTATGAGGAAACCCTAAAGATGTAAATTCTAGCGAAGGCACTCAACGACCCGATTACCGCGCGTCAAAAAATTAAATGCCTAATAGAAAAAAGCTGATCCTGTCACCGCCTCATATTTGTAAATAATAAATACACAAAATGTTATAGCTATCCAAATGCTTATCCTCATTAAACTAAATATTAATCTCACTACCATTTTATCTTTATTATTTTTACGGTAACTAAACCGATAAGTTTAAAGTAGTTGTTGAATTGTAAACATACATTCACGTTACAAATTAACACTAAGTCATCTCACTTCCCTGTGTCAATTAAGCCCGAATATTAATATAATTTATGCACACCAGCTTACTGAAGAACGTTCACGTATCTTGCGTGCAGTAGATGCGTCACACAATGCCAAGTGTCCTGCCATATGTATCTGCTGCTCGTGCTCATGTTGTAGGTTAGGTATATTGTTGGCAAAATTTATTACAACAATGTAATGTGATAGTAGAATATTTCTCCCCTGAGGAAAACGTCTGCCTGCCCCTTGCAGGCTCGAAAACTAAAAGTTCGATGCGAAGAACACTCACCTTAGTTTACCACACTTACTTGAGACCACTGAACATTTGTCACGCTCTGAAAATTATGTAACTTACTTTCCATAAGGACATACAGAAATTATGCAGAACTGGTTATCAGTGAAGGTGAGGAAATTAAAACAATAATTAATGCAAATAGGAAAAGATGTCAGACTACATAAAGTTCCCCGCAAACTTATTTCATTTCAAATTCTGTTTCTTTGAATTTAATTGATATGTATTCTGGCTGTAAATGAAACTAATTAAAACCCCTGAATGGCAATAGCAAAGGGTTTATGAAAAACATTCAAACAAACACTAGCGATAGGAAGCGGTCAGACGTAACGGTCGTTAACAATACCCTTATTTAAAAAAAAAAAAACGTTAACTAGCCTGACGTGTCAGTTTGTCACTTCAAAAAAAAATTACTGAATGAAAACGTCTGCAATTATTACTTGGAAAAATTAAACTTGGCTGAGCTTAGTGGTAGAACATTGAAAAATTTGTCTCAGTTCTTATCTGTTTAAAAAAATGCCTTCCCAACATGTTGTTATGTAGAATGTTCTATTACAAATGGCTGCTCTCTTAAGCCTATGCGACGTGTAGACTAAACTCGTAGAAAAACTAGTAGTGTAGAAAAATAGTTTACTTGTAGGATGATACCATTTATAGTAGAAAACAGGATGGGATCTCAGGAAAATGTAGAGTAGTATTCAAACTTTGTAGAATTAAGGTGTTCCTTAACGTGGCTTACAGCTCACGGAACGCCACGGCGTCTAACTAACTGACCTAAGCTCCTAAACAGCTGCTTACAATACGGAGGGGCTTCCAGCTCACTTCTCTACGTAGAAACAAAACAATATTAATTAAGCAAGCTGTAGAAACTTAAACACTCTAATATACTACTTAAAATACTTACACTACGTCCAACTTCTGGACGTGCGCCCTGACTTAGGTCTTAACCCGTTGAAAGATGGCAGCAGGTAGAGCGATCTCCTAACTGATATTACCCGCCTATCTCTACGCTATCACGCTAGCCAATGGAGGTGCAGTATTCAATCCTGCCAGCCAACTCTAAGGCTTCCTACTCAAACAGATAATCTGACACACTCCTAACGGCCTAATTCCCTATGTCAAAGAGTTAGGAGTCTCGTAGAAGGTTATAAAAATATCACAATGAATTCCCTTAAATAATTACAATAATGTAAGACTAAGAAAATAAATTAAAATATTTAATAATTAATTATAATACAAACAAAAATAAAATATACCTAACTGAGGAATTTTAACATAAATTATTGCCATTCTAACATCTAATTATTCAAATTCCTAAACATACGAAAATTAATAAAAATTAATAAAAATGAAACATATGTGAAAAACGTATGCAAATTACAGTGTTTGACATTGACAGTGTAAGATGAGTAAAAATATACTTAGATTATAATAATGAATACAGAAATTGCAAAAGTTTATGTTACATTGTAAAACAGTTGAACACTATTAATACATATCGATATGATTGAACAGTTAAAAAATTTTCGGTCCAACATACTATTTTTAAAATATTAACTTAGTTCGAAGGAACGAATGCACATATTTATAACAAGAGCAGTTAAGTTTGGGTGAACAAAATATTCTTCAATATAAACAAATATATTTTCAGTAAATTTATTTGGTATCCGAAACTATATGTTCGTATCAGTGTAGAAAGATGATAAGCGACGTCAATAACCATTGCACCAGATAGCTCGCATGACATGCTATGGTTATGGCATACTACCAGAAACATAAATAAAATATAAAGTGGCTAAACCGTATCAGTGTAATTTAAATTAATGTACAAGACAAACATTCAATGAAGGTTGTAGCAAATAAATATGCTTTTCTTTTAGTTAACCGTAATAAATTCTTCGTATAATTAACATATTACTTTGTATAGTAAGGTAACACGTTTTTCTAGTTATGCCTTATAGTAAGAGCTTAGCTTCAATGCATTGATACGTAATTGTTTAGCTTTCGGTGCAACAGTTTGAAACTTAAAATCGATAAAACTGCTCTTTAATGAAAAGCTGAAAACACTCATGTTTTTGTGCACCAGAACATTAGCAGGTAACGTTGCATGCTCAAGGCTACTGGAACGTCTAACTACCCCCGATCGGGGACTCGAACCCACTAAGACTCGGCCAGTTGGCCGCCACTCCCGTCTACCTTCTACGTGATAACACTGTTAACTGGTGACATCGCACCTCGCAGATTTTCACCGCCACGTCGTCTGACCCACAGCGTTCTCGCGCAAAACGGCAACACGAAAATAATCATACTTTACTCATAAATGTAGCCGAACTTCCTTTCTTGACGAATTAAACGGATTTTTATATAGGTATCAAGTCTACCAAGTGTCAGCCATTGCCCACTCGCAATAATACATGGAATCAAGTTTGTTTCTGTCCTGGGCTTCGAAATTAATTGCTTTATTTATATATTTTGTTTCGCTAACATCCCGAAATTAATTGTAAGAACACTCTTTCGCAACGTTCTAACAGAAGATGAAACTTTTGAAACCGGTATTTAAATAACCATGTCGCAAAATATATATATGATGGTTTACTTTTGGCTTATTATGTCAGTTATTCGGTAAACCATATGATTTAAAAATTACACTTCACTCATTTAAACTTTTTGCATTGTCATTAACTTGTCTGGAAATCATACTTAGGCAGATATTTTCCTTTCAGGAAGGAATGCATACACGAAGTGAGCTTTCCAGTAGGGAGTTTGTGCTTTGGAGAACTTTCTCTGCGAATTTGTAGAGTTGGAGTGTGTTAATTTAAAGGAAGTCTCGCATTTCGCCCGTGAAGAGGCAGGAATAATTATGAACAGCTCGCAAGGGAAAGCCGGAGGAGATATTTTACCTCGGTAAGGATAATTTGCTTGTTAACATTCTGAGAAAACAAAATTTTCTCTTGTTTTTCAGTTTCACTCACCATTTATTAGACGCCAACACGCTCGCTATGAGCAACATGGTAAAACTTTATACATTGAAGGGGCAACATTTGGATGCGGATACGTGTCTTGTCTGGGTTGGTGTTCTTTGCTTCACCTTTAAATTCTACTATATTTTCCACTTCTCTTAATTATTACTTACCAAACGTGCCTACTTATTTGTATAGTCTATTCACGGTAAACTGAGCACTTCTGAGAGCCCTCTCATTTGGAATAATAGTCAATAAATGCGTTTTATTTTAGCCTCAGACGTTAACTTCCCAGTGCAGTAGAATATACACACTGAGTCTAATATTTACCTGGCAACATTTATTTAGAAAAGTGGTTAAAGTATAAAAAATGGTTGAAAGAAAAAGGTAACTAGGGTTTCAAAAGTGCTCACTTTACCGTGAACAGCCTATAATGTATCTTCTCATGCGTACATTTTAATGAGGATTAACTCGGCGCTTTTGAAATACAATTTTAATTTATTATACATTTATATCTCGTGTATTAAAAATGCTGTGAAATTGTTGTAAGTATGAAATTCAAACTGTTATGTTCACAATATTGAAAGTAAATAAAAATTCAATATTGGTGTCAACATTTGGAATTTGAATTCTCGCCTCTGTAATTTTAAGTGGTGTGGGGGGGGGGGGGGTGAACAGAAGTTATTTTTCTTTACCGCTGCCATAACCACCCCGGGATTTCGATTTACAATCTTATTTCTTTGTCGCAAATAAAATTCAGACAAAATCTTGCCCTTGCTAACCCACCTGCAAATAGAGAGAAGACTGAAATTTTAAAAAGAAGTTTGACCAGTGTTTATGCAAGCCAGAATTTTACATTTTGTGTTATCCGTATTTAAATCAAGCAAAGTAATATTCCATGACTTAACTCACTCGGAATTATAAATTATCATCAAGGGTTTCGAGTGAAGTAGATTAATTTTTTTGCGCAATTACGCTTCACCGGATTTTGAAACTATTTTAGACTTTTGGGCGTGATGCCTTGAAACTTAACAAAAATATTACCAATTTTTCCGAATATTTGATGTAGAAATAAAATTTTTGAATTATAATTAAATAATGATATTCGTTTGAAACTAATCCACATTAATAAATTTTAAGGGTAGAAATTTGGATTTTTATTACTGACCTTCGTGTTGATACAGCGTAATTATATACACTGCGAAGCAATTTTCCAACGGATATACATTAGTGTTGGTTGAAAAGACGCCAAGCATTGAAATACTATGCTGTTGGAATTCGCTTTGTAGTTAATAGAGGAAAGTAAGTGGATACGGAATAGTATGGGAGTTATGGAATACGGTCGTATTGGCTCTAGTATGTGCTGCACTCTCTTGTATAGCGGCACAACTACATCAGCAGTAACTAATGTGACGTCACAACATGGCCGAGTTGTGTTAGTACCGGGAGTGTTTCTAAAAAAAATTGTTTTGTTGCTTAACAAACAAGGAAAATCTTCAAAGGTACGTTTTATTAATATTACTGTGATGAATGTTTAGTAGTTTATTTTCTAAACTATATTTTATAAAAGAGGGTATGGATTGAACATTATACCAATATAAATACACATTATTTTGTTGCACATGTTTTGCCGTTAATGGCATGTCCGTTAAATGTGGGTGGGGCGGGGGATATGGAATACTACATCCAAGAAGTATTCCATAACCCCATCCAAGTATTCCTACGAATCTGAAATATATTTTATGGCCTTTGTTTTTATTTATATGGTGAAAATCAGGTATGTAGTCTTCTCTTACACTTAACTATTAATTATACCAGTTATCTATACGTGTTGTTTACATATTTGTCATGTAATATTTCAATAAAAACTGTAATTCACTGTTCGTGTGTGGTATATCAAAATGTCTTATTCATATGGCTAATATTTTACATGGGTTCTAGATATATTTAATGGCCAACATTGAGGATTATATTTAAATAAAAATTTCCTTCTTTCGGTTACTAAATTCATCGTTTCACTAACAGAAGCTTATATGCTGACTACAGTATCAGATCAGATACTGTTGTTTTTTTTCTGTATTAACACATATATAGTTCATTAAGAGTGATGCAGATAATTAATTATTTACCTGTGTTTAGGTTATAATCTTCTATCAAAATCGATATAAAAGAACTATATAAAATTCAATTGGTATGTCTTTAGATTGTCTATAATGCCTAGTGGAGGCATTGTACCACCTGAGCATAGAAGATGAAAGTTGTGGAATCCCATCAATATGGCAAGAATCAATAAACTAGTGTGTGAGAACAAAATGGGATATCTGAAGGCTGCAAGAGAATGTGATGTTCCCAGAACGACTTTATTTCGCTTGGCAATTTCCAATGAGGAGGAAAATGCTACAGCTGCAACAACACTGGATGTTAAAACCATTTTGCCTCTTGCAGTAGAATGTGACCATGTGGACTGCTGCCTTCTCGTGGAGTCTCTGTTCTATGGCCTAACTAGAAGGGATGTTCGTCTAATGGCTTACCAGCTGGCCATAAAAATAATATTTCAAACCCATTTGGCGCCTGCGGAATTGCTGGAGAAGACTGATTGAAGAGATTTTTGAGGCTGCATAAAGACAGATTGTCCATTCGGAGACCTACGGGCACATCTGATCCCAGGGCTTCTGGTTTTAACAGAGACAATGTCAAAATATTTTATGACAACCTAGATGAACTTTTCGACAAACATCACTTTTCCGCAGATAGAGTCTTCAATGTTGATGAGACAGGGCTGTCCATCGTGCAAAGCAAGATTCCCCATGTTGTAGGTCACAAAGCGAAGCGTCAAATTGGAGTCCTGACAGCTGCAGAAAGAGGTTCGTTGATGACAGTGATTGTCTGTATGAGTGCAGCTAGTACATTTGTTCCTCCCATGATAATTTTCCCTAGAACCAACATGAGTCTTCTGTTGTTGAGAGGAGCACCACCAGGTCGATTTCTGCCTGCCATCCATTAGGGTGGCTCCAGTCGAACCTCTTCAAACAGTAGTATGAGCACTTCATAGACAAGAATAACCAATCAGAAGATTGTCCTGTCCTGTTGGTGATAGATGGACATCACAGTCACACGAGGAACATTGAAGTGATTGATTTGGCTCGTGCTAATAGTGTTCATATTATCATGCTGCCACCTCATTGCATCCACAAGATGCAACCACTTAATAAGACTTTCATGGATCCGTTAAAGACGTAATACAGTGAGGAAATACGTCAGCGGCTTCGCAGTAATTACAGAAATTTGGGACTGTTTGGACGTGCCTACTTTAAGGTTCAAAGTGGAGAAATTGCTGTCAACAAATTTAGAGCCACCGGTGTCTTCCCTCCGAACAGATATATTTACAAAGACCACGACTACATTGCTACTGAATATGGTAGATAAGGCACTGTTCAAACCTAACGACAATAGTATCAGGGAGATAAAGTGCAACAGGACCAGGAAAGTACAGTGGTCGTAATGTCTTAACAAGCAGAAACTGTAGCAGGTTAGTAGACTATGGTGTATAACATCATAAATAGCTATGCATGGTTTAACAGTTTTAGCTTGTGAGTCCAATGTGTAAATTACCAAACATATATTTTTAGTACCATCAACAGCCTCTGCTACATTTTGGCCCTATGATATTTCGCCACCATTAAACAGATATAAGAGAGGGGAAACATCTCGACAGGGGCGGCCCAAATGTTCATCACAGATCTTGACTTCTTCCCCGTATAAGAAGAACATGAAAGTGGCTCACAAGGGGCAAGCATCTAAGAAAAAGGCGAAAGTTCCTACAAAGAAGCGGAATAAACAAAGTGAGACATCTAAGAGAGTTAAGGTTTCCAAGAGGTCGCATTCCATTGAGTCTACTTCTTCATCGAATTCTTCCATTGAAGTCCAACACATAAATTCTAGTGAGGATGACCTCCCAGCAAAGGAACATCAACCTGATGACACAAACGTTGAATGTAAATTTTGTGTTTCTAAGTTTTGTGATGAGGTCGAAGGGGACGAATGGGCTCAGTGCATGCAGTGCGAAATGTGGGCTCATGAGGAGTGTTCCGGTTGCGAAAAATATGCTTATGTTTGCGATTTTTGTACATAGTTTGTGTTTGCAACTATGTTTGTAGGGGCATTCCATAACCCCTGTCCTATTCCATAACCCATGCCCAGCTATTTCTGTATTGGTTTTGCTACTGTATTTTTCCTTAATGTTTTTGCAGCTACGTATTACTACATACATTTTTACCAATTAAATTCTCTTTCCAGTGAGACTTATATAATTCTTTTTGAGCCCTAATGTCACAGATTAGTTCCAGAAATGTAAGAGGTATTCCATTACCCTTTACTTTTAAAATGTTAAGCTTTCAGGAGGGCTTTATAGTATATCTTGCACACATGTAGTTGAAAAACTTTAATTTACGTGTTTCTGTAGAGTGGTGAATAATGGAGTTTTTCTTGTAACAACCAACACCCCAGATAATCAAAATTATGAATGATTGATTTCAAGTTTGCGTTATCAACGGACCAGCTAAGCAGATTCACCTGATAGTTTTCAATCAACAAACACACCTGACCGTGCATTATGGACAATAGGATCATCATGCTTTTACAGGCGGACCGATTTCAACAATTGACTATATTTTTAGGAAGCATGCTATTCGCAAAAGTGTTTTATAGCATGTTAGTGGTGATCGATGCATTAATTAATAGTGACCCAAAATCAGTATATCTTAGGCTACACGAGAACATTACCACACGTTAATTACGCCGAAGGACACGTGGTTTGCTCAGTTGGTAAGTCACTGGCCTTGCACTTGTGAGGTCCCTGGTTCGATCCAAGACCCAGACAGGTGGTTATCATAGGGGTGTGATGGATACTGTCGTGGTGTCTAGGTTGTCTCGGGGTTTCTCGTCCCGCACTCCCCCAATACCCATTGCGCTGCCATCTCGTCTCACCTCAAACATTCTTGTGGCTACCCAGAACGACAGATTTGTTCCTCTCTAAGGGCGGCCGGCTCTTATATTCGATACTAGCCCTGCCTCATCCGGGTATAATAAATAAAAAATGCAATGTACCGTAAGTAGGGGTGACCTGGGACATGGGGGATGACTTCGTGACCGAGGATTTTTCACTGTTATTTACTCTTCCTTCCATTTCAAAGAGGCTATTTATAATGTTCAGTGGTTCGATTGGCACCAGTGAATATCTGAAACATCCCACTGTAATAGGGGGCACTTAAATGAGATTTTGTGTGTCAAAAAATCACCCCAACTTGTAACAAAGTGACACCAGCTTATGGTACCTGATTCGCTCTTCTTATACTGAATCTAAAGATGTCTCGATCTTTTAAGTGCTCATAAAATTTTTTCCTTGTTTAGTCGAAATGATTTTTAATGTCGCAGATAATTAACAGAACCAGGGAGCGTGATGTTTAAAAATTATTGTCTCCGTAGAGAAGCAGGATGTTAGAAACAATGAAAACAGAACCGTGGCGATGAGTGACATTGTAACACCTTTATCAGCGGACCAATGCCCTTTCGACTGCTAAGAAATCTCTCTAACGGAATGATAAGTTTCGTGGGCCCTTGTCCTTTCCCCTTCGTAATGCATAAAGCTCTCCCTTCACCACCGACCAATGTGTCAGAAAACATATGTAAGCTTTTCAAATGTTTCTGCTGTGTTTAATCATGCGTCCTACTTAAGAAAAAACTGTGTAAGAAAATAATAACTGGTGGTATTTGGCACATATTATTCGAGGTTGTATAGCGAAAATTTCGTGGTAAATGTATCTACTGATTTTTGCGTCACATTTAAATAAGCAGACTGAAAAAAATGCAGAGAAAATAACTTTTTTACTAGTGTATACAACGCCATTGTTCACCATACTGTGTAATAAAAAACTTTGGGTTTAATTTTATTTCCTATGAATTTAAGCATTATATTTCAAATGAGATATTAGCAAGTAATTTTTTTACTGATGATATTGTTATGAGAATTATGACGTTTATATTAAAAAATATTCTAAATAGTGACCAGCAGGTAATTAATTTGGAAGATAGATTTTCAATTTCTGCAATCAACATTGAACTAGCTGTCCATAATTAACATTTAGTACAATTATATTATTTCTTTTTTATTTTATTGTGAAATAGCTTAAATCTCGTTACTTAGTCTTCTATTAGAAGCAGGAATGATTGCCCTTTAATAACGGTTAATTGTAGAGAAATAAAAACTGTTCGTATTTATTTACATAATATACAATAAATACGCTGATGGGGCTGTGAAGGATGCCTGTTATTAACGGTGTTAGCCAGTGTTATTTTTAACGATAAGTGCAACACTTTAAGTCTGGTATCAAAAGCTGATATACTGACTAAAGAACCATTTGTGACATATAATAAAATAAAGCCCCCCCCCCCTCCCCCCGCATCGACAAAAAAAAGTTTTACAGTTTCAGTAACATAAACGCTGAAATTCTCGGTAAGCATATGAGATTGTATAAAATAGCATTCATCTTAGTTACCCTGGATGCGCTTAAGATGTAATAAATTCTTACCCGGTCTCTATGCGAATTTCTACTTAAGAATCCCAAACGGCAACACAATGGATGGTTAGTATAATAGTTTATTGTTTCTGCTGATTCCAAAACGTGGCTGTAATTTCAGTGATGTACGTGATTCATATTTATAACTCTAACGTTGGATTAAGACTTTATAAAACATTAATCTCGGGTGATCGCAGTGATATAATTCCTGAGTATTAAAGTAAATAGTTCTATGGCTAAAATATTACTTCAAAACTAAAATCCTGATAGAGACTCTCGTACGAATGCACGTGCTACTTTCAACACGAATCCACTAGTGACTTGCGTCTGCAAATTCAATGAATAGTTTCACAGTACTTTGGAACCACTGACACTGTTTATGTTGAAATTTTCGATAATTTATCAATATTAACCCCGTTTTAGTAGCAACTTAATTAGAAATAAAATTCGGTGATTATTTTTACCTTTAGATTACAATGTGAGAGTTATGTTTGGTTTATTAGGACATTATAAACATGATTTGGCGTGAAATAAGGCCAAAAGCAGAGAAAATATATAAATTAAAAATGCTTTCTTTGACTAACCGGTTATAGAATAGACATGTATGAAGATAGTATGGTGAAAAATGTATCCTCAATGTAATTTTTTTCAGGTAGATAGAAAACATGATAGCTCTACATGCAAAAGATAACTCAGCAGAATAATTATAAGTTTGAACAGCAGCTCCGGTTTGGTAGATTCAGAATGGGAAGTCCATCAAAAACAAGCGCAAATCAAAATTGTTGGTACAAGGTGGGTGGCTGCAGTGGATCGTAGTGAACATTCGATAACGTCACAGGAAACTTGGGTGATAAATAAGACGTGTTAAGGTTCAGTTCTCGAGATTGCATTCTTTGCTCCTCGCTCCTGTTTTGCGTGTACCGTGAACTTAATACCTTCCCGCGAGGCTCAACTGCCCAGACAGCAAGAGCAGTGGAGCTCACTGCTAGCTGACTAATTGAGTCGGCCATAAATCAAGCGGGATTCGCGAGGTTGACGCGGATTATGTGATTTGTATGTTTCGCGCATGACTAGAATACGCGGCCTGTCCCGTAGTTTCATGTCGCGACTCTAACTTGTAGGTTGTCGCTGTGGCCCATTTGAGAATAAAGGGAAGTTATGTTTTTGACCTCAGCGCCTTTCGCATGTTATGAATTCGTGTAGATATATATTTTTATTTTAAATCGTATTGTTTGATGGCCGTGGTCGAGGAATGATTTGTGTCATTACCGACAATAATTCATTCAGAGCGGTTCTTGTAGTACGACTCTTAACATCGAGGTATTGAGAGCCGATGGGGGGTGAACCGAGGTGAGTATGGATCAGCGCCGGAATGCAAGGGCGGGGTAAATTGGAGGTCCCCGAGTAAACTCACCAACCAGCGGCGTCGTCCAGCATGATTCGGACATGTGGAAATTCGGGAGCAACCCCGCCGGGAATCGAAGCAAATTCGCCAAGGTGGGAGGTGAGTAGTCTAACCACTACACCACCACGGCCCCGGAAAGTATTCGCATGACTGATCAAAATAACCCTACGCACATGCTGCAGGCTTATCGCTTAAACGGTGTCTTCTCAAAATATATTTTAAGGATATTTTAAACGTAGGGCAATACCTAGAAAATTGAACTTCGTTAATTAATAATATTCAGTAAATTTAAAAATTATTCAACTATACATCCCGATGAAATTGCCAAGCGAAAAAAGCTTGTTTATTTTGGAAGTGTGAATTTTCAGCCCTAATATTTTATTTCGTTATTCTCAATGACCTCCCTTATGAAAACGTATCTGTGCTATGGCGATCTTTAAATGAGTTGGCAAATATTGCAAGGCTCTCAAATCCTTGTGTATATCACATAGTCATTATTATAGATACCTTTTCACACCCTATGTCCTCTACAGTGCATCTGTTGCAAAGAAAGGTAACATACCACAAGAACTGTACACAGCTACCATCAATGCCTAATACGCGATACCTACGGCGGCTTGTAAGTATCTCGATGAACAACAATTTCCAATTTTCATAGATGGCATTTACGGAATTGTTTTCCAAATAATATGATCTCGTACAAAAGTAACGGTTTTTTTTTTTTCCCCGGAACGGCCACGAACGCCTGTCATTAGATACCAAGAGGAGACATGAGACAATTGTAACAAAGGAGAAGCGATTGAATTCAACGGTGTATGAGGAGCTAGTTTAGTTTGGGATAACGACTAGCCATGTCTTTTACTATTCCCACAGACAGAGAATTTATGCAGATTTGAGACCATTGTCGCAGCGTCACCGAGTGCCCCTCATGTGCAACAATTTCAAATATTCTGTCTGCATGAACGACAACTTTTCTAAACGTATTTACGTGGACAATTAAACAACAGAAGTGTTTTATATAGAACGTTCTTAGGCCAGAGTTGACAAGGTCTCCTATGAATCACATGATGGCAGTCAAACGAAAAATGCTCCAGTTTGACGCTGTGTACATTTTACTAGTGATTACTTCCAACATTTATGAAGCTCTGCTTAAGTTCTACCACGTGTAAAAGAAAATAAACTTATATATAACCAAACGCCAAAGAGAAGCCAATGGTAGGCAAGCGATTAAAATAGATAAATATTTTTATACATTAAAATGGCATGTTTATGCGACATTGCTTTCCTGGGAACGTAAATACGGCCTCGAAAAAGGGATCCCTTTAGAAACACTGCACAAAACTCTATTTACCCACCACCCATATAACGTTTTTCCCTTTGTTTTCATTAATGTTGAAAATGAAATTAATATATTATTAATAAACAAATTGTTAGTAAAAATGCATACAGCCATAAAATTATGCACTTCAATGTTAACGGAACTGTAAAGCTTTTAAGATGAACGATTGGTTTAGGAACGAACGGACGTGTTATACATAGGATGATATTTACATAATTTTATTCAATAATTTTGACGTATAAATAAGAGCGTCGACACAATAGAGGTACCTACGAGGTAATTAACGCGTTTAACATAGGTGTGAGTAAAATGGCGGACACTCGGGTGCGTGCTCCCAGCACATGTCGTGTGGAATGGACAGGAAAAGAGACAATATGATCGAGAACTAGCATTGTAATTTCTCGCCATGAGATCAACGTTGTTACCAGTTAGAACCTAAGACAGAATGTTTCATGCGTGATAAACAATTCACAGCCGGTGAATGAAGTCGGCAAATGCATTTTCCTCCGAAGTTGGATACAATTACTAAAAATTTATCACGTCGTCTCATTATATCAACCAGTGGCCCACTATTCCAGGAGAGGCTACTTTGGCAGAAGTATCCTTCAACCATAGGAGCGCCTTGCGATAAGATTAGTCAATTCTACTAGCACTGGCTCGACAAAATGCCTTTCCTTCTAATGCTCAACTGTATTGTACTATACATTGGTGCAGTAGAAATCCTTACCCCGACACACAGAGAAACAAGAACTATTTATAAATTTCCTTTACTAAAAGCTATACGAAGCTTCTACTACCGAGATTAGGAACAAAATGTGATTTATTATGGAGGAGTTTGGCATTTCCGTCGCAGGGTACACAGTGTTCCAAACGGTAACTTCTTATGAAACTTTTAAGCTACGTGAATATAAAAGATAAAACTTTTACTTAAGTTACGAAGTTATTTTATACTTCATTTATGATTACTGCAATTATCCTGTTTTTTAAGGTAGAAAGCTGAGAAAATCTGGTGCATATTTAAGACAAGCTCTTCCCTAGTGGGGAAAATCTGGTGCATATTTAACACAAGCTCTTACCTAGTGGGGAAAATCTGGTGCACATTTAACACAAGCTCTTCCCTAGTGGGGAAAACCTGGTGCATATTTAACACAAGCTCTTACCTAGTGGGGAAAATCTGGTGCACATTTAACACAAGCTCTTCCCTAGTGGGGAAAATCTGGTGCACATTTAACACAAGCTCTTCCCTAGTGGGGAAAATCTGATGCACATTTAACACAAGCTCTTACCTAGTGGGGAAAATCTGGTGCACATTTAACACAAGCTCTTACCTAGTGGGGAAAATCTGGTGCACATTTAACACAAGCTCTTCCCTAGTGGGGAAAATCTGGTGCACATTTAACACAAGCTCTTACCTAGTGGGGAAAATCTGGTGCATATTTAACACAAGCTCTTACCTAGTGGGGAAAATCTGGTGCACATTTAACACAAGCTCTTACCTAGTGGGGAAAATCTGGTGCATATTTAACACAAGCTCTTACCTAGTGGGGAAAATCTGGTGCATATTTAACACAAGCTCTTACCTAGTGGGGAAAATCTGGTGCACATTTAACACAAGCTCTTACCTAGTGGGGAAAATCTGGTGCACGTTTAACACAAGCTCTTACCTAGTGGGGAAACTCTGGTGCACATTTAACACAAGCTCTTACCTAGTGGGTAAAATCTTGGTTGCCGATCTTCCCAACGTGATTAGAAGCACCCTTAGCCACACACTTCGTAACTTCGTAATACGTAACATCGTTTTCTGAAGAATTACGAGCATACGCCCTTGTAAACACTTAGATATAGTCTGAGATTACCTACTAGGTAAAATAAAATAACTTATGTTAAGAAACATAAATAAAATACATAGGAATGAACGGGAATGAGTTAGTTGTTGTCAGCTGACGTGTTTGAAAAGGCAGAACGGGAACACACAACGAAAATGTAACATACTTATATTTCCGAGCAGAAATCAGTATAAGCCATTGTTTGTTTCCTTTGTGTTAACTTAGTTGTTCGTCCAGTTTGTGGAATATTCTGCACGTTCCGTGCGTGTTGTTTGTCTATTTGCCCACCAAATCTGGTTGTGTTGTGTCGTTTCTCTGATGTCATCTGACTTCATTTCTGCACGAACTTGTATTACCATTGTGGCGTGTCGTCATGTCTTTTGTTTTCTGGCTTAATTCCTTCCCGGAATTATATGTAGTCTGGCATATTTGTTGGCAACCGATAACTTGGGCTCGTTCATTGCTATTTATATTATTTATATTCTTAACCTGAGTTGTTTTATTTTACCTAGTAAGTTCTTTGAGACTTCTACAAATTGTTTGTAATGATGTTACGTCAATAATTGTCCAAACAATAACCTTCATTGCAAGAATCATTCAAACAACATGCATGACTTCATATAGCTACTGCCTTCATTGGTAAAGGTACTTGAATTGTCGTAATATCACGCAAGAATCATTGCTAGACGTTTGTTAACTTTCTGAATGAAGAAATTCCATTTAGGAAATAAAAAATTGTAATCTTTTACATCCTGTATGGAAGGGTAACAATTGATATGCATTCGCCGATCATATGCTGCAAACGTGGGAATTCCCCGATGTGTACTGCGTATATAAAAGCAAACATTATTACCTCTTCAGGTAGTAAAGAAAATTTAAAACATGTTTGAATCTACAGTGAGAAATTTTCTCAGGTTTTCAACATCTATGTTTATTATAAAATTTCACCAAATCGTTTTAGAAAAGCAGCCATTAAAAATATGTGACGAAATCCATATCAGTTGAGATTTTCAGACACATTTCACGTGTTTAAGGGAATATTTTTAATTCGCTTGGGTAATTCTATTTTTATGCCGTAGAAAATTAACTTACGTGTACTGCATAAATGAATTTTAAATATATTTGTTTATTTATATTAATTATAATCTCAACAGTTACGACGTAAATAAATTGCGTTTTTCTAACACGTTCTAAACCGCATTGAAAATTTTATTTGGGAATTTTGTATGATATGAGAGTTACCACTCCCAGTGATTATAATAATAACAATAATAATAATACTTCACAGGATATTCGGATTAATTTCCGTATTTTTCTTTCTTTCTTTCTTTTATATCGAACATTTGCCTACATTGTAAATTAATTGCAAACCATATTGTGAAGTCAGTGACCGTATTTTGCAGGGGACATTTCATTCTTTCTGCTTCGAATGTGATTTTTGAACATAATACCCGATCACATTGGCAATTATTTCGATCAGCGTTACAGAAATTTGCTGCATACAGTATTATATTAGCAAGCTGGTTTGCATATACACGGGCAGGTAAAAAAAAAATATCTCTGCGAAGAAAAGTATACGATGTAGGTCGTTCCCTTGAATACATAAACGGTTAGGCTCTGTTCTCAGACCACTGTTTTTCCAATACCACATCAACTGCGAAAACTTTCTTAAGTAATTTCAGAGTAAAAAATGAATTAGAGACTGGAACTATAAACATAGGGAAAATGTATTTTTTTTATGTAAAATGCATTTTGCGTAAGTCTTTAAATAATTTAGACATAGAAATAAATAACAGAAACTTGCACAGAAGTTGTTTACCAGCGAGGAGGCAAGGCGGTGGGTAGAATTATGAGTCCCTCTCGAGTCCTGACTGATAAATATTGTGAACCCAGTTATCGCAACAATATTACCAAACCGTCTTATTCTTTGTAGGAAGTGTGCCAACCATATGATGCCAAGCATAAACTTCTAGTTTTTAAATATAAACATTCGAACAAAAATGTACGCTTAAACGCTGTTAAGAAGTCCCCACTTATATTCGCTGCCTACCTGTGGTTCGAATTACGCTGCAGTGTGTTTCAAATCCGCATTCCTTTACGAAATGACTAAACCTGATCTCATTATACCGATGTACGAGAATAAACACTTTTCTGAAGAGGTACGTATAATATGCCTTCTTTCAAGACATCACGTGCATTATAAATGTTATTCCATAACCCTGTAACATATCTAAATGCCTTTTTTTTTTCCACACTGCTAGCTGGAAACATGCGAAACTATCATAAGGACCTGCACTACATATTTCTTTAGACTTTCCAGCAATTACATGATAGGGTCACCGCTTAAAGTCCCATAGGTAGACGCAGCACAACGGAAACACTGCAGTGCCTTGCGCGTATAAGGGTGATGTGGCACCAGGCGCGCGTGTCAGTGTCGTCCTTATCGTTTACGCTCTTTCTTCCTCGAATGCGCTAAAACGCTCCAGTTAAGCGGCGCCCTTAAGAAGTTTTCCGACTTCATAAATTGAATTATTTTACATCTTGTCTATATGCACATGTGCTATTTGACCCTTAAGAAGTTTTCCTGGTAAATAGGCATTATATTTTCAGACCCTTAATAAACTTCTGAACAGAGTTTTAGTGTACATATTAACTAATGCTTTAACTAGTTCACACAAGAAAAGTTCTGCACTCTCTTGCAAGCCTCTTTACATAAAAGAAGTTATCATGTATGTCGGGATGATTAACACCACTTTTAAACTCGCCAGACCACGTCATTTTGTGTTTATTCCTCCCTACATTCAAGTTTATATATTTTTCATACCTTCCGGCTGATGATTTTATTTCTGATACATTTCGTCATGCATGTCTCCTAAAATGATCAGTATATGAACACATATATTTCCATTCCCAAAATGTTACGCCTAATGAAATTTTAATATTTTTCCTGCAAATTATTTATTTTTGAAACAAATACGTAACACATTATCTGTGCTAGTGTTATAAAAATATTAATTCATTATTAACATCTTAGTCATTTTTATTATTGCTCATAACTTTTGCTATAACTTTCGGCTGTGTAGCTGCAGTTGTCGATATAACACAATGTTAAGGCGTAATAACTTTACGAAAACTGTCCATGGAAATATATTCATAAGTTTAGATAGTGTGTCACAGAAAAATTTGACGAGGTGCTACTCCAGGTTTACGCAATTTATCTGTAATAAAATCTTCATGTTTGTGAGTTTTTGGTGAAAATTTGCCATCAATTGCCAGTATTAAAAACAAAATATAGTTTCATGGACTGGTACTTGCAGCTGTTACTAAAGAAGAAAAGTTTAATCCATAGATAACTGTAGGTAACTTCTTATTCCACTGCAGAGTATTCAGAGAAAATTTGAATTCCAACAGGAAACTCGTGGTTACGAGAAACGTTACTTGCACGGATTTAATTTCACATACAGTATATATTAATTTGAAATTCTTCATTATAGAATTTTGAAACCCGTGGTACACATTTTAATGCTTTCAGAATGTTGTCACTTTTGTTTGGGAAATTCGTGAACCGCACTGAAAAGTACATTTCTGTAGAAATATCCCATTGCATAGAAAAATTCCAAACAAAAATCACTTAAATCCCTCTGAAAACTGTAACTATCATGATTAAAGGTCGTATTGATAGACAATATTTCTACGACAACTTTGCAAAGCGAAACACTTCTAAAGTTGAGCTTTGGAGGAAATAAATTTCACAATTTTTTTCTTTCTCGAGGTAGCGATTTGACCAACGTAAACTTCGCAAAGTCCACGTGTATGATAACTCTATATAGGTTGGTCGCTCCAAGCCCCGCAATTTTAACAAAACAAACAAATATCGTGGTACGTAATATTTTTTTTTAATTACGAATAGCTGTTCGTGACGACTGAATGGTTTGTGTACATAAACGAAATGTAAATTATCACTAACGCATCATTTTTCTTATCTGCACGGATTGGAGTGTTGTATATGTCAAGATTAGTAATTTCGTCGCAGGAAATTAAGTCGGATAAGAAGTCGTCCAAAAAGAATTCCTTCGGAAAACTAGTACTTCTTGATGCAGCCTGGAAGTACGCCACCGTTATAAAAAATATAAAAGTCTGCAAAAAAAAATGAATCTTGGAAGCATTAAAGAATCGTTCAGTAACAATGAGTATGTGTATGTTAAGAGTTTCCCATACATTCTTGAGCATGAACAACATCAACAAACAGCAACCAGAGAAATTGGCCAGCCCACTCATACTTTCCACTATGCAAATCATTCCGAACCACATTCAGTATTTGCGTAACTGCCATTTTGTTAAAGCAATATATATATATATCAAGCTGGCTGCCGCCATAACATTCCAATTTGATAATACGCGTCCCTAAATACTCCGCGGAACAGGAGGTTGTTTGAAATAACCCCTGTTATTGTTGCTTGTGTGCTCTGCCTTGGTTGGTTGACATTATTTCAAGAATAGGCTTCCGAACTGCTACACGCTAACAGTAAATATCGAGGTGCGCTTATTAAAATTAAGTCGTCTTTATATGGACGTCGCCTACGCATTTTTCAACACACCCATATACGGAAATAAACTTTACTCGGCTACATTATTCAAAGACGTGAATTCTGCTCTCCAGTTCACCCTACAGTGCAAAACACATTTTGCTTTTCGAGACAGGTATCCGCAAAAATTGGGTAAGCAAATTTGCTAACCTGAATCGGATGGTGTGATATCCCTCAAGGTAAATGTCTGATTCGACCATTATATAATACAATTACTATCAGTCTGCAGCGAATTTCCTAATTTGGTGACGCTCGTGCTCATAAGAAAAATCGACTTTGGGTATTAAATACTTGCTTTTTGAAGACTTAAACTCAAAGTTTCGTGAAAAATTTACTTTCTCTTAAGTTTAAAGTCGAATTTGGCACACAGGCGTGTTCATAAATACGATTCTTAAGAAATAACTGCATAGGAAATTACCACGCACTCATTACCACATTCTTATAGAATCAATTGAACTACACTTGTTTGTAAACTTTTTGAATGTATTTTAGCACGAAGCAGGCAGGTTGTAATAAGGGTTGCGGTAAGTTTTTTGAATGTATTTTAGCACGAAGCAGGCAGGTTGTAATAAGGGTTGCGGTAAGTTTTTTGAATGTATTTTAGCGTGAAGCAGGCAGGTTGTAATAAGGGTTGCGGTAAGTTTTTTGTGTTCGGAGTTGCCTTGGTGACGAATACCGGCGACTGTTTAGTTTAACCTCGTGCGGGACGTCGAAATACGTTGCGACGCTGCGTTGGTAAGCTCCAGTTGGGCGTCCCAGCTCCCAGCCAGCCGTCTGTGCCACCCCTCTTTGCCCGGGCGACCACCCCCACCCCCCAGATATTAGCTCGAGGAATCACAAGGGTCGCAGCCGGCGTTCGCAACCCCCGGGGCATGAATATTAATTATAGGTGTCGGCTAATAATGCGCGCGAGGATATAAATTACGGTCGTCGCTTTACGCTGGCGCGGAGCGTGGGAGAGACACGACGCGAGAAATAGAGGGGTCGTGGGGTGGGAGGGAAAAAAAATATATAAAGTCTGTTCACGTCCCTTTTCGTCTCCGTTTCGTTCTGTCGCGCCTGCTCGCCCTTCCCCGAGGTCTTTGCTCGCGTTGCCCTCCCTCCCTGCGCCCACATCTCAACCCCCACAACTCTCGGTAGAAACGCGAAGGAGGGATGAAGGGAGAGATGCGAACTGCTGGAAAGGGAGGGGAGTTTTCTGGGAGATGGCAACAGTCGACGCCGTTTGGAATTGCAGGGCAAGGCGCAGCGTGGCCAAGAAGCGGAATATTAATTTTTATCGTAAGTCTCGGCTCCCCTCCCCCCCCCCCTCCCCCGTCAACAACACTCGCCTTCACTACCCTTGCACGTCACCCCCACGACTTTCACACCCCCTCCGACTGACATGTTTTTAATTCCAGGGTGATGGAGTGCGTGATTACTAAGAAAAAGTATATATGTATGTAGTAACTACTAAGATAAGCTCTAAAATTATAAAAGTTTTTTTTCCGGCCTGACTGCGCGTTAGAGAGTGTATGTACTCACTAAGAAATTATTCGGAAAGTACCACATCAGTGTATACGCTAGCAGTGTTATAATTGACCGTGGTCAGCGCTGATTAATTCGCTTCTCTCAGCTCAGTCCCTACTCTACGTCTACGTCTTTCCCCCGCCTACCTTCTCCCCCTCCTGGAGCGTCATAGAGGGGTGTTGGAGGGGGTGCTCTGGTCAGCTGGACACCATGGTCTCCAGCCTCAGCTCCACTAGACCCTGCGATGTCGGACAATATTTCTAAATTGTAATTCGACAGCAGTGAGCAATATGAGTTAAATTGTAGAGCAATCTAAGGGTTCTTGGTAGGTTTTAGGAGCCACTATGGTAATACCGGTGAGTTGTGGACGGCGCACGTAATATTTGGGCTAGCTTTGGCCCGTGTGTAGTGCTGTAGTACCAGCTGGGTGCGCGAACTTGCTTCGGTCCTTTGCATTATAGTATTATGTCAGTAGCTTGTCCTGTTTATATTCTGTGCTTACTATGCGGAGTGTACGAGTGCGTTGTATCGTAGTCCATTCGTTGCCCCATTCGACTGGCCCGGCCGTGTTGTTGTCAGGTGCGCCCGCATCTCATGACAGGACTGAGGGAGAAAATGGTAATATTTGTATTTTGATTTGTTTGTTCTTTTGCATTCTACAATCAGGCGCTGTGATGGCCCGTGTCCTAAAATTTATCGGCTGCCGCCTTTTTGGTACGTATATTTTTAACGTAACTTTTGGTTGAATTTTAGTCTGTTTTCCTTGAGTCTCACCCCTTAATGGGTCTCGTGCGGCTGAAGTGCACTCGTTATTGCCACGTATTTTTTAATGTCAAATTTGTGCAGAGTTTGTTTCAGAGTAATGTGTGATGCTCGAGGTTGCTTCGCAAATTCTATCGACCCCTTAATGAAAGTCAAATGAGACCGGCATTGGTATGTATTGCTGAGAAATGTGGTTGAGCATTTGAAGGCAGTCACGAACGTAATATTTTATCGATTTCCCCGATTAGCGACACTTTGATAGGTGCTAAACGGCGTGTAGGAATATTTTATTTCTCGCCTTAGGTTTCGCCTGTGATTGCAGAAAATAATTAACGACTTTGCCGAGTATCTTGCAGGACACTTCCACGTGTATAATTTCCAAATTTATTTTAAAACACCTGCTGTCGGTGTTTCTGGGATTGTGCTATTGTCAACGCTACGGCGGTAAATATTCAGTATTATTTATTGTGTGAACTCTAGTCATTTTTGTCAAAGCATTTATTTTACAGGCTACGAGTTGTTATTGTTTGTGTTACCAATTGTCATTTTAAATATCTATTTTTTTTTGGGGGAAAATAAATTTAAATGAATTGAATTTTTCTGGTATGTTCATTGTTATTAGTTCATTCTTATTGTATGTAACCCAAAATCCGCAATGTTATTCCCCTAAACATTTATTGTAGGGTGCCTACATTTGTTCAGGAAACATAGGGTAGTCCCCAGCTTTGTATAGTAGCGACACTAAACATTCCTATATCTGCAGCTTGATGTGTGGTATTATTTCCACATGGTGTATAGGTTAAAAACTCCCATAACAGTTTAGGAAGTTTATCAGACAATCTTTTTCAGTGCATGACTGACAGATCTACGTGCATTGCCTGTATAAGATATAATTATCTTCCTGCACGGATGTTGAAGATATCGCCTTGGAAAGTGAGGTGAGTTCATATCAGATAGTAATTGCAGAAGTCACACGAATTTCTTTTAAAGAATTGCTTTGGGCGTTGCATTGGCGTAATTAGATTAAATGGGTTCAATTGCAGCACACTCATTGTCGTCACTGGAAAGAAAGGTATTTTTCTAGAAGGATTTCTCGTTAGGAGGAAAATAATTGGCTGCGAAATCTGATAAAACTATACGCAACAGGCAACAGGTTAGTTCACACCACGACCGACATCTATACTAATATTATAAAGAGGTAGTGTTAGTAACTTTGTGTGTTTGGATGTAGGAGGTAATCTTCGAAACTACTCATCCGATTTTAAAAATTCTTTCACCAGTAGAATGCTACCTTATCACTGAGTGTCATAGGCTATATTTTATTTTAAAAATCAATAGGTATCCCTACTAAAACTCCAATAATGTAACCCAAAGTGTAAATAAATGACATATAAAATTCCTTACATTGCGTGCGCTGCGAAAACGATTGATGATTAAACAAAATAATGTCTACGGCTTTGCAGAACACATCATTATCTACAAAAAGTGTCGCGACACCATATGTCTAACTATTATAGTTATTTCACAATAACTATTTTTTTTATTTTAAAAACTGAATTAAAACGCCGCCGCTAGAAAAGGCACTTTATTTGTACCTTGGTATTAATCCTTATCAAAATTAATTACTTCACATTCAAGACTGGTTCAGTACCTGTATATTACTTTTGAAGTATTCAATTCGGACATTCCATTCAAAAGATGTCATGAGTTTAAAAATGTATCATTTAATAAAAATAATTAAAATCGTTAGATGATGTTTAACTGGTCATATTATCAACAATTTCTTAATCCTTATAAAAATAAGCACGTTTATCGGCACCATTACTAAATACATGTGATTTTTGCTTTTTACTGGACGTATGGTTAAAGAGATAATACGATATCAATAAAGCACGCCGCGCAGCAAGGCCACGCCGTGAAGCTACCGGTGAAGAGCAAGGTGAACGTTCTCAACACGTACGACTGCGAGGCAGGTAGTGCAGCCAGATCGTGGGTAAAATATGCCCCCACTTTGTGCCGTTTTCAATGTGCTTAGACGAGACTGTCCCACAAAGTGGGGTACGTTTTACCCACGATCTGGCTTCACTGGCAGGTACCCGTGCGGCGCAGTCACGTGGGTAAAAAATGCCCCCACTTTGTGCCGTTTTCAATGTGCTTAGACGAGACTGTCCCACAAAGTGGGGGCACGTTTTACCCACGATCTGGCTGCACTGGCAGGTACCCGTGCGGCGCAGTCACGTGGGTAAAAAATGCCCCCACTTTGTGCCGTTTTCAATGTGCTTAGACGAGACTGTCCCACAAAGTGGGGGTACGTTTTACCCACGATCTGGCTTCACTGGCAGGTACCCGTGCGGCGCAGTCACGTGGGTAAAAAATGCCCCCCCTTTGTGCCGTTTTCAATGTGCCTAGACGAGACTGTCCCACAAAGTGGGGGTACGTTTTACCCACGATCTGGCTGCACTGGCAGGTACCCGTGCGGCGCAGTCACGTGGGAAAAAAAATGCCCCCACTTTGTGCCGTTTTCAATGTGCTTAGACGAGACTGTCCCATAAAGTGGGGGTACGTTTTACCCTCGATCTGGCTGCACTGGCAGGTACCCGTGCGCCGCAGTCACGTGGGTAAAAAATGCCCCCACTTTGTGCCGTTTTCAATGTTCTTAGACGAGACTGTCCCATAAAGTGGGGGTACGTTTTACCCTCGATCTGGCTGCACTGGCAGGTACCCGTGCGGCGCAGTCACGTGGGTAAAGAATGCCCCCACTTTGTGCCGTTTTCAATGTGCTTAGACGAGACTGTCCCACAAAGTGGGGGTACGTTTTACCCACGATCTGGCTTCACTGTCAGGTACCCGTGCGGCGCAGTCACGTGGGTAAAAAATGCCCCCACTTTGTGCCGTTTTCAATGTTCTTAGACGAGACTGTCCCACAAAGTGGGGGTACGTTTTACCCACGATCTGGCTTCACTGTCAGGTACCCGTGCGGCGCAGTCACGTGGGTAAAAAATGCCCCCACTTTGTGCCGTTTTCAATGTGCTTAGACGAGACTGTCCCACAAAGTGGGGGTACGTTTTACCCACGATCTGGCTTCACTGTCAGGTACCCGTGCGGCGCAGTCACGTGGGTAAAAAATGCCCCCACTTTGTGCCGTTTTCAATGTGCTTAGACGAGACTGTCCCATAAAGTGGGGGTACGTTTTACCCTCGATCTGGCTGCACTGGCAGGTACCCGTGCGGCGCAGTCACGTGGGTAAAAAATGCCCCCACTTTGTGCCGTTTTCAATGTTCTTAGACGAGACTGTCCCATAAAGTGGGGGTACGTTTTACCCTCGATCTGGCTGCACTGGCAGGTACCCGTGCGCCGCAGTCACGTGGGTAAAAAATGCCCCCACTTTGTGCCGTTTTCAATGTGCTTAGACGAGACTGTCCCATAAAGTGGGGGTACGTTTTACCCTCGATCTGGCTGCACTGGCAGGTACCCGTGCGCCGCAGTCACGTGGGTAAAAAATGCCCCCACTTTGTGCCGTTTTCAATGTGCTTAGACGAGACTGTCCCACAAAGTGGGGGTACGTTTTACCCTCGATCTGGCTGCACTGGCAGGTACCCGTGCGGCGCAGTCACGTGGGTAAAGAATGCCCCCACTTTGTGCCGTTTTCAATGTGCTTAGACGAGACTGTCCCACAAAGTGGGGGTACGTTTTACCCACGATCTGGCTGCACTGGCAGGTACCCGTGCGGCGCAGTCACGTGGGTAAAAAATGCCCCCACTTTGTGCCGTTTTCAATGTTCTTAGACGAGACTGTCCCATAAAGTGGGGGTACGTTTTACCCACGATCTGGCTTCACTGTCAGGTACCCGTGCGGCGCAGTCACGTGGGTAAAAAATGCCCCCACTTTGTGCCGTTTTCAATGTTCTTAGACGAGACTGTCCCATAAAGTGGGGGTACGTTTTACCCACGATCTGGCTTCACTGTCAGGTACCCGTGCGGCGCAGTCACGTGGGTAAAAAATGCCCCCACTTTGTGCCGTTTTCAATGTGCTTAGACGAGACTGTCCCATAAAGTGGGGGTACGTTTTACCCTCGATCTGGCTGCACTGGCAGGTACCCGTGCGGCGCAGTCACGTGGGTAAAAAATGCCCCCACTTTGTGCCGTTTTCAATGTTCTTAGACGAGACTGTCCCATAAAGTGGGGGTACGTTTTACCCTCGATCTGGCTGCACTGGCAGGTACCCGTGCGCCGCAGTCACGTGGGTAAAAAATGCCCCCACTTTGTGCCGTTTTCAATGTGCTTAGACGAGACTGTCCCACAAAGTGGGGGTACGTTTTACCCTCGATCTGGCTGCACTGGCAGATACCCGCGCGACGCAATCACGTGGTTGGCGCCATACGCAGCACACAGCACTTCACGTCAATCAACTCAGACAAGAGCAGCTAAAATACGTCGAGCGGAAGAGTCTTCCTCTGAAACTACGCAGCGCCTTGCGAGTCATAGAGAGTACATCTCACAAGCGCGTGCTAGGGAGTCCAGTACAGAACGCTCGCAGCGGCTTACTAGCCAAAATGTAAGAACCTCACAGGCCCGTGCCAGGGAGTCTAGCTGTTAAATTATAATGTGCTTCTTTTAATGCTTTAGGAGAGTTTACCCAACCTAATTAACGCCGGATTAAGCAGTTTTTTTATCTTAATTGCACCCGTGCGAAGCCGGGGCGGGTCGCTAGTAAATAATAATACGGAAAGAAACATGCAAATGAAATTGTCCAAATTGGGAGTGAATTGGTTCACGTGCATGCCAGCGCAAGAGTGTGAAAAAAATAACTGTAAAAATTTTTTAAAGCCAAGCTTTTATTTATAAATTCAATAAAAAGAGAAAAATAATTATAGTAGTTACGCAATTTGTAAAACTTGTAAGATGTTGATGAACAGTCGTAATAAACTTTACTACAAATTAATATGTTTGTATCAATTTATATTTAGTATATAAAAGCTTGGCGCAAATATTCTAGAGCCTTACGCAAAATATGTACTTGCTACGCTTACGTAAATGAGGTATGCGTTCTTCATTGCGCGAAGCTTTTATATACTAAATATAAATTGATACAAACATATTAATTTGTAGTAAAGTTTATTACGACTGTTCATCAACATCTTACAAGTTTTACAAATTGTGTAACTAGTATAATTATGTTTCTCTTTTTATTGCATTTGTAAATAACAGCTTGGTTTTAAAAGTTTTTTACAGTTATTTTATTTTTCACTTTCACTTTCAGCAATTTTTAAGTTTTAATTAATCTAAATATAATCATTAGAGGCAAATTTCTCAACTACGCTTTATATCACTACGATCCCTTTCAATGGAGAAAAAACATTTCCTAGACAACCTCGTGAGTAGATGATCCTGGCTGCATCACCTGGTCGCTGTCAACATATTATTGAATTGCCATCGGGTTTCTATATGTATACCGAGTTTCAGTTTTATTGAATACCTAGAAGTGGGTCAAAATGCACTTGCAAGATTTCACCCGGAAGTACAAACTAACTAATAACAAGGCAAGTTGAATAAAAGCTTGTAATAATACGACTTGCACATATCTGTAACGTGTAGTATGGCCATCGTAGTGCATTAGCCGGTCCACCATGATTATATCGTCTATGTGCGGTATCTTTTGCACTTTTTTGAATCAAACCTTTGAAAAGCCTCCATCATGTATGACGCGTTTCGTTGCCCCCTACATATGTCATGTTTCACGAGAGTTTTATACTTCTGTTAACAGAAAGATGTCTCTTTTTTGGTTCAATCAGACTCATACACATGTTTCAGCTATACATTTTAATTAATTATATTAGTAATATTAATGAAAACAGGGAGACAATAATTGTGCTGCTAATGCCTTGTAAGAAATAGTTCATATGTATAAAATATAATTGAAGTAAGAGCGCGCATATACTAAGCGTTGTTCCTTTATAGTCTAAGAGCCGGTGTGAGATCGACTTACACCCATCTGATAACCAGATGAGACATATTTGTTTTGAAATTTTATTAATTAATGAACACACCTATGATAGCTTGCCTATTGCAAAGCTGTCATGACTATTTTTAATTAAATTAATTTTAATTACTTTTTTTTCATCACCTTCTCTCTATTGATAACCAACCAAATTTAGTCCCAAATGTTAATTTTCTATATGGAGAATATGCCAAGGTAGGCTTGCTTACTTATTTCCGGTCATAGCTACCTGGCAAGCAGGTATGAACAGGTAAATCAATATAGGTAACTACACAGAGCTGATAACCAATCGAAATTGGTATCAAAATAAAGATTATTTAATAACAAATATAATGGTATAGGCTTGCCTGCGAAAACTCGGTCATAGAATATTATTGCGGTGCGTTAAAGTTTTAAAATGGGAGCAATTAAATATGTGTGAGAGAGAGAGAGTAGAGCGCCCGACGTCTGTGCGATAGAAGAGGATACAACATAGCAGCTGTGCGAGACGTGTTCGTTGAATGTACCCGAGTGCGCATGCTCTTTTACATGCGATTAAGGGAGACAACGTTTATTTACTGTCGAAAATCATCTTGAGACAACACGTGTTCCATGTTATTGTTAATTGTGCTGTAAAAAACATGAGTAAAAAGTGTTTTTTGTGTGATTAAAAAAAATCAGTTATTGATTTTGACGATCAGTCTTTCGAAGTGTGCTCACTAAAATTGGCTTTTCGTAAAACACGGAACTTTAAGTATGGAGATATTGAGCTAACCAAAGAATCGTTGGATTTTGTTGGTTATCACTCCACGTGTTATAATAAAGTTACCGCTTAAAGTAATAAATACAAAGAATCGTTGGATTTTGTTGGTTATCACTCCACGTGTTATAATAAAGTTACCGCTTTAAGTAATAAATACAAAGAATCGTTGGATTTTGTTGGTTATCACTCCACGTGTTATAATAAAGTTACCACTTTAAGTAATAAATACAAAGAATCGTTGGATTTTGTTGGTTATCACTCCACGTGTTATAATAAAGTTACCGCTTTAAGTAATAAATACAAAGAAGAATTTGATAATTTTGTCACAAATCATGAAGTAAGTAAAAATATTTGTTTAAATCAAAAATTTTATATGAAGAACAAATAATGATTTCTCAAGTTTTAAATATTTGAATTTGTAATTATAATTTTCTTTCCATCGCAATTACGTTGATAATTTCAAATTAAAATGAAAAGTATTTATCTGTAAGTTTAATTTTCGTTAAAGCTATTATTATTAATTAATAAACTGAATGTGAATGAAAATTTTAATTACATAACAATTTCATTTTCTTATATCGTTAAATCATATTATTAATATCCAAAATTAAATTCTTTTGCTGAATTTAACAAATTTAATAATGAGTAATGATTAAGAATTTTATAATGTGATTTTCCTATGTATTCTATTTAGTTTTGTAATAAACGTTTTTTATATCATAATGTATGAAATATAATTTTTCTGTGTTAATTAATTATTTTCCTTTTACTCTACTTACATTTTCGAACTTAATATTCACTTTAAATTATTCTGTATGCATAGTTTTTTATGTACTTATTTAATTAATTATTCTGAAATTAGTAGACTTCTAAAAACATTTTGGATTAATATGAAAAATAAATTATAACCTAAACATGTTTAAAAAAAAATTATGCTTGTATCTTCTTAAAATTTCGAAATGTGACAAAATTTCTAAAAAAAAATTTATCACAATAATTTTTTATTTAAAAAAATGTTTAATTTGTCTGATGTCTGTTAATTTCTGCATTAATGATTATTATATACCTATCAATAAATTTATTTTATATTAATGTGATGATTATATTCGAAATAAAGTTTATTATTCGCGACTCTAAATTCATTTTTGACAGTAAATAAACGTTGTCTCCCTTAATCACGAGCTAACTTCACTCTCTCCTAAGGCTCAAGTGCGAGAAGCGCATGCTCCTGCCGGCGATTGTCGGGTTCCCAGTAGAGACGTCCTCCAGAGCCACAGGAAGTGTTTGGTCGCAGCTGTCGTCCGCGCATTTTCCACAACCAACGGCCTCCGTTAGCCGGCGAAAACCTGCCCATTCCACGGAAGTAGGGCGCTGAACCCCAGCACGATGGTGTACTTCCGTGAAGAGGTGAGCACAAACTGGAGACGTCGACCGCTTGCTGATAAAATCCCAGCTTCACGGCCGGCCCCATAGTCGCGCCAGAGAGAAGAAATTTCTATCACAGACCACGAACAATTATAAGACGCTAGATTCTTCCCTGCGGGACAGTATAGAATGTTTAGCTGCGAGTCTGACAACACTTTACCCATCACTAGCCCAGTTCTCTCTTATAAAAATCTAAAACTATCCTTTATTCTTTCTTTGAAAATGTTTAAGAGCATCCTATGGTTACGTTTTCATTAAAATCCGATTAAATATAGACTAATTTTCAAGCAAACGTCTAACGAATGCTTCTAATTCCATCAGTGCTGCACATTTTGTTACTTATAGTTCGTAAAAAATTTCGTTTCAGTAACAGAATTTTCATGGTAGAATCACTAGTTTTGTGTTGTGATTAAACACATTTAACCTGCATTTTCTGTTAACAGTATGTTCAAAATTGACTATTTGTTATAAAATTCAAGTGTTTTAATGCACATAAATATGAATATGGTCGATTTTGCTTTTTATTGTAATAACACTAACAAATAAAGTAGGTAAACTAAATAAGTATACGACATCGTTTGACGTTTATATAAATAAAAATAGTGGCTTCATATATTATTTATATTAGTTTTTTTCGAATTTTACTTATTACCAGCTTAAAAATGAGCACATGGATAAATTAGGCTGATAAAAAGAGAAAGTCAAAAATGTTTGGCCAAAATGCGTATATTCAATTTACAATACAAATTTCACTATAAAATATGAATTTTATTTACAAATTAATTTACAATTTTACATATTAACACAACAAAAAATATATACACATTTTTGTATAACAGTGCAACTTTAAAATTAAAATTCTTCCATTTGCTGAAAAAAAGTACACTCCAAAATTATAAAATTTATATAATTAAATAAGCTTTTTATTTAAACTTTTAGTAAATTAAATACAGTGTGTACAATGTAATTGAATTTGAGTCGAACAAACATACATTGGGAACAACAGTGTCATTCATGAGATTTCCATAAACTTCATCAAAATACGTTGCAAAATAGAAAAAAAAAACATTGACAACATTAAATATGCTTATTTTGGGAAGGTAGAATGGCTGCTAACAGAAATCCTCGATAAATGTTCATTAATTTGAATACCATTCTGGTAATATAATCCTACACGTGACCCTAAAATATGCCACAGTTAGAATTAATGATGTTGTTTGGTTAAGAGACAGCTGTCAGCGACCATTCAAGAATATGTTCAACTCAGCTCCACTGTTTTCGTAAGTTATGATAAATTGCTTTGACCAAATGTACGCTATTGATTTACACCAAAAATCATCTTTCATACACAACATAATTTTAGCTGCAGTAAACTGCATATTTGTTTCTTGTCTGAATAGATATGAAGGTTTTAAGATACAAAATATGTAAAAAAAATCTACATCTACAAGTATTACTTACAATAAATTTTAACTAAGATAACGACAACAGAATATTTTCAAACTGTCGAATAATATGGCATCCTTTAAATAGTCGTCGTAATTCGTAACTATGTATTCTTGTTCAGAAGGTTGTAAGAGTAACTGTGTAGCTTCTCATAGTTCATTACTACTTAATACACTCAGCCACTTACTTATAGCTATAAAACATTATCTCCTCTAACACGTCGTCATTAATAACAATTCATAAATATTTACAACTGATAGTTTCCGTAAAAACTTATTTTTTTTTTACAGAGAGCGTGATGTCAGTAAACAGCGGATCCGTTATTCTTCGAGGAGTGCAGTGATCACAATTTCGTGTTAGTAAAAGAATGTTGCGCGAAAAAATGTGTCAAAGAATTTAAAACATTTTATTCAGACTGCAAAAGACTAGGCACGTTGTTCATTTACATTATTTCCAACTGAGCTTGAAAAAATTCTGAAGGAATGACAGTAAAAAAAGTTAATTAAGTACCGCCAAAGAAATGTAACCAAGATCTGAAAACAGACTCGATAACAAAGATCTAAAACATTTCCTCCCTAATTGTTTCTTTTTTCAGAGATTCTCATTAATACACTGTTAAGGGGGTGGGGGTAACCAAAATAGCTCAGTTTCAAAGCAATCCAGTGGATGCATTATTAATTACAGGTAATACAAGATGTAGACAATTATATTAACTATATGCATGTTATAAAAACACATAATAGAACATTTGTTCACTATGAATGGCATAATTTACATATTCACAGTAGTGTGATGAAACGGTACTATCAGAAAATAACAAACAATGAATGTAAATGTTTGTAGGAAAAATATTATTGATCATTAGTACAAGGCTTTATTAAATTATATCGCGCTTTTATTTTGTAAACACATTATCTGATGATACTCGTAACTGTAAGCCGATTTCTTCTGAATTGACACACAAAATTACATTCTACTAAAACCAATGTAGAAAATAGAAAAATATCAGTTCTATTAATTGTACCAAAAATGTCTGTCGGAGTAAGTACAAGGCATATTTTATTTGTTGAAAATAGTAAGTGTTTCTCTTATTATAAAAAAAAAAACTGAAAATGCATGTACTAGGTTACATTAATCACTCACTGCATCGACAATGAACAAAAAATTCTTGTTTCTCGATAAAAAATTATGCGGTTCCACGCTCTCTACGTATCGAAGTTTATAGAAAATTATGTATAAAATAAATATAAAAACGCACAGTACTGTAGCGATTCCACGAAGATTACAGATGGGAAACAAATGTAGCTCTGTGCTTTCATATTGAGATAGCCTACCTCAGTTCTCTGTGACACTAAAAGAAAGGTACTTTTATCAATGTGATAAAATTCATTCTATATCCAGTTCCGTAATGGAACAAAGAAAAACTGCCCGGTAGACTGTGAAACGTGCGAAACCTGTGCGTTCAATAAGCGTTGTTAGGAATAGTGCATCGCAAATACTCTGGGATGTCTCGATCATCAAAATGAAGAGGGGATGGCCATTTTCAAGGAAATTATCGGCTCCCTGGGGACAGTCGTTATAGTTAATTTATTTTAAGAGTTGATAAATATTGTATTAATATATGAGATAATATTGGATAGTTTTGTCATATAGAACTGTGGCATTCGTGTGGGGTCTCCCTGCTTTAACGTTATGAATGCGGATTTCAAAAGTCAGAGTGTGTGACTGTTGAGTATTGTGTAACACAAACTGGCATTAACAGCACACCATCGCGTTAATGCAGGCCAGCCAAAACACATTTATTTGCCACGTAGAAGGATCTGTACTATATCTTGCGGTGTCTATATCTTACGAAATCTTGTGGTTAATATAGTTCTCGAGGTCATCAATACAACCAATAGGAACCTATTCACATCCAATGCTGTACCAGTATCTAGAAGACGGAGATGTGCTTTTTCTGTACATTCAAGGCATGAGACGTCGCAAAGTTTGAAACATGAAACGTGGGTGTATATAATTTCTTGGTCACAACATCAGAAGGTGCAATGTGTGCTCGATGAGGGGCCGATCTACCGTTATGCTCGCTGCGTGGCCGGCCCACCTGGAGGAAGTTGCGAGGCTAACTGTGCTCTCTGCAGGGCCGACGTGTACTACGGAAGATGCAGTGTTGTTGGTCCGGTCTACCGTGGTATCTGGCGGGTGTGTGAGAGAGAGAGCTGAGGTAGACGGTGGCGGAGGAGGTAGTGCAGCTCTACTTCTTCCCCAGCGCGTCGAACAGCAGACTGGAGGCCGTCGGTACGTCGGCCCACTTGGTAAGGTCCATGGACGGCAGCACGCCGCTCTTACACGGCACTCTCGGGTTGCTGTAACATGACGCCATGTTGCTCAGCCATCAACGTTAGTGCACAAACAAGGAACACAATCTTTCATTCTATTCCTACCAAGAATTAATTACGTCCGTGAAGTAAAAACCACTGTAGAGTCTACTATAGTCTATTCACGGTAAAGTGAGCACTTTAAGAATCCCTCTCATTTAGAACAACAATCAATAACTTGTAGTCTTAGGCGTTATCTTTGAGTCTGGTGAAATGTATACACTACGTTTATTTAATACATAATATTTATTTAAAAAGTGGTGGAAGTATTTTAAAAAATGGCTGATAGGAAAAAAGTAACTAGAACCTCAAAAGTGCTCACTTTACTGTGAACAGCCTGTACTTGTAGGCAAGTTGTGTATTCTTCCATTAAACATTGCAATGGGCGTGATGACTTGTTCATCCGTTGGTCAAGCGACACTGTGAAATTATTATGGAAATTAAATATTTTACAAACTTGCTGATTCTTACACTTATATCCATTAGAAATTGAGAAAGCACAAGAAATACTTTCAGCATTCACAAATGTTTACGTAACATTCCTAATTCAACGTTGAAGCACGGAATTAATTGCCCTCTGCCGTTACCAAATATACTGAGTTTGTGGCGGTCAGTGAGAGCATTAGAATATATGCAGGTCGAGGCAGCAACGGTTTTCAAAGATTGATTTCAAAAGTGCTCAAATCACCATGAGCAAACAGCCTATAGTGATTTTTCTTGACTGCTTCTTCGTCTAGCTTACATGCTGCTCTTTCTGAAACACCTTTACCGAATTCAAAACTCGTGTATCATTGTTGTTTGAAAGAAAGTAGTTTTGGCTAGATACCGATGCTAAAATTTGGTTTTCTTACATTTATTTGCCTTATTATAAAAGCTTTGTTAAATTATTTTTAAGTAACTTAACTGGGAAAAAATTACGAGTTTTCATTTAACTAGTTTCTAAAACTTTTGCCAATGAAATAGGTAAACATTTGCCAATTTTACAGAAGTTTTGTGTTATTATCATTATTTTACAATAGATCAAATTCCTGCTCATAAAAAAGTGTTTAATATACAGGTTTACAAAGTGAACAGTACTACTGAAATAAAATTGTAACACAGTAAAAATTTCATTTTCATGAATTAAAATATTTTTGCTATGGAGATTTCAATACTTTTTTTTAAGGAGATTCGTTATCTACTTGAGATAAAGCTTTGTATGGTAATGGTTAGCCATTGTGATACTGCAGAGCACAATATTTTAATGTAATGTTAACAACAAATTCTTTTAAAGCATTATGTTATCCTGAAAGGTGTGGCATGCTTGTCTTTTAACGAGAATGGCGGGTTTTTTTCCCTGACAAAAGCTTCATCACGTGAAGCGTATGAACGATATGAAGGCATAAACATTTATTCCATTTGAAGTCGTCACGTGATATACTATATTATAATTTAATTCTTTCCTTCCTAATAACAAGTGTAAGTATTCTAGAAGTAAAAATATCGATTTTTTAAATATTGTTTTCCCTGTACCCTGAGATGGTAATACCATATAATTCATATTGCGTGACATTTCCCATGCCTCGTTCTCCTACTAAGTGCAATCAGTTAAAGTATTAGGTCTATTTTTGCAAGACCATATACACGTAAAATGAATGCCATGTCCTGAACAATTGCCATGTAAAATTCTTCACTGCGAATGTTATATCTTGTAGCAACTACGATCATATTTAATTTCCAGGGGAGAGCCACCGCTATTTCAAGAGAAATGTCATCATAGCCTGTAAACCTGGAACTTTTATCATCAGTTGTGTTTCAGTTACTTACATCTCATGGTCAGGCAACACCATGGGGTAGACCTGTATGGTGTCTATAAGGTCTGTGTTGTCGCAGATCACCCTTGACAGAGTCATCTTCCTGATCTCTTGAAGTTGTTCTGCCAACAAAAAAAAACACATATATAAACAAAGATCGTTGGGTATCACAATACCTACTTTAGAGCCTGCACACGCTGTTGTACAATTCAGTACGACTTCATAAATAAAAATTACTAATATTTGTGAAAACCCAGGCAATTCCAGAGTTTATAATGTACATGTGATATATTTAGCTTCCATTTTATTTATTAAAATAAATAATCTGATTTCTGTTGAGAAATATTTAATGAAAACTGAAAGTACTAAATTATTGTAGTAATGAAATATATTTTGTTTTGTCTAAAAAAAAAGTGTTGGAGGTTAAAAAAGTGTTGTTTTGTAGTAAATAATTAGTTTAATACAGCATAATTTCGTCAATATTGTTATAAAATTATTGTAATTATCTTCGTTAAACGAAATATGTTGGAATGTTCGGTATTATAATTTTTTTCATTATCCTCTCGATTGTTTTGTTTTATTCTGTGTTTTATAGTTGGCCAATGAAACTAACTTGCTTGTCTTTCAAATGAAGTATTTGTATCACTAGTGATCTGAAAACTGACGAATTTTCCATTTTAGAAGACATGCTACGTTTGCCTGGAATGTGTTCATTTTTTATTTTGTGGCAACTAAAAACTGCAGTAGAAACAAATTTAGTAAGAAACAGGTTTCTTTTTTGCTTTTTTTTTCTCACCACCCACAAACAGCTAATTAACGTGTACTTTTTCAGTATGTGAGTAATTCATGCGTGAATTTTTTTCAAGGAGCTATCGACAACTGCCATGCAGTTTTCAATTTCGGAATGAAGTTATTCTGCTTGGAAACAATAGTGCAACGCTGGAGGAAGACATAGTTTGACTGTTTCGAGAGGAAAGAGGGGAATGTGCACTATATATTTACAGTTATAATATATTTACATTTGCTACGCAAATTCGTCAACAGTCTCTCACCAAGATATTCCCAGTGGAGTGCGGTTATTTTGCCGATAGCAAGTCTATTTTATAGGGTTACTATCGTTTCTCTGCAAATTGCATTCCGTCCGTTTTTTCCATTGTGAGCATGATTTAGTTTTATACCGTCGGTAGTTTATAGCTCCATATCAGTTTTTTTTTTGTTCTGCGGGTTAAACAAGTGTGATTAATCAAGTTTGAAAAATTTCCCTCTCCCACGTTTCCCGCTGAACGCTTCTTCATTATTCATCTCGAGGAGAAATTTACATATTTTCTACGCAACGAACAGCTTTTCTTTCTATACGGCTGTCAAAACTGCGTGGTATCAACTGTTAACAACATTTTTTTTAAACTTAATAAGTTCTATGTTATACAGAATGTTTCTCAAATATACTGACGAAATTTGGCTGTATGTCAATCACGGAAACTAAGATGAAAGTGTATATATATATATATATATACGACCTACGGTCTAAGGCGAATGCTTAACGTGTACATATCTTCAAATTTGGACCTGAAGCTGTAGTTTATTACAACTACTGGAGATGAAACACTGTCTTGATTTTCTGAAAAAAATTAATCGTGACATGCTACTTAATAATAAGTTTAGTAAATACCACGTAAGCTACAGCATATTGGATATTAAGTCGAAATAAGCGTATTAACCGTGATTATTTCCGTGAAATTTTGATGAGAGCGGCAGACAGGTGTTGTGGTGTTCGCAGATCTTTGTTCCGTTACACATTGTCTAGCCACCCAGTGTTCCACCTTAAATATTTTATTTTCTCCAATATTTGCATTAAACTAGATCTTCAAGTCAAACTTCAAGGAAGTGTGACGGCCTCATGATTAATTTTAGACGATATGTCGTATTATATTTGCACCTTCTTTATTTCGTGATTAACCTACACCCGAATTTTCAGACATTCTCTACTTCTGCATGTATTTAGACTTGGCTGCAATGCAAAACAATGTAAACAATTTACCAACTTACACAAAATAATCGTATTTTCCCCTAAAAGTTATTACAAAAATGCTGATATACTATATATATATGTGTGTGTGTATATATATATATATATATATATATATATATATATATATATGTGTGTGTATACGTACTTTTTAAATTTAAAAAAAATGTGTTTGAATAAATACCTAATTAAACCTACACAAAATGTTAGATTAATTGCAAAAACCAATATTTTGAATTCATTGTCGAAAAGACAATAATTATTCAAAGAATACAGAAATGAATGAGAAAATAATAAAATGAATAATATTTTGCGTAAATTTCTTGAATTTTTATTTTTTTTGAGTTACAGCTAAGTCGAAATGAGAGTACAGGTAGAGAATATCTCTACATTCGCGTGCAGGTTAATCACGAAAAAAAGGTGAAAACGTAATACGACCGATGGTCTAAATTGAATCCATAGGGTATTACACCTCTTTGGAGTTTGGCCTGAAGTACTATTTTGATACAAACATTGGGTTTGAAATGAATACAATGTAAACAAACGAGACTATTGTTTGAACAGGTGTTTTTGACAGTTTTAATAGCAATGTTGGGGCCATGCAGAGAAGACGTAAAACCAATGCACTTCATCTGGAGCGTGTATGGTGCAGCTACCTGGTGTGAAGGAGGACGGCTGGCTGGGCAGCTCGTACCAGAAGCGATCTCCCCTCCTCGAGTAGCTGAACTGTGTGGCAATGATGCAGGCGAACGTTGGTCCAACCATGCTTCCTGGCAGAGGTCTCTCTGATACACCGCCTGACCACAAGTCGACATCAGACGGGTGCCTGTAGCGGAGAAGAATACAACACATCTGAGTTGAGGAACTTGGTTCATCGCACGGTTAGTTCCTTCCGAGAAATTCTCTAAGTCTTCTCCGACATGATGGTATCTGTAGCGTAGCTCGTGACACGTAGAATTATGGTGTTAGGTGTCCCGGTTTCGAACCCTTGGTAAGACAAGGTTTCCTGCAGATTACATGAAATGCTTTAATTGTGAAAACGCTCCCATCCTACCAGCTAGTTGGCAGATGTAAAGCGGTGGTTGATACTGAACACCAATTTAGCCATATTACTCAGAGTTTCAAAGTAAATATGGCTGGAATAAATGCGATACGTCGTACTTAAGGACATTTCACAAACACCTTTAAGGTAAATTCTACAACCGTTGTTTGCTGGTCGATTTATAGATGGTTTACGACTGTCGTGTCAATCTACGTTCACTTAGCCCGTATACAAGCAAGAGGTTATCATTAACGTCAGGAATGCTGCAAAAAATATACTATAAGTTTTGATGTAATCAGTTATCCGACATATATTTATTAATTATGAATAGAATGACATTTGCATTTTTTTATTTCACTTTACCAGATTATATGGCCGGTACATCAGATTTATGGGATGTTTAACCAAGCAAACACCAAATTGAAATTATCGTTATTATTACTGATATTTGCAATAGAAAAACGCTTTTCAACTTGCAAAGCATTGACTTCAATTCTAAGAATTTTAACGGTAGCAAAAAAGCTTTATATATATATAATACAAATACTTACTCATAAATAGAATTGTATCTTCGAATGGTGTCGTTCGACATAGATCCGAAAAGCTCGTCGAAGCTATCAGCTCCAGGCAAACCACAGAATTTTCTGCAACGAATTAATTGAATAATGGAATCAGCAAAACAAATATCATCAGGAGATATCAAATGACTTCAGCGTCAACTCTAGGGTTTCCCATACCTGAAGTCCATGTAGCCAGGAATACCAAACTCCCTTCCTCTCTGCATGTTGAATGAAGCCAGGTCCATGCCAAACCTCGCTCCAGGCTTCTTGAACAAGTGATTTGTTACCTGAAACAATCGGCAGGTGCCTCTATTTTAGACCTGTGTTTCCAATCGCTACTGCATTCTGGAAGTTGAATTCTGAATGTTTACTGCATGCAGATTTAATAATTCCCGGAAATACTGGTCATGAGAAGTTTGTAACAGTAAAAATATTGATGAAGGTAATCTCTTTCTAGTAAAAACTAAGAAAATTAAAGGTAATTGCCTTAATTTGCTTGGTTTTGACTAGAAAGAGATTACCTTCTGAAATATTCAGTGATTTTTCCTGCGATTATTAATGTGTAGGTCTGCGCCCACTTAAAAGCTTGGCAAACTGCATTATAATAATCTCTCTACAACTTCTCCTAATTATACAGAAATACTTAAACTGTGACTAACAATGTACTGTTCTTGTAGCCGATCCTTCTCTTTCTCATTTTCCTTGTAGATTACCTAGGCTCTTAAAATGAAACATTTTCACCTTATAATTTGTTTTCAACAACCAGACATATTATAAAGTGTTGTATAACCATAACGAACTGCGATGTTACCGTATTTTTTAGTATTACGTGTCGTTTTCAACATACATATTGGTCAAGCAGATGTCATTAATTTGATTAACCACATAACAGTTTCGTATTATTTTCCATTCACTCAGTTTCATATAGTTGTGTGACTGAATTGATGTGCGTGTACCTAGTGTTAAAATGTCAGCAGAATCGAGCAATTTGTGTAATTATATTTGTTCCGTGTATTCGCATAGTGCCATATGGAATTAAACTCCATTATTTTGATTCGATTTCCAAGAACACATATAAAGACTATGTCAGGTAGGTCAACACACTGGTTATCTAATATTGACATTGAAACAAATAGTTATTGATGGATTAGGTTTAACAACATTAATAGTACCAACGTTCTAATAAAAATTATTGCGTGTCATGTAAAATAAACCAAAGCATACAATATATTGCGTGGATCACCATGTACGTGCAGACCCGTTTGCGAAGGTTAGTTGGTGTAAATATTATTTTTCTTCGTTTAAATATTATGCTGCAGAAAGCAGCAGGCAGCTGGCGTTATTGAAGGAAGAAATACCAGATGGTCGTGAACTCACGAATACGGAGCGTGACATGCGATTCTATGGTAAAAAGTAAGGTGAAAGTACCTTAGGTGAAATGGCATTTGAGGCGTAATTTCTGAGTAAACCGACATGAGATGTGTGGAACGTGTGCGAGTGAGAGTGTGTTAATGTGACGGCGTGAGAAAGCTATGACGTATGGGACGAGGCAGTGTCAAGGTGAAAGAAAGCAGTTGGGCTCAGTATTGGCGAGCAGCTGTGGCATGACAAGTGGATTGGAAGTTTGGAGGGGGGGGGGGAATCTGTGACATGGCCACCGCAGTCTCCAGACCTCTCTCCACTCGACTTAATTTTGTGGCCTCACCTGAAGTCTTAGGTGTATCAGCTAGAAAACCCACCCGTCGCCTGACGACATCATCGCGTGGCTGCATACTGCTAAATGCTGTTTACGATAAAGTGAGCACTATTGCAATGAACCTTAGACAAAAGTCACTGCTCCTGCCTACATATACTTTAATGGACGCACTGAGTCACATTGGCCCATTTAAGTTGGTGCTGATGGATGGTGAGTAGTTACATATCTTAACGTCGAATAAAACGTGTTAGGTAACTATTTGTGATAGATTAAATTATTTCTTCCGCTTTATTTTTTTTAACGCATTGAGGTGTAAGAATGGGCAGATTTGTATAGGCTGTTCACGGTAAAATGAGCACTTTTGAAAGCTCTGCTTAAAATCTACTTGTATACACGTTCTATATTCTTCCGCCTTATGTAAAATTAACATTGCCATCGGCCTCATCACTTTATTCATGCGTGGGTCAAGTGAAGCTGCGAAATTATTAGAAAAGTAAATAGGTTTCCTAACACTTTTCGTTCGATGTTAATATATGGAACTACTTTTCCCTCCATCGTTACCAACTTTACTGGACACATGTCACTCTTTGCTTCTGTTAAAATATGTGCAGGTAGGGGGAGTGACATTTTTCAAATGTTGATTTCAAAAGTGCTCACTTTATGGTGAACAGCCTTTAAAATGTTTAATTTCCTAATAATTTCACAGTTTCACTTGACCGACGCATGAATAAAGTGCTGAGACACATATCAATGTTTATTTTACATAAGGCGGAAGAATACACATCGCTTAAACAAGTAAATTTTAAGTAGGGATATAAAAAGTGTTCACTTTATTGTGAACAGCCTTTACCACCACGACTGATGTCCCCATTCTGGACCGTATGCAAGCGGCACACATGCATTACACTTGCCGAGAAATGTATAGCGATGCACGAAGTCAAATTTGAACACCTATTTTAAATGTTTGTGAAGACTTGTGACGCGAGTGTGTTTATGTGTATAAAGCTGGGATTACAATTTAAAAAAATTATGCGTTAAGAATAATGTAGTAAGCGCTGTTCTGGCATACTGAAACACGTCTCCTCTATTTGCAATTTCCAATTAATGTTTTAATTCTTAATTCCAGCCAGTGGAAACAGTTGGCAAGCCTGCCATGTTTACTTTTTTTCCTAACCTAACATCGTACTTAAATCGCATTGATATTTAAGCAGATAATACTGCAAAGCCAACATTTTCTATCAGAGAAGCTTATTTTGACGAGACGTCTTACAACTCAGCCCCTCGTGTTCAGAATGTGAGCGTAACGAAATGTTGTTCTCGTGTCCGCGACAATAAATTACTCGATGAGTATGAGTAGAACGTTAAATTTAAATGTGCCAGAGTATAGGTCCGTCCTTTGGTTTCATGCTCCACACACACAAACAACGTTCTGACGTCATCGGTCCGCTGCGGCAGCCGCGCTGAAACCTTGCTTTCGAGCAGTTTAGTATGCTAGATACCGCTGTAGCGCCCGAAAGGCTCATCCGATCGGAGAAATTCTTACGCAAAAAAAAAAAAATTATGAACTAAAAACAAAACCAAGAATCGTAAATAATAAAGACACGCATAGTTACATTCTAACCAATAATCATTTTCTCTGCAGATTACAAACCAAAATAGTTGCAAATTACCAGTAAGGCAAAACGGACACTAATGATATGAACAACATGAATATTACTCGAGAAGACAGATCTAATACTGAAAGTATGACTCAGCTACCTCAATCTATTCTGGAGTGTTGCGAAGAAGAAGAAGTTGGGAATTCAATGCCGCAGCGAAATGCGAACGTGGCGATTACGTCCTCATCACATGCCACATCACGTGGCGAGACTAAACAACAACGACACAATCAGCGCAAACGTAATAAGCACCAAGATAGACTGCAACAGCTCAGAGAATCAAATGCAGCATATAAGTTATCACGTAATGAGCTCGTAGCTACAGCCAAACCAACTACTCAAATTCCATCAGTATAAATGCTAGGCAGAATAAATTAAATTACGGGGGCCATTATTGTGCTCGTGGTTTTAATTTTTCTCACGCACGTGGTATGCCAAACATTTTCCATTGGCACAACGGATCTCCTGTGGTTACTGAATCTGCACTATTTTATTCGACATGTTGTAAATACCTTATTAAATTGCTCTTAATAGGTAACGCATTCGTATGAAATGAAGTGAAATGTTACGATAAGTACTGTACTTTACAATTTTTTTCCTATATTCAAACTGAGTGGTTCGCACCCAAATGCTTACCTAGCCATTTCCTATTTTTCTGGCTAAATTATTTATGTCTACGGAGTTATTTAGTTTTTTTTTAGTAATACAAACGTGTACGAAAAATAAGCAAAAATTAACTATAATAAATAAAAAGCAAATCCTATCGGAATGCGAAATGAGTACCGATGGCTTACAGTCATGTATAAAATTGCGTGTTGCTGTGGCAGTGTATAAAATATCATTACAGTTATCAGTGCAGTCGATTCTTTGCGATCACAAGATAACACCTCCATCCAAAACACGTTGTTTCACTCACGGATTATTGAAATATTAGATTAGAAACTTCGGTGGTAAACAACATTTAGTTATACAGATATTTATTCATGAATATGTTTTCCTTTATTTCCCCGTTTCTTTTCAGTTCCTCATTTACCTTAACCACGTACTCTTATTAGCTATTCACGATAAAATGAGCACTTTTAAAAGCCCTCTCATTTGGAATAATAGTCAGTAAATATGTTTTCTTCTAGTTTTAGACGTTAACTTTCGAATCAGGAGAAATATATACACTGGGTTTATTACCTACATGACAATGATGATATTAAAAAGTAGTAGAAAATAAACATAGCTGATAGAAAAAAAGTAGCTAGGGCCTCAAAAGTCCTCACTTTACCATGAACAATGTATACCTAGTTATATAGCGTGTATCAAAAAGATTCATCCTATTTCACAAAGCTATAGCTTTTACATGCATAATCATAGAACCTCCGGGTGAATTTTAAAATACGTATATGAATACAAAGTTTTAAGTTACCTTTTTCACAAATGTTCAATGTACCCTCAACCAGACACACAACGTACGTTTACACGGTAGTCAAACTAGCCCCATACTACTCGTGCGAGCATGTGAAGAATCGCCGCAGCTACTGCTGTTGCAATGTGGCGTCGTCGCAGTTCGCCCACTACAGTAGTTGTAAACAAAAAAAAGGGGGGGGGCACGTAGACGGAGTCTTTCACAAACTTACACAATAAAAAAATCACATACTCTGAGATCAGGTGACCTTGGAGGCCAATAGTGCGATACGCTATCTGTATGCCCCTACGGCCGGTCACATCCAGATATGACATTCTTCCAGTAGCGGTGTTTCCCGCAAAAATGAACGGACCGGTTACCTGCTCTCGAGCCACGGCGCAAAACACACTCAGTTTTAGGAGTGTCACTCTCATACTCGACTGTGGTTCCTCATATTCGTACACTGTGTCGATGCACTTTTCAGTTTAAAAGGACCGTGGCCTCATCGCTGAACACCAAACGTGAACAAAATGTTACAATGTCCATCTCCATGCTCATAACGAATTCACAAAACCCAAAACGTCGTTGTTTATCGCCGTCACTAAGGGCTTATAGCTCTCTTATCCTGTATGGTTTGAAGAACAATAGAGGCCACAAAGCACGCCAGATGGTCATACGGGAGATGGCCAGCTCTCAACTGCCACGGCGAGTGGATCTATGTCGACTCCGTGCAAAGCTCTACCGGATGCTCTCTACGTCTTGTTCAGGCACACGAGGTCGACTTGTGGATTTCCCCTTACATAAACCACCAATCTCTTGAAACTGCTCGTGCCACCGTCGAATGCACTGCGCCACACGAGGTGCAGTGAGTGCTATACTGTCGACGAAAATCACGCTGCACAGTTGTAACTGACTCGCGCTTGTTGAAACGGAGAACGCAAGACGCTGTTTGTTGCTGTGTCGTCGCAATCATGACGCATACAGAACGAACACACTAGCAGCAACGGCTGGAGCTCCACCAGGTGAACCTCCACCTACCGCCAACCAAGTGAACTGGTGACGTACAACATGCGCCAAGGGAAACTTACGTTTCGATATGCATTTTACAATTTGCAGCGAGGTCCTAGCTTCATTTATGTATAAGTTACAGTCTTGGGAATCTGGATGATTGTTTTAGTCACACGGTCTACTATGTCATTATGTGTATTGGTAAAAACCATTATATTTTTTGGCCCAGAAACAAACCATTTTTATTGTGAGAGAACACGAAATTTATTGGAACATTAATCACAAAAACATACGTTGGAGAGTATAACTTGTTTTTATTTTAAGTTTATGTGTAACACCGAATTCAAAGAGTTTATTTGTATGTCCTAAACATTCGTTTTAGGTATATTCCAACCATATTCCTGTAACTGCACATAACGTATTCAGTAAACGTATTAATACGTGTTTTTTTTTAAATGCAGATTTGCCTGCTGAAAATTGAGTGTTATAATAGACTAGATTCAGGGAGCACATTTAATAAAGAAATAATAATTGCGCTCAACAGCACCACTGCTTCACATTCGGATCTTATGTAATATATATCTGAAACTGTGTATGATTTTTTAAAAATGCACATTTAGTCACTTAACGTAACTTGCTTATTACTTACCCTCACCAACATTAATTGTTAGTCAAATAGCTAGATTAGCCAGTTTTCAAAATTTTCTGGTTTTGGATTTTGGCGTGTGGTTATTATTGGAAAGCAGACAGAAAAATTATTACGATTTATTTGCGGAACATATTTGGTTATTAACTGCGATCATATATTTTTTGAAAATAAAGACGCACAGCATAAAAATACTGATGTATATACTATATATATATATATACACACTTACAAATAAGTGCGATATCAAATATGTATCGCAAATTTGCTATTATTTTGCTATGTTTATGTTTTCTCAGGCATAGCTAGATTTACAGTATGATTATATGCATGGCGCCAGTGCTGGAGTTATTGACATAGTTTTGTTTATGCTGTGCTCTATATTTATCCGGTAAATTCGCACAATGCAAACGGCTATATTTGGTATTACTCTCTATTTGATATTATACTCTAGTAGAAAGAGTTGTATGAACAAATTTGAAATTAAATAATGTTAATTTCAGAGTATTCAACAAAGAATTTAAATATCTTCTCTTTCATAAGATTATTTGTGACGAAACATATCCAGCAAATCAAATCATAGAATTTTGTCTGAAAAATAAATTATATTTATATTTACCTCTTGCGTAACGGAATCATCCATAGCTTGTGCTACTTGATTCATCAATCCCATGAAATATTCGTCCAATACTCCGGCTCGGTAGAGGTCGTATGGCTGACGGATAAGGTCTGACAACCTTTTAGATGCTGCACACAATTCAAGACGTACAATGAGTGAAGGAATTATACCCATACTTGAAAAAATAATTATTTAACAAACATCGTTTGTCTTCCAGTATCATATTTGTACTACAAATTAAATAAAATCTATTGACCTGATTTATTTCTTGACACCCTTTGTTTGCTCTCTGAAAGTGACATGTCTTTTCATTGGCTGGCGACAGCTTATTTCTTAGATATCAAAAACTTTTAGTGATGCAATTAGAAAACAAACTCACGATTTTTGGGCTTGATGCCTACCAATGGTTTTCACAAAAATTATAGGTAAAAGACAACTTAAATCCTAATACATTCTGTTCCGTTATCCTATGTAAAATATTATGTCATTATTAAACCTGTGAGGGTAAAATCATTCGATGTGAATATTCAGAATGAAAATGCAGTGAATGACTACGCTAAAATATACGTACAGAAAAATATTTCAGTACACAGGCACCGAATTTTTTTTTAGTCAGTTTGCAAAGACGTCTGCATTTTCTTCAAGACAGTTGAAATAACTTCCTTATATTTTAAAAAATGTGCTAATAGATGAAATAGAAAATAGTTTTGTATATAATTTTAATGTTGCCTGTTTGTGCATGAAAAAATTAAGGAGAACATGTCTTATGATTTAAGTTGCCTTATAACCACGTAATACTGTGTAAATTTTCCGTAAATTATAAAAAAAATTTACAGAAATGAGCTGTTAAAAGTGTAAACCCAAGCTCACTACAGAGAAATATAAACTGATATCTGTAAAGAGAAAACACCGAACATTCTTCGTCAGCCTACAAACATTGCCGAGGCAACACACGGGAGTTCCTTATCACTATAATCAGAAAATTATAAGTCCTGAGACTATTCATAGACACAAATACTTTCAAGTTAAGAAGATGAAATGTAGCTTAAACTATTTGTTACAGAGAGAACCACTGTAGAATTGATAGCAAGACGAAAAATTAAAAATATATTTGCACGAGAAACCTTTTTTTTTGTCACTGATTACTAAATGAGGACGCCTTAGTTAAAGAAGGCTTATTTAGAAAAAAAAAATTCTGGTTTTGAGAACTGTTTCCAGTACACAAGACTTGTAACCAAAATATAATACTCGACCTCCCCCCCACATGAGTGAAACTGGTTTAAAAAAAAAAAAACTCTGAGGAGGAATAATGTTACAGTGGTAGGTACATTGGCAAGAATCCTGTTTCCCTTGACTTTCAGTGTAATAGCATACCAATGAACTTATGGGCCTTGCTCCATCGCTCCACAGCGGTGGGTAGAAGGGAATGTCCGAATCTGAATGCTGCTGCCGCAAATGCGTCTATCACGCTGGGGTTGACGTTAGGATCGTGTCCATCCCAGTAACCCTGTAAAACAATAGTAGTTATATATTTTTACACGCCTTTTATAGATAACAGAACCTATTAATTATATATCGTTAAAGGATATTTTTAAGAATCATATATTTCTTTACGAAGATAGTAATATGCCATTTCTACTTTCATTCTGTTGATTGTTCTTACATTAAATTGTATTGGCTGTTCACGGTAAAATGAGCACTTTTGAAAGCCCTCCTTAGGATCTACTTGTATACACGTTGTGTGTTCTTCCTCCTTATGTAAAATTAACATTGCCATGGGCCTCATCACTTTATTCATGTGTCAGTCAAGTGAAATTGTGAAATTATTAGAAAAGTAAATATTGTAAAAATCTGCTCATTTTCACACTTCGATGCAAAAAAAAACCCAGAAATCGGGAGAAATAATTTAATTTATCGCAAATGTTTACCTTATCCTTGTTATTCGACGTTAATATGTGTAACTATTCAAATAGTTCCATATATTAACGTTACCAACTTTATTGGTCACATGTCACTCTTTGTGCCCGTTAAAATATATGCAGTTATGGGCAGAGACGTTTTTCTAAGGTTGATTACAAAAGTGCTCACTTTATCGTGAACAGCCTTTATAGTGCCGTAATGTGGGGTTCCTTTAGCCACAGTAAGAAAGTTTAGCCCGAATTTCGGGTAAGCCTATTTAATTTCGTTAAACCGATGTACTCTGTTGTAATCTGTTCCTTAGTTCATTTAATTTACCAACAGAACGGAAAAAGTTTTAAATTGTTACAAAAGTAAATATTGTTGTCCACCATTTGGACCAAAGTTATCTACAGGTGACCAAACCCTCATACAGAACTTCTTCGTGACAATATTTTATTTCAAGATCCTCTTGAATTTACTGAGAAAACAATAATTGTAAATTGCTTTTTTATTTCAGCTTGTTGTCATTTTGATATGTCTTAAGGACCAGAAATCACAACATTCAATTCCCAAAATAAACAGTGACAGTGGCTGCTTCACCTCCTTCTGCAGCAGCAATCCAAACTTGTCCATGACCTCCTTTCCGAGAAGAATGGGCAGGAACTCGTTGTAGGTGATGTGCTGTATCTCGGCAATGTTGATCCTGCGCGCCTCCTGCAAGACACAGCCAGGTCAGTTACTGCTCCTGAGGAGGCAACAGTGTCTGTACGACGCAAAGGGAATGAGTTGTCACCTGGTAGATAGTCTCGTCGTCCCAGTGCGGGTTGATCTGCCCCAGAGCCGCGGCCACTCTGTTGTGCTCTCGCGCCATCAACGTGTGCATGCAGGTCAACACCAGCTGCTCGTTAACTCGGATCTCACCTGCAAACAGAGGATCAACACTCGTCTTTCAACATGGCCTCTGCTGTACTCGACACTCACTATCCCAACATGGGGTGGACTTTGGTTTAAGAGTCCTATGTACCCGACTGGTAAGATGGGAATGTGCTGTCTTTTGTTTTGTTGTATCAAAAGCAAAGAAATAAAATTTTCTAAATGTATTTTGAGTTACATATTTTGCCCAAAAAAAATACTCGAAAATAGAGTTTTAGATGTTATTATTTTTAATTACTCGTTGCTTAAAATGTGAAAACAAAATATCGTACGCATAGAACACACTCTAAGAAAATATCTGTAAAATTACCATGTCTATGCATACAAATAGTGAGAAAGTGCGAATGGGTATAAGCTGTTCATGATGAAGTGAGCACTTTTTAAGGCCCTTATAAATTTTTCCTTTCATCCAATTGCCATCTTCCTGCTGCATTTTAATGTAAATATTGCATTGTGACCAATAAACACAGTGTATGCATTTCACCACTATCAAAATTTAATGCCTGTGGCTCCAATAAGATATATTTACTATCGGTTAATTCCTGTTGCGAGGGTCTTAAAAAGTACTCACTTTGTCGTGAACAGCCTATGACTATTTTCTCATACATGCATGGTAGCGTTATTACATTTGCTCATGAAACAGTCAAATGTGTAGTAACGTCACCAACCTTGTATAGTAACGACGTTAAACATTCCAACATTTTCAGTCTGACATGTGGTATTATCTCCATACAATGTATATGTTAAAAACTTCAATTACATTTTAAGAAGTTTAACCAGAGACAATTTTACAGTGTACTTAAGATTTAACACAGTGATATAAACATATAACATGGTGACCGCCGAACATCTCTTGTAATTTCACCAAAACGAAACGCATTTTCGGGTATTTCTGTCGCCGTCGGGTGGTGTTATCTGGCAGCGGCTACTCCATGAGCTGGGCAGTGCTTTGTGGGGGGGGGGGGCAACAACCCTCGCAGTAGAAGGGAAGCTTCCCTGCGGGGCAAGACATCTTTCTTGATAGGGACGCGCCTCTGATTCCTACCTACACTTGATAGGAGTAAGCAGAACGCTTAATTTAATTCCGATTCGATTTTGTTTCATTACCCAGTCCAATATCGGCATTATAAAAATGGAAAATTATTTGATATAATGTAAATAAACTGCTTATCGCATTAAGAATATTTTTCAACGGAATTGAAAAATGCTTCGAAGAAAAGAGACAACGCGTAAGACCTATTCTCAGATGGTTTAATGCAATCAAGGAAGACATTAGAAAGGCAGATATTCCAAAGCAGGAGTGGAGGGATAGAGCTCTTTGGAGAAGGCTTGTTGGTGAGGCAATGAATTGGTTAAGGTCCGTGATGCTACTGCAGTAAGAAAGTAAGTATTGAAAATAAAAAGGTAGTAATATTGATTAAATTGTAGATACTGAAGTACAATGATTTATATAAATATGCAAATTTCATTTTACGATATTGGGAGTGATGTGAGCATTATATTCTCGTACGGCCGTGCATTGTCGTTGATGTGAGCTAGTTAAATGTTTTAACGACGACTCTTGACAGCTCACAGTGGTAGTTTATTTTTGGATGTAGTTCTACACATTTTAGATATGAATATTGAAAAGATTTTTATTAAAATGGGTGGAATTAGACGACTGAAATGTTACATGAAAACTGTTCATGTGTAGTGGTACCAACCAACGAACACATTCTCAATAATTAAAGTTGTAATGCAAGCATATAATTTGTAATGTTACAAATAACCACTTTGCAGATTTTACAAAAAAAAAAACTGTTTGTAATACTACAAAGCATTGTCTTGGCAACTGGGTTTCCAATTTTTTTCCTTGTGAAAGTATAAAAATACATTTACTCTGTGTGTGTTGTTCACGGTTAACCGAAAATTGTTGGAAGCCCAGTTTGAAATCTACTACTCTACTCAGTTTGTATCGTTCCACCACCTCTAAGAACTACGTTTCTAGGGGCCTAATAAATGTATTCACTCATCAGTAAAGTGCAAACGTGGCATGTTTAGGCTCCGAGATGTGTTGCCAACAACTAACACACCTATTCGTACCGTAATGCAAAGCACAAATACACCATCTTGAAGAGGCAGCGTTGATGTAGGGGTTAGAGTACTCGCCTCCCACCTAGGCGAACCGGGCTCGATTCCCGGCGGGGTCGCTCTAAGATTTTCGCATGTGGCGAATCGTCCCGCGACTAGTCAGCGGATTTACTCCAGGGTTTCCTGTTTCCCCTCGCCCTTACGTTCAGGCGCTGCTCCATACTTAACCCCGCTTCTCTTACCAACCTGAGATACAATTAATCTGAACGCTCCACTTGCAATATAACGTCAAAACCTGGAACTATTTTTTTTAATTCGCTATAATTCAACTGTGAGTCCTGCATGCCAGAGTGTGAGGTAACATAAACACAGGTACAGACAATGATTTACTTTCAAAAGTTTAATTCAATAGTGCTCAGTTTATCGTAAACAGCCTGTGATATTTCGGTTTTATATCAGTTTCGATATTTCAATAAATCAGTGAAAAATTATTTCGTGTACATCGCGTAAAATATTAGTCGTGCTTAAGGGGACTATGGAGACAGATCTTGCCTGTGGTGAGCTCTCCTATCCACGTGTTTGAGTGGTCCAGAAGGCGTGGCATAGGATTAGGATTAGTCCACAATAACTGTTCCGCTAACCATGGTCCGCGAACGCCTAGCTGCTGATTGGTGGACGTGACCGTCTGACGTCACAGCTCACCGCCCCAATGTCCCAAGATCATTCGTTAACTTCAACTTTCGTCCACGTATGCACGCGCGGAAATTGTAAAAGTAAAAAATTATGTATTGATGTCTAGGCCTGAAGACTGCAAATATAAATTCCCTATTTTTTCAAAGCAATAATCAATCTCGGAGCCGCGAAAACGAAACTATAATAAATAAAAATACAAAAATGTACTGACTAGAGTAAAAAACAAAATAAAAATGAAGTTTAATCTAATTACAATCCAAACGTACTCACTGGCATAAATCAAATTAAAAAACAAAATAGAATTAGCTACAAATGTCAAGATTTACGAGTGATCGCATAAAATTTATTGACGCACCGATTTTAGTGCACTCTAGTTGTAGTGTCTGAAAGCTTAGCTTCGGACGGCGTCGAATTTGGTACTCTGGTAGTAGTATCCCAAAACTTAGCTTCGGACATCGTTATTGTAGACACGCACGTTGGGACATACGTCCGCGGACGAAGTGTGTCCGTGGTCCATTCGACTGGAGATCAGCTCTTGTGGACCAGGTCTTAGTGTCGAGGTAGGACTAGTGGCAGTGGAGAGGTACATGCTTCAGGGGTGGGGCAAGTCCCGTGTCTCTTCCCCTCCGCTGCTTGTTATCGTGGGTTCGCCAAACGTAGGGAAATGTTCCCTGTCTAAAGTAGGCTGAAGCCAAGACTATAGTCTATTCACGGTTTCTTCGGCCTTTTTGAATCAAAAATTTGAAAAATCTCCCCATGTATGACGTGTTTAGTTATTTCATAACATATACCATATATTACAAGCGGTGTATACTTGTGTTCATGGAAGTTACTTTTCTTTCTGTTAAATTGATATTTTATCCATATTTTATATATAAATGATAATGCTTCGTATATAAATAATTGGAATAAAATAACAGTGAGAAAATACGTACGTTGGTAGTGCCTAGTAATAAATAGTTCTTACACAAAATAATGTTGCACTTAGTGTACACAAATGTGGTGCGTTGTCCTCTGGTGTGATTTTGCAGACTTAGATAAGCTTAGTTTGTACGAGGTGGAGGAATATCCTGGAAGTAGAACTTTAGCAGGACTTCAGTAAAGGCTGAAGGAACCATGAATGGATTATATCTTGGAACTGTGCGCGGGATAGGGGGAACAGCTCCTTTGTAATTTTCTAGTGCTCTAGCGGTATAATAGTGTGACACTAAACTCGAAAAACAATGAAGATGCGAGACTAAAATGAAGTCCGTCCAAAAAATTTATTTTACATCGCCCTTCATTGTTGCTCAAAGAGTCATATATGGTTTTACGTTGTTGAGTGTTCGCCATTTTGTTGATCTCGTGGATATGGGTCAGTATAGTATAAACAAGTCTTGAGATCTTGCAGTTTTACAAACGACATGAAGAGTGATGTTACCTCCATCGAAGCAGTACATGGACTTATTGGGCCTGGTGCATCCTTCGTCTGGGATGTCCAACTTCAGGGGCAGCAGATCCTTCAGGCCATACTCGGAGAATACAGGGTTCATCCTCAGTAAGCCTCCGAAGCCAGCGCGGAGGTGCCTGTGACGAAAATACCACTGTTAGAAGAGAACTTTTCGACCTCATGTTTCTTCCACAAACGATAAGAATTATGGAGAAGTAACATCAGTAATTTTAGATACTTTGTAAGAAACTTTTAAGCTAACATCGTCCGGTATGAATTAGCACATAACTCTCAGTTTTGTCTGGTCCCTAGCTGTTACACGGACGAAAATAATTCCTTATGGTCGTGTTTAACATATCTGCAAAAACAACACTTACTTTAAGTAAATATACTAGTCACAAAGAGTTTATGAATATTTCACGCTGCTCACAAAAAGTTTACCATATTCCTTGTATCTGTACATTCGTGAGATCCCAAGAATAAACTGGCCAGCTTATTCAGCTGACATGAGCTCCATAAAGAATGTGTGGCCCTTCCTCAACCGGTTTCAAACCGTGCACAAACAGCAATGCCTGATCAGGCCTTAAAAAAAAAGCTGCAATCGAGGAATGGGACAATGTGCCTCAGGAAATGTTTAAAGATCTTGTTTATGCGATGCCTAGTACCCCAGGAATAGTGGAGGTCCTACACGTTATTAAAATGTTGTCAATGCATCTGAGAAGACCTTTTGTTTGTTATTGAAACTAATGAGATTTCTTTGTTTATGTAATTTTTTAGTTTTTGCACTGGGGTGATGTAAACGAGTGTTTTGTCCCCCCCCCCCCCTTCGAAATGTGCTATTAGGAGTACAACATTATATGTAAACTGCTTTTAGTCAATATAACATCCTGGAGTCTAATATACACTTTTTGTGAGCGGTATATTAATACTGTTGTTTATATTCCATATGCATGTTATATTAGTATTATTTTGAATACTGCACTTACATAACGTAAATATTTCAATAGTTATGAAACACATTGTGACTGGCCAACGGTCCGATTGCCACTCGCCAAACGGCAGAGACGACTCGTCCGTCTTAATGAAAACAAGTTAAGAAAGGGATTATACGGCGTGGAGGGAGGATGTTACGTCTGTTGAAATAAGAGCTCACAACCTGCGGCAATGGAGCACCTTCAATATCGTCGGCTTTCGTCGTTCAGTTTCGATGAAAGTCACGTTGCCGGGTCTTGGCATATCTGGGCTTGCCCGAGCAGGAAAACAACAACACAGTGATTACCGCATGGATATGTTCAACCCCTTTGATCCCACCGCAGGCGGTTTTGGAGTGTGTTGTGCATGGTCGGCGGGCCGGTAGGTAAGCAGGACTTTACAGGCCTACCTGGTTGTCATATGGGTATCACTGTAAGCAATTGTGTATATTTGATGTTTTAAAAAACTACAAAAATTTTCAAATAAATCTTTTTTCAGGATAGAAATGAAAGTCGATACATTGTTGCCAAATTGTAAATGTGGTTATTTAAACATAGCTGAACATGTTTGTGTGTGTCAGAGTCAGTAAATGTGGTTATTTAAACGTAGCTGAACGTGTTTGTGTGTGTCAGAGTCAGTAAATGTGGTTATTTAAACATAGCTGAACATGTTTGTGTGTGTCAGAGTCAGTAAAATTCGCTGTAAGTGACCATCTATTTACGCTACATATATTTATGTAAAACAGCATTTCGTACTATAGTTGAAATGCTATATATTTTCTGAACAGATTGGTGTATTATCTCTGTAGTCACCGCTTAAAATTATGAGGGAAAAGAAATAGCTCGGTGCATGGAAGATGCTAGTGAGTGTCCTTGGCGAATTGACTATAGACGATGACTGTTTACAGTATCGACAAGTGGTTAGCGATGTGAACGAGGGGCTACTGGGCAAGTGATATGAGTCTGTAATCTACTAGGACCTAAGTGAACATAGCGCAGGTGAGAGGAGTTCCAGAGAGAGTGATTCATTCACTGGTGACTTTTGATTGCTGTATTCCTGGAGTGTCAAACTCAAACTCATATTTCGGAAATAATCTTTAATCAAGTGAGCATAAAGGGCCGCATGGGGAAAAAGCAGAAAATAAATATAAAGAGCCCTATCTGTACTGTTAAACCATTATATTTTAAACGGACACAAATTAACGTGGTAGGAAAATATGACATACGAACAAGCACTGTGCAATCATGGAATTGATAAATCTAAAAGTAAATATTACTGCTGAAAGTCTGGCATCTCTTTTTGGCTACCGGTAGTCACGGTGGTGCAGTGGTTGAACTGCTCGCCTCCCACCTAGACGAACTGCAGTTGAGTATGATTCAACACATTCTGAACGAAATAGCAATAAAAAAATTATTTAATCAATTTTCGTCAATTTTAATTAATAAGTTACTTCATCCCTTCTCGAAAATGTTCATGCTCCGACAGTTACAAAATATACAACTTTATTGGATTAACTGAAGTTAGTTATTATAGTAGAAAAGATGTTTTTAATATTTGATAATAATACTGAAATAGTAGGGTTATAAGGTGATAAATATTAATTTTCCCGGCAAAAGACTAGGATAATGATAAGTTTAAAACAGGAATGAAGAAACCTTGGATTTCTTTTCTAAGTATATTAGCAGATTTGATCAAAATTAAAGCTAAGTAGGTTCTTAAGAATAGTGAAATGTAGATATTCAGATATTTTTTCCATCTTTGTAATAAGCAAAGCATTTCGTATAATATCGCTAGGATTCGAGCAATCCATTTGGCATGCGAATTGTTAGTTTATAACAGTTTATACATTTTGAACTTACCTGTTTCCTACAATTTAATAGAAAATAAATTTTTCTCACCTTGCAAATTTCTCCGATGCTCCATAAACTGTATTTCCATCAATTACTCCAGGCAAGGTATTAAACGGTACCTTAGAACCTGAAACATACAAAACACTTTAAGTAAAATTAATGAGTATTCCATACATAGCCAAAAGATATGATATATTTTCTTATTCTTAATATCTTAGTTATTATAATGATGTGTATAGAAATATCATCTTAAGAATTATTGCTAGTGGTTATGTAGTAAATTATCATTAAGTTTACGGATACTTTGGCGAAAATTCCATGACTCAAGCTGTTATAAAGTAGGAAATAATTACTTTATTTGTAAATAACATATAATATATAACAGTGAAGTAATACTAACATACGTAACAATTAAGTTAGAAGTCTTCTAAAATGCTATCAAATTTTTTTTTGCTACTATCATTTGCAATGTAATTTGTATTTTTGTATTTATAGACGCGAGTTTAATTATATGAATAATGAAACCAATACTTTAACACATGAAATTATATTTGTTAACAACGCTTGTAAAACGACTCTCTTTATTTAAATATGATTTTTTAAAAAATCAGCTACAGTTATATTGGTGGAATGAACAAGTCGATAGACTTTAACTTGTTTTCAATGTTTAAAATATTTTGCGCAAAACTTCGCAACTCAATTGTTTTCATGAGAGCGCAAGTTTATCTTTATTTGGAAAAAGGTATTGCCAATTAAATTAATTTTAAAAGAATATTTGTAACATTAAAATTTGTGTTTTAAGTATGCTTTTAGAAACGAACAGACTTTTACATCTTGTAAGTTAATATACTATAAAGTATATAATTATTATTAGTAATAAAAATTTCAAATTTTAGAAATTGTATCAATATATGATGCAGTAGAATAGGTCCACAGGATGTTTGGAATCTGATATCCACACTCTGAAAACAATTTTAATAATGGGAACCCGTCTATACAAAAACAAACATGCTTGTCGATTCTCTAAATAAGTGTAAAAAATTTAACTTCTGGTTAATAAATCTATGTTGCCCCATAAAGCGTGTTTCCTACGTCGTAAATTATACTTATATAAAACATTTATAAAGAAAAATTAGAATTTATAGTTACATTTCGTTTACAAAGTAGAATATCCGAGAACACTCATATGTTATTGTGGAAAGAAATGATTTTCAAAATATTCATATCTTAGCCTATTTTTACATTCAGGATAAATGGTTGTTGCAGCAATAATAAATAATAACTTCACTGAAGGAATTTGCCGAAGCTGTTCGGTTTAATCTGACGCGTATATTAGCAGGTTTATCTGGACTAAACACGTGAAATTAACCAAAAAATAAGTTAAGTTACCATTATTTCAATCCAAATTACGAATTACCTTCAGGCAGATTTTTTTTTTTTTTTTGTAAATGCTGAAATAGAAAATCATTAAACTTTTAAATTAAAATTACTTGACATGACAATATACTTTTGCTGTAGCAAAGGACATAGTTGAAACATTTTTATGCGCAAACTTGAGTATCGCCAAGAATTGGTACAAAGAAAAGCAATGTGTCTGAGTGGTTACAGCACCACCAAATGAATGGAATCGCCAGACTTATAATTTTATATATTCTTTTAGAGGCTGTTTACGGTGTGAACTGAGCGCTTTTCAAATCCCTACTTAAGGTCTACTTGTATGGACATTGGATAATCTTCCATTATATGTATAATTAACATTGTCATGGACCTCGCCAATTTATGCATGCGTTCGTCAATTGAAAAAGTGAAATTATTAGAAAAGTAGACATGTTACAAAATTGGTAAATTTACACTCAATTAATTAAAGTAAACATTACGTAAAATAAATAGTTTCATGTTCACAAAATTTTACGTTACACTGTTAACACGACGTTAAAGAATGGAACTACATTCTCTCCGCCGTTACCAAAATAACAGGCTGCATTACACTCAGGGTGCCTATTTAAATATATGCAGGTAGGGGCAGTGACATTTTTCAACGGTTGGCTACAAAAATTGCTCAATTACCCGTGAACAACCTATAAACTGTTTTCCGCCATTAAGAGTGGCTAAAGTTTCATGCTGAAACCTGAAAAACGGCAGTTGATTGGATTGCAAAGGGCTTATCAGGTGACGGCTTATAAACTAACTTACGACCTAACTTGAACTAACGCCCATGCCTTAACTAGGACTCGAACCCAGAACCTTCAGCACCCCAGACCAGCGGTAGGTCGACAACGACAATTGATAAATTATGGATATTTGCAGAGATTTGTAGGGGTAGGTTCACCAGTCTCTGTTAAATCAGAGATTTGGTAGAGACTTAAAAATGTAGATTCTAAAATAGTTAAATATCAAATTCACTGGCCCCCAGTCGAACTACCGCCTTCCTGCACTCATAACATTAGAGTGAAGGACAACTTAGAAATTTCCAGGCCCACATAAGTAGTAAAAATCCCATACAATTTTAATCCTTTCAATTTTCCTGTAGAAATTGGTAAGTAAGTTAAAGTTAATTCAACAATATATTAAATTATAATTACAATTATAATATAGTAGATAGGTTACAGAATTATTAAATGTTAAATTATATACTTCCTTCTAAATTAAAATCTCCTCCGCTTAAAAATTATTTTAATTAATATATTGCATTTCATATAACATGGTTCAAGACTTATAATTGGAACCAATGTGGGGGAGGGAAGGATTAGAAAGTTGCCCAAAGATCCTCCTTTCGGCTACTACCTGATAAAGGAATTGAGTAATGTTATATAAGAAGTGTATTTATTTTATTTTGTTTTAAATATGTATATAATAGAGATCAGTTATGGCCAACAGCCGGGTACTGATAAAATGTAATTCTGTTCTGTTCTGTCCTTTGGACTAGTGGGTATGAAGATCAGTTACCCAGTCTGCATCCCGGCCTCACTCCAGGGAAACTACGGACGAAGTCCTGGCAGCGCAGCTTGAAGAGGCTGTAGAAGTAGTCATCATCGGGGATTATGATCTCCATGCAGTAAGGGTTCTTGAGATGAGGGGGCCTGTTGCAGCATTCCTCTGGCTCGTTGCGGTTCAGCGGATCTGCACGTACACACAGAGAAATTGCCATCACCACACATGTACTTCACACGTGATACGTTCGCATTCCCAATAGTGACCAACACTACTGTCACTCAGTTAAGAAATCAGCCTGTGTTTGGAGGAGGGTCATTTGACAGCAACCAAATCGGTTGTCTCCGAGAAATTACTTTGCTTAATTCACCTTTTACTGGGAATCACACATACACGCCTTCACACAAACGTTTAATAAAACTGTCACAATGGTACTCACGCGTAAACTCCTCAACATATTAACATCATAAACCAGTCATCTAGGTCTTTAAATGCGAAGAATTGTTTTGCGGAAATTCAGGATGAATTCACTTTCAAAATGGATAGCACAAAGAATCATATTAATATTTTCTAACATGCAACGTATCTGTAGTATATTTAGGCCGTGGTGACTCAGCGGCTAGAGCGCTCGCCTTCCACCAATGCGAACCAGGCTCGATTCCCGGCGGGGTCGTTTATGGAATTTCACATGTGGGAATCGTGCCGGCACGATGCGGCTGGTCGGCGGGTTTTCTCGTGAATCCCTTGTTTCATCCACACTTACATTCCGAACCTGCTCCATACTCTTCTCGTTTTATTCTCATCGGGCAATATTTATGAGTATGTATGGTGTTTTGTAAAGAGGCAGAAATGATAAATTGTGTGTGATGAAATGCAAAAAAATTAAACCGATAGAAATGCATTCTTGGATATAAACGCAACGTAGATGAAACATAGTAGTCCCACATAGCCAGACGCCCTCCGGGAAAAGCCTTCTACATTATTCCTCTTGTACTTTTTTTTTTGCTATTCTCTACTTTATAATGTTGTGTAACTAACCAGAGATATTTTTAGCCGCTTTCACCAAAACTTCAACCCCAACACGATATGGGGCGCGGACCGGCGCATGTTTTTGTGGACACCGAGCTCCCGCCACGGAGATCCGGTTTCATTAACGTTACACCAAAGTTCCGATTTCTGAGTGGGAAACACGGTGCATGTTGCCGATAGCTGATTGATATCCTCGCGACTCCGCGTGTTCCCTAATCAATTGATGGGTCTCACATTACTGCTCAAGGAAGAAGGGAAGCTAAGGGTTCAAAAAAATGGAAGTACCTTCAGTCTTATTGTTTAATAACGTTAAAGAAGTTCTTTTGTTTAGTTTTGTATACTGACGCCTGCTGTCTACACAGCTGAATAAATACAGCACACTGAACTACTTCTATAAATTCAGTCTCGAACCACTCAAAAAGCATAATTTATAGTAGCAGAGGAAAATTACAGCAATACTAACAATAATATAGCAATAGTATATCGGAAATACTCACCATGTTGGGCGTTATTGTTTATTTGTGAGTTTCTCGCCTTAGTCCTGTTCCCTACAGCATTGTGTTCCACAGATGCTTCAAATTCACCCCACTTCATCCCTAAAGGCGCTGGACATCTCGGTGGCGCACGATGTCCCGACAAATGATATCAACAACAGAATTTTAACTACATTAAACATTTTGACGGGGGTAGATTATTTGGTAAGGGATTTTAATTCTGGTGTCTACTATGTATGGCCTACAGCCGTAGTTGATATAGTCTATAATTTTCGATTTTAAATTTTACTACTTTCTGCAAAAAAATTAAGGATGTAAACTACAAAATCAGAAATTATTTCAAAATAATTGAATCAAAATTAAAATATTGGAATTATCAACAACCCTGCGATATTTGCATTTATATATGACGAAGGAAATTAAAATATAATTCTAACCTAAGCTTTACAGTTATTAATTTTTATTCCAAAGCTATACATTGTTTCAACTACAAATGTATGTGACGGGTTTGTTAATTCTAATATGTGGTAAACTAAACATATCCTATCGAAATATAGTAAGTAGTTCTAATTAAGTTCTGTTTTATGTTTCGGATATTCCCGCACAGAAGAAGGGGCTTCCATGGACCAAATGGAATTTCTCTAAAATGTTTTGCTAGAATTTACTCATTTAAATTTACAAAAAAAATCAGTTCATAACAGTACTTTCAATCAATATTAGAAAGCACATTGGAAACCACGCTTCCAAAGAGAACTTTAAAATAATAATAACTCGGGTTCTATGTAATTATAAATTAGATATAAAGTTTACAAATATTATTACTATAGGATTTTCTGCATACTCATTTCAGACACAAATTATATGTTCATGTCTGTACCACATACAAAATTTACGTTGTTTTACATATTTAATCAACATATTTTATGTTAATTTTTGTCATTTATCACGCTACAATTTTTTTTTCTCACTATGCAAAAACTGTTTCATACGCGTGTAACATATGTTATTTCCATATAATTTTAATTCGTATTTATTTTCATATTTTCTTATTTTTGTTTTCATCATGCTAGCATATTTTTACCTTAGATTGTATTGTGGCAACTTTATTATGTTTAAGGATAGGATCTTAGATAGTTTTAATTTTTGTGTTTATTTCGTATTAATAATTTTATTTAATTTTTATGGTCTCATATTTGTAAAGGTTCATTTTTATTTGAATTTATTGTGTATGTTTTGATACCTGGTATCCTATGCCTTGTAGCAGTAAGGACGTCGAAAGTGGTATGTAAGGGAGTCTAGAGAGTTTCTAGCCTCCCATTGGCCCACAGATTCGAATTCTGACTTCCTATTTGCTGGAACATTGGGTCCCATTTAAGCTGGCTCCAGCCAAGAGAGCTTAGCTCTCTCTCTCTCTCTCTCTCTCTCTCTCTCTCTCTCTCTCTCTCTCTCTCTCTCTCTCTCTCTCTCTCTCTTATCAAGAATCGTGCAGCACAGACGTTAGTGATAGGACTCTCGCCTGTATGTGGATGCAGACAAGAATTTTAATTAGTTTGCTAAGGTTTTTTGACTTTTCCATAGATTTTTTAATGATTTTAATGTTTCCAGCCTTACAGAATGCCAATTGACCCCTTTTGCTAGTATTAAAGAGTTAGGAGGTAGACGCCAGGCCTCGAACATGTACTAGCCGTTTCTTCACGTTGACGAGACACCCTACTTATATTCTACTGTTTGCGAGGCCTTTCGGCTATTTTTTGTTTGCACCTATAAAGTGAATCTACGTCTACGAAAGCAGCGAGAGCTGCGCGTTTACTGCAAACAGATAATCCCGCCAAAGTGTAGTACCAAGGTGCCATATACAGCGTCAGCCATAAATGTTCTAGAAGCTTTTCCCCTATCGGCGACGCCATATTGTTTTACGAGAACTTACATCCCAGCTTTAAGACTTTGCCTGTGGAAACCTGAAAAGAGTTTCACTCACCCTGAGCTAGGAACACTTTTGTTTTTTTTTTTAAGAACCTGATTTTTAATATTTACTGGAGATTAATATTAATTTTAACGAGGGATTTTAGTGTTTGAACTTACGTTAGTGCAGCTACGTATCTCAGAGATTTTGCTATGCTATATAATACATTCACATATCTATGGAGTGTTATGTGTCTGCAATAATTTTTACAAATTGCCACTAGGGTGTTTCACAGCAGACACTCCAGAAGTAATAATGAAGTAAATAAGGATTAAAAGAATTTTGCAATAAATACTGGACGTGGCATGGTGGTCGCCTACACATAATTTCAGTTTGCTTATTAATTACCTACCAGTTGTGAATAAATACAGGCTAAGTGTTCTTGAGTTATCAATGTAAACAAATAGTGCACGCTGCAGTTGCCCAGCTCTACGAGTGGTGTTCGAATGGTAAGAGGTTTCGTCTGCCTGCCAAGATTAGGACCGAGCAGAAAAGTACTCTGAGCTTGTAAATTCACACTTTGCTACATTCGAAATTAAAACTGAATATTTTACTGTGTCGCTACCCGTTATTTCCTACCTGAGTACACACAATAGTATAGATTTGGCTAGCACCATGCGGTGGCTTGCTCATGTTAGTATACGTCAGTGTAGTACACACAGCACGTAATAAATAACTCTGCAAGAATATACACATATCCTGTACTTGTACACACATCGTACTCCATGCATTAAAAATATAAACTACACATTTTTGACGCACGTACGTGTGACAAATGGGCCTACAGCTAATACTGTTCCAGCATTCCTTAACGTGAATTTCCACACACGGCTGTTACATGTGTTACATAAATTCTCTACATATATTATACATAAAATCTTGTTATATAACTACATAACTTCAATGAAAGTGCATAAAAGCCAATATTGGGAAAATCTGAAAAATCAGTGCTAATATTAATTTATAAATAAAACCATTGTAATTTATATAGTTTCTCTACTTAACGAAAAAAAAAAATTGAACATGTGTTTATGAAGCATTCAGAATAGAAATGGCATACATTTTAATCAAAAACGTATCTTCATCTATATATTTTTAAACATTAAATACTGCAAACACGAGTTACTTCGCACCTGCTGAGATAGCTTTGCGCTACTCGAATCGTTAGTTTTGGTGCAACATGGTGAAGGGAGAGCAAACATTACCTGTGTAGATTATATTTTAAAATTATATTGTTTAGTAAGTCTAGTAGTTATAGGAATAATAGTGTTTAATGAGTTGTGCATGTGTACAGACGAGTGCAGTCGTATAAGTCGCCCAAATCTTTTACTGTCTTGTCCAGTACGTGTTTGACGTCCTCAGCGCCTGAGACTTTATGCAATCCCCGTCGCAGTGCTGCACTGCGGAGAGGTATTCTCACCTAGGGGTGTGGCGGTGAGAGTGTAGTCGTGGTCCATGAACTGCCCCCATGCGACGACCATGACAGTGCCAGCGTGGTCGTGATAGCCCTCGTCGGGATGCATGGTGCGTGACACGACCCTCGGGAGGGGCAGGTCGTTGCCGGAGGAGCCGATGCGAGGCCAGTTCATGCCGTCAGCGAACAGCGGTCCGATCAACCTGCCAGCAACACAAAAAACCTGCATTGGCAAGGCGCCGCGGTGACATACTTCTCACACTACCCACCTCATAACTTGGTGGGGTCTCTCCCGGATTTTCGGATGCGGGAATCGTGCCGGACGATGCCGCTGGTTGGTGGGTTTTCTCGGGGATCTCCCGTTTTTTCCCGCCTTTGCATCCCAGTGATGCCCCATACTCTTCTCACTTCACCCTCATCGGCTTTGAAGACCTCGATGTTCAGAGCCGTCCAAATCTCTCTACTCCAGTGCATTGGCATCTACGCATTGAAAACACTACAACTCACTTTCCACAAACAACATTACAATCTCAGCTCTTTCAGCCATGTATAACAAGAAATAACCAATATAGCTATAGTTTTTTCACGATTTACTCAGCACTATACTAATACCTGCTTAAGATTCACCTGAATGCACATTTATATTCTTCCGCTGCATGTAAATTTAACATTGCCCGAGGTTTGATCACTTTATTCAGTCATTGATCAAGTAAAACTGAAATCATTAGAGAAGTAATTATTTTATGAGTTTTCCTAATCCTTACATCCTTAATAAACAAGAAGCAAAAAATATATTTCCGTATTCACAATTATTTACTTAACACTTCTAATTCAACGTTCAGATATATTGCTACACATATGTAGATAACGTAAACATCAAATCAGGTAATATTTTATATCCCCAAAAGTTTAGTTCAAAAGAGTTTAATTCTAATCGAACAAACAATAAGACAATTAATATTTGTTTAATGATCAAGGGGATCTACGATTACCTTAAAACTTAGCCAGTATTCTTCCTCTCTGATGTCCTCAAAAAGGAACCCTCACAATTTATATGTGAAGCGTAAACTAGAGTATGTTGGGGCTTCCAACTTCTTCACCCACTCTCTATAGGATATGCCAAATAACTTGAGTGCTACCCGTGGACATAAATTAAACTGAACATATGTATCAAGTTAACACTCCCTCGAAAATGTTTGCTGGATATTTGCGTAATGTATAAATTCATACAAGTAAAATCATTAGTGCTAGTTACGACCTAAAAATAATTGTCTTAAAATGTGCCAGGCTTCTATTGCGCATATTTGCTGCCCACAGAGTTTTCCCCATTAATTATAAACAACCTACATTTTAAAAAATTACTAAACTAAAATGTAATGCTTGAAAGTATTAATTTCTATCACTTCTCTGGAGATCCTGATCAAGGCGTAATCTCATGGACGAGAAATAAATATTCTTAATAAAGAATTTTAACATAAATTTTCCTTTAATGAGGGATGGTAAAATAGATAACTTAGTTGCTGTTAGTGTGGTTGGATAATATCGAAAGTGTGATTACGTATGTATTACTTAACCGAATATGTGAATGCTAAAAAAAATTTCTTCATCAATATGTAAAGGATTTCTACAATATGGCTGATAATTATTTTACAACAATAATGTACAGTAAATAAACACTCTGTAACTACAATAAAGGATTTGGTGAATAAATGCTCATCTTCATGGAACGTAAAATATAAGAGGGTATGATTAAAAAAGTAAATTCATAATGACAAACGGCTATAATATTCCTATCGTGTTAAACTTGTATTTAAAACATACTTGCAGAGAAACTTAAAGACGAGTTATTCTTAGAAGATATATTATTTTTATCAAGCCCTAAGAACCTGAAAAATGTTTCAGTTTACTGAAATAATTATACTTTTTATCCGGGCTGGTATAAAAATACTGTCTACCATAATGGTATTTGATTTTCCTCTCATATTTTATGACATAATGAGAACACTAATAAGTTATAACACATGCAATTCATAGAGTTGTGAACGAAAGGAGAGTAATGAATTCAGAATCAGGGAAATGCCGAGTAATTTGTGTTGTGCAGTATTTTAGCATTCCTTCAATGCCTCAAAAATTGTTGGTAGTTTTGTTCAATGTTATTTTATATCATAATACATTAATCAAATTGGTGAATGAAAACCACATCGTTTTGAGTTGACGTTTTTTATGTACTGTCGTTAGATAATGGCACTGAAATTATAGTGTCACATTTTCTACAGTGAATTCAAGAGACCGATTTTTGAAGTGAATATGTATTTAAGTTTACAACCCTAGTGGGAGGCAATCCAGAAAATCCGATGATAACAAAATCGGGGGAAACCGTTTGGCAATGCATCTCCGAGTATATAGTTACATTCAACATTCAATTACACCACTCGATTACCAAAGGTTCAAAGAATATATTACGTTGAGTGAGGACTGTGAAGCATCTCGAGGGTTTGGGGGGGAGGGGACTTTTTGTTCGTTTCGCCGCGTCTCATAATTTCCGGGCAGTATAACTTTTGTCTTAGAGAAGCCACGACGCTCGTTTGAGTTTCAATCGACAGCTCTCATCAAGGTCAATCGATTGCGCGTATAAAATATTTGTGTGGCGTGGAAAGAGCGGTTGAAAATAGTATCTCAAAATAAATCCAGTGATACCCATAAAACCCCATATGATCGAGTAAAGCGGTGTCGGCAACGCAAAATAAATTTCAAGGCGTCCGAGCGCGTCAACGTAGACGTATTCACGTAAAACAAACGGCCGTGTCCCCAACACAGCCAAGGCCAATTTTTCGCTATCATAATAATTTTATAACTCGATTTTGCTTAACCAAGTCCCGTAATTTTTAGGATGAAACAATACGTTAGTATAACTAACATACACGACCTCATGAAGTGCAGGCAAGTGCTTACATCAAGAGGAACGTGCCCATGTCACGTTATTGGTAAATAAGTAGCGAGAATAAAATATTCCACAAACTCCGCGAAATAAATTTTTACCTATTTTTTTCAGTAAAACATTTATTTTCCCTGCTTGTTTGCTTTTTACGTAAATACTTGCTTGCTGGTTTCTTATTTTATTCAATTTCCACCTGATATTCAAATGAACACTTTTATTAATATAACGACTGCTATCGTTGAATCCATCAGAGTAAAACGTGCGTTTAAAAATATTTAAATATAAAGTAACTAAGCCAAATTTAATTCTACATTAAATTACACTGAGACCAAGATTATATGGATGTTAAAACATTAGAACAATTCCTCCCTATCTGCTGTCAAATGTAATCGAGAAATGTTTGCAATTTTATACGTTAAAACATATATGTATACATATATATACACACATACGTACATACAGTTACAGGCATGAAGTCATTCTTAAAAATAAACTCATCGAAATATGTGATATAACCCAGCTGTTATTTTTTCCTCGGCAGTTGTATGTTTAGGGACATTTCTTCCTTTAATACTTAGATATCTTCAACAAATTTAATAAATCTTCGAGGTTCCTCTGAACTACATTCAATTCTATAGAGAACCTACATGTGTCATAAATTTTCACCTGTTCTCTAGAATGCAAGTTCACCATAAACTTGCATGAAATATTCTTTGTTAAACCTTACGCGACATAATTTTCTAGGGCATGCACAGTTGTGAACTTGCTTAAGCAATGAAGGTGTTAGATTAAAATCACTGGAATCAAAATATGAGATGTCAACAACAAGCTAAAAACCATAGAAAAAATGTTGCCAATTTTATGAAATATATTACTAAAACCCCAGTCACGATCACGGATTAAAAAAAGACCCTCTAAAACGAAAACCAAAGATAAAGCCAGATATTCGGCAGTTTCAATTAGATGGATGACGTTATTGCCTGTCAATAAGTGATTTCATGAAAAAGGCTACACAATCATATAATTTATAGCTTTGATTCACGAAGACAGAAAATAATAATCACGCCTTCGTGTTTGCAGAATGTATTGTTTTGTAGGTTACCATTCTACTCTCTCCGAACTTTTAAAATAATGCAACATTTATCATTGTAATAACTTTGCATCAGGAGCGCCTCAATGATGTTCGGCTTCATCTGAGTGGGCAAGACGAGTATAATCTCTATCCTCCAGGGGTCAAAAATATGTAGGTGGGGCTTGACATCTCGTTAATAGCGAGGTTTTAGAGGCGAAGCAAATTGTTCATAGAAGAAGAAAAAGGAAAGGATTTGGTAGGCAGGTAGTTAGGCTTGACGTCTCGTCGACAGGAAGAGAGGCGGAACAAATTGCTCACAGAAGCAGAAACAGAATGGGACTCTGCAGTTAGGTAGCATGGTTTGATATCTCATCGACAGGAAGGTAATTAGAGGCGGAACAAATTGCTCACAGAAATAGGAAAAGAATGCCACTCGGCAGGTAGGTAGCATGGTTTGATATCTCGTCGACAGCGAGGTAATTAGAGGCGAAGAAAATTGTTCAAAAAACGAGAGTAGAGAAAGAATCAACTGTTACTTGTAGTAAGGAACCATCGCGGCATTCAACTGGAGTAATTGCAGGAAACCTAAGAATGGGAGTGAGAAACATATCCTCCCATATGCGACAGCGATCTCACCTGGTGAAAGGTGTGTTCTTGGCGCCCCAGGTAGGGTGTTGGAGGTTGGTGCAGAGGCCATCGTAGCGGCGGTACTTGCCGGGTCGGCACTCCACGTTGGCAAGGAAGGGCGGGCACACCTCCCTGATCAGCGTCTTGGACGTGTCGATCAGCGGCAGTCCCTTCTCGATATCCTCGTAGCTTAGGCCGTAGCTGCACAATCACACCAGTAAGTTTACTCCATGGTACATTGGAAAGTGGTCGAATAGGGTGGTTCTAGTTACCTCAATGTGACTTTCACATACCATAATAATAACATATGTAAGTGTTGCCATCTTCAGCATAGGACAATGTTAAATAAACGAAGAAATACAGTGTTTAAACATAATGTAAAATGTTAAAAAATTATTTGGTTTCTATTTACTCAGATTTTTTCCCTTGAAAGTTATGCTTTTATTTAAAATATGTAGTGTCACATATTAGTAGCGAGGTTTCATTGAATCAATTGCTTTTTTTAAACACATTCAATGTATGTTATACCTACATTGTGACAGCTACTCCAAGCTGAGGTAGTTCACTTTTTTTTAATAATGTTAAGGGTTTTGAGATTTTAATAGTTTTACAGAAGGATATTGAAATGTTTGTTGGGATCTCTTTTATTCGGGAGAAATAAAGGAAAATAATAATCTATAACTTTTAATGTGCTTGTGTCTTTAAAAAAAAAACAATGGAAATTCAAGTCAGATGTTTCCCAGTTGGTGGTATAAAAAGAAAACAGATTTTGGGTGAAGACAGCATTAACGTAAAACAGTCTTGAACATCTACTATCTTCATAGATGCTGAAATAACACACACGCTTCACACAGTGCCATATGACATCAGAGGATACGGCACTCAATTGAACCGTATTTCCTCTCCGAGGTAAAGATAGTCAGCCTGATTAATGAATGAAACAAATAAAGTTGCAACTGCGGTTGATTGAAGCCGCAGAAAGGGAGGAAAAGCCCCGAGAAAAATTGGTTGAAAATAAAACATTATTGTGAAACATAAACTTGAATTGAGAGTTCCTTAAATGCGGATTAAGTTAACTCATGCAAACTCCTAACAAATATGTTTTACGTGACTCATAAATTACTGGGAAATTTTATACGACGCTTTGCTGGTTGAATGGAACACTAAATCAAATCACTTCAACCAGAGGGAAAATCCCAAGTTTGGAGAGTTTTATATAGCGAATCAGTTGCTGTATTGAGTTAAAAGGGTTCATAGAAATATACTTTATTATAATTCGTGGAATAGACATAGTTGGAATGCAGATGTTTGGACTCAAAAGATATGTGTTTCGTAGCATTTCGGTTACCAACTGAGCTTGATTAGCGTCATGATATTTTTGCTATCAGATAACTTACGACAGAGCTTAATGAGACGGCGCATTATAAATAATGACGTAATGAATATAATACTACTAGCTTTTACCCGCGGCTTCGCGCGCGTGTTTATAGAGATAAATAATGAAGTTTCGTGACACTAAGCCGCTATTGGGTTCTCTACCCACTGAGCTTCTGCAGCCCCAATATTGAGTTCTCTAGCCTCTGACCAGCTGCGGCCCCCACTATAGGGTTCTCTAGCCACTGAGATACTGCGGCCCCACTATTGGGTTCTCTAGCCACTTAGCTTATGTGGCACCCTTACTGGGTTCTCTAGCCACTGAGCTTCTGCGGCCACCTTAATCCATTACCTATTTTCAATAAGAATTTTCCTGACGGAATGAGATATTTTCCTGGAATAAAAAGTAGCCTATGTCACTTTCCGACCCTTCAACTATGTCTGTGCAAAAAATCACGTCGATCCGTTTTTCCGTTCTGACGTGAAAGGAGGACAAACACACTTTCGCATTTATGTAGTAGTAAGGATTACCAACGAACAGAGTACAGCGTGGAGTGAAATATGGAACTGCATGAAATATATTGTATTAACAGGTCACCGGTGGCCATAAATACTAATCTAGTGAAGTGGCTAGAGCCGCGATGGCTTCCTAACTACTCTCGACGGGAAACAGGATTCGAAACTATCGCATTACATTTTATAGCTTCTATTGTTTTTAATATATCGTCGCGCAAATGTGTCACGTAATAATATTGAAATCTCACAACACTCGCCTGCAGTTTTGGCGACGTATCAATGGGCGAAAGGACGTAATGTTCATTGTTTATGAGCGTTTCAGTTATTGAGAACATTTCAAATTAAAATTTTATATCCCGATTCTGTTACACACGAAAGAACTTTTCAATGCGGAGATTTCGTAATACGTATATAAAATACGAAATAGCGGAGTTTACCTAGCACAAGTTTTCAATTGTTATTTTTCTAGTATTATCTTTAGAATCACTTGAATTTATGTCGCTACCGTTACAATCTAAGGAAAGCCCTTACGATCTTAATTTTGTCACAAATACCATTGCAACAGTTTACGTTTTTGTTGGAATTAGCCATTTTTAAGTTTAAACTCACAAGTTTGAAAACTCACCGGTCATGAAATCCTTAATTAAACTGCACGAACTATTAAAAAAATCAGGCGTGAAAATTTCTTGGAGAAATTTATTAGCATGTTACATTTTTTTGCTGACGCCAGTGTTTCGTTAAAATGAGAACAATCCATAACACAATCAACATAAGTATTTTCCGTAACAACTTATATTCTTTGTTTTAATTGTCTTTATTTTAATGCGACACATAAATAATCAGCATAATAAGCTAAAATATTTGCTATCTTTATCAATAGCATTGTTTCATATTTAATGGCAACACATTTGAGATTATTAATGCATACAGTAATGGTGACAAGTTATTTCTTTCGTTTGCTTTCATCGCAACAGTTAACACTTAGGAACGTAATGCACACATTAGTGCTTTGCCTTGATAATTAGTAATGTCTCTGATTAGATCTACGCAGAGTCGGCGTTTTCCATTCAGCGATGGCGTGCAGGGTAATTTTTAAGAAAATTCGTTGTTTTCAGCCGAGGAAAAGGGGAAATGGAAATTTTTGTGTGAGCAGTTTCGTATTTGCGGCGGATAACCATTTCCTTGACGATATTCATTACTAAACAAGCGTTTCCATCCCCATTTCGTTAGTTTGACAGCTTTTTTTTTTTTTTTTTTTTTTTTGTGAAACTGATTTTCTATCAGCCCTGACATTTGCTGTCAATGTTGGTGTGGGACAGGAGTACAATCTGAGTAATGTACGAGAATACTGCCGTAGATAATTGGGCCCCTTTACGCGTGCTGCCAAAAAAAAAAGAGCAGAGTTCATGATGATTAAAACGAATTCGTAAACTGTGAAGTTTAGAATAAATTACATCAGCAATAAAACATTTCGCATATTAAAAATACAAGGCAAGTACGTTTTTCATTATTATTATTGTCCCGTAAAATTTTCCGATGCACATATTAAGAGTCGCATATCATACATGCCCCGACTACTTCAAAGTCTACAAGCCAGGGCGGTGTTTCGCGAAGAGATGTGACGAAGCGTTGAATACGTGATCTGCTGTCTTTACTCCCGAACGTCTGAACTTCAAACACAAGAAATGTCTTCAGGATGAAGTGTTATTTAAGTCGGTGGACAGCTTGGGGCATAAACTGCTTTACAGCATGTTTCGCGTACAGGTATTCTGACGGAACTACATATCACACTTCTCCGCCAATTCGTTAAACAGGAAGAGAAGCCAGACCCTAGGCGAGGATGAAATGGTAATTTCAATACTTCACGCTTGCGGCAATTTTACTCTGGAAAACTGCAACATCGTTACATACGACTTTTCCAATTTGCTGTATTTTAAAACATACTAACTGACACTATAAAAACTACCATATAGGCCATTCACGGTAGAATGAGCACTTTTGAAAGCCCTGCTAAAGTTCTACTTATATTCATGTTGTGTAATCATCCGCTTTATGTAAAATTAGCATTGTCATGGGCCTCATTGCTTTATTCATGCTCGGCCAAGTGATACTGAAATTACTATAAAAGTAATTATTTTACAAATCTGTTCATTTTTACACTCCGGTGTATTGAAAAAAAAAAAACAGAAAACGAAAGAAATAATTTAGATGGTCACAAATGGTTACCTAACACTTTTTATTCGACGTTAAGATATGGAGTTACTTTCCCTCCGTATCTACCACTTTTCTAGGCGCATGTCACTCAGTGTGCCCGTTAAAATATTGTGCTGGTAGGAGCAATGACTTTTTGCTGAGGTTGATTTCAAAAGTGTTCACTTATTTTGAATGTACTAGGAACCTGAGCTTAACTTTAATGAAAACTCTCCATATACAATGACAGGGTGGCCGCTTAAAGTCCCTTTCTGACACTCAACATTATGTGAACACTGCACGTCAGCTAGAGCTTTGGCTTAGGAGCGATGAGGCACTAGGCGTGCGTGTTAGTGTCGCCCGTATCGCTCCCTCGCTTCTTGACCTTGGACGGAAAGCTTCATAGTCCCATTAATGCCTTTTTTCACGATAATGTCTTATTTCATGATCCGAAAGAGATTAATATGATGACCACATAAATGTAAAAATATGTAGTCAAATGTTCATAGTTATCAAATTATAGTACCGAAAAGTAGAAAATTTTGGAATAGGTGAGCCTAAATTTCTATGTTCCTAATTAATTTTGCTAAAAAAAATCATTTTATGTGAACAACACAACATGTTTATCAGGTAACAAGGATATTAAAACAGCAGGTAGGGTCTACTATGGCACTAGTATCCTGTATCTCTTTCAATATAGATATTGGTGATTTTGGGAACACATTTTTATTTCGTCCAAGAGTAACTGACAAATAATTAATATTATTACATTATTTACCTCCCCCAATAAAATATTTCGTTGTGTAACCAAAACACAAAGGATAAATTTTTTTTTTTAGATAAATTATATTATTCGTTAATTATATTATTTTATTTATATTTAATATGAATAAACACAAAGATAATAGGTGTGTTGGTATTGCCTAGGAAGGAATAGTTCATATGCAAAGTTATTACACAGAGTGCGCGCGAATGCGGCGCGTTGTCCCATTGGTGTAATGTTAGATATGGATTAGTTAAGCTTTGTTTGCATGAGGCGGAGGGATATCCTAAAGGTAGAACATTAACGCTGCTTTAGAAAAGCAGTATGTAACCACGAATGTAGGTTGTTATACACGAGGCTTGCTGAGTCCCGAGGACGAACTCTCTGGCCAGTGATATCAGCTCGAGAGTTCCTGTCACAACTTCCTGTTCGTGCCGGCCAAGTAACGAGCTATTGACTGAGTCAGTCGGACCCTGGAGCGGTAATAACTTTCGTCTCAGAGGACGAAGGGTTTCAGCAGGGATCCGGTTCAACTGCGGCTCCTGAAACAAACAGCTCGACTCCACACATGCCGATAAGGCTTCTCGCTTCATCAGTCCGGTGCGTTGGAGCACGATTCCGACCCTTCCAGGCCAGCTTCAAACTATCATTTCACGTGCTGCGAAAAAGAAAAAGTTTATTCGAGCTGCATCGAGGGAAATTTGCTTGTTGGGACCAAATTTCTCAACCCGTAACACATTATGAGAGAGATTTAGGCGGCGCTTAACCACGAGGTCTTGAGAGCCGATGAGGATGAAATGAGGTGAGAATGGAGCTGAGCCGGAATGGGGAGATCCCTGAGGAAAAAAAACCCCGCCGACCAGTGGCTTCGCTCGGCACAATTCCCACTTGCGAAAATCCGGGAGTGACTCGGCCAAGGATTGGTGGGTGGGGAGCAGTCTAGCCGCTCAGCCACCGCGACCCCCCGTTAATACAGCGACAGCTATCAGGTTCGTTGTAGGTGCCACTTAAATATTATTGTCGTTGATAGTAACTGCAAAATATATGTTTGTTGTGGTTTTGTCATTGATTTTATCATCAACTATGAATATATTTCCTACTGAATTCCTTCTGAATAACAGACCGTTTTACTTCAGCACAACAACTTCAGCAATATTTGAATTGTTCGTACAACAAGCAGTGCTGTCATTAACTAACAGAACATTCTGTTTCTGATACACTGAAATCCGTTTATAGAATTGTTCTGTTGTCATATCTCCTATGTTTCTTTTTTTAGTGCGTACTTCAGCCAACTCAGCACTTGTTCTGTTACTTTAGCGCTTACAGACTTTGTGCTCGGTTATTGCAATAGCAACATCAGTAGTACAGTCTACACGAACAAGGTATATACTAGGAAGATCTCTGGCAACTGACCTTCGCAGAGTACAGTCACAGCCAAAATTAAACTTCCTGTTCGTTCTGTGCGTAATCGAGTGTTCTGGTTCTGAACGGGTTAAAATACTCGCGCACTCACGCGAATATAACACTTCAGACTCGTACTTGTAAGACAGGCGTGGTTCGCTGCCGAGATCCCATTTATGGTCTAAGATCTCCGGTTCAGAGAGTCGTATTACGACGTTCATGAACTCGGCATTTTTACTGCTGCGATTTAATAAATGAGGGAGGTGAATAAATCCTTTTTTCAACTGCTGGAACTCTGAAGAACTTCTTTTCGCTCCCACTTACAAATGTGGCTTAGTCTAGGCTAGGAATGTTTTAAGCTAGACGTAGTTTTATTAAACCAGATATTCATAGACATTCTCGGACACGGCGGTTCAGCAAACATGTTCGTCTTTAAAGTCAACACTTGTCATTACTCCCTTTCCAAGTCTGCTCGTCTGAGTCATTTTCCACTTTTCAACGTACAAGGATTTCAAGATGAACTTGTAACAATTCACGCGGGAATACTACAGCACTAGTAAAATTACTAATATAAAATGCCTACTGTATAGTGTGTGTACCCACTGCACTGTTCAGCCAGGATTCTCTGATAAAAGATGCGAGTCCATGCGGCATGAAGAGTATAAACCTGCTGAAAGTAAATTTGAAAACCTGAAAACATGTAAACTAAAGAAAATAAACCATTCACTGCATATTGCGCAACAAGTAGTCTAGGTCTACTTCTTGCGAAGCTCTATATGAAAATAATACTATTTTGCTGAATGGTGATCTATGTGGTGATCAAAGACGCGTCTTAGAATTTGTTATTACTCATAAGAAATAATAATTTTCCAAACTTTGTATTACATTAATTTTATTATGGTTAAATATCAAAACATTCCCAGAAACAAGGTTATATCAAACTCGTGTAAACAAATATTAGAATTTGTAAGAGAAATTTCTGACTAATGTATTAGAAATGAAAAAAAGTCAGTGAACAACAGAGTATCCATGAACATTTTGCCAGAAGGAACACGACGAGTTTACAAATATTTCAACTGAAAATTTAGCCTAAAAATTAAGAATTCTCATTCACTTTGTGTGCAGATACATATGTAGTGTGTAGTAGGAAACTCAAATCAATATTACTTGTAAATTTTTATCCCTTTTTCTTATAGGCTTAAAACTGTTCCTCGACAGAGTACAGAATCTCCACCAGGTTGTTCCCGGTGGAAAATCATTCGACAAGTGTCATAACAACTTCTGTCCGGAAACCACTCCACAGGGTGGAATACGCAATAGAAAGTTAGACAGAAATAACATGTTCCGTCAAATAAAATTTGGATACACTAGGTAACTGAATGAATGCGTACAGTTTGCAAACACGAGTATTGTAAACATATGTCCGCATCTACTTGATGTAGAGGTTGCTACCCCCTTTTAACAACTGCAATATCATTTGTGTGTGCTTCAAATTACATTTTGATCACAGAACTTTTGCTATAAAAAACAAAATCTACAGTAACTGGTGCCTCTCTTGACATAAATGGCTCCAGCGAACGATGTGTGAGAAAGTAACTACATTGTAACTATTCCTGAAACGATCATTCAGTACGTACAAGATATGCGACAGCATGAGGAGCGCATGGGTATGTCACTACACAGAACAGTCTGGCAATGAACCGAAACGTAAATTAAACAATATTAATCAATCTAATTTCCTCAGACATTACGTTCCTTCTCTGTGCTAGACCTACAGCATAATTGTTCTATCAAATTAAAGTGAATAACATTATTGGGTTTTACGTCGCACGGATATGCACAGAGACTAATGGTGACGGGACCTACTGAATTCCGAACCACAGGGCTGCCAACTCGGTGCTCGTAAATGTGATTCATGTTGAAGACACTGTTCGAACCATGTGCCCCGGTCCTCCTCGCCACATGAGCGCGTTGTCATGCAATATCAAACATGCATCTGTTATTGTTACCATGTGCCAGTTAATGTACCTAGTCTACCAAAAATTCAAAATGGCATGTCGTCCATGCACATTTTATTTGACGAGAAATGTTTTTATTTTTTTATTTCTTTTATTTACGGTGGCGTTGTTTTCCGCCCTTCGGAATGGAGGTTGTTAAGTGTTATATCGACCAGCATGTTTTTTTTTTTTTGTGAAATAATTGTTTGCGCGAATATTCGTATCTCGGTAAATAAATGTTCTGCAAATACGACTTTTTGTCAGAAAAGACAGAACAATGATGTGTGCCAGTATAGTGTCGCCCATATCGCTCCTCGCTTCTTGACATTGGACGCGGGTTCCCCACGGGGGTCCATCCTACTCTTAAGACATTTTCCGAATGATTCTTTATGTGCAAAACTTCTTGGAGTTTCAGCACTGAGTTCAGGAACTCTCTGTATAAACTTCAAACAATTCCCTATTGCGGTGACATTAGTATTGCAGCCACATGAGAAAGTCGGGATAAAACTAAAGTGAAACAGCTGTTTTATTTTTCATCTACTCGCATCACTATGTGCATCTAAAGAAAACGGCGAAAATAATTTTTCACATAATTTCCCCCAGCCAGCAAACATTGGATAATTCTTAATGCAGGATTTGTGTTTAATGTATGTGTGATAAAAATTAATATCTTCATTATGATGTGACATAACACACATAAAATATTCATCGGGATAAAAGCAGAAATGACCTAGAGTGTGTGTATAGTATAGCAGTATTTTTTATTGCTATGGACGTGTGTAAGGGCGACTATATAGCTGATGAATACACGCAGCCGTTCCAACAGCCGCGTAGACTACGGCTCACACAAACTCCACGCACGAACGCACGCACATCCCCTGGTGCGTGTTTCTGCGTGCATGTTGACGGCACGCACTCGTCCGTACTCTCACGATCAGACCTCTCCCATGCATCAGAACACGCACGGCCGCTTCTCCGAGAAACACCACTCATGGCCGAGATGGAGGACAACATGTACCATTATCCAGGTTATCGCAGGGGGAATGCTCACTTCCTTACATGGACACAACGGGCCCAGCCTCATTCACACTGCCTGTCCCCCTCCCCACTCCGTACTTTGGTCGGCCTCTTTGATCCATCGCACACGGGCAAGGAGGATCACTTCAAGACGGATTGCTCCCGAAATGCCTGACAGACACTACACAAGGTTTCTCCACAGCGCCTCTGTTTGACAGACACCCAAACCACGACATCATACATGACCTCGTTTTGGCTGAAGACGCGGCATGAAACGGCATGAAACGGCATGAAACAGCTTGATACTTAACTTATACATTCTCAGTGTGTCATTGACACACTACATTTTCGTGAATATATTTGAGTCTTTTTTTTTTTTTGTATGGAAATGGGAAATGTAAATTTCCAGGCTTCCAATAATTTCAATAATGTGGGTGGAAACTGAATGTTTTTGTTTATGTATTAATACAGTGTGAAGGCGTAACTTGTATTCGGTTAAGTATTACAATGTAAAATATTTATAGGCTGTCCACGGTAAAGTGAGCTTTACTGAATCCCTTGTTACTTTTTTCCTTTTAGCCATTTCTTATTCCTTGAACGATCTTAAAAAAAATATATTGACATGTAACTAATAAACACATTGTATATATTCCACAGCAGCCGGATGTTAACGTCTAGGGCTAAAATAAAATATACTTATTAACTATTATTCCCAATGATAAGGCTTTCAAAAGTGCTAAATTTACCGTGAATAGCCTATACATTGCATTACTAAGCTGGGAGCCACGCACAGTGGAAATGCCATCTATGCATTGGTGAGCGGGCTTTCTCAAGCAAGCGGGTCGTGCTTGTTTTGACATGTAGTGTCGAGGTCGTGACGTCACCATGCTATCACTAATACGCATCAGTATAAACCACTTTAGGTGGCCGTTCCAATGACGCGTGTTTATGTGATCAAGACGACGTCATTCGCCCATCGTTATTATGCCACGATATGCGGGAAGCTGTTTACACCATAGACTAGGTTAGGTGGACTGGCTTATTCGTCTTCGGAGCATGTACCCAACATTGACCTACCCCAAAGAAACACAACTGTCAAAATCACATGGTCAACAGTGATGAACCTGTTTGTAATTATCAAAAGACACGCGCTTCTATAGGAATAAAATACTTTCACTAATTGTAACTTAATCTAACAGGATTCCAAACTGGCTAGAGGAAGTATACGAACATCTAACAGCACCTGTTTAACTAAACAGTGTTGTAACCTCATGCTGTTTCTGCTAGTCGTATTGGCAGAATAGCAGTTCAATGTTAGGACACAGAGATTGGTCGTGCGCAGCCAGCGAGATCAGTCTACCTCATCTTTAGTCTATGGTTTACACTATCCGACACTCGCCACTTCTAACACCGGTTGCTGGGTCGGCCTTTTTGATGACCACTAATCGGGTGAAGAGGATCGTCTGAGGGTTTTCCACAGCCCGCTCTTCCACTACTGTGACGTCAGTTGTGATGTATTTGCCGAACACGAGGCAATGGAAAGACCGCTTCACACGCACGCACGCATATGCACACGCACATTATTTACGCACACGCGTAACTCGAGAACCACTGCATATCACTCCCGCTCTCTAAAGCGCCTGTCACACTCAAATTCTTGCCTTCAACTATGTTTGAAAATAAAATTTGAGGACAAATTACGGCCATCAAATTTTCCTTCCAAACTAATTTTATGAAATGATCTTGAATGTGTTTTAAAATGTGTCACACTTTCAAATCTTTTTATTGGGAGTATATAATTTGAGATACTATTTAAAAATAGTTTTCGTATATTGCTATTGTTTTTTCACGCGGTCCATTACAGGAAGAAATGTAAGTAATATTGTAATTTATTTTTGTTTATTTACTAAATTATAATTATATTTATAAGATATGTTCCCTTCTCAATGAAATAAATGCGTCTGAGTTCGTAATATTATGTGCAATATTCACTTAAAAAAGCATTCATGCCCATGCAGATTCTACATTAATTAATTATCTTCGTCACTTACTTCGTTTCCAGCAATTGTTCGTTATTTTAAGTATCTTGACGTCCATTTTTGTCGTGCACGATTCTGATTGGCTGAGACCGTCAGACATCTAAGAAATGTTAGAACCTGTCCAATTTTCAAATGTTTGATGAAACCTGAAGCCATCCAAATTTTCCAGAAAAAAAATTGTGGCGTTTATGACGTTTCGATCCAACTTTATTTGACCAGAGTTATTGGAAAGAGCGTTTGACGTTTGACGGTGTGACAAGGACGTAACGGTGTCGTGTTACGTCACGAAGGCCGCATGTACGTAACACCGGGCGGAACCTAGTGATGAATGGCGTCCTTGGGGTAGAAACGGCGCGTCACATAACTGCTCCGCCGTGAGCTGCTGTTACTTGCCTCTCTCTTCTTCCTCCTTCCTTCACCATTATCTTTCAACGCTTGCGCCACAATACTCCTAGCGAGTTCACGACTGTTGGCGCTAGCTACTTCTGCTTGGAAAATTTTAAAATACCACGAACGAGTGATGACCTCGTAGATGTCGTTATTATGAGAGCCTGGTCCTGGGTTCGATTCGCGTTTAAGGCTTCGCCTACCTGAAGATTTTTACGCATTTGAGGCCGAGAAGCGCGGGGGCGATAAGGGCGAAGCTACCACTCTTATATAATGGCGCATCGCCCCTAAGCGCAAGGCTGTGAACTGTCGTACAGTTTCTTCGTCACACTGCGTGTGTCCATGGGACACCCAGTGGTGAGTGACCCTATTACATTATTGATGGAGAGTCGGTAGGAAGATTCGGTGCAGGGCCATTGAGTAGTTCTGTCTGCATCTGATAACGTATATTATGTTTTAGCCTGTTTGGAGTGATCTGAAATGATGGTTCTAACGTGCAATGAGTGAGTGTTCCTTTCATAGATAAGCTCCCTGGATGCACTTTTAATAGTTTCGGGAGAAAAAAAAACTTGTATTTTAAACACTGTGAAGTTCAGTTTTATCGCCGGGTAGGCGGGGACCTTAAAGTATTGATGTTTGTGCCTAGTCTCTGTGTAACATTTCCGCATCAGAGTGCGTGTGCTTATCTCCAGAAACCCGGAGACTTTAAAACAACTTAGAAATACGTAACTGTATCGATCCTGAATTTTTTTCTTTCTTATAAGCACAGGAAATAAATTGGAAAAAAATTTTTATGTTTTTTTCCTATTTTTGAATTGAATCTTAGAAAGATATTTGTAATGTCACGAACTGTCCCGTAAGAAAAAATGCAAAACATAATAATCTCGCATTTATTGTTTTTCAAAATACGTATTTCAGTTTAAATTGCACCATATAAACTAATAATAAAGGTCTCAAATTGCTAACTGTCTGTATATGTATTTGCATGTATACATATATATTCATCGTGTTTTACATGATTTTGTGCGGTAAAATATCTTAAATTTTTTGGGGATCTGCTAAAGAGTGGGTTAGACCCCAGCATTTTTTGGTGAAATAGTTGTTTGCGCGAATACGCGTATTTCGGTAAATAAATGTTCTGCAATTACAACTTTTTGTCAGAATAAATTAAAAAACAATTATTTATGCCCCAATTTTTTTTACCTTTGTCATATTAAGTGTGTTCTTGGAGAAAAAAAATCGTGAAAATGATCAAATATCTCATTTTTAAAGCTTGCCTATGCAGTTTCCTTAAGCGGCAAGGGATAATTATAAAGATACGGGCGTAGTTTAATCTGTGGTCTTTCCTCGCGTGTAATAAAACTCCACTGTTACAAATGTAATTTGCACAGTACAGCGTCGCGATGGAAAAACTGCACGCTTTGTGCGTAGGAGCGATGAGACACTAGAAGTGCGTGTAACTGACGCCCGTATCGCTCCCTCGCTTCTTGACCGTGGACGCCGGGTTCCCACCGGGTTCATCCCACACTTAAAGAAATGAAACACTTTACCAGTGAATTTGCACACAGAAATATTTCATTGCAATATTGAACTCTGCTCGGTTTTAAATAGAAACAGATTGTAAATGTCACCGCAGTTTCAAACAGTAACGTTTTATATACTGATTGAGTATATTCTCAACTTCATGTGAAACAACTAAGAGGTAGCAACTTGTGCAAAATGAGATCGTATACTTTATGAAATAAAATGATTTTAAGGTGCAGTGTAGCTTTAAACATCTAAGTTTCAAATGATTTTACTTTTAAAAATATATATAACAAACGTATTGAGATGCCACACAGAATTCCTGAAAAGTGTTTCCTTCAACCGATATCTGTAATCTGTGAAAATGTATTGGGTAAGGCTCTCGTGCATCAATGCAAATAAATACTTTGTGTTTTACTGGGGCTTATATCGAATTTACACTGACTGGTATGAATTATACTTCAATAAGTGAAGAAGTGCGTTTGTAAAACACTCTGAGGCAAAGGAATTTTCGCCATAACGGCCACAAAGTGTGTAAATGTGCTGTCGTGTGCCTGCCACCTATGCAGTATAGACGACTGAGATGTATATGTTAAAAAAGGTATATCATATTACCCAACGAATATTCTCTCTTTTCAGAAGTCAATTGAATAAAACACTGCTCTGTTACATAATTAGCTGCTTAGTCTCAAATACTTTCTAAAACATTTTGCAGTAAGTTATTTGAAATCTCTATTTTCAAGGATGCCTACATCTCTTAACAATCACAGTAGCGCATGACTAGTTTTACGTTTCGTATCTCGTTTTACAAAAGGAATCTTTTCCCAACCTGCTTACTTTTTTTATCAGAAAAAACCTTTCAGGTACTGTTAATTTGCTTATATTGAGCACGATGAAATCTTTCCTTCGATAGAGAGAATTTATTAGAGAAGAGAAATTAACCTAGGCTCTAAACAAAAATAGTTTTACGGTTGACTGTTCATTCCCGTGAATTAAATTTAAGTTTAATTATTGCGTAGACTGTTCATAATACTTGAGTAAGAGAGAAATTTCAAAACGCATAGAAGTTAAATAGTCTTCAAAAAAATTAAAAATGTTATCAAACAAATATAACTGATATTACTTTAGCAAAGATTACTTCACGAATTTGATGCTTAGTTGACATTCATCGGACATCATTGTCACAGCCTGGTGCGGTTCACATTTAAGGATTGGCCCGCTTCATATTCTGATGCCTAAAACTACACGAAAGACAAATATGTCTGATCGATAGAGTATTCACCCTTAAAATGGCAGGCCTGCAAAATACTTTTACCTAGAGAACACTAGCTTTCTCGGAAATATATTCTCGGTCTATTTGTAAAGTGTTAGAAATCCATGAGTGTTTTTCTCTAGCTAATTATTTCTAAATATAGGTTATTCCAGAACCAGTTCGTGGGTACTATTAACTTTTCAGCAAAGGGAGTCCACCAGCTTGGCATTATGATTATTTAGTAATTACCGTTGGTAGGTAGTTTGATAACAGGTTTGGGACTGGAAGATTTACGGACAGAAGGGAGTGGCTACTTACTCATTCGACACTTCTTAATGTTACACTGTGTTCCAATTTGGCCGTTTACTCGCAGTTCAGCAGATTAAGCTTTATCGCCACCTATTTCGTAAATGACGAACACAGAATGAAGAAAAACTCCGATAGTGAGGGTAAAAAGCTGTACATAAACTTACTGCATTTTGAAGTTCTCCAAGATTGAAAAATTAAATTAGCCTCTTGATTATACATAAATGTAATCTATTGCTGTACTTCGTCGAGCAGCATTTTCGTATACTACCACTGAAGACATAACTGAATGTAGGAACTGTTACTACGCGACACACATTTATTGAATGAGTTCAGGAATATGAACAACATGTAACGTGTTTAACAAAGAAATTAATCTTCATCGATCTCAACATTTCGTGTAGGGATTTGTTTATGACGCAAAGCAGCCCATCTGGAAAAAGAGAGAGAGACAGAGAGACAGAGAACTGAACAATTATAAAAATCAGGAAATATATCATCGGTGGCAAATTTCATAGTTTTCGCTTAAAGGTAGGTACATGGGCGCGATTTTTATTTCGCGTTTGAAGCAAAGCAATAGGACGACAATAACACGCGTGCACAACACATCATCGCCCATACGCGCAAGGCGCTGACCCAGCATGCAGTGTGCAAACATGATATGTAACTGTGGGTTTTAATAACACGTGATGATAGCCCCATGAAGGAACTAGCGCTTAAGTATTCATCTATCCCTTAAAGGAAGCTAAGCAGGGAAGCTCTAAATTGCGATTTATCTTTATCATTTTAAATTTTTTTGTCTGTGAATATGGTCGATATAAGAAAACTATGTGGACTGAGATAACGGTTCGCAGGGCATCTTTATTTGCTGAGATCAGCTTAACGCGCAAACAACGAATATCCAGAGAATGTGTCCGAACTGCTAGCTCTTAAGGTTGGAGTAAAGTAACTGCCTATGGAGCACTGTAACTCACTGTACAATGTGAGGAACTCATTAAAAAGTAGCACAGACACCATACAAATTGTCAGAAAAGCTGCATATGAAATAAAAATTATACATATATTTTGTTACATTATATAAATATTTTACTAGAATATACTTTTTAAATGTAAAAATTAATCGATCGATAGAGTCCGAATTTTTTACAAAATTTAACCGCATTGCCGTTTTGGATGCTTCCGAAAGCAGAATTTACAAGAAAATCTTTTTCCAGACAATCGTCATAATATGCTGTGATCAAGTGTAGTAAAATCATATAAATAGTGAATTATGTAAATTTTATAATTAACTTTATTCACTTATGTTTCAGCCATATATGTACATAAAATCAATTACAAAAAATGATTTCTTACACTACTATTACAATTTTATTACGTGCAATCGCAGGAAATATTATGACGATAAATCATGACGAAGATGAGCTTGCAAATTCTGATTTCTGAAGCATCCAGAATGGAAATAAATTATGTTAGAAATAGAAACTATTTGAACAGATTTTTTTTTCTACATTTATAGAGTATTATATTGTAAAATATTTTAATGTTGCAAAATATATACGTACATTCTTCTGTCACGTACAACATAAATCGCACTTTTCTGACAATTTGTATGGCGCATATACTTCTATTTTATGAGTTCTTCACTTTGTATAGTGAGGTGCTGTGCTCCATAGACAGTTGGTTCACTTCAACTGAAGTCTGGGTTGACGTTTCGTCGTCCCACTCGACGCGACTGCTCGTTGGGAACTCTCGCAACATGGTTGTGGTCACGATCAGGTTGGTGTGAGCACCTGCGACTAACGTGCGTGCGTGAGAGTCGACCAGCTCATTACGCGACACATCCTTGACCGCAAAATGCGACCGGAATAGAAAACAAGAGCCTCCCTCCGCTCCTGGCGGCGGCAAGGAGTCTTGCCAACACGCCAGCTTTCTCATCGCAGCGCGGCTGCAGTCAAAGATCGGACACAGACCGTAGTTGAGGTTTGTTCTACTCAGGTTGGCAACTGAACTTTTTCGACACTTGGTAAGCGCTAGTATCGCGCGTGTACCGGATTTTCTCTATTTTCTACGTTCAAAAAAATTGCAATAATCATAAAGGAAATATGAAATTTCTACGTAACTAAGAAAAATCTTTATATTTTATTATTCACGTAACTTAAAATCTTAATTGAAACTGACCTCTATGGAAGACAGCGCACCTAGCGATGAAATTTTTCCCTATGCCAAACTTCCCACAAGAAAACTTGTTTTGTTCATAATCTGAGTAGAATTAAACTTTGTGTAGTATATTTGCGTTTTCGCACTTTTTGAATCGAACATTTAAAACATCACCCCTTTTATGACGTGCTTGATTTTTCCGTAAGTATATCTCGTATCGGAAGAGTTTTGTACTTGGATTAGCATAAAAGTACCTTATTTTTTTGTTAACTTGGAATGTTACTTATATTTCATCTATAAATTATAATATCTCATTTATAGTTGGTAAAAATAAAAACATAGAGAAAAATATTGTGTTTGTATTGCCTAGTAAGAAATAGTAGACTAATAATTCGAAATATTACTACACTCAGTGCGCACGAATTCTGAGCGTTGTCACTTTGATGTAACTTTCTATACCCGGTTAAGTTCCGTTTGTATTAACACTGCTTCAGAAAAGTTGTAAGAAACCGTGAATGTACACTGTTGTTTGTGAAAATTGCAACAACATCTAGAAAGAATGGGCTGAATTATTTAAAACTCGGAGGTTGTGTAGAGAAGTGTACCAGCAATAAGTGATTACTGTTTCAGAGAGATGGCACACAAGTAGGCCCAGAAGCGCCATCTCTTGTGTGACCGGAAAGGTCAGTGTTACGCCAAGATCAGTTGGTGAAGAGCCTTCAAACGAAGTGAAAGCAAGGGTCCGTATGCCTCGTCGACTTCAAAAGGCGCCATATCAGCATGTGACGAGGCAGAATGATAGGTCTCCGAGAGACGGGTTTGTCATACCAAGACATTTCGGGACCGTACAGCTTCATCCACAGTGTTGGCTCGACACTGGAGCACACTGCAACGGCTGTAGAACTGTCTGTGTCGACTGTTCGAAGCCGTCTGCTACCAGCTGGACTGGTGGCACGCATGCCATTGCGTCGGCTTCCATTGTCCAGAAACCACAAACGTCTCAGATGGCAATGGACACGTGAACGCCGTCGCTGGCGTGCTGGGTGGCAAAATGTAGAGTTTTCGGACGAGTCTCGCTTCAACCTGTCCTACATAGTGATGGCCGCATACATGTTGGACACTACCATGGTGGCCGCAATCTGTCAGCCTGCATTGTGGAGCGGCATAGCGGACAAACGCCAAGTGTGATGGTTTGGGGCGCCATTGGATACAACATGCGATCTCGACTCCTACGTATTGAAGGAAATCTGAACAGTAACCACTACATCAGGGAGGTTTTACAACACGAGGTCCCCCCTCCTTCAGGCGACTCCACATGCCATATTTCAGCAGGACAATGCCCGGTCACATGTGGCGAGGAATGTGGAAGCTTTCTTGAATTAACGACGCGTATAACTGCTTCCCAGGCCTGCACGTTCGCCTGACATGTCACACATCGAACATGTCTGAAATATGGTTGGTCGGAGACTTGTTCGTCATGATCCTCCGTCAACCACTGTTGTTTCTTTGTGAACTCGCATACAGACCGCGTGGAGAGAGGTTCCCCAGGAACATATCGAGGTCCTCTTTGATTCCATGCCACGACGTCTAGGGGCTCTGATTGCAGGAAGAGGGAGGGGCCTTCACACCATACTGAATTCTCAAAGACAGATATCATGTACGGGTCTGTAATCCTAATCGATTGAGTATTGTCATGTACCTAATCTGAGGTATAAAATTCATTTCAATAACTTCACATTCTTGGTGTTGAATTTTTCACAAATGTCAATGTAGTAGCTATACTTGACAAATACGAAGGTGAAATGGTGGCGTACTCCAGCCGTACAGGTCATACGTCGTTCACCGATCAGCCATTGGAGACTAACTCGCCAGACAGCAGCCCGACCTTTATGGGAATATTTCATAACGTGCGATAGCCAATCAGACTCCAGGCTTGTTTCCACAGCTCCGCGCGGTCAGTGAGCGATAGTTTGTTTACGTCAAATAAACCGCTGTACCATTTTTTCTCTGTGTACGTATTCAGCCTCCGGAGAAATCCCCTCTGCCGCTGCTCTGACAGGTTGCTGACATCTCTGATTGTCTTCGTTCCCTCTTCCCGACTCCTTTGTTTCCTCGCTTACATTGTCATTCCACGAAATGAACACGTGTAAGTTTCCTTTCTGTATTCCGGCCTTCACGAAACATACTGATTGTGTTGTCGTGTTCCGATATTATGAAGGTCTCCAGGCAGCTACTGCAGAATTTTGTTTGAGTTTAACTGACGTTCTTTTTTCGTCGGAGTTAGCGACAAATGTGAGAATTTTTTTTATCCTGTTGCAGTTTACTTTAATTGAAATATTTTCACTTGTTTTCCTCCGGAATAATTTCATCTATTTGCTTAACTCGCTGTGTGTTGACTTCTTCAGTTCTGTCTGCAGTTAATTTAATGCTTAGTTATAATTATTTCGTGTCATAATAAAGAAGTTAATTTCTGTTTCCAAAAAACTCCGCATGGTACTCTAAATTTTCTTTTTTAGAAGTTTTGATAAAGTAACATTTGAAGCAAATATATATAATTAATTACATGTGTTCGTGACATTTTATTGTGAAAAGTAATCAAAAACGGAATATTTCAAAATTCTTTTTAAAATAAAAGGTATAGGGTATATCATTATTGCTTCCCTGCTTTTGTTGACGATGCCTTGGCCTGGTTGTTAAATCGTCAGTTTCTTTCAATGTTTAGTGAAATTTCGTGGGCACACTTTATGATTGCATGTGGTGGTAGTGGCCATGAACTCCCGCCTTGGTGTTAGTGGAACTACTCGATCCTGAGCCACAGCTCGAGGAAGTTCAAGGAAAAGTGAAAGCACTCGGCTCTTAATGGCTAGCAGCCCCGGTAATTGCGGTTGCCATGTCGGCTAAAGCGCGTGCGTGTCCTTTTAAGGAATTCAATTACTAAACGTACCTCTCCCCCTCCCCCTTCCTAAATCCACTGTCACACTGTCAAATTTTCGCCTTCAACTATATTTGAAAATTAAATTTTAAAGCAAATTACGTCCAACAAATTTTCCCTTCAAACTAATTATATTAAATAAACTTGAATGTGTTTGAAAATGTGTCATACTATCGTTTTTTTTTTTTTTTGCTGCGAGCATCTACTTGAATTTATATTTAAAATTTATTTTCGTTGTGAGATATAGCTTGTTTTTCCATGCAGTCCATTACAGGAAGAGATATAAGGTATGTTGTAATTTATTTTTCCTTCTTTACTAAATTCGAATTTTTTTTATTTATCAAATATGTTTCCTGCACAGTGAAATGTTATGCCTCTGAGTTCGTAATATTATGTGCAACATTCACTTAAAATAGCATATCTGGCCAGATAGCTTCTACAAAAATGTTCATAACCTATTTTTTTCCAGAAATGTTTCGTTATTTTTAAGTTTCTTGGAGTCCATTTTGGTTGTGCACGATTTTTATTAGCTGAGAACGTCAAAATCAAATAAAATTTTAGAACAGGTGCAATCTTCTAATGTTTGATGAAAACTGAAGCCGTCCAACTTATTCATATTATTATGGCAGCGTTTGTGACGTTTCGATGACTTCATAAGTGTCGAACTTTATTTGACGAAACTTCTTGGAAGCAGTTTGAAGGGGGAAAGTTTGAGTGTGTGACAGGGGCTTAACTATGAATTCGGAGTGACGTTTATTCGTGGCCTCGCGCAGACGGATATAGAAAAGGAGGGGGATATAGAAACACACCACACTCGCTGTAACAAGTGAAGCCAAGTACACGAACGACATCTAACGAGTGGGCCACAAACTACGATAGGTTCCGATTTGTTATCGAATGTTTCGAGGAATCGACCATACCATATCCATACGACATCCCTCAAATCTTGCTTATTCAAATGAATGGAAGATTCAGTGGCGGGAAGAAAAATGATTTCCGACGGCTGGAACTTATATTACTGTTAGACAATAAGAGAACTGCACACTCTGTAGTTATAAATAACTGATTCTGTATGCAAAGCAAAGGACGCGCTGTTCTATCCGTTTTTACTATAAATTATAAATCTAGGAGCAGTAGAGAGGAATTTTTTATGATGAATACTTTCAAGATTTTCACAACACAATCTAAATTTTACATAACGTTGAAAAATGTTACATATTCAACAAATTATAATCAAGTAATATGAGAAATGGTACAGAATAATAGCTCACGCGAAAAAAAATTAGGTGTGTAGCTGTATCGGGGACACGGCCGTTTGTTTTGCGTGAATACGTCTACGCTGACGCGCTCGGACGCAATGATGTGTTTTTTACATCCCCGGCACCGCTTCACTAGATCATTTGGGGTTTTATGGGTATCACTGAACTGCTTTTGAGGTGCTCTTTCCAGTTGCATACGATTTGTGTATTTAGACTTGGCTTTTTGACGAGTATATGCCAACATTGTGTTAAGTTTTCTCAGTTGTGACATTAAACTAATAAACGTAAACCATAACCACGCCACACAAATATCTTATACGTGCAATCGATTGATATTGATGAGAGCTGTCGATTGAAACCTAAACGGGAGTCGTAGTTCTTCCTAGTCAAAAGTTATACTATGCGGAAGTTATGAGACGCGGCGAAACGAACTCGAAATTGTGGCATCCCTCCCCCTCCCCCCTCCCCCTTCCTCTCGGTCGCCAATCAACCCATGATGCATCGCAGTCCTCACTCAACGTAACATATTTGATCCTTTGGCAACCGAGTAGTGTAATTGGATTTTTAATGTTGGTGATGAGATTCGGAGTTGCAATGCCAAACTGTATCTCCCGAGTTTATCATCGAATTTTCTGGATTGCCTCCACTATGGTTGCAAATTTAATGACGTATTCATGTCAAAATAACTCGTGTATACACTTTGTTACGCGCTCAGCAGCTACTGCAATAAGTGAATACTGTTGCACGGGATAAACCAAAATACCGCAATTAGTGCTGTGATCTATTTAACGGACCTGGAACTACTTAGAGAGGAAAGTGACAGATGTTCATATATTGGAAGTCCTCAATACAGACAGACCAGCAGTCGCAGAAGGTGAAAGTGGAGCCAGGCGAAAGCAAGAGGTGACGCCCCGCGCGCCATCCAGTGGCTGGGCACGGAACTAGGAGCAGCCTTCCAACCACGTGGTCTGACCCTACTCTGGCACTCGAGGTGCGTTCACACCAGGGCGAGAAACTGGTATACGACTTCCGGGTCACTTTTGTTGTAGTAATTACAGTAAACCTCTCTGTCGAGAATAGCTGCGCTAGTAGCGAGCGAAGACGGCCATTTTTGTTTTTTTTTCTTGTACGTCTTGGTGTTATGTGAACACGTGGCTAGAAATTTGGACTTGATACTGAATAATGTCATTGCTCTTTATTAGTGGGGGATTAAATGAACAGCCTTAATGAATTGTGAAGTTTCCAAGAGCCTTAAAATTATCATGTCCTTGTCACGTATTTTATTTTAACGGTTATATGTATAAGTATGTCATTTTTGTCGTGTTGTCAGCACTCGAAAGTGTGTCATAATGTTCTTCCCACCACAATGCGCCAGCACCAATAACTCTGTCGACTCCTTGCATATTTTCCAAGTATGACAAATGTTCCAACAACCAACTGATTACACATGAGTGTAATTGAAGCTGTTCAGTAAACGCCACAGCATGTTATGTGCTGATTTTCAGTGATAAAACGGGGAGGGGTGACTATGGAAATAAAATAAGCATTGCTGAGCTGTGTTTGCCTACGGAGAAAGAAAACAGGAACTTGAATACTTTTCATCGTGCTACTAGAGTCTACAATTGTGTCACAGCCCGACCGTTACGTAATTTGTAATGTTTCTTTATCTCCTTCTCTGCTCTGAAAATGCTGATAACACAACACTAATCGGACTTGCCAATATGAACTGTTATCCTTGGTATTACCCATTTCGAATGAGGTGAATATTTCAGTATGGAAAATCACGGGCTCATCTGAAGGAAATGTTCAAGAAACCAGAAATTGGTACATATGTATTGATAGTACTATTTTTAACTAAAGCATGGTCACATTGCTGTATGACATATACAAGCTACGATACACTGCGGAAAGGAGGGTATTGGAAACCAGGGAAATTGTGGGATAAATTACATTTAAAAAACCATAAATACAAGAAAATCATTAAAGATGAGGGAAAAGGCCATAAAATTTCGATTTCACACTAAATCAGTGAGGCTTTGCTTCACAGAGTGTAACCAATAGTGTGAGTGTGTGTGTGTATGTGTGTGCATGCGTGTGTGAGAGAGGCAGTATTGTTTTATCTCCTTTTTGGTCTTTTTTACCAAATTTACAAAATATGAAGCAGTTAAATTGGTGCGGCCCTACGTGTTCGCTATCGTCTGTGCTTCAGGAAGTAGTGGCACAAATTTCGCTTGGAATAACTATTTTGTGGCTGTGCTTTAGGTTATGGAGGCGGACGGAAAGAGGAAGGCAGTTAATTCTGGTGAGAACAGTGAGGTAGTGGAATGTGTTGGGGGAAGAGTTGGCTATGGTGAAAGGGTTAGGGCGATTAAGGAAAGGACTGGAGAGAGGACAGGGGAGAAGCCTTTGCCATGGTGTGATATCCAAGTTACGAGCTCGAGAATTATTATTAAAATGGGGGCAGTCCGGTCCTGGGCCACTACAAGATTTACATAGGGTTGAGAATGGTCTAAAAATTATTTTGCCCATTTTGTGCAAATCCGGTAAATTGGCTGATCCTAATCCAATTAATTTGCAAATCTGATCAATCGGATTAAGGATTAATGTCTTAATCTATGTTTGGAAAATTTTGGATTCTTTTCTGTTTTAGCGGTATGTGTAATATGCACTTATGATAGTGTTCTATTTTTGGAGAGCGTCATCGATGTTCACCCGTGGACGTATAGCAGGCGACTGAGCTGTGAGGTTTGTTGGCAGCAGGATACGTGTGTTGTGTAATAGTGGCATAAGTTTAATTTTTGTGAAGAATGTGTTAAATGTTGTTGTAGGAGCAACAGCATATGTGTTGACCCACGTCTTTCTGGCAGGCGATTAAGTAGGGGAGGAGGAGATGGAAGGCATATGACTAATGGGAGCTACCACACGTCCGGTGACTTGGGAGTCGGTATAGGATTCAAAGGTAGGAAGAAAAAAATAACAGGCTCGAAATGGTCCAAGGAGAGGGAAAACATACATAGTGAGAAGATGAAGGAGTACTGGATGAAGAAGAGACAACAGCACTTAACAAAGCAATAAAATTGGTTCGTAGTCCCCAGAATACCTTAATGGAATAAGAAGAAGAAAGTACAAGGGTGGTAATGTAAAATGACTTTCTGCAGTAGGTGGCTCTTTTTCTAGCAATAGTGATGTTATTGCACTCACCTATGTTTGTGGCAAATAAAACTCCTTGGCAGTGAATAGTAAGTAGTTCACATGCTCTCGTTTGTTTGATAACTAACAGCGAAACACATTCTGGCAGGTAACCTATGAAATACAGCGACCTGCCAGACTGTGCAAGGCTGTGACGTACATCAATTCTCATCTTATCTCACATTTCAGAAAACAGTCCCTGCTCCATTCGTAAAGTACTACACTCCACACATTAGTTAGTAAACTACCAATAGTGTACGCAGCAACTTTCATCTGTCTGTGTACTGCACAACCCTGGAACAAAAGTTACCAAAGTTCAAATTTTCTTTGTTAAGAGTAACAGCATGTGATGCATACTTTTTACTTTCCTTCACGGCACTTGTCCATAAGGGTCAAGGGCAGCAACATAGCAATTTGCATAAATAGTTCATGGTAACATACTTCTGTTCCCCTACTTTTTTATCCGAACCACGCAATGAAAAATCACAGAAACTCTTAATTCAAATATTGTAAGACAAAGAAACTGTAAGATACCTAATACATATTTTCAACCCAGTCTATTGCAGTTTATGTATGCCAAAATGTATGTTATCTGTACTTGGGAAGTTTAGATTTATTTTATTTCACTAAAAACTTAATATCGTGTTATGTGACTGCGCATTTTTAACATAGGAGGCATTCTTTAAGCAAAATATAGCACAATAAACGTGCAGAAACCATTCTTTCAGATGAGCACCTACTCTTTCTATCATTGAAGTATTAAGTGAAGCTGGTTTTCTGCAACCTTGTACTTGTCATTCATCATCTTCACACACTATGATGTCGCATGTATGGTCTTCTTACTCGATTCCAATTGTTGAAGTGTACATCAGTGTATTTTGTATTTTTACCTATCTCTTCACCAAAGCCCTATTGTTTAAAAGTTTATGTTTCTTGATTAATATGTTGTTGATTATATTTTCCTATTGTCATTCGATTTGTTGGATTTCGTATTGAAACTGATAAAATGTGTGTTTGTTATTCTTAAATGTCTTTATTTGTTGTCTACTTGTAGTTTGAAGTATTTTCTGCACTTGTGAAACTATTCCTACTGTTAAATAGATGTCTATAATTACCAAGCTGTATACTGAAAATGTCTTAGTTCTTAATTGTCTTATTTGAGCAACGATTATTATTATGCATGATGTGGATACAAATGGATTTTCATGGGAATATAATTCCATATTTTACTTTTCACACACATCATGACAGTGAATGTTAAATGGGAATATAGTTTCTATAGCAAAGTTTGAGAGGTAAAGTAGATTTAGTAAAAGTGCAGACAGTTACATCAAAACTAACTAATAATGCATATATGAAATTAAGCTAAATATTTTCATAAATTATAATCAAAGAAGATAATGAACATGAGCACCAAGTATTCACACAAATTGGCTTACTGTGAAATTAAAACAACATAATGACTGTATTTGTTAGATACTAAAGTGTGTGAGGACAGGTGTGTTTGCTCCTAAATAATTCAATGTATAGAAGAGATTTCTATGCAGCAATGTACAGTGTCTGTGTAAGGCTCCCATGGTGAGATGTATTGTGTGAAGACGGTGGGGCCATTTCTATCCCTCGTCGTTATGCAGAGCACGATCGAAACAACCCGCATTTGCGTACTCTGTGCATTTTGAGATGGTTCACTATTGTGTTTCATTGTTTAAATAACTAAACAAAATGTTTCCTTCTTTACTTTCAGTGGACTGAGATTCCAATGTGAAATATAAGAGTTAGGTAATTACTGTGATTAACGTATTAGTATTTTCAATACATTCTGGTATTGTTTGAAGTGTTTGTGTGTATATTTTCAGTAGGGCTGTGTTTAAATGTAATTATCAGTAAAATTGTGTTTCAGTGTTTATAAAACCACTTGGAATTTATCAATGATTACTACTTACTATTATAACAAATGCAATTCACATCTTTGGAATAAAAGTTGTTCAATAGATTGCCACGTGGCAAAGCAACATAGAAAATTAGACTTTTTAAATTCAAGGCAAGCTCATGAATATTTCTTTTCTTCGTGATTCTTTTACCCAATAGATGAATATGTAAATTGTGACCAGTGATACTGTGGTTTTTATATATTGTTTACATTGTTGTATGGGAATTGTTATTTCCATATATATTATTTTGCTCCCTTTATTTATATTGTGTTGCGAGATTCATTTAACCTTTTAAAATGGTTTTACGTGTGTAGAATCCAATGGAGTCTTGTTTATTGAACTGGGTCCATTATCCGTTGGATATCACTTCCTAGATATTGGCATACTAAAAAAGTAATTATGGTAATTACGAACTGGCTCAAAGTGACCAAACTAACCTTGAGCAGTGCCAATTGAAGGACACAAAACCTGTGTAACCTAACTGACAATAAATAATGAAATTGTATCCAAGACAAATATAAGAAAACTTTTAGGACTATACATTGATGAACATCTAAATAAGCAAAATATGCTTTGCCATACAAACAGTATCGACAAAATATATTAGCCTTCAGTAAGGTTGTTACCATGATTATGTAGAGTCTTACGTGTGGTAGGTTATATGTTTGGGTAACTACACCAATTACTTAAGGATTTTCAGATAGCAAAAAGAATGTTAATATGCATTACTAAAAAATTGTTAAAAAAAATTTGACATACCATTTTCAAGTCTGTGCATATTTACGAAATTCTATTCTTTGCTTATGCACAATTTTAGAGAACAATTGCAAAATCCTGATATTCGTATGTAACACAGAGCAATGATAAATTACACTTAAAGTTTCATAATACATCAAATTTCACAAAAGGGCATCTCTACCATAAAATAATACAACACATTGCCATGAAGTCTCGAAACCATTCATCGGCTCTCAAGACCTCGCTTTTAAGAGCCGGCCCGAAACTCTTCACTCACTCACTCGAAACCATTCAAATGTTAAACATATTGAAACAAAATATAAAATATCTTTTACTTAATGGATTACTGTTTTCGTCAATGATTCTCAGTACACAAAATCAATGTAATCTAATTTTATCTTGAGAATTACATGAAACAGACAAGCAGAATTAACAATTTAAATTAAAATGATAATGTTTTCAGTTATATAAATATGAGTAAGTTACCACTGTATGTTGATAATATATACTATTGAATCCTTTAAACAAACGTTACAAAGAAATAATTTTGTTATTTTGTTATTTAGAATCTTGTGTGAAGTCTATATGTAGTTTATTTACATTTTTGGATCAAACCTTTGAAAAATCACCCCATATATGATATGTTTGCCTGTTTCTTAAATATGCCAAGTATCACAGGTGTTTTATAATTGTGTTAATATAAAGGTGCCATATTTTGAGGTATATTGAGCTTTTATTTATGTCTTGTCTATACATTATAGTATTTCATTTATTATTAATATTAATGAAAACAGAGAGAAAATAAGTGTGTTGGTAATTCCTAGTAGGAAACCGTTTGTATTGAAAATATTATTACACTGAGCGTGCACAAATGATGTGTGCCAATCCCTTTGGTGTAATTTTCTAGACTCGGTTAAGCTTTGTTTGCATGAAGTAAAGGAATATCCCGGAAGTAAAACTTTAACAGGGCTTCAGAAATGTTGGGAGTAAACATGAATGAACTATATGGAAGAACCTACTGTAATATAGAATTTTTGCAGTAAGAGATTTGATGTTGTTCCCACTGTAATTGTTTTTTACCAGTTATGAATTGTTTGCATTTGGGTTTGTTACAATTTCTGAACAATATTTGCAAAAATGAGTTTTTTTAATCATTTACTTATTTAAAACTGAATTCCAACACAACATGTACGTTGCACTATAAACATTTTCTGGTAAACTTCCTAAACTCTAATGGAAGATTTTAAGCTACGCCCTGTATGGAAATAATACTACACATCAAGCTGCCGATATAGGAATGTTTAGCGTCGCTACTATAACAAGTTGGGAACTTCCCTACCCATTTGACTGTCAAATGTAGGAACGCTACACTGAATGTATAAAGGAAAAATTACCATTCCCGCTTTCTCACTAAGGGTATAGACTGGTATAGTAAATTTCAGAATTATTTCTTAGAGTGTAGTCACATGAAACAATAAAGGAATAATGTGAATTGAATTGTGTTTCTTGTTAACCTGTATTATTTGACTGCCAGGCTAAATTTGAGTCTATTAATATTGTTGTAAGATTGAATTTACGTACACGAAAGTAAATTGAATATTAGGTATTTATGTGGAATACCTGTATTTTAAGCTTATTAAGGCATGCACGTTCTGTGAATTTGATCAGCCACGTTTAAAACTGTACAATTGTATTGTGCTTTTAAATTTACTTTTATGCGTGACAGTTCCGCTAAGTTATTTGATAATAATTTTAAGGTTTGCATTAAGCCTAGGCTACATTCGCAATAGCACGCAAATAGCACAGCACAGACCATATTGCCCGACCTTGCTAGATTCGCACTTAACATGGATGAAGGGGAAATATTCCAAGTAATTTTTCAAGTTGCTTACTTCCGTCAGAAATATATTTTCTTTAAGTTGGTAACATTGAAATTGAGTTGTGGTTTTCAACACCTGCTTTGTTTACTATTGTTGCGTATTGTGGTTAACTCCGAAACCTCAAATCTGTTTATAAATATGGTTGAAGTTGAATTTTTATTTTGTTTTCAAATTCTGCAATTCTTGCACGCAGTACTGGCATGTTTTCACTTGTATGAAACATTAGTTTCGTAGCAAAGTTCAAGATGTCGTTGTTTGGTACACCCATTAAATGGAAACAGGCCATGATCTGGCGATTTTAACAACATATCTCTGTGTTTGCAGTCGTACACTGCAAACCGAGCGTTAAATGTGGTAGCTTCATTTCTGAAACCTGCCGATGATTTGTCGTATAGTATTTATTTGCTTTCAAGTGCAGCGATCAAATAAAAATCAAATCTATCGGTGCTCTCCATATTATAACTACCGCGCTTTTGAAAACAATAACATACTTTTTTAGTCAAGTTCATTCGCATTTATTTGTAAAAAATTATCTTTCTTGCCCCGACTAGCGTAATACCAATATCGATTGTTGATTGGTTGCACACAGAGCATGGCGCACATAAAAGTTTGTTAACTTCGTGTGCTGTTTTCCTGTGCGCGTGCTGTGCATGAATAAAGTAGCTGCCATTGGTAAATACATGTTCAATTTCTGTGTGTCTGTGTTGTGCGTGTGCTGTTGCGCATGTAGCCCGGGCCTTAGGCATAACTTAAAATTGCACGATTGGCAGTCAAATTTAGGTATGAGTACTGTCATTTATTGCTTAAACATGTGTATATAATGCTCATATTCACTAATAATGCAACATTACGATTTTAACATATGGGAGATTACAGATCCAATCACTTCGGGTAACAAACATTTGTGCAATTAACCTATTTTTTTAAAACACATTATGTACAGGTGTATGTTAATTTAGTTTTTTAATATTGGTTAGCATTTCCACAACAAATATTTTGAATTAGAGTTACACATAATGCATTTTATTTACTTCACACTAGTCGGTTATGTACACAAACCAGAATCAAGCACTTAGTAATTACGCCCATCTATATTGTATAGTAATCACAATCAACGTTCAATATAAATGCATTTAAAATACATTGAAAGTAAAAGAAAAGCATTGCTTTAAAAATATATTTAACTGCCATTTTGCTTAGTAACACCTACAGAATTTTTGATAGTGTTCATGAAATAAATATTAACTCCATTAATGTGCCATCGTTCATATCAACAAATAAGCGTACACGAAATATAACATGATTTATTTAAAACCCCAAGTAGGTTAAACAGGCCGAACACGGCCTCGTGTAAAATATGAACAAAACGAATTCTACGAAATAGAAACAAATAAAAAAAGGGATAGTTGGTTGAGAAGGGGTGGGGAGGGAGGGCTGCTGCACGCATGCGCAGGTTTTTGTTTCCAATTCGCGCCACGTAAAGTTTTGTCTTGTCGCCGCAGTCGTTGTCACAGAAGCGGAAGTGAAATAGAAGCAAGCGACACGAGTTATATGCTTGAGTTTCCTCTGTTTCCGTAGGAGCAGATAATCGTTGGTATGCACGCGCGCTGAACGCGCTCCTCCCTTGCAGCGAGCTTGTTGGGTTCACAAGCGACAGCGATTCACACCGGAATTACTGCGTTAAATACGTACAGCGTCGAATCTGCCAGAGGAGGGGGGGGGGAGGAGAGAGGCAGCCGGCCCCAGGCGCTGGTTTAGAGAGGGCAACAGATGGACCGAAATTTTTTTATATAGCTAAAACTGTGAAATAAAAGGTGAATGAGCGGAAAGAAGCAATAATTATATAACATATAATAATATTTTAACTTTTTTTCATTATAAATAATCTGTTATTGCTGGTGGGCAGATGTAGTTGGTTTGGTGGGTGGGAGGGGGGCGCAAATCACAATCCCTGCCCCGAACGAAGTCCCTGTATATATCTATAGTTCCAAGCTCTGATTGGTTTGCCGATCATGTGCCAGAACGCAAGTTTTAGTTCATTCTAAGATGCACTACGAGGATGTTGAAATTTCCCGTTAATATTTTCCCCACGCTTCCTTTTCTTCGTAAATTATTTCCAATGACTGTAACAAAGAAATTCTTTCCATCATATCATTTGTCAGCCTTAACCTGAGAACATCACCTTCGACGGCAGCCGTTTTTGTCGCTCTGAACAGCGCGCACCGAACTGTGAGAAATATCGGCGATGTGTAAGCAGAGGAAGTTGACACCAGCTCAACTCCTTCAGTGTGGACAACGCACATAGCGTATAAGTAGTGAGAAGCTCTGTGATTGGCTGTTCGTCTATATGCTCTCTGTCCGGCGTGATTTACGAACGTGTGAATTATATATACTTCAGCTTTAGCGAGAGGATTCAGTCCGCCGTTTCTTACTCATTAGCCTGCCGCGAGCACTGACGAGATAAGTCCGCATTTACCCGATATTACACGATACCAGATTCCGTAAAAACTTGTGCAAGGTCCGCCATAGCGGCCGGTATACGAGCTGGTATGGCACCCGTCATGGCATTTCCTGCCTTGTACGGCCAGATTTCGCACCAGGCTTGGTAATAGGACACGTCATATTTTTCGTGGCAGGTTCCATACCGGCTTTCCTACCTGGCTAATCATGTCGCAGTTTCAGAACGTAGGGCGCTCCCCGTGGCTACTACTGGAAACGAGTTGATGAAGAAATCGAAAAGGACGCCTCTATCTTGATTATATATCCGTAATGTTGAAACTCTTTCAAATAGATTTAAAATACTATAACAACGACTAATATTGGTTATGACAACTTTTAATTGCTGTTTAAAACTGTTCTAAATACTTTAAAAAATTACCTACTCTATGAAAACATTAATTCGAAGTATTCAATCTATCTACAGTATATAAACATGAAATTTGGCGTATGAATTGGTAGTACAGTGTTAAAACATTGCGGCGTTCGCTATAAAAGTGTGTCTTTTGAACGTAAGTTCAAAAACTCCCTCGTAGCCAAAAAAATTTTATCATTAGATTTTACATACTGAAAATATCCCGATACGTAAATGAAAACGATATTTTCCAACCGGTCAGTAATTTTCGTCAAAATTAAAAATAACAATTTTTCTCTAGTGCCTCCAGTCATTTTAAAGAAAAAGTATTTAACTATACTAGTAAGCAATCAATTCATGTAAAAGGGTAACATTAATATAGCAATATTAAGATGTGCAAGCTAGTTTTTTATTTCATAGGCCTACGTAAGTTGCTAACTGGTAGCAGTTCATATCTACTACAAATGACACACGGCGCATCCACCGAGGGTGCCACATGCTAGTACGCGAATTGCTGTCGTGTAATATGAATCTTCCATGGCAGCTCATATAGCGGCTGGTATACCGGCTTGTGCACCAGGCATTGTAGAAGCTTGTAGAAGAAACAAGCACGGCAGCAGGTATCGTGTAATATCGGCACTATGGTGGAGAAGCAAGATTGGAGGGTAGAAAGGCTCGGATACTGCACTGCTACTGTTTCGTCACCTGTTCAGTCACTGTTCCAGTTTCCACCTGTTAGCCCACTCACATTTCCCCCCACTCGAGTTTAATTACTGTGCGGGGGAAACACTCTCGCCCTGTGATGTCTAAACCTGAGCAGGCACAGCATACTGAGCAATACAGTGGCGAAACAGCAGTTTGTAGTGCGAACTCCAGCCGCACACGCAGACAAAATGGCGTCACTGACAGTGACGTGTAGTGAGCTTCTTGCAGGGTAAGCAGTTTCTACTAACAAACGCAACTTCCTACTTTTCTTACCATCCATGTGTAATTACAGTTTTACAGTATCTAATATTAGCTGTAAAAATAGAAACTAAATGAATCTAATAATAATTGAACTGAATATTATTTACAGAGCATATAACAACTTATAATAAAACTCCCGTTTTCTCGAACACTTTCATCCACTTTCCCAGGGACAATGTAGGACTGGAGGACGCAAACAGAACGACTGCTTATCCTGCTGAAGGAACGCGGTTCGTTCCGGAGGAGCTCGAGCGTGTGGCTTATTGTTGCTTGCGAGTTCGATATCGTGTCATCGATAGTGGCTCTCGTTTGTGGAAATAAATACTAGATAGCAGCACTGCCTGTACAGCACGAGAGTTACGAATCGAAAACGGGAAACTCAGAATTAAATGTGTGTAAAGTTAAGGCAAAAACTATAAAGGGTCAAACATCCGTTTTCCAATATGTATAGGTAGGGATAGGAAAAATTCGCGAGTTCAATGACCTGTAGGCTAGACTCCACAGTCATCTGTACACTTGAGCCTCAGATGTTTGTTCATTAGCTATTGCTCCACAGAGTAGCCAGTGTTGCTTCACACCTGGCAGTACGGCACTCGCTACTTGTTTCCTTGCAAGTCTGCTATTGGCTCAGAGTCATCCGGGGTGTCTAATAAACTGTGATACAATTGCAAAGTCAACTTCAGTGTACACGTGTTTGACGTCTATCTTGTCCTGAAATGAACTGCGAAATGTTCCTATCCCTATGTATAGGGTAAGCATATCTTACCTTGCGTCTATGGAATAAACGCCACTCCAGCAACACGTTGTCTGCCAATCTGCGCCTGACAACTCACTGATTAACCGGTAGCCGAGCCAATACGGAACTTTTGCGGCATCTAGTAGCCAATAAGACATCAGCTCGATTCCCAGAGCCTCGCACCGCCAATCAGAGAATGGGCACGCCCACGTCAAAGTAACCGCTATATCATTTCGTATCCGTGTACTTATATGTCCGAGGTCGCGTTGGCATAGTGGTCAGGCTGCTCGTTTCCCGTCAGGGTAAACCGAGCTCAATTCCTTGCAGGGTCACTCCCGGATTTTCACATGTGTGAATCGTGCCGGACGATGACGCTGGTCGGCGGGTTTTCTCGGGGATCTCCCGTTTCCCCCACACTTGCATTCTGGCGCCTCTTTATATTCAACTCACTTAAACCTCATCGGCTCTGAATAGCTCAATGCTAAGATCTGTCCAAATACCTCCACTCTACTCTACTGCATATATGCTCTGTGGTGGAACATTCTATACGAAACAAACTAATTTTCCTGTGCTGAACTGTTTTTCCATGTCGATAACTTTATTAAAATCCTACGTTTTCCAAATCGCATAGTCGCACTTTCCATTGTATAATATATACAATGATTTAGTGAATAGTGAAAGATAAATTACAAAATACTTTGCAAAAATTTTTCCTTTATCTTCGTAACTGTATTGAAAGTTTTTAACCTGTAAGCCTATATCATGTCCGATACGTCAGGCTGAAAATGGTACTATACAAACTGAGAAACTTCTCTAATCATTTGATTGAACGATTGTGGGAAAGATAACATGGATATGTGGAGGATAATGTAACAATCCTGCTTTCTCATTACGCGTGTACAATAAGACGATAAACATGACTTGTAATACGTTGTATCTTACACATAAATAATCATTTGTTAGTCACTGGGCAAATGAGTTAACAACATTTAAACCGTGTTGTAGTGAATTTAATTACTCCCGAGAATAACCTAACAACTCAGCAGATCCTACAACTAGCTGCTGCATTTGCAGCGTAGCTAGAGAGACGGTGGATCATTTATCTATTGCATTGCGTTCGATACTACATGGAGAACATTGCTCGAGCAATCGCGTACAATAAACGGCTGGACAATCAAAACGTGACGTGGAAATGACAGTTCTGACAGGCCATCAAAACCCCGCGAAGGCCTCGCTGAAGCTGCAATTTAATGAATCGCCAGCTGACAGTTTATTACGACCTATTAAATTAATTATATTTTAAGCGACGTTTTCAAAATGAGATTTTTCGTGTCAGGGTGGAAAATAAATTGTTTTATTTATTGAGTGGTTGAAACGTGCAACAGTTGAATGACATAACGCCTTTAAACCTGGAAAACTAATTTCTCCTCCAGAGAAAAACATATTCTGGCTGTAACCTTAGTGGAGCGTGAATGTAATAGCAAAATATTATATAATACAGGTGCTGTTTAGATAGACTATTTGCTGTGGCCCAAATAAATTTACCTACAAAATTAAAGCCTACGAAAGACGAGCGCAGAATTGTACATTCAAGAAATCACGCATGCTATAGTGTAATTTTGTAGCTCTTCAAAATCGCTCGATACTGCTTTCTCAGCTGTATATTAAAACATACTACATGGCCAGAGAACTTTCAGCTGAAATATATCGTTCAAATTATAAAGTAGTGAGAATATAACTAACTTAAAAAGAAATTCTTGGTTGTACTTATTTATGCTATGGACACTGTCCGTTATTACAATCCTCAAATTCTCTGTTTATAAAATAACAAACTAAATAATTATGACTAAAGTATTCTTCAGAATCCATTCAAGAATCTGAACTAGATGCGCAGGCCTGTACGTTTAAGACTCTCAGCTGAGAATATTTTGGAAAACATTCATTTTTAGTCTGTATATGTTTCCTGTGAATACAGCCGACATGGAACGTCGCTGTAGAAAATTAAATCTAAAAAAAAATGTATGTGAATTCGCTCACGACATGATACTCGCGAGGTCACAGGGCAATAAAATGAAAGAGGATTTCTTTATTCAGAGGCTGTAAACGAAGTATGTGGGGAAAGGGTGGGTGGGTAGAACATGCAGTCTTGATGTGCATCACCCCAAGCACCAGTTTCATTTCCCAACCCATTACATGTTTTCCCAACATGAATGATGCTCGTTTCTTTTCGTGATTCCCTGTGCGTGGCAAATGAACGAGGGCTTAAAATTTGCCATGCTACATCTCACCAACTGACACAGCAGCAGTCGATTAATGGAACCTCAGTATATAATTTCTACTCCGTCAGTAAAATTCAAATATCTCATCCACACTTTGACAAGCCATTTTCAGCGCACAAAAGTAGGTCACGAAACCACATAAATAAATGGCATAAATAATATAGATTCTAATCGTCGGTACCTCAATTGTAAGATAATACCAATGGAATATCAAATTGGGATGCCACTCTCCGTTTGCATTGAACTTTGATATACTATATAGAAGTTTTCGAAAATGTTGTGCAACTCCGAATATTCTGGGGGTGGAGTAGAAAATATGATAGGATGAAAGGAACGGTTTCACATGAATCCAACTCGTTTACGTTTCACGTTTACTATTTGCATAAATATTAAAAGCGCAAATGAATGATTTGGAAAAGAAGTCAAGTCAACTGTTATCTTAAGAACAAGTAATGTGACATCGGAAATATTTAAGGATTGATGGAGAATTAATTTATGTTCAGGACATTTCTGTTTGCAGTCATTTAGTACATAAAGTTTTTCAAGTTCAGAACTCAATCACAAATTAAAATTCTGAGATATTCTTTGTGTTAAAACACTATCTCGAAAGGATAGATGAAATTGGAAAATTCACTGATTGAAATTATTTACATATTTGGTACTCATATTAAACACAGCAGTAACATACAATAAAATGTTACATATTGGAAAAAATTGTTTGTGATAAAAAGGTTTGAATGGTTCAAGTATACTTCCGATATACAGATTGTTAGCATAGTTGAACAAAATGGTAAAATATCCGTAGTTAGTAAATTTGAGGCAGTACATTTTTCTTTTCGAGGCATAATCTGAAAGCAGGGAAAATTTATGGAGGTCTTTTCTTTTTTTTGTCTCATTGTGTTGGTAGCATTACGCATTCTTGGATTCGAATAAATAGATTTAAAGTTTAAGCGTGCATATAATACTTGTGTATCAATCCAAGTATCTTAGTTGCGATACAAAACACATACGTTTCAAACACATATCGAAGGAAGAAAGGCAGACTACGATGTGCCAGAGATACTCACATTTTAGCCAGCTGAGTTGAAACGTGTAGCAGTAGCTCGCCGACTGTGGATATCTCTTCCGGTGCCCACATATGAGCGTTGGGTTGCGCCACATCTGGACATAAATCAAGCGGCATATCATTCTACAGCGTCAAAACAGTGCGCATTAATCAACAGGCAGAAAAGAGAGTGATGTAGGAAGATACCAATGTATTCTTTATTTACTTAGTAGAATATATACGCAAAATATTCCAGCCTTTATAGCAGCTGGTTGCGTAGTGAACACTGTGTAGCACAGACGTCTTGGGACTACTTTGTACAGAAATTAGCACAATGTAATTTTATATATAGACTGTAAGAAACTAGTGGAAATTTATACATGCAAATTTTTGGCACTTTAACATGTTTTGATGTCAAAAAAAAAAAACCTATAGTACGTGTAATTTTACAAAAATCTTCTTAATAATCCAGAGAGTACTACATGTCTTTGGTGAAAATACATTTTTGTATTGCTTAATAAAAACAATGTTGGTGTAAAATACACAGTTACGTATTTTTACTTCTACAAGGTCGTCGTAATGTCAGTATTGTTGTACATCTTCATTTGTGTAATTTTACAATGACCGTGTGTATGTAAACTTGTATTACATTCTGGAGTATCTGTAAGCGTATATTAAGACATACATATTTTCGGTAATTTTACATTTTGATTTGTTATTCGCTAAAACAAGTACAGTAATTGTAATTTTACACCAATGTTCCTGTGAATTCAAATAGATATACAAGTATGTGTTTAAAACATACGATCCAGCGGTAGGGAGAAAAACTATTTCGAACTCCTTTGGTGTTCAAAAGGAAATCTTAACTCCCGCTGATGGAATTTGTTAGCTTTTGTATACGTGGTTATATATACTTCTATATCTGAAGTTAATTACCAACATTTTGGAAACAACTTTTTATAGCTCGTAAACTGCCAAGTTACAAAACGGAGTAAAATAACATGAAAATTATAAAAACACACATACAAAGTATGTGAAATAACATGACGCAGTTGTAAATGAACATATGCTGACTGTAAAATTGCTTAGTGAAACAGTGAAAAATGTACAGAAATTGTGTAATTACAATTATAGCGAATCTGCGATTTTTAATTTACTGAGTGAGAAAATACACACAGTGGTGAAATTACAATTGCAATGTCTGTGTAGATTTACTTGTCGAGGAGAGGAAATACAAGAATGTTGCAATTTATTTTCTGCTACATAGTAATAATAATTTTACGCCATTCTTTGTAATGTTGTACAAAATATACGTTGTTTTAATAATTTGTAAGATAAATTTACTTGGACGTAGAGTAAAAAAACCTTGACATTTGTAGGTGTAAAATTAAACCGATGTCAGTGGAGACACTGCTGCCACGCGTAAATATAGTGTAAATTAGACGATTATTTTTACAGTGTAAATTTAGCCTCTACATGTAAACTAACACAAAGTAACTAAAATAATTTAAAGATATGTTTTTGTTAAGACAAATAAGTTCTAAACGTGTAAGGGTTTACTTCATGTTATCTTTTGTAATTAATGCAAAAGTATTTTTATGGATACTTTAATAGGAAGATATTTCTTGTGTAAAATATATCCAGATAGAGTTTTGTGCTAGATTTGATCCACTTGCAGAGTAAACGGTTCTTACTCACACATGTACGTTTCCAGGAAAAACTGACGGAAATATACTTTGACGTTATGGAAGTCTATCCAGCGCACAAATACCGTGCGTTGGTTTCATCTATGTCGTTTTCTTCCAGCCTGTTTTATTGAAGGATACGTGAGAGCAGATCCGACAGTACAACTTCAGCAGGTCTCCGGGGAAAGCTGGAAGTTATCAGGGATATATTCTACCGTATGATATTCGTGGGCACATCAACACTTTCGAGATCAACCCCCAACATTTACCTCGCCATAACTGTAAACATTTTGGCGGGAGCACTGATTGAAGTACTCGTGGATAATTTGGTTGTGAATCGCAAAAAAAGTAGTTCCGTGTCTTAACGTCGCAGTCAAGTGTGCTATTTAAATTGTGGTTAATTAATATATTTAATTAATTTTTTGTTGTATTTATCAACGAAAGTGGGCCAATTTGCTTATCAGCAAAGCTATATTTACGTTTCTAACGATTTCACAGTTACGAATGGGTGGAGATAGAGACGCTAAATATGGATTCCAAGTACTCAGATTAACCCGAACAGTCTTCATGGATATTAAATTAGTTTTCCCACCAGGTAATTACGTAATTACAATGTCTGGCGAGCCACACTCAATAGAAAAATTTGTTACAAATTGTAGAAAAAAAGTGCAATAAAATATAATATTATTACAAGTTGAACGCTAATGGTAGTTACAGCTGACGTTTGATTACATAACTGTATTCAAAAGTATGAATGAAAAAAAAAGTGGTATTATATTTTGTTCACGAGCCAGTGTGATGAGTATGGCGGATCACCGATAGAACAGCCCTAATGCGCTGTGACGCTGATCGGCCGCACGGTTTCCGGGACGCCTATAGATGGATATAGAGTAGAGTGAAAATGACGGCTGAACATTTATCACTCTCCGTGTTATAAAACTGGGGGAAATCTCTACCAAAACCAAAGCGGATATGTTTGAGGATGTCAGTGCTTAAAATATGTTTTTTTTACACTTCCCCTGGCTTCTATCTAATGCAACAACAATATAATTAATTTAGTCAATAAAAATGTTAATCGTGTAAATAAGCCCGTCTGTTGGAAAATAAAACATAAACTAGCAGGTTCAGCAATGCCGACCATGTAAATTTGACAGTTATATTTGCGATGAGTTAGTCAATATCGTGGAGATGCAGATAGTAGGAAAATCTGTCTACCTCATCATTGGTCTATGAGTAGCACATGAGATAGAGGTTCTTGCTTCGCCACTGATATTATCAAGTTAAGGTCCTGGGGAAAAAAGTAATGAACGTAGGTAACAAGATATGTTATTGGGTAAGCCATCCGCTTGATAACCTTCCAGACCGTTTAAATGGAATACCTTGGAAGCAGTTGTTTAGATTCCCGTTAGTAGCTCGTAGATATTGACATTTATCAAATATGTATTAACACATATAAATTCTTTTTTAGAAATGTGGAACTTTGCATCAACACAGTAAATAATATATCATTTAGTTCTATGATCTTAAACACTTCTTTACAGCTTCAAATTTCATTTCACAATTATCATTGCCTGGGAACACTTAATTTTTTTACAGAGTTGACGGATATATTTAAAAATTTTCCAACCGGGTTTACAAGTCAAGAATAGTCGTACTTGTTTTTATATCGGGTAAATATTACGCGACTCCAAAATAAGTCACATTTTGACAAAAATAATAATGGATTTATAGGCAATTTATAACATCAAACGCTAAAAAAAAATTGAATTTATTATATCGATTATCAGCACATAATATAAAGAGAAAAGGTATTGGTTTTAATTAGTTTATTGTAAACCATGTACTTTGAAGAGTAGTTCATGCAATCATTTATATAGTAAAATGAACTGAGACACTTAAAAACAGTGGCTTAATGAACTATATATTACTTAATTATAGTACGTGATATCAATATTGAGCTACAAATTTTTCTTCCTTTACACTCTCGTAAGTAGTTTCAATATTGGTAGTTTCAGAGTTTATTCAAAAATTTTATAATTTCTAGCATTTCATAGTACACTATTACGAACAATAGAAATAATAATTAATATAGAACAATTACACGTTGCATTAGAAAATAATTTTAAAAATGTTATTTTTCTATTTATATCAGAGTTAGATTGATAGTAGACATGAGCATATCCTGTAAATGTTGACGTGCCAAAATTATACTATTAAATCCTCCGGTCATAAAACGAAGTTTTGAAGTGACTAAATATTTCTAAAAGAATGTCAGGGCTGTTAACAGTTATTTCTTTTATTACTTCGGTAATTTCGCAAAGTTAAAATCTCAAGAGGATGAAAAAAACATGACCTAAGTTGCACTTAAAGTAAAGTCAGTTAACTACCCTTGGCCTACATTGTAATGACCTACAGAGAGCTCCGAAAGAATTTTTGAAGGTATGAGCATTTAAATGCATATTCACTTATATTCGATTTCAGGTTAACTTTTTTGATGATAAATTATTTATTGCTTAAGTTACGTTGTTTACTTTTAAAAGCAGCCATTTTTACACAAGAATTTACTCAATTTTTACTTTTATTTCGTGTAATTAGCTAATTTAAAGATTTTCCTGTCAATACATTTCGTTATATTTCATTTTTTACGTCGTGTTTTTACGTGAAACATTTTTTCCAAGCTCAGTGATATCCTATTTTAATATAAAAGAATCGCGTCCAGCGTTGAAATTACATCCAGGGCGTTGTTTTGCGTTTTACAAATACCATAATCCAACACGACAACGTTGCCGCATGCATACGCTCCAGGATCGTACATGATTGTACTCTTAATGTCCGTTCTCCCACCCCTCTTTGACCGCCTCTTTTCACAGCCAGTTGTTTCCCAGAGGATTTTAAATTTTTTTCAGCGGAACTCTTTTGCATTTATCCCTTTCAACCCTACAAACTCATCTACCACAAAATTTTTAAATGAATAAACCCTTTTAGAATCGTGAATAGGAAACAAAATACATTTTCCGGTATACAGGAATATAAAAACACAGTTTCTGGGGACAACTTCTTAGTGCACATAATTCAAGTGTAATTAATGGCTTATTACAATCTATAAGATAACATTTCTCTATGGTATCCTGTAATTCGTGTATCTTTCCCTAACGGACCTCTGTCACACTAAGTACATTACCCATGTAAGAAAATTTTTATGATGCTATAAACTCACTGGTAACATAGTGCCCTCTTAATGATTATTTTTATCTAAAGAAGCTCTGCCATGCTCAAACTGTTTATTAAAAAAAATTTATAAAAGTTTTCGGCATCTCACATACGAATTATATGAAGACCTATGATTCGTGAATATAGATTGCATTTTTGTACTCCATTCACTACATACATCAGCTAAAGAGTAAATCTCGCAGCGAGCGAGGGACATTCCAGTAGAGTGACTAGACAAACCAACAGTGGCGGAAAACTGTTCAGATACTCTTGGTGAAGGATGATTGTTCCCAAGGGAAGTTGAAGGCCCAGGGGATATCATAGAATGTAAGCCTGAAAGTCGTCTAGGACAAAGAAACACTTTCTGAAGTTTCGACCTTGAAGGATTCAGAAACAGTCGAACATGAGTTATTTGAATCACTCAAAACTTGAAAAGCATCTGGTTCATCGGATCTCTCCGCGTTAATAGGAGGTCTTCTTTCACACTCCCAATATGAATGAGTAGACACATCGACAGCCCCTTTGTCCCAAAACTAACCTATGTTTATTTTGGGTTAATTTGAAACGACTCACAATGGTAAAGTACAAAGCCAAAGTTCCTCTGGGAGAAGAAATAGACTGTGAAAGTCAGCATACACGATGACATTGTTTTGAACAGCGTACCAAGTGATACAGTCTTCGCTGTGTTTAACTATTATAATGTTTCACATGTTAGAGATCGCAATTAAACCTGCTAAGTTCCATTGGTACCAAACGAGACACTCATTACTTTGAACGTGCCGATTTCCGGTGGCGCAGTCGGTTGGTGCACCGCTGGTCTGGGGTGCGGGAGGTTCTGGGTTCGAGTCCTAGGTAAGGTATGGGTGTTAGTTCAAGTTAGGTCATAAGTCAGTTCGTAATCCGTCCTGTGATAAGTCTTCAGGCATAACACCGGGGAATGTTAATAAGACATTTCCAACCCAATTACTTTAAACCCATTCGATTCGTAGTAGCTGTCCTTAGCACAACTCTGTACATCAGACAGAGTTCAACTCAGCCAGAAGCTCATTCTGTCGTCTGTCGATGCAAAGTTAACACAACTCTGTACATCAGACAGAGTTCAACTCAGCCAGAAGCTTATTCTGTCGTCTGTCGATGCAAAGTTAACACAACACTGTACATCAGACAGAGTTCAACTCAGCCAGAAGCTCATTCTGTCGTCTGTCGATGCAAAGTTAGCACAACTCTGTACATCAGACAGAGTTCAACTCAGCCAGAAGCTCATTCTGCCGTCTGTCGATGCAAAGTTACCACGACACACTTATACCGAATACTTGGCAGCTTTCGCAAATTAAATTATTTATTCTCACAGTGAGCCTCTTCTTGCTATATTGTTTTTGGATATTTTGTACTCAACCTCTGAGATGTCAAAGTTATACGTTTTTTTTTTTAATTACTGACCAAAATTATTTTGGAGCCATCACTTAGTTGCCATATTTAAAACCAATACATATCTTAGCAATGTGTTTCTGAGAACCCGTGCTGTTCAATACAATGGAAAGGCTGTATAAATTTCAAATCGAAGGAATGGCTTGTTTTCAGAGACAAACGTTTTAACAGTCTTCAGTTTTATCCAATATTATACCCTCAAAAATTTGTATGGCTCCCAGTAAATGTACCCAGTCAAAGCTACTTCGTATTCCAGGTCTAAAAGCTGTTTACAGTGGGAAATACCGAACATTAAAACAAGCACGGAGTAATCTGAGACCACAAATAACTAGACAAACCTCTAATTCGCTGCCTAATTGTACTGCGGCTAGTCTAAGATCCAACTATAATCTGAGTGGCCAAAGTGCTTTTCTTTTCGACCAGGAATCATTACACCATTTCCTTATAGCACACGAACTCGCTTAAAAATAGTGCGCATTTATGTCTTTACAAAATAATAGCAGAAAAACAATTAACCAAACTCACAAGTAGCCCGCCTTAAGTATGATCTAGCGTCTTTGCTTCTTTCTATCCCACTAGTTAACGAGTCACCGACACCTATTAATCGTTAATAGATTTTTATAAAATAAACGTATTTAAATTCAGAGACTTTTCTGTTTATAAAAGTAGTTGTGTGTGTTTTAAAATCTTCATAAACCACAAAATTTATACGATAATTCTGAAATTGTGTCAGCAGAAAGCACAGTTTACGCACGGCCTTGTTAATGATCGTTTATTTTTCTCTGCCCGAAGGCTGGTATAGGGGTGGCTGTAAAACAAAACTTTTGTAAGATCTCGGAGCTTAACAGCGATTCGAAAACTGAATCCTCGTGCACCAAAGCAGCTGTGAAAACCAAGAACATGTAGGTCTCCGGTGTAAAGAAGGAGTTTTGGAGGACCGCTGGTCGCAAACTGGCTACTCTGGGTCGTTGAACTGCACGAAACGTCGATTATCGACGGTTTCCTGCCATTCATGAGCACGCGAGAGCTTTCCATGAACTGAAGATGACGTTAACCTATTTCTGCCTTCTGCGCAGGCTTCCAGTATTGAGTAAAGAACTCCCATAACAACTATCATATTCACATATTTCAAGACTGACGTACTGTTTATTTTTAGAAATAATGTTTTTATACATACAATATGTTTTTGAAACGAATGCCGAAATTCAATCGCGGCGTCCATGGGCTAATATAAACAAGAAATCCTTGTATAGGCTTTCCACGGTAAAATGAGCACTTTTGAATGCCCTGCGTAAGATCTAATTGTATGCACCTTGTGTAGTCTTACGTTTTATGTAAAATTAACATTACCGTGGGCCTCAACGCTTTATTCATGCATCGGTGCAATGAAATAGTGAAACTATTAGGAAAGTTAATATTTTTTCAAATCTGCTAATTTTTACAACTTTGATGCATTAAAAAAATATAACGAAATAAATAATTTAACTAGTTACAAATGGTTACGTAACACATTTTAATTGACATAGTTGAATGGAACTTCTTTCCCTCTATCGTTACCAACTTTACTAGGCGCATATCACTCAGTGTGCCCGTTATAATATATGCAGGTAGGGACAGTGATTTTTTTATAAGGTTGATTTCAAAAGTGCTCAGTTTATCGTGAACAACCTATAGCAAAATGTTTGGAAGAATTATCTAGTATTATTTTTATTTTATTTTAAGTAAATCATAACAACGCCGGGAGTTAGCAGCTTTGCATACACGCGTACACAACAAGTTGCATATAACGAAGGCGAATGGAACTGGTGCGATTGTCTACATGGGAAAATATGTTTCCATCGTAGTTAAAATATAATTCCATTCGCCTTGGTGATGTGGAACTTGCTGTTCTCACAGGTGTGTGTAGCTACGGACTCCCGGCGTTATTATGCATAACTTCAAAATGAATTAAGAAATTCTATATTAATTTTACGAACATTTTGCTGCTACGAATTTTTTTGTTTATGTTGGTTCACAGATGCTCTGGTTTGAATTTTGACATTTCGACCGGCTATTCATAAACACCTTATATATCCAATATATATATATATATGTGTGTGTGTGTGTGTGTGTGTGTGTGTGTGTGTGTGTGTGTGTGTGTGTGTGTGTGTGTGTGTGTGTGCGTGCAGTCACTCCACGTTCTTTCCCTGGTCCCCCCCCCCACCTCCCACGGGCGAGGGAACAAACAGTTCCGAGACCACTTGTGAAAAAGTGGCCTAAGTGCCATTTCACAAAAATGTGTGTACCCCTCCCCCCTCTCCCCCCCTTTCCCAGTCTATGTACTCCTTCCCCAGTCCATGCACCCCCTACCGAACCCCCTTCACTTAAGGTGTTTTGTGATTACTTATGTCCTTCCCCCTCCCCCTTCGGTGTTACTCCTTTGTGCAGAGGGTCTTACCATGCTTTGTTGTCTGTGTGCTGTGTTAAGTTCTTGGAGCAAGAAAGGCACAAGGGACATTTGGGGAGAATCGATGTTGACAGCTTAGAGTCCAGAACACGACTGAGCTCTGATGGATGGTGAGGAGGAAGGGAGGGAATCCACTTGCGTAGGTTTTGATTAGTGCATGTAATTAATAATATGATTAATTAATTTAGATATTAATGTAATAATTTAATGGTGTACTTGCGTATGCTGTAAATGAATTATAGCAATTACTAAGTACAAAAGCTAATTACACGTCCGGACCCTGCCGCTCCTCATTGGAGACTGAGCTCGATTCATGTATAGCAAGAGCATATACCCCGGCGACCATATTGGAACATGTTTAATATATATAAAAGGCTGTGATTTATTTAAATAATTTTCAGTGTATATCGGTAAGCGCAATGTTTCAATAAGATCGAAGGTAACTGTAGAAGTGAGTGCAAAGTTACAAACAGGCCATTGCATGACACTGACGCGTGCCACGATAAGGCTATATGCCGCTCCCGTCCTTGGAATATTGAATGTCCTAGATAGTCGCTGCGGGAATTTTCTAGTAGTAACCACGCCTCCTCCACACATGGTGTGGAGAACCTTCTGGACCAATTAAGCTCAGGTATACAATCCGCAGCGTGCCTGTGTATCGAGATTATGGAATCTCGTACGAAAATCACCGTCTGTTGTATGGAACCATTGGAGAGACGAGAAAATACAGTGATCAGCGTGTGTACTCCGCGGGCATCAGGAGAGTAGAGAATTAGACTGATTGGCAGGACTGTGGAAAAGTAGGTTCTGATGCTTGAGTAGCAGACATTTTTAAGGATGTTTATGTATGGCAATTGACACTGTGATCGTATACGTGTAAATTATAAGTGAGGATGAATTGACTCTATCTATTATTAAGTAATAAGTATATATATTATAATATAGAAAGGCATTGAATATTGTACTCAGTAACGAGAAACAGTTAAGATATGTAATTTAGAGTTTTAAATAATAGCTAGCCAAAATATTTTGATTCACTAACTCTAACGTTCTATCCAAATAGTGCATCCTAATCAGTCACTTGTGGGCAATAGTAAAAATAATGGCAGGATGTTTTATTAATATTTCTAAATGGTTACACTTAATTATGGCGATAGTAATTGTTTGTATTACCACACTCTCCTATTGTTTGTTATTTATTGAAACGCGTTACTCATTTTATTATATTTATTATCGCTGTTATAATCAAATTTGTAAAGAAAAAGGAATAATTAAATTTAAACTTACTTATCCTCCTCCTGGCATCCAAGTATGCCTGGTTGATAGCGTCGTATGTGATGCATGTGTGTTGGCCACCATAACCACTGAAATAAAAATAAATAAATTGTTATTTACACAACATTTCATATAATACTACTATTCTTACACTTTTACATTAACACAGATAACAGAGTACACTAATCTGTAATGGAACGTACTGTCGCATTTAACTCCTGACTGATCTGGACGAATTTTCCTTGAATAATGCCACTGAAATGTAGCACAGACTTCCCACTTACTGAGTAGTTTATTACAGTAACTATTACTAAAAAAAATTAAAGTTAAACTTCTGTAGTCCCACAGCATGTCCACGGTTATTTGATCACTATTGAAACCAACCTTCCAAAAAATCACTACTCATATGTGCATATACAGCATGGTCCGCCTAACGTGGACACACCAAAAATTTCCGGAACTTCCTGAGGGTAAGTAATTTGCCGCAAAAGGACTATTCGTAACACGTTTACGGGAATAATAACCAAACCACACATAATTTTTTCCTCTGGAAACATACATGTATTTTAACGGCGTCTGAAAGAACGCGCAGTGAGGAATTCCGTGCTAAAGCTTATGCAATGGAAAGTACCTAACACAGAAACGCCAGGAAATAATGTGCAAATGTGATTCAGTTAGTTGGGACGGTAAGCATGGGACAGGTGACCTGTACTCACAGCTGCAAGCAAGCAACACGAGCCGTGAATTAACCCGGCAGTACCACTTCCTAATAGCAGCGCAGCACCAGTCACCGTAATATGTTATGGTAAGTTGTATTGTAGTGTATGGCTGTACGTACGCGATGAAGTTCACGAATGGGGAAAAAACTGGACGCTCTACTTATTTATGGTGAATGCGGCAGAGTTTCCAATTAAGCCGTTCAAATGAATGGCGCAAGGTGTCCTAATCGGACGCACATATCACTTCAAACGATACCAAAAATTTGCACACGTCTCTTGTCACAAGGTGATTGTAATTCCGCAACTCTAGTGCGACGAAAGGCTGTGCTGGCACGTGTCGATGCAAACGCCCTCATGGGCACGCGAGAACTTTCCATGTTCGTGGGAATAAGTAAAACAAGCGGGTTACGAATACTGTGCCGATTTAAATTCCATCCACATCACGAGTCTCTTCATCAGGCGTTACATGACGGTGATATCTAGCAGCGTGTTTAGTTTCGTAGGTCTGCTCTAATGTCTGTAAAGGATGACAGAAATTTTCTGAAGAACATACTATTTACCAATGAAGCGACCTTCACAAACCATGGGCGCGCAATTTTACGAAATATTATGCACTACTGGGCGACGGAGAATACACGTCGGGTCCAGCACGTGGAACGCCAGCGACAGTGGAAAGTGAACTGCGGTGTGGAATAGTAGGAGACTACGTCATAGAGTCTGTCAAGGGACAATGACCGGCTGTACATAAGCGCATTTCCTCAGAGAGATCTTACAGGCACTTTGTCCGAAGTAATGGTTCACTAGCCCCAATTGAAAGTCTTCTTCAAAGAACTGTCTTTAAATAATAAAAGAAATACTCTAGCCAAGACTGTTTTCCAACCGAGCATCAAATTTGTGCAAACATTCGCAATGACGTAATCCGCCCATGTTCAATAAATATTAATAAACAATTTATATCACTTTTCTGATATGTTCGCAGATAATATAAAATCATTAGATGCCACATGCATGATGAGAGTTATATTCTGTGGCTGCTCTTTAAAAACAGTATTGCTGTCTATATGTTTGCATTCACAAGCGAACGTGAAATTTCATGTAGCAAGCAGAATTGCCGATATTGATTAGGAAGTTGAAAATTATATAAATGCATCATCGCTGTCAGAGACAGAAATTAAATCTATGCGAAAGGGTATTTTCTGCCGTAAGCAGTGTTCGTCATTGCGTCATTACTATGCTTGCTGTGCTGGGAATATTCGCTCTCAACAGAATGTTTATAACAGCTTACTCGTTAACCTATACGATTATTACGAGTTCCATTTCATCTTCTTCGCTGTATCTTTTACGCAAGTCTCCAACGAATTTCTGACGAATTCTCCAATTTTCATCTTTTTTTTAAAAAACACCGCTGTGTTCCATTATTTTCCTTGACACCTCCTCGTTCGAAAGTAGCTTATGTTTAAAAAACACAGATTATATTAACTGATAACTAAATGTAATGTTCCAGCTTGTCACTGAAAGTATATTTTTTTCTAATTAATTATTTTGACGCCATTTTTCACCAGGGTAAGTCCTTTTCTTTCAACGGAGTATTTTTTTACACATTCGCTAATTTGGTGGGACTTTTTGCATTCCACAGGGCCATCCGACACATAACTTAAGTAAGCTTTTGAATACTAGGTATTCGTTCGTTACTCTCCCATACGACCTTTATTGAAGTTTACCTGAGAGCTAGGAAAACGGATGAATAATTGACGGTGCCTAAAGCTGTTTACGTTTAACGTAAACAAATTTGGGCTATATATATGTCTGTGTGTATGTGTACGCACGTATGTATATACAGTAAGTATATAAGCAGTAAATTTGGAACAGAGGGCAACCAGAAAAACTGATACCAGTTAGTGAATTAATGAGCAGTGGAGCGTCGATAATCCGGATAAATTGGGATGGGACCCATTCCGGATTATCAAATTGTACGGATTTTCGAAACGAACCAATAAAAGGGCCCGTAGACGTCTTAAACGTAAAAAAAACTTGCTAAAGTCGTTCATAATTCACTCTGTTTGTTACAGAAGTAGAGTGGATAAATAAACCCATTAATCTAGTAAAATTTGTACGAGTTTTAATTACAGGAAAAAATATTGTAGTGTATGTAAAGTATTACATGTACAGGCTGTCTTATTTTATGTACAGTACAATCGAGTTCAGACTGTACTTTTATGTAAGGAACACATGGTCTGCATTGTCCATGTATGGCGACAAACCCTTAAACATTGGAAATGTTGCCTTCAAGGTAGACAACTTGCTTGGCATGGAAGAATTGGCAGCAGTATCACATCGGGCGCGACCTACCGGAAGTATAAGTCTGCGTGAGACGCAATATAAACAGCAAATGCAAATACTGCAAAAAACTGCCACATGAATAGTGGAAAAACGTTTCGAAACTGACTTGCTAAGTTTGTCTTCGTGAACAAATCCACGCATTGTTCAATATAGTAAATGTGTTAATACCTTGGAGATGCGAGCGTACAAATATTGATACGTTTTGCCTGTCTGGTAGGTGGCATTTAAATTGCCTGGAGGTTTGTAGCACAGTACTCAGACGTCACGGATCATGAGTCGTTAGATCGAAGTACTAAATATATCAACAAATAACATCATTTTTTCTGTTTGCGCCCTATTTCAGATTCACAATGTGTACGTTAACGTATATGTATGTAGGCATGTGTATATGTGTGTATGTACGTATTTAATTGTGTATGTACGTTGGCATGAGTGCATGTACTTATGTGTATATATATGTTAACACAGGATGCTCCATATCATCCCACATGTCTTCAACAAGTACATCCTGGATGAAAACGAAGAATAAAATCCTCGCGGCATAAGATCATTGCTCATAGAGTGTAAGTAATGTTTTATTAAGTGAGCGTCCTAGATGGTGATTATGGCTTGGCTTTGAGCTATCAGCTTTAATGACCCACAGTTACTGTTACGATAGAAAACTCTTCCTCCTGTGTGGGTTAAGGGATTTGCTACTTTTTTCTTCCAGCCGATATCCTCAATGTCATAACGAGCTAATAAAGGCGCCAGCCAAGTTAACTACAGTAGCTTTAGTGTAAAGCCTGTATTTGAGATGTGACTTTTACCCGCTACATCAAGTATCGTGATTCACTACTTTCATCGACTTGACATGCATCGTGGTTAGGCTACTCGCCTCTAACCTTCTTGAACCGGATTCGATTCCCGGGAGGTGTCGCTCCCGGATTTTCGCATGTGGGAATCGTGCCGGACGGTCCCGCTGGAAGGCGGGTTTTCTCTGGGATCTTCCGTTTCCCACGCCCTTGCATTCCGACGCTGTTACATACCACGATTCAACCTCATCGGCTCTCAAGACTTCAATTTTCTCTACCCGAATGTAAGCAGACACGCATCACTGCGTCCACTAACTTACTGACTCTACTACGTATTATAGCCAATTATATGTAGTCCATGCACAGTTACTTCCAACTTATCTGAAGCCCTGCTTAAGTCATACTTTCAGGATATTCCTCCGCCTCGTGCAAACCAAACTTAAGGTTGAAGAAAAGAAACTGCCTATGGAGCACAGCACCTGGCTGTACAATGTGAAGAACTCATAAATGTATTACAGACACCATACGAATTATCAGAAAAGTGCGATTTATGATGTATATGAAATAAGAATGTACGTATTTTGCAGCATTATAAAATATTTTACTAAAATATACTTTTCAATTCTAAAAAATCTAATCAATTTAAAAAGTTTGTATTTTTAACCAAATTTAAGCATATTTCCATACCGGATGCTTAAGAAAGCAGAATTTGCAAGGAAATCATCATATAATATAGTCATAATGTTTACTATTATTGCGTGTTATAAAATTATAATAATGATGTACTGTAATAAATAATTTTATTATTGAGTATACATATGTGCGTCCAGTTGTCACAAACGTTTATTGCTGAAACTGACGTAATTAAAGTTAATTATAAAATTGATAGGATACATTATTACTGTGATTTTTATTACATATTATCGCAGTAATCATTATGGAGATCTTCCTTGAAGAATATTTTCTTGTAAATTCTGCTTTTCGAAGCACCCAAAACGGAAATTACCTTAAATTTTGTTAAGAATGTGAATTTTATCGAACCACAAATTTTTTAGATTTAAAAAGTATATTTTAGTAAAATATTTTATAATGTTGCAAAATATATAAATTCGTCTTTCCTATGCAGCATAAATCGCACTTTCCTGTCAATTTGTATGGTGTCTGCGCTACTATTATACGAGTTCTTGACTTTGTACAGTCAGGTGCTGTGCTCCATAGACAGTTGCTTTGCTAGAATCTTAACTAATGCCTATATACCAAGCTAAAATGTTCCGTGCAAGCTCGGATGGAAGCTTCCATGAGACCTGCTACCTGAGCTTGCATGCAATCAGTCGTGGCGGGTTCTTTGGAATAACCTACCCAACGATACTTATTGTTGTACGAGTAAATAAGAACGCAATTTTTATAATTTTACTTCTGTAACTCTGGTTCGGCAACAATATTTACTCCCATCTGCAATATTTTGTGCTTATTCACAGATCTCGATCGTTTAAATAGTTTTGTTGTTATAACTGGAACTTCTATTTTAAATATTCACGAATCTTTACCATAATTTTCACACAATGCTGTTTCAGAATTAGTAAATTGTTGCATGGTTTTTTATTTAATGTTTGTGTTTATTAGTCTTAAGCTCTTTCTCAAAACAAAATAAACAGAACAACTTTACCATCTTCTCTCTGATTGGCTAAAATGTCAACCTTGTGGAAAACTTTCCGTCCGAAACTACACACGTCCAACTACGAAAGCGACCAGCTGACGGCCAAGACTTCCATACAAGATGCCATACCAGCTGGCGGCCAAGACTTCCATACAAGATGCCATACCAGCTGACGGCCAAGACTTCCATACAAGATGCCATACCAGTTGACGGCCAAGACTTCCATACAAGATGCCATACCAGCTGACGGCCAAGACTTCCATACAAGATGCCATACCAGCTTGCACGGAGTCGCCCAAGGAATATTCCATTGCCGCATACAGGGTTCGTTCTAGAAAATCACACCAAAGGGAGGACGCGCCTCATTCGTGCGCACTTAGTGCGATAACATTTTTCATAAGAACAATATCTTACTAGTCATTACCAACACACCTTTCTTCTCTCTGTTTCAGCATCGACGAGTTACTTTTAAGTTAACACATGTAGGGCCTATAGACCGTTTGTGATACATGGCATGTTAAGGAAAAAGACGAACACGTCACACATGGCGTAATTTTTCAAAAGCTTGAATCGAAAAGTGTGGAAAAACCGCGCACATGGTGGTTGATTGAGGAGAGAACGGAACTGCGCCGGAATGAAAGGGCGAGGGAAACGGGAGATCTCCGAGAAAACCCGCATGCCAGCGGCATCGTCAGCCCCGTTTCCCACACGCGAAAATCCGGGAGCCTACCCGCGGGGATTGATCACGGATCGTGTATGGTGGGAGGCGAGAAGGCTGAACGCTCAGCCACCGTGGCCCCTATCTGGCCGAGAGGAGTGCATCTCGCTTGACAACACTCACCTTACTGTCCCGAGCACGTCAGTTTTACTCACCAGTCGGCGCCACTGTTGCGAAATGGCGGGACTTTACTACTTTCACAAACCCTATCACTTTACTACTTTCACAAACCGTATCACTTTACTACTTTCGCAAACGCTATCACTTTACTACTTTCACAAACCCTATCACTTTACTACTTTCGCAAACGCTATCACTTTACTACTTTCACAAACCGTATCACTTTACTACTTTCGCAAACGCTATCACTTTACTACTTTCACAAACCCTATCACTTTACTAATTTCGCAAACGCTATCACTTTACTACTTTCACAAACCCTATCACTTTACTACTTTCGCAAACCCTATCACTTTACTACTTTCACGAACCCTATCACTTTACTACTTTCGCAAACCCTATCACTTTACTACTTTATTACACCTTGTTGGTATAGGGGCGGGGGGGGGGGGGGGATTGTCTCTGCTTTTGGGAATTTTTCCACTGGATGAAGAGGAGACGGAGAACTGTTTTCACACGTCGATAAACCACCGGCTCTAGACATTACTTTTCACTCCAGCCGCTGGTGATGGGTAGTACTTAAATACGAGTTTATCCCGCGCGATTACTGAAGTAGAAGCAAACATTAAAACCTTTTTAATGAACAAAATGTAAGAATAAATTGCAGAATTATAAATCAATCTGATTTCCCTAAACTTGGCAGAAAAACGGAAGCTGAATATCTTCTGTGCCTGGCAATTTTATATATATATATAATGTACGGGAAGTTCTCAGAGTGCTCCCAGTTTGAAGCTGGACATATGAATACATGAGCTGGGGCGCGAAGTTTCGAATGCTGGACTAATGCCCTGTAGTCGGTACATGACTGCAGATTTAAGATGTGAAGCCGATATGATTCTTGTACGTTAAGGGCCCTCAGAAACAGACTTTTTTTTTTTTTGCTGTGATGAGACACGATTATTTTTTATTTATGTTCGCAAATTAAGATTATATGTTTAGTTCTTTCATTTAATCAGAATCAAAAATTCAACCAGTTATGGCTGCGCTGTCAACTTCTAGCAATACGAGATAGAGCAAAATTTATTTACAATTTTTTTCACATCTATGATTCTGCACTACTGAAACAAAATGCTGCTCTTTAGCAGTGTAAAAGTTTACGTGTCATTACGCTCGAAATAACACTAAGTGTAGGCTGTCGTAAGTTTGCTCATGGCGTTTGTAAATTTTATATCCGCTAATAATAATCAGACGTTTTAGGACTGTAGCGAATATCTGTAACCAGGGTAAATGTGTCAAGAATTGCCATTGTTTGCAGAAAACAGAAATACCCGCGTTCAGTTCGAAAAATTGTTCGTTATTGTCTCACTTGAAAGGATTGCGATGCAACAAGTTATGGTGTACCTCCCGTGTCGTTAATCTAACTTGTCAAGTACACGTTTGAGTATTTTACCTTGGGTTTCACAGTTTTATCTTAAAACTAGTAATGATGAAGTTTCATGTCTGAAAATAATCCTGCACAAAATTATCCTTCTTTTTTTTTTTTTTTTTTTGGATGGGGTAAGAAATACCTCACAGGAGTGGGGATATTTTTTTCTGGTTACATGCCATTTCTTCTTGCACTCTACAGTCGAAAAAGATCAAACTGCCCCAAACATGTAAATGAGACTGCATATTTGTTTAAACTACTCCACTTCAATAAATAAATTTCTACTGATCATTTTAACTTCTGGTATTCACTGATTAATCGGTGGCATCAACTGATTCCTAGTAAACTGCACTGACTTGGCAGTAAAAATTTTAGCGCATTCCACTGAATAGGCAGTAGATAACAGCTTGTTGACAAAATATTCAGTAAAATAAATTGACTTATTAAAATCATTGATTCAGATTTAGCGCGTGTCGTTTTTTAAATGCTTCTCCGTCACTTTGCCGTGTTGGAATGGTCGGCAATAACTTGCAGCTGAAGCCTTCGCAGGAACTCGGCCGCCTGTTCACTGACTGGGGAGTTTGCACTTAAGGCGGGAAAACTCCTGCGACTGAGAGACGTCTGTGGACTGGACGACACAGTCCAACATGTAATGACGGAATGTCTGAAAACCGAAGACATCAGACAATGGCTGCGTGGAATAGCAGAGAGAAAGGGCATTCACTTAAGACCACAAGATGTCATGGTTGATAAAGCTCTGCATAAGATCTGGTAAGAGTGTGCCACTAAGATTGGTAGGAGACTGGAGGACTTGGACAAGTGCAAGGAGAGCTAATTTCCGATGACCAACGATGGGATACTCGGGTAAAGGCTTCAATAATACGATGCCTGAGTATCTCAGATTGGTGAGGGAGGCAGGTTTTACACAGAGAGAACCGGTAGAATACCGTGTAATGGCACAAAATAAGAGTGAATGGCCCGAGAAGAGGAGAAAGTGCTGAGCTCTGCCTTACTCATCAGAGTACACTTACAGTGAGAGAGATTTGAGAGAATGCCTGCCTCGGGGCCGTAAAACCTGCCACTATGATGAACGTACATTCCTTCATAACTTAATTGTACGAGCTAGTATTTAAAAACAAAGCTTGTCAAATCATTGGGAACATCTCAACAATGATTTATAAATCCAACCTATTTTTGTTGCAAGGTGCGATTCACATCTGTAACCGAAATCAAATATTGCCGCATTACTCAATAATTTCAGTTACACATTAGAAAAGTACGGATATAACTGAAATCGTACTCATTAATAAAATACCATTAAGTAGTCCTATTATTTTACGTCAAGTTTTGATTTTCAATGTCCGGTCATGAATTTCGATTATGAATAATTGTAAAAAATTAAAGATGAAAAGGATCACTACCCCTCTGAGTGGCTGTTAGTTTTATTCCTGTTCTTCAGTAAGTGCAACTTTAAAATCTGTGAACCGTGAGAAATTTGACTCCATCCTGAAGACCACGGGTAAAGAAAAATGTTTTGTTGAAAGCTCCAAACAGTGAATTAGAGCGAGCGAGAGAGAGAACGTGCCGAGGACAAATGAAGAATGAATGGCTCGTGACTTGACTATTTTCTTCCCTTCACCCTGCACGAAATGAACTTTCTTTAACGAAAGTCACGCTTTTGGTTTGTTTTGGCCGGACGATTGAAATTGGCCTTGGCCTTACTATGTCGCCCCCAAGATTTATCGAGCCGTTGGTAGTGTGATTTTTAGCACTTCTCCATGCTAGCAATGAAAATTAAATGTACTATTATTTTTGAACTCGCGCTTATTACTTATAAAGATAAGTGTTTCACGCCCCAAGAGAACCGATATTACCTAAACAGAAACATAAATAAGTACTTACAAATTATTTCAAAGCTACTCAGTTTTTCATTTCTTCTCTTGTATGTTGAGAAAGTGGCCATCAAAACTAGTAACGTTCAAAATGCTCTGAAATCTGAGGTCTGAGTTGGCTTTCATTCATTTATTTAAGCCCACTGCTGTAACTCGCTCCAGGTTTAAGAGATATCTTAATATAATCTGCCTGGCCAGTTTCATTCCATAAGGATGAGAAAACACATCACAACTACATAAGAGCATACTGCAACCGAACTTTGTTTAACATGCAGATTTTTTAAGTTGTTGTGGAAAACGCTTTCCATAAAGTTACACCAATAATTGAGTTTGGTAACACATTCTGCGAAAGTGTTGTGTATTTGAGTAGGGGTAAGAGAAAAAGGATATTATTTTAGGTTTTCAAACTAAATATGGCATTTTTCCAGTAGCCAATATAAAGTACATATATTGTGTATGATAGATAAATACTTTCAAAATTGAGTTGAAAAATGAATGTGGCGAACAAGTTACTCATATAATACATACACAAGTCAGCAGGGGAGCGGAAATCAAATTTGTATCAAATAATTACATTATACGTACAAATGTGTAATTACCCCTAATGCATGGGTTAACATTTACCTCTTATGTTTAGTATTTCACTTAGAAATAAGTACATTTATTAATACTCTCTGGATGGTAAGTTACAAATTATAATGATAAGCAAAATGTTCGCCAATTGTGGTTCGTCAAGGTTTATAGCACCAAGAGATCCTAATTCAGGCATTTGATTGGCTCTCAACAGGAATTAAGTAGTCGTTTCTTTTATTAGCAGCCGAGCAAAATAGTGTTCGGGCTGAAATATTCATTAGTTGTACTCGATCATGTTTAAAATGTATGTAGTATCCCTTTTTTATGCGTGACAAAAGAAACACTCAACTGCACTAGGGAGAGATTTCATGTGGGAACAGACTTGAGGATTTCACTTAGCTAGATATTTCTACCACGCCCAAATATTGGCCCAGAATTGTATATTGTATTCCTTCCAATACCCCTAATCACATTCATTCACTTCCGTCACTGCGAATTCAACACTGACTTGCAATTATTGTGTGCTCGAAGATGGTATCGTGAAATGTAGCATTTTTTGTTGCTTTCCTAACTGACTGTTTTGTTGTTCCCAACTCCAAATTGCATAGTAATGTATGAATTATGTTTGACATACATAAAAGTTGAATTTATTTCGACTACACGACAACGGCTGGTTTTTTTTGTCTGTACATGCAGAAATATCACGTCATATGTATAGGGAGTTCAAGGTAAAATGATCACTTTTGAAAGCCCTGTTTAATGTCAACTAGTATGCAAGTTGTGTATTCTTCCACCTTATGTAAATTTAACCTTTCCATGGGCATCATCACTTTGTTAATGCTTCGGTGAGGTGAAATTGCGGAATTATTAGAAAAGTAAATATGATACGAATCTGGCATTAGATGCATTTAAAAAACAGGAAGCGGAGGAAATAATTCAAGTTATCACAAACGGGTAACTTACACGTTTTATTTGACGCTAAGTTATGGCACTACTTTTCTTCCATCGTTACCAACTTTACTAGGTACATGTTACTCGGTGCGCCCTTTGAAATACTAAATGCAGGTAGGAGCAGTGACTTTTTTCCAAGGTTGATTTCAAAAGTGCTCACTTTATCGTGAACAACCTTTAACAACTTGGCCATTTCTTTATTTACTAATTTTTTCTGAAATGTGGGGTGTAAGTAGTTCACTATATTGTAAGTAAAATCTTTCCACTCATAGCTGTCTTAAGTTACATGTATATCAAAGCTGTAGATTAGAATAAGTACGCGTGCACCCGTGCTGACCAAGCTCAAATAAAGTTCTAGCGATTGTTAGGAATGTACGACTTGAAATGTACTCGTGCCTCATCTCTTTCGAACGAAGTTTTCAGAGCTACGCCACAAAAGAGTGTGGAGTGGGATTTCAATATGGGGTTGATTCCAGGTCCCCTCACACACACACACTCTGCTGGAGTGATAAAGGAAGTGGAAACAATAAAGGAAGGAGAGAAGTTCCAAGAATTCCACAGAGGTAGAACGGATGCTCCCGAAACGTTCCTGATACCAAGAGAAGAACTTAGGACTCTGCCTTCGTGGGGCGGTATAACTACGCTGCAGAGTGTTGGAAATACACGCTTTCAAACGTAACTATTACATATGCGTTGAGTGCGATTATTTACAACAATTACTCATACTCCAGATGAGGCTTTCAATATGTCACGCACATAGCGAACATCTTATCAGAGCACTTCAACATGGCTTAGATATGATTTTTCGAAGCCCTGTATTTAATATTTTTGTGTTAGATACATACAAAAATACACTTTTAGAAATTATTAGGAAATTTATCATACCAGTGTATACGCTTAAGCGGATATTACGCAATATCTGCAGCCGTACTTGGTTCTTGTACAAGCTTGTATAAGGTCTGGTGTACGAGCCGGTATACCAGCCGCTATATGAGCTGCCATGGAGTATTCATATTACACGACAGCAGTTCGCGTACTAGCATGTTGCACCCTCGGTGGATGCGCAGTGTGTGGTTTGTAGTAAATATGAACTGCTACCAGTTAGTAACTTGCGTAGGCCTATGAAAAAAAAACTAGGTTGCACATCTTGATATTGCTATATTACTGTTCGCCCTTTACATAAAATTATTTGCTTACTAGTATAGTTTCATTCATTTTCTTGAAAATTATGTGAAGTCACTAGAGTACGAGTGCATTATTTTTAATTTTGTCGAAAATTACTGACCGGATGCAAAATATAGTTTATTCTATTGTACCTTGATATTATCCGCATGTAAAATTTAATAATAAAAAATTTTTTTGTCCAACGGAGCTTTGAACTCGCGCCCAAAATATACATTATGCATACAGGTAATGCAACATTACCACTGTTCACACGTTGGTACTGCATCTGATTAATACCTTACATTATTTTAAATTAAATTTTTCATGCAGTAGGTAATGTTTTAAGTATTTATAACGGTTTTAAACAGTAATTAAAAATTGTCATAGCCAATATTATTCGTCGTTGTATTTTAAATCTATTTGAATGAGTTTCAACCTCACGAATATATAATCAAGATGGAGGCGTCCTTTCAGGTTTCTGCATCAACTTCGTTTCAAGTAGTAGCCACGAGGAGGGCCCTACGCTCTGAAAATGCAACGTGATTGGCCAGGTACGAAAGCCAGCCTGGAACCTGCCACGGAAATTAGGACGTGTCCAATTACCAAACCTGGTACGAAACCTGCCCGTACAAGGCGGGAAATGCCATGACGGGTGTCACACTAGCCCGTATACCAGCCGCAATGGCGGACCTTGCACAAGCTTTTACGGAATCGGGTATCGTGTAACATCGCCTTAAGTGAGGAAGCAGGAACGGTAGTGTTTTTTTTTCCCCCTACACAGTCATTGTAGCGTTCCTACATTTGCTCAGAAAGCTGTCAAATGCATAGGGAAGTTCCCGACTTTGTATAGAAGCGACGGTAAACATTCATATGTCCGCAGCTTGATGTGTGCTATTATTTCCACACAGTGTATAAGTTAAAAACTTCCATTACATTTTAGGAAGTTTTTACAGTGTACTTGTGGGGCCTGCAATGAATCTAGCCACACATTTTCCGGAAATAAAAAGACTGCGTATTTGCTTAATGCGTACGAACCTAAGACACACGGTGTGAATTAACTATCTGCCAGTAGCAGTAAGTGTATGGCAAGATTCCATGTATGGGACAGATCAATAACTCGGTGTTTCCTTCCATAGCGCAAGCAAAATCCGTGAGCAAGATATCTCAGGAAGCCTAAATAACTTATTGATGTTGCATGAAGAAGATACAGTGAGAGATTAAAAAGGTGAGGACTCTTTCATTACTCAGAACTAAGGTTTGTTGAAACGCCGAAGAGATGGTTTTTTACTGTCGGGGCTTAACATCGAGGTATTGAGAGCCGATGAGGGTGAAGTGAGGTGAGTATGGAGCAGCACTGGAATACAAGGACGGGAGAAACAGGATATCCCGAGAAAACCCGGTGACCAGCGGCATCATCCAGCACAGGACAGTCTCAGGGGTATGCGATACGTGTAACCGCATAAAAACCTCGCACCCGAAAAAAATGTTAATATTTAGCATATGTTTGGTTGGGAGTGAACGATGACATTTATTTATTTTTTTAAAAATGCTTGTTTATAAAATGTAAAAGTTTTTGTCAATAAAATGTTAGGGCCTCGCTAAAGGTCTTGCACCTAGCTTCGCTTATACTAGGGACGACGATGCTGGAATGTTTCCCACACGCGAAAATATGGGAGTGATCCGCCGAGAATCGAGCGAGGTCCGCAATGGAAGGGGCCGCGGTGGCGTTATGGTTATATTACTCGCCTTTAACACATGGACGAACCGACCGGGTTCGATTCTCGGCGGGGCCACTCCTGCAATTCCGCATGTGGGAATCGTGCCGGACGATGCCACTGGTCGGCAGGTTTTCTCGGGGGTCTCCCATTTTCCCCGCCCTTTCATTCCGGGACTGCTTTTTACTGACCTCGCTTCACGCTCAACGGCATTGAAGAAGGTCACGATCCTTCATTTCTACACGTTTTGCGAGAATTAATTTTTTGTACCCAAACGGGAGCAGATATTGTAAAATCCTCTCACAGTTTTGTTACAAATAGCTTTGATTCTGTTGTCTAATTTTTCAACACGAAAATTTTATCATTTTAACTAATTATTAAATAAACAAAATTTTCGTTAATTAATTAATTGGATGAAAGTAGAAACTTTTTGTGTTAGGAAAATTATACTACATAATAAAAACAATGTGTAACAAAACTGTAAGAGGATTTTACAATATCTGCTCCCGTTTGGGTACAAAAACTTAATTGTCGTAAAAGCTGTAGAAAAGAAGGATATTGGCTCTAAGAGCCACCCATATCTCTTCGCCGACACTCTTCACCCTTCGCAGTGTAATAGGCGAGTTCTCTAGCCGCTGCGTTACCGCGGCCCCCAGAAAATGGGGCAGAGGGTGGTGGGACGAGGGGTAGGGAGGGTGCGAGATGGAGGTGGAATGTAGAGCAGGGACGACTGAATGATGAAGCGGATTGCTGTGGCTAGCCACGCTGACCCGGCGCGAGGCTAGCAACAGCGGTGAATGATGATGATGACGTAACAAATTACTTTTGCAGCTTGCGCATACGTCACAAAACACATGCCTCGTGCACTCGCTGCAAAACAAACACAAGCGACATACGCGCCACTCTCTTATATTCAGTGTGAACCCTCCGTCTTTGGCAGAAAACACTGCAAACTATTTTGTTATAACGCCATATAATTTACATGCATGCATAGATATTCTGAACAAGTTATGTAAACAACTAGTATAGCAAACTTACAGAAAAAAATTACTGAAATGTTTGTTTTCATGGTTGGTTTTTTATTGGACTAAATAAAACTACTCGACCTCCTAACACGTCCATTCGTTTTACGATTTGCTTGTATTTGTAGCAAGCCATTAAACTAATGTACAGAACATTTAATATGGGAAAGGTTTCCATAACATTATTAAATAAAGTTAACTTTTAGCTTTATTTTGCAGAATGATACATTTTTCTCGTCCCACATCGTCTAAATGGTTAAACTGTTTCTCCTCTACAACCGGATACACAATTTTTGCGTTCGAACTTGATACAATGAGATTTTTTTTAATAGCGTAGTTTAGCATGTTGTGCAACAGCCGTTCATTAAATCTGTAATTACAGTTTCAGTGTATTTAATGACGTGTCTACTATGGGGTTTTTCTCGGCGAAAGTTTTTCTCTGCCACCAAATATTTCTAGTGCCTGTAGTTGTATTTCACTGTTGTTCGCAGGATATAGCTGCTTATTTTCTGTGTAGTAAAATCATTTGAACAAGTAGTTAACGATGTGACAAAATAAGTCGGCTCTTTCTATGCAATCGATGTTGAGTAGGTGTTTAAAGACGCATGTTGTGTTTTAAAAAACGTCTATGCTGAAGGAATTTTTCGACGATATCGTTTATTAGTTGGTGGAGTGTACTCACTGTAAAGCATAAGTTATTAAAACTGATTCAAACCTGCGGGTTTCACTTCAGATCTATTAAAACTGCTCCAGTGCAAGCAGAAAAACTCTACCGGTGGTTTTAATTGCTAGTTCTCATTAATTTAACAGAGATTTCTACTTATTACTAGTGAATTATACAGGCGTTGCACTAAAACTTCACTGCTTTCCACATGATGGAGGTAATAACATTCGGAAAATATTTTCAAAGCGGTGGTGAAGCGACATTGTATTATAATCCATATCTTTGATAACATTTAACTGATTTTATTCAATCACGGTGGAAAAGAGGAAGACAATACTTTATAGTAAACTATTTGGTGGTCTTATATATAGGTCTGCACTTTACATGAAGAATGTGGTTGAAATTAGTAAGCTATGAATTTTTTTTTCAGATATCATATCCACATGTCACGCACAATGTGAGATTTTAATTTAGATGTGAAAAACGTGAAGTATAATTAAAATCTCTCCACTTGCCCCATAGCTACAATCTGTAGCATAAATTGTGACGAGAAAGCAATTTATAAAATAGGTTTCTTATTCGTTTTAAACTACGTACATCATGCTGTCTGTATGAGTATTAAATTACGTACATCATGCTGTCTGTATGAGTATTAAATTCCCCTGAACATATTTTAAATAAATATATTTGCAGTTAATATCTAATTTTATTTGTATGCTAATTTGCTGCGATTCATTTGATTTCTTTATGAAACATTAAATAGCCGCTGTCTTATATAATGGCGACCAAAAGTGTACAGATAAAGTAATTTAATGGTTACCAAGCTACTGCCAGCATACAAAGTTTCTTTGCAAAGAGTCACTCAGATTGGTATCTTAACATAAACATTTTTAATTGCTACTATTTTGGAAATAAATCTCTGATATACATAAATCACACAAGTAAACGATAGCATACAATAGCACAATGTTATGTCAACCTCTTTTGTTATTCGATAAAACCGTTTTATACATATATACTACTCGAAACTATCCGCGATAATTCGCGACTACTTGCGAAAACTCACCACTACTTGCGACAACTCACAACTACTTGCGACAACTCACGACTACTTGCGACAACTTGCGAATATTTGCGACTAGTGCGACGACAATTTGCGGCTATTTGCAACCACTTGTGGCTACCCATGACTACTTTCGACTGCCCATGACTACCTGCGACTACCTGCGACAACTTGCGACAACTTCCACAACTTGCGACTACCTGCAATTACCGACACTACCTGCGACTACTTGCGACTACTTGCAACAACCTGCGACTACCCGAGACTATCTGCGACTACTTGCGACTACCTGCAATTACCGACACTACTTGCGACTACTTGCGACTACCTGCGACTACTTGCGACAAATTCGACAACTGCAACTACCTGCGGCTACCCGAGACTACCTGCGACTACTTGCAACAACCTGCGACTATCCGAGACTATCTGCGACTACTTGCGACTACCTGCGACTACTTCGAGAACTTCGACTACTTGCAACAACCTGCGACTACCCGAGACTATCTGCGACTACTTGCGACTACCTGCGACTACTTCGACATCTTCGACTACTTGCAACAACCTGCGACTACCCGAGACTATCTGCGACTACTTGCGACTACCTGCGACTACTTCGACAACTTCGACTACTTGCAACAACCTGCGACTACCCGAGACTATCTGCGACTACTTGCGACTACCTGCGACTACCCGAGTCTATCTGCGACTACTTGCGACTACTTGCAACAACCTGCGACTACCCGAGACTATCTGCGACTACTTGCGACTACCTGCGACTACCCGAGACTATCTGCAACTACTTGCGACTACCTGCGACTACTTCGATAACTTCGACAACTTGCAACAACCTGCGGCTACCCGAGACTATCTGCGACTACTTGCAACAACCTGCGACTACCAGAGACTATCTGCGACTACTTGCAACAACCTGCGACTACCCGAGACTATCTGCGACTACTTGCGACTACCTGCGACTACCCGAGACTATCTGCGACTACTTGCGACTACCTGCGACTACTTCGACATCTTCGACTACTTGCAACAACCTGCGACTACCCGAGACTATCTGCGACTACTTGCGACTACCTGCGACTACTTCGAGAACTTCGACTACTTGCAACAACCTGCGACTACCCGAGACTATCTGCGACTACTTGCGACTACCTGCGACTACTTCGACAACTTCGACAACTTGCAACAACCTGCGACTATCCGAGACTATCTGCGACTACTTGCGACTACCTGCGACTACTTCGACAACTTCGACAACTTGCAACAACCTGCGACTACCCGAGACTATCTGCGACTACTTGCGACTACCTGCGACTACCCGAGACTATCTGCGACTACTTGCGACTACCTGCGACTACTTGCGACTACCTGCGACTACTTCGACAACTTCGACAACTTGCAACAACCTGCGGCTACCCGAGACTATCTGCGACTACTTGCGACTACCTGCGACTACCCGAGACTATCTGCGACTACTTGCGACTACTTGCAACAACCTGCGACTACCCGAGACTATCTGCGACTACTTGCAACAACCTGCGATTACCCGAGACTATCTGCGACTACTTGCGACTACCTGCGACTACTTCGACAACTTCGACAACTTGCAACAACCTGCGACTATCCGAGACTATCTGCGACTACTTGCGACTACCTGCGACTACTTCGACAACTTCGACAACTTGCAACAACCTGCGACTACCCGAGACTATCTGCGACTACTTGCGACTACCTGCGACTACCCGAGACTATCTGCGACTACTTGCGACTACCTGCGACTACGTCGACAACTTCGACAACTTGCAACAACCTGCGGCTACCCGAGACTATCTGCGACTACTTGCGACTACCTGCGACTACCCGAGACTATCTGCGACTACTTGCGACTACTTGCAACAACCTGCGACTACCCGAGACTATCTGCGACTACTTGCAACAACCTGCGATTACCCGAGACTATCTGCGACTACTTGCGACTACCTGCGACTACTTCGACAACTTCGACAACTTGCAACTACCTGCGGCTACCCGAGACTATCTGTGACTACTTGTGATTTTTTTTTGTATAAAGATACACAATTTATTCTAACATTGTTTTAATTTATCTTTAATAATAATTTTGTTAGTACGTGCTTAGAAAGCAGCCAAGCAGCTCATTTTTTCCCGACTTGATTTACAATTTGGAAATTTCTGAAGAATTTTTGTTTATTAAACATAGCCTATGTCCATCTGGGAGAATGTAGCTTCTTAACAGTGAAAGAATTCAAATAATCGGCATTGTAGTTTCCGAGATTAGCCATTATATATATAAACAAAATCACATTACCTGTTTATGATATTAGTAAAAACATACTGTGTATATATATAATGATGTTAGAGCTTTATTATTCAGGCGGCGCTGTCTGACATAATGGTTAAATATTTAGGGACGGATATCCAATATTAATAATTCTCTAAACAGGAATATTAGCAAGTGTGATATTCCTTCTACTGCAACTGGGTCGTATTTGCAGCCTGTTTTTTTTTTTTGTGGTTAACTTAGGCAGTAAAGAAAAAGAAATAATTTAAATGTTTATATATACATACATAGATACATACTAACATAAACAGTGTCGTGTGCACACTCAACGTGCTGAAAATTGGCATTCTGTATGAAGATTATGACAAAATATCATTGTCAGCTTCGCGTCAGGATTTTGGTACATGTAAATGGATATAATGTATGTCGGATGTGTCTTTGAAAGGTGCCAGATGGCTGACAACCCACAATCATAACATTTACGAAACTTGGTTAAAATAGGTAACTACAGAATCAGCACTACACGTCGAATAATTCTTTTTAGGTTACCGTCGCCAAGATAGTAAAAGCGTTATTTTCAAACCAACGATATTATCGACTCCAATCTCCTCTAAACCCGTGGGTGTGGACAGAGTGACTTTTGTAAGATGTGACGTGTAAATCAGTTTAATGAAAGAAGTTTCGCCCTCCCAATATTCAACTTTATTTTGCCCAACTAAAAAAAAAAACATATTTTATTTTAATTCTGTTCCGCACGCTGCTGGTTCCATATTGACGCACCTGAGTACTTGTTTAAGACAGCAAATGAATAGATTTTTAGTAGCCTTTTGTGTTCTGATACCCACATGGTGCTGTGAATAAATGGCCATTAAAGTAGTGTGAGCACCTCACTACTGAACCATACTCGCCCTTATCGACATCCGGTGTATGTGATTAATTTGGGAGAGTTCTCGGTCACGATTGGAAATTTTTGCTGAGTCGCCCTTATTGTCATTGGGTGTCATTTTATTCAACCTGGGAGAGGGTGACAAAAGGGACGACCCAGCAAAATTACCTATTCTGATCGAGACCTCTCCCATGTTAACCACATACACACGAGGTCGATAAGGGCGAAAATAGTCCAGAAGTGAGGTGCTCACACATCTCGCGGAAATAACACAAAAATAAGAAACGAACACGTATGCATGTGGTGAACTAAAATAAGAAAGAAACACGTATGTATGTGGTGAACTAAAATAAGAAATTAACACGTATGCATGTGGTGAACTAAAATAAGAAAGGAACACGTATGCATGTGGTGAACTAAAATAAGAAAGGAACACGTATGTATGTGGTGAACTAAAATAAGAAACGAACACGTATGCATGTGGTGAACTAAAATAAGAAACGAACACGTATGCATGTGGTGAACTAAAATAAGAAAGGAACACGTATGTATGTGGTGAACTAAAATAAGAAAGAAACACGTATGTATGTGGTGAACTAAAATAAGAAATTAACACGTATGCATGTGGTGAACTAAAATAAGAAAGGAACACGTATGCATGTGGTGAACTAAAATAAGAAAGGAACACGTATGTATGTGGTGAACTAAAATAAGAAACGAACACGTATGCATGTGGTGAACTAAAATAAGAAAGGAACACGTATGCATGTGGTGAACTAAAATAAGAAACGAACACGTATGCATGTGGTGAACTAAAATCTTCTAATGAGTAAGCACAGACCTGAACTCTGTATCACTGAACAGGCCGAACTGTTCATATTATTTTATCCGTCAGTAATTTATTTAAAAAATTTATTTTGACTCTTCACTCTTCTCCACGCCACAACCGCTGAGACAACGCAATCAGTACACTGTTAGAAAAAATTCCTTCATTTTACTGAAAAGTTCTGGTAAAAATTTATCTAGAAGTGTCCGTAGACTCTCCGTGAAATTACGGAAAGATTTATTTTCAGAAACGGTCTTTCCGTAATTTTCATGGAACCTCTCCGTTAATTGCCAAGTTAGTTTTCTGTACTTTCCGTTTAAAATAAAAAGAGATAAAAATCTCTTTAATTTTCGTTACGTGAGTTTTCTACCGTGTATAAAAATGATATTAAAAAATTAAAATTTTTGTACTTAAGCGAGGTTTGAACCCGAGTCAAATAGCTACCAGTCCACGACTCTATCCATTACTTTTGCCATTGTTGTTGTAGTTGTCGTTGTTTTTGTTGAGCTCAAGTGAGACCGACTTGCTGATAAATTTCTGGTGCAACAGGCGAACTGAAGGTCTACCGCGTCGGAGGCACCGGGGCGCGAACCCGCGACACTCCTGCTACAAGTCGGCCACACTACCCTTCAGCTATAGGACAGGGCTCCGTTCATCTATAACTCACTTGAAAATCGCGGTAGTAGCTTATATATTTATATTCGAAAGACAAAAGCAAACATCGCGTTTCTATTAAATTTAGTGTATTTTTAGTGTTGCTCAGTGTTACAGAAGCCTAATGCTATTTTTTTTACGTTTGAAACAATAGGCCATAGTCGCGTGGATAACCTTAACTACCGCAGAAAAGATAATTTTCTTGTTACAGCGGCGAAGGAAGCTTCGTGTAGAATCGGCATTGTTCGTCCCCGTAACTCGAAGAGAAAGGGAATACGGAGACTTTCCGTATCCTGTATTTACGGACTTAACTCCATTTTTCGGCATTACTGATTGCCTTTCCGTATATACTGTACATTACCGTAAAACATTCCGTAAATATACGGGAATTTTTAACAGTGTAGCACTGTCACAAAGTCGCGTAGCGAGAGCGATGAATTTGCCATAAATGTTTTGCAGGAAAGACTGTGTATTTACAATCTCACCGCAGCCTCGCGTGGGATTTCAGGGACACTTGCATCACGACATACGCGCCACTGGACCAGCAGAACTTTCCAGCCCAGCTATGTTCACCTTCCTACTCTTCGCTGTCCATTCGCCTCGCGCAATAACTAACAGTCCACGCGTGTGATATACCTACGGTCTCTGATGTTACTTAACCACACAGTCATTCAAGTGAAAGTCTTATTTGTCTTGTAACGCAGTGGTGAACACGTATCGAGCTTTCACTGGCATCAGTGTTAACCGAGAGTTCTGAAACTAAAAAGTGCTGTCCAAACAAAAAGAAAAATCCCTTAATCATTGAATTTATCGAGATTTTTTTAATGCATTTAAATAAAGTTCTGCTTGAAATTATAATAGCTTTTGCCTATTTTAATGGCAAAAAAAAACTATTTCAACAAAACATTTTTTGCTGAAGTACTTATAAAATACTGCAGAACTCATTGTGTCCTTAATTGACTAATCTCCATTTTAGTTTAACCTAATCTGCCTGGAAAAGAAATACATTTATTGGCTCATTCAAATTCCCATATCTGACTGTCAAAAAGTTCATAGATAGCTCACCTCTCTTTCTCTCTATGCAGAGCTCTGCTGTTGTACATTCTGTTAAACACCGTGGAAGTACGTTAGCATATTGATCGCATTAATGTCTCCGCTCGTCTGAAATATTCTTGGAGAAACTTTGTCATCAAGTGTTGTCTTGGACGAGTATTATTCCCGCGAACCACGTCTGAAAACAGGTTGACAATGGCGGTGCATGCCCGCGATCTGTTTTGCACAGAAAGGAATCTTATTCACTTCGGTTCCAATATTTTAACAGGAGAATTAAAGATTGTATAAACAAAATATTCGTTAAGGCTCGCGCTACCAAGCTTAAACATTAATAAATTAACTTAAGTCGTGGAATAATCAAAATATGTCTTTACTTATGTTAATTTGCAGAATTACGCATACATGCAGATATAATAAAAGAGGAATGTGGTTGAAGACATGCGTACATGCTCAGTACAATCAGGATTCATACATTACAATGGTCCTTTTGACTGCTAAAATACGATGATAAACTATCAGCGAACCCGGGTATTTTCAGATAAAATATAAACACATGGTTGCTACCCATGAAGAGCGCCGAACTCCTACTAAAAGATTTCCTAGGAGTTAAAATATTAACGTGACCTAGACGTCAGTAAGGTAGGCTAATAATTAAGTATACATGACGTTCAAAAATTGAAGCCATGCTATAATTCTACTGATGGTACAGAAGCATAAATTCAATTTGTGATAATTGTAAAATTATTTTTTTAAATTATGTCAAGACACTACTGGAAACTGAATCCTTATAAATAATTAATTTTAAAGCGTGTGTATTAGAATCCCTTGAAGTTACTATATCTTTATTCGAATAAATTAGTATATCAATTATTTACATAATGCTCCGACACATAGTTTTATATATGATACCAAAAGAACCTGAAATTCTTATCGAAACTACATTTTTTATTAATTTATTAAATACGCAAACTTTTAGCTAATATTCGTGATTACTATTTCCATACCGATTTTCTATATAACGTTATTTCGCGCTTATTTTACCAATAAACATTACGCACAAAAGTCAAAGCGTAGCGAGACTTTCGAAACAGGAACTGTAAGCTTGAGATCAACCAGTCCGTTACCTGGAACATACATTTTTTTTTAATTCGTTGATGAAAGGAAATCTGTAGCAGAAGTTCACCTCTGACTTTATTATTTTTTTCCGAATTTAACTGGCTTGAAATTGTCGGTGCATTCCGACTGAAACATTATTTCACAGGAAACGTTGATAAGCGGCGTAATGATAGTTTCATTAATAAGCATTTTTTGAAGTAAGTTATATTGGATATATTATATATACCAAGTCTCATAAACTGAAAACATGTTACTATGTCGTCACCCGGTAGCTCCAAAAACTTCTCTCAGAGAAATAAATACACGCCAAAGCTCATATGTACGCAATTAAATAGTTCGCATGTGAGGATACGTGAGTGATAATTTAACAGTCGCTGTTTACACCTCAAACAACATGTCCTACTACAGCACCATATTATTGAATAGCGGTTTATTGGGAATATTCGAAAGTCTTTCTTACAGTTTCCTCTTTCTGCCAATTGCGTATATTATTATGCATAATGAATGTATTAAATTCAGCTATGAAATCGACTTAACGAGAGGTGTCAATGAGAAAATGGAGTTATGACGTGGTATGGTTGCGAAAGATTTACAAACATTAAGTGTTTATAAATGTGTCTACATGTATGCAAATTGTATATTCTTAATCAAATATGAATAAAAAAACTAAAAAATCGATTTTCGTGATAGATTATTGTAGCTCAACAATAAAAAAAAGTACGTGATTGTGCAAAATATTTTCATGAGGCACCTCTAAATTACTAAATATTACTAGAAACTTAAATCCATATTTTAATTAAAATTAGTTTTTTGTCAAATTGATTTTAATACGTTGAGTAATTATAAATTTCCTTTGTCACATCCTTGTGTAGTTAGTGGTTGCAAATATTTTTTAAATTTTTCGTGTGTTTTCTTCTACGATTCTTCAACGTTTCTAATGAACAAAAAGGGTATGAATAAATAGGGACAGGTGTTTTTTGCGAAAAGATTTCGGGATGAGTTGTACTCCGAAACACTTTTGTTCATATACATTTCCGTGGTTCGATTATTTCTAATGTCACGTGCCACAAGTGTCTGTCCGCGAATCATGGACATTCAGTATCGGAGTACTTTATGGCCCAGTCAAATAAGAACACGTCTTCTCACGCAGAAACGCGAACAATAACCAAAGGAAGTTGTGATTGCGGAAATTGGTTATTGAAGCCTATCAGAGCCATCATTATTTTCGCAAAAAAAAACACCTGTCGCTATGCATAAAGAGTAATTAATTGTTATGTAACGCAACTGCGTCAACGCTAGATGACTTCAAATTGTACTACTTAATTTTCTGCATCCATCATGCCTAACCCTTTAAGCATACTTTGACATTTCTATTAACCACTCGCTTAACTTCAATCTAACAAAACTGTTAGGCACTTTAGTATGCTATTTATATACTTACTTATATACTTGCGTGTTTGATAAACTAATTTCAGTAAATTAAGTGTTTATAAAGTAAAGCGTCACACTTATGTGACGCTAAGGCCATTCAAGAGCGAAATTCATTTTCTAGATTTTGAGAACATGTTTTAATGGTTTGGTAACGTACCATTGGTAATGTGAACTGAAGTATATCAGAAGTATGGAGCCGTGTTTGTTAATTTTCTGTTATAAAACGTTTAAATTTTTTGTATCTAATCCTTGTGAAAACGTTTATTTGCATTTTTATGACTTCAGATTTGTTTATCTTTGATATTTAGCTGCTGTTTATGACCTCACCATTTTCGTTCGTACTAGTCGTGTCTGTTTACTTTCCTTTTGAAAAATGTGTTCTTCACTAATTCTTAGACGTGTTTATGTTGTGATATGTGGGTCAATTTTTTGGTCAGTGCCTTACACGTGATAACTTATTTGCAACAAATTTTATTACTTAGTTTTTGTAATATTCTAATAATTATTTTTAACACTTTTAATGTAACTGAGGTATTTTAAATATGGTCTTAAGCGATAATCAGATAATGTAGGTAGTTAAGAGCAAGAGAAAGCTAATACCTTAACTTCGCTATAAATAACATTTATAATATAATTTTTTTAAATATTATTTTGTAAATAATGTTTTTAATGATTTAAACTTAAATGTGGTAATTTTAGCTCATGAACTTGCTAGTGCAAATTTCAAAAAATTATTTTAAAACAATGTTTGTTTTTAGCTTAATCTGACATTAAATTTAAACTTTGGTTTTTAAATACATATACAAACGAATCACATAAATGTAATATTTATTGTAACGAGAGAGTTTCTTTGTTTGTACACTGAATAATATAAATTATTTTGCTGTATTTTATGTTATGTATTATCTCCATGTAAAATACTGTGGCAATTTTTTAAATGTAATTTGCGCCTTTTTACACTTGTGTTTGAAAATTCCTGTATAAATGTGCATTGAAAAATCCAATCCAGCATGCGCTGGATAAAAAGGATGCTAATAAATAAATAAAATTAAGAAATACAGAATAATTTCTTTTTATCATTTTGATGAAAAGAATAATTCTTTAAGTTGTAGCCTAGCCTGTCTGTTTTGTTCAATTACAAAATTTGTCAAGTAACAAATGTCCAAAATTTAAATTTTTGTAGTTCTTCTAACTTCCAAAATGAAATAATTTTTTACCATTTTAATATTTGTATCAGATTATTACTTCACACCACTACAAAAACACATTTAACATGTTAAAAATGTAGAAAATGATTTTCGATACTTGAAAACTGTAAACATAGAGAACTAATATTTCTACAGCGCTGTCGACTTTACTACAAACATGCGATTACTATAAGCGTTTTTACTAACATACTTATAGAGACCTGAATAATTTGCTGATTTATTCTGGGACAAGCCAGGATTCTCAAAACACGTGTGTTTATTGAACATTAGCCATTGATCCACACCGTGTTTGAAAGGCTGGCCCAATCGTTTCCTTCCACCGTGACAGCAGAAAACCAGTGTGCAGTTGGGGTCGGCATATGTGTACATAATACTGCACAGTCTAGCCCGCAGCTCATTGAACTCGCGAATTATTCAGTTCTCTACATATTTACAATTTGGGTAAGGGGGGAGGGGTTGGTAAAATTAATTTTCTTTTCCTTAATTTGTATGTGAAAGTAGCTGGAGTCAACCCTTTCATACCCAATATAGACTACATGTTGCACAGGAAGGGTGTATTTGGCCGGTACTGTACTCTGTGAATCTCGGTGCCCAATGATATTCCCTGTAGGTAATTAACACGTAAAGCCTGTTACTGCTCTCCGTTAATGATTGGTTCATATCGCTGAGCACTGAACACAAAGACTACAGCTTATTGGTAGGGATAGGAAAATTTTGCGAGTTCAATGACCTGTATGCTAAACTCCACAATCCTTGGCATAGTCGAACCCAGTGTTACCCTACATTTGACAGTACGGGATTCGTTTCTTGTTCCTTTCAAGTTGGCTATTGGCATGGAGTCATCCAGGGCGTTTCTAATAAACTCTTATCCAATTGCAAATGTTACTTCAGTGTACACGCGTTTGAAATGTATCTTGTCCTGAGATGAAGTGAATTTTTCCTATGCCTACTTATTGGTTATGATAACGCGACAAGTCCTTCGCCAGCTTCAGTAAATCACCCATCAAAATAGTTCTAATTTGCAACACATAAAACAGTAATTGAATGTGGGAATGAAAGGGTTCATTAGGAAGGAGGTGAGGCATGCTACTCACATGGAGCCGCGGAGAGCGTTGAGGTTGTAGTCGAAGAGGCTGGTCCTTCCTGGGCCATCCAGCAGCAAGGCGCACTCACTGTCGTCCTCCCCCACCAGGGGCGCCAACTGCAGTGGACGACTCGCCGGCGTCCAGGCGCACAGCAGTGCTGCCACACACCACCACCTGCACACACCACATCGCCAACTAAGTATACATAAAGGCACGCGTTTATCGAGACCAGCAGTTCTCCAAATCACACTAGATCATATGGGCTTTCGTGGTTGGGTGGTTTTAAATATCATGTGCCTCAAGTGTCTGCCCACGAATCGTGGACGTTCAGTAACGGAGCACTTTATGCTGATTGGCCCATTCAAATAAGAACATGTCTACTCACGTAAGACGAGAGGCCAATAACAAAATGAAGTCGTGGTTGTGGACGTAAGATGATGAATTATAGCAGGAGAATAAATATGTTCGCGAAAACTGCATTGCCCTAAGTATAGGCCGTTCACAGTAAACTGATCACGCTCTTTCTTCACACTTTTCGAAACGAGCTATTCGAAAATTACCCCATACATGACGTGTATAGTTATTTCCTAAATATGCCATGTGTCACAACCGTTCTATACCTCCGTTAACATAGAATTATCTAAGTATTCGTTGAATTGAAATTTCCCCTATATTTATTTTATAAATAGTAATATTTCACTTTTAATAAATACGAATAAAAACAGTGAGAAAACATGTGTGTTGGCGGCAGCAGTAGTTAGTAAGAAATAGTTCTCATGCAGAATATCATTACAACTGAGTGCCCACGAATTAGGTGCGTTGTCCCTCTTGTGTAATTTTCTAATCTAAATTAAGGTTGGTTTGCACGAGGCGGAGGAATATCCTGCTGGAAGTAGAACTTTAGCAGGGCTTCGGAATATTGTGAAGTAACCGTGAATGCATTACAGTATCATTGTTATTACACCATATGTAATATGTGTAATATGTGGTGTATTATTAAACCATACGTAAAATTAACACTGTCCTTGCTCTGATGACATTATTCGTAGGTAGACAGATAAGTAATTGGGCTTAACGTCTCGTCGACAGCGAGGTCAGTAGAGAGGGTTCCATTAGTGGTAGTTGAAGCACGTAGCGCATGACGTAAGAGAGGAGAAAGTAGCACCTGACTAGCAGACACACGCACACGACTGGCTACAAGGCTGCAGTGACAGTGAATCACTGTAGCGCAGTGAAGCCAAGAGCAAGTATCCCCGCCTCGCCGGCCATCACTACCGCGTCAATCTGGAGAGAGCCGATCTGCAAGGGCCGCTCAGATCCGGCAGCTACGTTATCCTCGCTAACTCCCTACAAGTCAGCTTGTTTGTTACACGAGAAGGTACTTGCTCCGGTCCCAAGGTTACTCCAACGAGGAGAAAACACACGGACCTGGTTCTATTTGTGCCCGTCCTTGACTTCTGTCCGCGACTCCTACACACACCACTACATAGAGAAAGTGGTTTTGTTAACTTGTTAACTCCAACAAAGTATTCTTGGCGGGCACAAATTAATTGTTTGTATAGTGACAGTAAAATATTATGTTGCTGTTTTCATATCACTATGTTATCTTTATCTGGCTGTCCTAAACAAAGATTTCATTGGCGCAACCAAATATTTGTTTGCCTGTACGTACATTAAACAGTTTCGGTTAATACAAAAGAATATTTAAAAGCCCTACAGATATTAGAACTAAATAACCTGCGCCCGATCGCTTCGCCTAAGATTCCTCAACTAAAGTAACAACATGTGAAAATGGAATTTTTTTAATACATACATTTTAAAAACGTGCAAATAAATATTTAATTTTGACAGCTTTAGTGTTACGTTTCGTGTTGAACTTGCTATATTAGGATGTTTATACAATTATTAAGCATCTATGGATGCACCAACAAACACTATTACTATTCTAATTGCCACAAAGAAAGTAGATTAACTCTCGAGCTGTATTTTCAAAAGAAGGTAATCCTATGTTTTGCCAAACAAATATATGTATATATATATATATATATATATATATATATATATATATATATATATATATATATATATATATATTGTTGGCTGTCCAATTTATTTTGAGCAATTACAGGAGTTTTGTTTATTCAAACAAAGCTTAACCAAGTCTAGAAAATTACATCAAAGAGACAATGAACCGCAATCGTGCACACTCAGTGTAATAACATTTTGCATGAAAACTATTTATTACTAGGCATTACCAACACATCTATTTTCTCACTATTGTTATTCATATTAATTGTAAAAGAAGTAGTAAAATTTATGGATAAACTACAAATAAAATTTCATTTGGACCAATAATAAGGTACTTTTATGTTAACACTAGTACAAAACGCTAGTGATATATTACACATTTAGGAAACAACCCAACACGTCATATATATAATGGTTTTCTAAAGGTTTGAATCAAAAAGTGTAAAGAAACCGCAAATACACTACAGAGGCGCATTTCTCTCGTATCGGGCATTGCAAATAATCTGGCCCATTAGGTAAATGTTCTGCACTGAGAATAGACTTTGCGGTCACTAAAAAATATTTCCATCCAAATGTACATTTCCATATTTTTCTTGCTGATATCGTACTTATTTTACGGTGATCACAAATCTTTCCTGTAATATTAAAAACCCCTATGATTATTCTCCAATCACTTGAAATATTCATCGCCCCAACAATAATGTCGAAGTTACCCGAAGTAAATTTGCTTTTTTTTTTTTCACACAGAACTTTTCAAGGATACTGTTATTTCACCAACGTTAAAATTTTGTTAATCTTATAATTTACAATTATTAACAAGTTAGTGTTGCCGGAAATTGGAGCCAAAAATAATCGCAATTCTCCTAATAGACTTGACTTATTAATAATAAATATAAATCATTATTTGAACAGATGTCAAACCTTAAGTAATATTAACTTACGCAGGATGTGTTCATAACTTCATTTCCTTTCCTTCAACCTGCTGGAGACATGCACTGTCTTTTCATATCGCAAATTTTAAATTTTAACTTCTTTAAAGTGACCGCTTCGCCTTTATTTGGAAACATAATATTCCTTTAGTAAATTATACACCTAATAAACAAGCAACAAATTTTAGCCAATTTCAGACCTAATTTCAGAGTGATAACATTTTTTACACACCGTCTTTTTTAAAGGTATTAATCACACTCTCTTAACTAAACGAAACTCGGTGGTTCGAAAGTTAGCTCTCAGGAGATCGCAGAGAGTAGGGTAGCCTTAAACTTTCAAGTTTAATTATTTCGTCTAAAATTCTTTAAAAAACTAGCGATCATAAAAGGAAAAGTGTTGAAACTTATAATCAATATTGCTTAAAGACATAGCCTAAAAATATTTCTGTTATATTTAGACAGGAAACCTTGCTTTAATAATATCCGTCTATTTTCCATCACGAATGATAATTATAGTCAATTATTTACATGGCAGCTCTTAATAAATTCGTACCCGCCAAAGACCGCCGCGCTCCACTGGACAGGAAAATGGTGTCCTGCAAGCTGCTGTGCCCAAGGGATTGCCTGTGGCTGTGACAGAAAACCGAGCTTCCTGTGTCTGGTTTTGGTTGGACAGGCGCCGACGTCATACTGGTGAGTAAATATGAGACCGACAGCACTGCAGTATCCTTTCATACAATATGTTCACCAGATGATTCACGCACAATACTTTCAATATTTAGGAGCTTCCGGATTAATTCATACAATTCACCTAGTATAGCATATATATTTAATATATAGAAATAATAAATACATATAAATTTATCATGTTTAAAATAAAAAAAGTGTATGAACTAAGAATTTTGCATTATGTATTTAATATGCATAACTCGTCTCATGAAATGGACTTCCCAATATATAATGTAATTATTAGGCTTATATAACTTATATTTTATCACCCTATAAGAAGAGCTAGTGATTTTTCGAGAAAAACTCAGAGTAGACGGTAGACTTCAATACTATAATCACTCACAGGAGTCTGTGTATTGCCATTGGTTGATCTCTGCTTGAGAAGGCGTTTTCATATTTGACCAGGCCAATCGGCACGGCTCCTACGTGATTCGTGTGCAGACATCTGGAACGTGTCAAAAAAGTAATTCAGCCAATCAATACAGGTAAAGGACCCTACAGAATGTTGATGTATGACTTGTCTTGGAATCACTACCCCTACATATAAGTCATATTAGATATAAATTCACTTCATAAATTTCTAATATTGAATCGTTTTGGTCGGAGTTTGCAGAGTTCAGCGTAGTTATAAATGTTGAAAAGGAAATTTTGTTTAAATTAGATCTTTATCTGCACCTATGTTTGCGGTAACTTTTGCTTGTTAAGTCCGTAGGCGTGTATATTTTGATTTGTCATGTAGGATAATTTTCTCTCCATTTAGGAAGTAAGAATAGTGACTGTTGGTGACAGAATGCGTTGAAAATGTTTCTAGATTTTTCTTTGAGGTACGTACCCTGTGGCCTACACGCATAAGAAATATATTATAAGGACAGATTAATTTTTTAAATCTGCCGTTAAGATAATATCATTAGTGGAAATATCGCTAATCAGAATCAAACAATGATTTTATGCACTTAAATTTGTGGTAATTTAAATCCGTAAAGAGGCAGTAAGACGAAGAAGAGGCGATTTGAACTTCGAATACCACAATTCAGTGTCATTCAAGAACCGTTCACTAGACTGGAAACACAAAACTTGATTTATAAGTTGAAGTTAGTGGCAACCGAAATACCACAATGCAGTGTCATTCAAGAACCGTTCACTAGACTGGAAACACAAAACTTGATTTATAAGTTGAAGTTAGTGGCAACCGAAATACCACAATGCAGTGTCATTCAAGAACCGTTCACTAGACTGGAAACACGAAACTTGATTTATAAGTTGAAGTTAGTGGCAACCGAAATACAATCAAGCAGGTCTTGTATTTTTCTTGTTATTATTCAGGGCCTTAATTTAATAACAATGAGTTCCAAGAAAGTAAAGAAAATGCTGAAATGTAGACATCGTAAAATGAGCAAAGTTTTTCAGTAACTGAAGCTTCAAAGAACTTCTGCTTTGACATTATTTTTAAAATATAATTAGCTTGGTTCATAAATGAATTACAAAACAAACGAAATAAAATGTTGGTTGCTAATAACAGCAATGATTTCTTAACATGTTTCACACGTAGCAGCAGTTAACGGGAAAGGGTTTGACTATTTATAGAGAGCAGTCAAATTTCGAGAGGGGGGGGTTGACCGCGAATAAATGAGTCCCTTTCAAAGCTCATCCGACCCAGAACATTGCTACGTGCGCTCGGCGGATAACCACGAACAGCGGAATATTTCATATTCAAGAACACCGACACATTCATAGATATCGGTCTTCTACTTCGTTGCCGATCATGCTCCTCTCGCGTTGGAGATCGTGCCACTTTTAATCCAGCTGCGTGTGCAGCGCTTGGTAACAGTCGAATGTCCCGAGTACATCTGCAAAGACAGAGCTGGAAAAGAGAGAACTTCCTTAACATTATAGCAATACCTACGACGACCAAATTTTATAAAAAAAATCTAACCAGAACTTGTAAAATAGTAACGATTATATCCAAAAAAATATATATTTAGATTTACAAATAAATATAATTTGGACACATAAATGGTAAAACTACGTCACTTAAATGTGTTATATTGATAGCATTTTCAGAATATTCGTGCTTGAATAATCACGTATGCCATTGCGCAATTTGAGATGGCCTCCAGTCATGTTTGAAAAGCAGCGAGGAACACTCTTAAGCCCTACATTCCTATCCAATCTGTATCCCTGTGTTCTTCCACCATACGTAAAACTGAGATTGCCGTAGATCCTGCGACCATTAATGCCTCAATCGTAAGTAAATTTGAAATTGTCGGGAATGTAAAAATGCAACGATATTCCAGTTCTTCAACTTATATGCATAAAAATAAAGAAAATTAATTAAATTTAACCATTCTCAAAAAACAATAAACGTAAAACTTTTAACACATCAATTTTCCTTAGAACATTGCCAACTTAACTGACAACAAACCGGCGTATTTGTCAGTAATAATACATGCAGTTATAAAGCAGTATAATTTTTAAGATTGATTCCAAAACTGCTTATTTAACAGCAAATACACATGCAGCTTCCGTTGTTCAACTTATTAACACAAAAAAATTGTTTTTTTTTTTTGTACGAGGAAGCGAAGCAGCATGTTGCAAATCCCGAATCGAGATCAAGACGTGTCAAAGAAAATCGTGGCAGAAAATATAATGTGTATCAAATAAACGTGATGCTCACTACAGTACCGCGTTCTAGGTAATGCCAAGTCTCCTTAAGGCCATTCCTATAAAGCAAATTACTGCGCACACGAAGTACTCGAATTTCGATCCTACCTCCGTGATGATCATCGCAATTTTCCGGTTCAAGTACACGGAAGCCGTTATTCGATAAGAAGGCGAGCGTACAATTTGTTGTCCTTGAGAATATCCGCCTTCAAACTGCATAAACGTTTGGGCACACAGTACGGCGAAACATTACTGAAGGTCGCCAGCTAAATTTATAACCATGTTTGCTGGTGAAAGGCAGGATGTCAAAATATCACCAAGTGTAAAATTAAGTATTTTTTAAATTGCTCAACTTTTAAACTAAACTACTAATAAAAAATTCGTTAATACGGTATTGTACATCATTCTGCATATGATGCAGTCGTCATAATTTAACATGTCTGAGATTGCAAAGAAAGAGTAGAAACAACTAATTTTTTTAGTTTAAAAATGTTTGTATACAAGAGCGAAGGAAGTGGCTCGTACATCTACTCAGGCATATACCTAAAGCTACCACAATTAATATTGGGACATTTAGTGAAGTTAAGAATATATGGGACTATCAGAAAATACATAGAAATTATGATATTATATTTAAGATCGCCACTTAAACTATTTATGTATGTCCTTGTGAAAAAGTGGTCTTAAATTACAGTACACGAGTTGTCATACATTAGTTATTCTTTAATGAAGGAAATACGCCCAAAAAACTGAAATAAGTTCACTAAATTACGAGTAATTTTTTTTTTATATTCCATGTGTCTATTTACACGTGTGATTCTTATAATGTCAAAGTTTTATGAATATGCTCAGAAAAAAAAAACGTAAAGATGTGTTGATTCTCTTCGTTTATCTTCTGTCGGTGGAAACATTATTTGCTTCTTGCACATATCGCATTCGTGTTGAATGTTACATTTTTATTTTCTATATTTTTGTAAATTGCAATATATGATCCACTCATGATTCAGACATTACGCAAGCCCTGCTAAAGTTTTATTTTCATGCTATTTTTCCGTTCCATGCAAATAAAGCTTGACTTAGTCTAGAAAATTACACCACACGGGTAGTTCGCCACATTCATGCACACTCAAATTAATAATATTTGCATTTCTTACAAGGCATTACAAACACACATAATTTATCCCCGTATTTATTCGTATATATTATACAATAAATATAATGGTTTACAAGCTAAATAAAAGGAAAAGTCCAATCTAACCAAAAATTAAATTCTTTTATGTTAACAGAAGTATAAAACACTCGTGACACATGAGATATTTAGGAAACAAACAGCCATGTTTTCCTTTTACTTTTTCATGAAGAATCACCTCCCGAAGTTCGTCGGTCTAATTGAGAATCATCCTGTATATATGACTACATATGCGCCGTCCTTGAGAATTCAGAGCAGGAAGACAGACTGTTCTGTTTGTGACGACGTTCCTGATAAGGAGCGCGTAGCCACTGAGCCATGACGTCACCAGCAGCCAGCGAGGAAACAACAGTCTGAGCACGGGAGTCCCTCTACAGACGTTCCTTCACGCTCCAGTTGCGCCTGCCACGTTAGGCAAACCCGCAGTCGTACACGCCCGTAATTTCACGTCCCGCGAGTCTTGCCAAATACACCTCCCAGTGCTGCCAACCACAGCTCAACTCCTCGAGCACGTAGCCAGGAGGCAACGTGTAACAGGATGGGGATAGCCCTCTGTTGACGTGTAGCCGAAATTAAGCTCGATCAGGTGACGAATTTCTTTTTTTTCGTATAAAGTTGTTCACGGTAAAGTGGGAACTTTTGAAAGCCCTGCTTAAGATCTACTTATATGCACGTTGTGTATTATTCCGCCTTCTTCTTAACGTTATCGTGGGCCGCATCACTTTATTCATGCGTCGGTCAAGTAAAACTGTGAAATTATTATAAAAGTAAATATTTTACCAAAATGCTAATTTTTACGCTTCGATGCACTAAAAAAAAAATTAGAAAGCGAAATAAATAATTGAAGTTATCAGAAATGGTTACGTAGCACTTTTGTTCGACGTTAAGATACGGAACTTTTTCCCACCCATCGTTACCAACTTTACTGGGTGAATGTCACTCAATGCGCCCGTTAAAATATATGCACGTAGGGGAAGTGACTTTTTTCTAAGGTTGATTTCAAAAGAGCTCACGCCCAAACCCTCCACCCCCCCCCCCCCCTCAGCATCACTCCCCCCTTCTCCCCCCGCACACAGCCTTCGCCCCCTCACCGACCTTCCACCCCACCCCCTAATCATGACATTACGCCTCACCCACCTTCCCCACCTCCCAAAATCCCTGAAACCCCACACCCCCCCTCATCAACCCTCAACATCCTCACCTGCTACATGTATAGGTAAGCGATGTATCATAGAGCTCGTTCTTTTTTCAGTTAGGTCTGTATTTTTTACACTGTAAAATTTTGTACAAAATTGTACTGTGTAAAAAAACACAAAATTATAAACCTGACGATTTTATCAATCATAACATATAGAGAATAAAATATAAGCCGTCGGAATATATTAATAAGTATAAATAAAGTTTTTTAATTTTATATTTCGTAAGTTTACTCACAACGAGAACTTTCCTGTGGCCCTCAAAATAGCGTAGATTCAGTAGACTTAGGTAATACTTGTTCGACAGCACTCGAGTTGTTTATTTTGTTAATCGTAGCCGAATTTCGTAAGCGGACTGGTTGTTGTTGAGGTTGGTGACACTGTCACAACTCCCACCACAAGCTTCCGCGCCGGAGGCTTGGCCCGAGAGATATAGGTGTCTCTCTCTCTCTCTCTCTCTCTCTCTCTCTCTCTCTCTCCAGGTTGTGAAACTGTAAGCGCAGCACCCTTCCGGGTCGCCGCCCATATTACAATAATCTGTTTCTTTTTTCGAAATAATTTTCCCTGCGGCCGCACAACAATGACCCATTGTGGAATTTGAAATGCCTCGGTACTTTCACGACCAGCGCCTTCTCCAGCCGGGCTCCAGGTACTTATTAGCCGTCCCACATTTCCAGAGCACATTTCCCTACGCCCGTGTGACGTTGCGAAATCCCCGAGAAAGCGTTGTTACTTAAGATAGCCTATAGAGCACTGCACCCGACTATACAACGTGAAGAATTCGTAAAAAAGTAGTTCAGACAACATGAAGGTTGCCAGAAAAGTGCTATGTATGCTGTATATGAAAGAAGAATGTATAAATTTTGCCAAATAATAAAATATTTGACTAAAATATACATTTTAAATGTAAAAAATTATTGGTCGATAGAGTCTACATTTTTGATCAAATTTAAGCGCATTTCCATTCTGGATACTTGAAAAACCATAATTTACAATAAAATCTTCTTCGAGAAAGATCGTCATAATATTTACTATGATTGCATGTAAGAAAATTGTAATAATAATGTAGGAAATAATTTTTGTAATTGATTATAAGTGCGTCCATTTGTCGCAAACATTTATTAGGTAAATAATTTATTTTGAACTACATCTTTGCAAAAATATATCGTTTCTATTTACAGTGGTCATTTATAAAGCTATCGATTTACGAAACGATTTATCGAAAGGAAATCATCTGTTTTCGTTACATCAGAGTCTGATATTTAATTTATGACTTGACAAACGTATAATTGCTTGTAAAATTACATATTAATGATATGAGGCATTGCAGAAATAATGTGGCGCCTGTTTTTGGTACATGTTGCTAAAGTAAATATATTAATTTTTTGAATTCAATCATTTTGTTTAAAACATGGCTTATTAAAAGAGCATTTATAAAAATATTTATTTCCTATACCTGTAAAATGATGCTGATTTTTATAAAATCTGGTTGAAATATATCGCCGATATAATGTTGGTGTATTATCGTAATTTCGATATATCGATATTTGTTCGACGTCCCTAGGACGAGGTGCGTGTGTCGATCTCCGAGGGCGGACGTCAGCCGGCGACCCAGTGGCGCGACCTTGACAACTTGAGGCTGTAGAAAGTAGTCCCGTCGACAAGGAGTCGCCGCCCCGGGGGAGGACACGTCGCCGCTAGCCCCCACCCCTTAACACCACCGCCACCACACCACAACCACAAAGCTACTCTCGTGAGGGCTTGCTACACTCGCCTCGTCACGCATAACTCTGTACATGTGAATTCTCCCGCCCCCTTCCGCAGTCTTCGTGCCCTAGGCAAGTGCATCGGTGCATAACACGTCACATTGTCGCTGTCCGAATTCGTGGTAAGGGCTGTTCATGGTAAACTGAGCACTTTCAAAATCCCTGCTTATGATGTACGTGTATGCACGTTGTGTATTATCCCGCTTCATGTACAATTATCATTGCCATGGAACTCATCACTTTATTCATGCGTCGGTCATGTGAAACTGTGAAATTTTTAGAAAAGTAAATATTTTACAGATCTTGTTTTTACACTGTGGTGCATTAGAAAACAGAAAGTGACAGAAATAATTTCATCTATCACAAATGGTTACCTAACACTTTGTATGCAGGTAGAAGCAGTGAAATCTTTTATAGGGTGGATTTCAAAAGCGCTTACTTTATAGAAAAAGTTTTCATGCACGACATTATTAAACAGAGAGCACACAAATGCGGTGTGTTGTTCCTCTGGAGTAGTTTTATAAACTCGGTTAAGTTTTGTTTGCACGAGGCGGAGGAATATCGTGGACGAAGAACTTGAGCAGCTCTTCAGAAAAGTCGCGAGCAAACTAAAGCGCAGGTAGCGCCACATATACGGGCTCAGGTGTGTGGCCAACTATCGTGTAAGCCTGATACCAGCCGCTGTAATCGGGTGTATTTCGACCACCCTACCCATTGGCGGACCATCCTTATAAATAATTGCCTCGCGGCTGGTGCATGGGTTATGTAATAAATATATTATTTAAGGACTCTCGGTGTGAATGAAGCTGGGAGGTAGTAGATTCGTAATCCCTTACGCGATGCTCAAATGCCATCATCACCCTTACTATATTGTATTATGAATAGCAGCTGCAATTGTCATAATAATGATGAACGTGAAAATCCAGAGATGACCAGTGTATATTGTCACAATGTCATACACAATCCTAAACCCCGTAATGGTAAACCAGCACAGGACAGGGTTCATATAATTATTAATATTAAGCTATATTCGGGGAATTGTTAATGTAAATATAGCTTAATATTAACAATCATGGAAAAATAATTTCACAAAGCTATAAGCATTTTAAAGAAGCTATTATCGAATGTTTATTTCATATTATAAAGATAATGTTCCTATTATAAGTTAATACAAAATATGACAGTTACGTGCAAAGAAAATTAAATTCTATGCTTACAGTTGTAGGTATTGTGCAACGATTCATTTTAATACACACGCTGCCGGACGAACAATGACAATGACACTATACGATAACTGTGGAAAAATATATCTGGAGACAAATTTGCATGGTTTATTAAAGAACACGTTAACTCTTTTCTGATTAACCGGGTGAAAGTTGACAACACAGCTATAACAAGTATTGTTACAGAAATTACTAATAAAAATTGTCATAATAAGTAGACAAATAGCAGCTTTCATCAGGTGAAAAAAAAAATCCCCTTACGTTTTCCATTGCAATGAAAAAACTGGCCATATTTTAAAAAATGCTTTAAAATCATGCCATGCCCTTCTATAGCAGGAGATCTGGTAACCTTACCTGCCAGCCAACGATAGAGAACTAAGCCTTGTATTTATAGTGCAAGTTGCTTCGCGTCTACTTGGCCACTTTCGAAAGCCACATTTCCAGTTGGTTCTTACCATTTTCGTGACGTGTTATTACACCAACATTCTGTTCCGCTGACATCTTTTAGACGTCTTTCTTCTTTCATCAATGTCTCGGATTTCGCAACGTTCTCGTGGTGGTCGCTCACTTCTCACCTGATCATTCACACCATTAAATACTTCCGTCTTTTGAGTACGGCCGATATGCCCATTGCTGCTTCGCAGTACGCTTGTTTCACGTTTGCTGACCAATTCTGCGTAACTCAGCGGGGTATTGGATGGCAATATTTTGATTACTATCGTGCCTTCTCGTCCTGCACTCTAATATACGCCGCAGTTTAACCTTTATAGCGGGGAAACTACAACAGAGAATTAACTTGACTCCATAAGCGTTCGCAGCCTTCATCATGACGGTATGCCAACAAAAAATTGAGAATCGCCAATTGCCACCTATAAAGTGCTGTTCTCGGGTGTCGTCGTCCCAGGGTTGTTTTTTTTTTTTAATTTAAATATTATAACAGTGGTAGTTATGCAAAAGTGGTGTCAAAGTAGGATACCAGGACAAGAACACATTTAGCGATCACTTCTTAAAATATTTATAAAAAATTAAATTATGAAATCAATATTTTTATAATTATAAAAGTGAAATAAAACAAATTAATAATGCAATAAATATTCGCTATTATTGATAGTATTATTTTTAAAAAAAGGCACTAACTTTATTCAAAAAGGGTAAAGTAATAAATTCAATTTACCAAGAATAATGGATCTTTAGTATAAATGTACTAAGCCAGTCTGCCGAAGGTGCTGCTGTGGGGATTTTGGAGGAACGCCAGCACCAGCACCCCCCCTCCCCCCATTTTTTCGCTTCCCATACCACACACATGTAAACACGGTGGATAAATAAGTTTCGGTATACCTTAGTATATCTCGTACAATCCAGTGATCTTCAAGGCAAGCTGAAATTCCATAATAATAAATACATCTGAAAGACCACAATTTTAAATGAATAAATTTGACGTTTACTAAGGTGTGCCTGGCCTGTGCCCTACTCACATAAACAAATAATTCCTGCATTTCCCCTCCAGCAACAGTCGCTGGATCGCTCCCGTAGGATCTTAACAGTTTAGCCAAACCATGAACGCAACTCTCGTATATAGTCCAATCACTGTTACATCCAACTTTTCTGATGCCCTCCTAAAGTTATTCTTTCTGGATATTCCTCCGTCTCGCAGTGCGATCACAGCATACATAATATTTACCATAAGAAATATTTATTACTAGGCTTTACCAGCACACCTATTTCCTACCATGTTATTCAAATTAATCAAAAATGTAATATTTCAATTTATAAATAAATTACAATTACACGTTCAAGTCGACATAAGTACAAAATAATGGCGTGACTAGTCAGCAATATGTGGGAACGCCATACGTCGATGAGCGCGAAGTAACCTCGTCAGCCTGCAGTGCAGCCAGCAGGTAAGTTTTCGCACCACGCGTTAGTCAATCAGAAGAAATGCCCGTTCCGAGAGCCACGCGCAGCCAATCAAGTAATGTGCACGGCCACAACAAAGATAGAGCAACGCCATTTCGTCTCTCTATACTTATCTACTCTGTGCTTATACTCTATTCGCGGTTTATTCACACTTTTTGAATCTAACTTTCGAACAAAACACGCCACGTATGACGTTATTGGTTGCTCTCTTAATATGGCATATGTCCCAAGCATTGTATACCTTGTTTTTGGTCAAATTGAACTTAAACATATAGTGTACCTATAAATTAAAATATATTAATTATAACCGATATGAAGAAAGACAGAGAAAACTGGTGTGTTGGTAACTTAGGTAATACGAAATATACTATAGTTACGCACTGCAGCTGGCACCGGAAGGCTGTCCGGCACTGTGGGGGTGACTCATCTAGACCCTTCCCTCTTCCTGGAACGACGCGCTCGCTGCTTGTTTGCCCAGCTTCTGGGAAGCCCGTGAATAACTGACAGCGGTGAGACTTGCTTGCGTTACAGGCCCTCCCCCTCCCCCGCTGAAGAAACTGACAGGAAGCGCAGGAATATTCTGGGCATTAGGACACTCGGCGCAACTCGGGAATTAGCGAAATTTCTAGATCACGGCCTACGGCGTATAAATACAAACCACAGCGGGAGTGCGGGCAGTCTTCGGTGGAGGCCATCTGGTCAGTGCGCGAGCGGAGTAATCTCTAGACTACGGTGGCGGACTAGTATTCTTGGTGTGAATGGACGAGAGGGTGTGAAACCGACGAGTGAAGCCTACTGTGCACGAGGGTGCTCGGAGGACTCTAGAACATTGCGACTGGCGGGACATGGACTGAACTAAGGTGGGACTGAATGGAGGTGTAATACGGATTTTATTTTAAATATTGGAACCATCAAATATGGACACGTAATTTATAAAATAATTGAATATGTCTTGATACGCTGTATATTGGGACTGACTTTTAATTGTTTAGTTTCATTGATTTATTTGAGGTAATTATGAAATGCATTAACTGAAGTCATAAATTGTAAACAGTAAGTGATATAAATTTATTGTGAGATGTTGACACAAGATAATTTTGTTTGTAGTTATTGTAAATAAAAATAGGAAATTACAATTAACTCTCCAATTTAATATAGACCTCCATCCCTTAACGAACTTGGTTAAGCCCATTGAATTTCGAGAGAGAAATTGTAACATTATATACACTGAGCGCGCACGAAAGCTGTGTGTTGTTCTCTGTGTGTTGTTAGCATGAGGCCGAGAAATGTCCTGGAAGCAGAACTTTATCCGGGTTTCATAAAAGTTGGAATTAACCGTGAATGGACTATGTACCCATTTTTTACGTGTTCATGAAATTCTTTTTTTTTTTTATCATAGTTATATTAATAACTGTATGTGGCAGAATAATTATCCTTTCGCCACTTTTCAATTCACCTTGAACTACTTTCGGCAATTTTGATTAAGAAGGTTATTCACGCCACTTAGCTCCCTAACGCTCGATTGACTTATCGGTTTCACGCCATATATGGGATGGACCGAAATGTAACAAAAAAGCTGCTTACTACACACCTGTCATTTTTTCAAGGATACAGTTATAACATTCGGGAAACTTATTTTGATGCTTTCTAACTGATTTTAGATACTGTTAGGAAAAAGTTGAAGCAGTGGATTTTTAAATGACTAACGGGTTTTTGTGCACACAAACCCACAGTTTTATTATGAAAAAAAAAACACATGTCCCACAGCAGTTTTAACACAGAATGGAACTATCTATTAGTGGAGTTATTCTCTCAATCAGTTTGGATGTAATCACGTCAGAGTGTACACTTCTGCAACGTTGATGTAACTGGTGAATATTTAAGGACGAGTTATATTTATAACTTTTTGAAACGAAGTCGACAAGCTGTGAAACATTTCATGCCTGCACTCAAGCAAGACGGTTGGAGCACAAGATTGAACTTGACGTTATGCTACAATAACGAAGAAAAATAAACATGGCCGTGAAGCTCGAATAATGTGGGTTGCAAACCATGCAGCAGGTAGCCAGCTCGTTGAGTAAAGAGTGCTATCCACCAAACTTGCAGCCAGCGAGTGTAAAAAGTATTCCATTTTAAATAAATTTCTTCTCAGCGGCAATAATTTTAAAGATACCCGTTTCCAACACAACGTATTCAACGTGATATTTCTAAAGGAAGGATGGCAAGTTAATAAATAATGCAAATTTTTCCGTAATTTTTTTTTTAGTTTTGTTTTGAAAATCTAATATTAAAAATTACATTTCACATAAGAATGGCATATATATATAATATGAGCATGTACTTTCTACGACATAAAAAGTGCAAGAGTGAACCAAGTGACTCTTTTTTATCAATTTCGTTAGGGTGTGTTCCCCCCCCCCTTTTTTTCCAGTAAATGCTGTGATTGGCTGACGGGTTCCCCTCCCCCCTGACAGGTCTGCTGTGATTGGTTTATGGGTTACCTCTGCATCGTCTCCCTCCCCTGAAATGTGTTATATATATATATATTTAAAAGGCGGTATTTTCTGATAAATTCGCATTGAATATCTTCTTTAAGAGTAATCTTTAAACTAATTACACAATATAAATGACCCCTGGGCTGTAGGCTTGGTATAGGCAGGGACCTTAAGCGGTAAAAATTTGCCATGTTAATTGGTGTCAGTATGACAGGAACAGCATTTGGTAAATTCACCCAATCAGTCTGGCTTCCAACTGAGTAACTTCCCAACATCCTGCGCCGTACCGCTCACATTCGAAAGGGTGCAACGGTATTTTGCCACATCTTATTTCCTCGCAGAACAAGGACGGCAGACCACTGCAACAAAACAGACTTAGTCTGCTCACGGATATTCACACTTTTTGTACCAAACCTTTTAAAAATAACTTCAGCGTATGATGTGTTTAGTTGTTTCCTTAATTATGCCACGTATAACAAGCGTTTTATGCTTCTGTTAATTTTTTTACTGTTTTCTTTTTGGTTGAACTGAACTATTCCTGATATTGTTATGTATTTATTTATAATTAACGCGAATAAAAACAAACGGGGAGAAAATCAGCGTGTTGGTAATGCCTAGTAAGAAATATTCCTCATGCACAATATTACTGAAACGAACGCACACAAATGCGGTGCGTTTTCCTGTTGGTGTGAGTCCCTAGACTTGGTTAAGCTTTGTTTGCATGGGGCGGAGGAATATCCTGCAAGCAGAACTTTAGCAGCGCTTCAGGATGCATGGAAGTAGCCGCGAACGGAACTACATCCAGAGTTACGCACGAGGGCACAGTTCGGAAAGTCCGTGGAATGGAAACACTTCGCCGATTCGATTCTATGGGAGCACTGTCACCAGTGGAAATAACCCGTTACGTGCATTGTTTCTGCCAGAACGCAGTTTGTTCATCGCTCGCTACAAAAGGCCGAGAACAGTGTGTCTCACAATGGCGGATGAGAATAATGTAACGTCAGGCACTAGAAGAAGACCAGCTTTTTGATTGTTGTGTCGAGTCACATAAAAGCAGCCAGAGGAGAGGCACGATTATAAAGTATGCAGAGCGTCACGTAATGCTCGGATACGGACTGTACCACACGAGTCTAAGATCAAAACGAAGAGAGAATACTTTTATGTAAAAACGCGTAAGGTCCTTACTTTACGAGAAAAACGACGTGAAATGTCCTAAACCATTGTAGCAAACGTGTGGTATTCCGATTATATGCTGTTCACGGTAAACTGAACACTCTTCAAAGCCTTCCGTAAGATCTACTTGTATGCACGTTGTGTATTCTTCCGCTTTAAGTAAAATTAACACTATCGTTGGCCTCAAAACTGTATTCATGCGTCGGTCAAATGAAACTGTGAAATTATGAGAAGATTAAATATCTTACAAATCTGCTAATTTTTGCACTTAGATGTAGGCCTATTTAACAGACACAAAGGGAAATAAATAGTTAAAGTTATCTCAAACATTTACCTAACACTTTATATACTACTTTCGCTCCATCGTTACCAACTTGACTAGGTACATGTTACTCGGTGCGCCCGTAAAAATATTAATACAGGTAGGAGCAGTGACTTCTTTCCAAGGTTGATTTCAGAAGATCTCACTTTATCGTGAACAGCAGTTAGATGAAGGTGAGCTGACGTGGTAATGCTGCAACTAACGTGTCGGCCATTATACACACGGTGAGGGAACGAGCTGAGTTCAGTAGGACCAAGGAGACTGTGGAGTTCACATGCAGTGAGTACTGGAACAAGGCAATGGTCATGAGGGCATTCGGCGGCCAAGCTCCATGCATGCCGCATGCGTCCAATGCCACATGCGGGAATGCGCATTGATGTGGGCAGAGCAACCTCCGAACACATGTTATGACGTGTCCATGTTTTGTGTGCTGATACTTAGGGTTAGGAAAATTTCGCGAGTTAAATGGCCTGCAGGCTAGACTCCTCAGTCCTCTGCATACTGGACCCTCAGCTGTGTGTTCGTTGGTTGTTGCCCAACGCCTGGCAGTTATAGTATTGGTGTTTCCTTGCAAGTCTGCTATTGGCTCAGAGGTGTCCAGAGTGGGTCTAATAAACTATGATCCAATTGCAAAAGTGACTCCACTTTATATTTGTTTGACGTCTATCTTGTCCCGAAATGAATCCGCGAAATTTTCCTATCCCTACTGATACTATATGCTGTGCCTAACTTGAGTTTAAACCATTTGATCTACTTTAGCGTCGTTTTACTCATAAACTAAGGTAATTGCCATTTTCTGACAGTCCGTATCCACGAATTACCTGACAACCTGTATACGTATGAAAAACGTTTGAAATTTGTACAGAATGCCGTTGAATAATGGCACGTGTTGATATGCGCATTAGGTTCCAAGTAGCAGCATACGGGAACGTCAGTATGCTGCGGGTCGTGCTCCCAGATGGGTTTCAGTAAAGTTGAGCAACGTCCATACTTGAAAAATGCAGTTCTCCGCGGTATAAATGCCTGCCAGTGTCACGTGGAGATGAAAGAAGCGTTGGGTGATAAAAGCTTCGTCGTTAGAACTGTTGCGCGCTGGCTTGAGACATTAATCACACGCAGATGATGGTCTTCAATGCTTCCGCATCGTTGGCAAATACATGTGGAAGGCATGAGGAATATTTGGAAGCATGTTAGCTCTTTGTACTTATATTCCAGTATTTTTGTAGATATTTCATTACAATCTAAGCTCGAATCAGTGATATCAATCAGTGAAATAACATTCACTGAAAGTCAGTTGTTAAGCTACGGCTGACGAGAATCAAGGAAATGAACTGAGAATAAGTGACTTATGGCAGTGTTGTTCTCTACATTCACTGGGACAAACAAATAAAATAGTGACATTCAGCCATCATTTTAAATAGTTATCATACACTGATTATCAGTCACTCAGTTCTCACTATTTTCACTTATTCGGCTTAATTCTTACTGTTTCAGATTTAGAGAGTACAAAATCATGTTTTCAATTTATATCTTTTTATCATTGCCTTCATTTTTTCCCCCATATTCTATGTAGTATTTATACACGCTTTGCACTTCCCTTCAAATGCACAAAATATTCCACTCTTGCGGCATTTAAACCATAATCTATAACGCGATAGCCATAACTAATTAAAGGATTTTTGAAAATTCGACCCATAAGATATTGAAAAGGAGTAAAATAGGTTTTCGAGGACTCCTCATTAGCTTATTAACCCGATGATATACTTATCGTTGAGCTATTTCCTTAAACAAGTTTCTTATACAAATGACTAAGGATAATTTCAAGCTTTTTTAAAATTCAAATTCTAAGAGAGTGAAAATTAATCAAATGTGTTTTCAGGACTTCTAAAGAGTTCTTCAAAACCCATTCAAAACCAGTGTTCACATTAGTGTGCATTATGCACGTGTAGGTAATTTTTGGTCTGTACTACATACCGGGAATCTCAACGACCAATGTTCTTACCAGTGGATAAATGTTCCACAAATCGTCTAGGTCATAATTTTTTCATATACCTGTAGCCGAATATATACAGCCTACAGCTCATTGGCTGTGACAACGAAACAAGTGTGTGTCGAATTAAGTACATCATGCATCATAAATATTTTTGTTTACAACACCTGAAACATAAATTAAAATGTGCCTGAAAGGGTTAAGCAGGTAATATACCGTTGTGCTACTAGCTTCAGAAGGTAGCCATGCAAATATTGTACTTAAAAAATAATTTCACGATTCTTTTCAAATTCAACCTCTAAAAAGATGAAAAGTTGTCAAATGGCGAGGAAGATCATAAACTGTAGATGTGGCTGACCGATTCTTCGTTTTCTGTGGGGACCGCGGTTATGTAGTGGTTAGATTACTCGCCTCCCACCTGGCCGAACCGGGATATATTCCTGGCGGGTTCGCATGAGAGAATCGTGCCGGAAGATGCCGCTGGTCGGCGGAATCTCTCAGGTATCTCTCGTTTCCTCCGCCCTTTCATTCCTGCACTGCTCCATACTCATCTCGCTTCACCCTCATCGGCTCTCAAGACCTAGATGTTAAGAGCCCCCTAAATCTTTCCATTAGTCTTCTACACGTGTACCCAACATTGACAGACCGCAAACCAACACAACAGACAAAAACACATGGTCAACATTGATGAGCGTGAGTATTTATGTTTAAAATATGATAACATAAGAATGTTTATATTAATAAAACACTTTCATCAATTTGCATTTAATAAAACTGTATTACAAACTGTTTAAAGTGAGTGAGCCATACAAAGATCACAAAGCACCTTTACTAAAGAATGTTATAACCTCAAATCCAGTCTACGCCATTTTTGCTCTCCTGTGTTGGCAGAAAAGCAGTTCAATGTTGGCACACGGAGATTGGTTCGCGCGGCGCAGCGGCGAGAACGCATGTGGGTGTGGTTGTTCGGCACGCCGAGGTCAGCTGTGCGGTCGGAGGTCACGGCTGTTCGTCTCGACCCGCCCAGCTTCCGCTCAGATCACCATCGGCGTCGGATCTGGATCAGGACGCCGCGCCGGTTCGCCTGGGACGCCAGGCTACTGCCCCGCCTTGCATCCCTCCAGCCTTTGTGTGCACTTTGGGGCACCCCTTAACCTTTCTCACGGACCGTCGGCAAACCACCATCCTTTCCCCGCCGGAGGGCAAGCACTGATGAGGATAAACCCTCCCCCCCACCTCATCAAGGTATCCAGAGACGCTCACTAGTGGAGGCATTCGCCAAACAGGAAACTGCTTGTCGGGCAGCAGCTCTCGCAGGAGGGCAAGCACTGATGAGGATAGCCCCTCCCATCTACCCTCCTCAAGGTACCAGAGACTGACTCCACTCGTGGAGGAACAGTCGCCGAACAGGAAACTGCGTGTGAGAGCAGCTCTCGCCGGAAGCCACTGAAGTCTGCCGTTCGTACTTGCGTCGCTTGTTTAGACACTTCCGCCAACTAGTGGCTAGCCTTGACGAGGATTAGATTGGGTTGGCGATGTCTTATAAACGTCCCCGGGTGTTATGCCTGAAGACTTATTAGGGGACGGTTTGTACACTGACTTACACTAATGCCCATGCCTTACATAGGATTCGAACCCATAACCTGCCGCATCCCAGACCAGTGGCGAACCAACCGACTGCGCCACGGGAGGTCTGCAGCGTTGACGAGTCAACGGTACGTTGTAAATACCCAACCCTACACAGTCTAGTTGTACATACGCCTATTTGAACTTTAGACAAGAAAAATCCTTGTAAAACTTAGTGACGAATATATGTTTCGTAGAACTACATATATTATAGTTAATTTGTAATACATATAATTGCAGAGAAGTGGATGAAAAACGTATATTTTGTGCTCCACAAAACATTTCTTATGAACAATCAAGAGGGAAGGAGGGAGAAAAATTTTCCAACTCTATTCGAAAACAAAAAAGTGATGCCTTACCTGCGCCAAAACACGAACCAGTTTCTCTCATATTGTAATACTGAGCATTCTGCTACACAATATTTACGTCATGAAACTCTTAGGATGCTTCAAGTCGTAGTGGGCAAGAATATTACTATGTCACTTCTCGGGAATTATTGAGTTTAGTGAGTTAGTGAATTTCTGTACTTCAGAATGGCACCAAGTCTGCAGGCCAGTCTCACATTTTCACATTTGCAGTGCTGTAATTTTGAATTTTTTCATGAATGTGTGCGCCGGGATAACTATCGGAAATACATGCCTACAAAATGTAATTACCGTCTGTTAAGTAGTTTACAAAGGTTATTGGGCAGTGGAAATACACACAGCCTCCTGATGTCAGAAGCCTATCTTTTGCAGGGAGGTAAGTTAAAGGAAAATTAAATTTATTGCACTCGAAGGAGATATTATAAGGTAACATTTGCTACCCATTCCTCCCCGAGTATCGATAACTATTTAATAGCACGTCATTCGTAGATACAAACACGTGTTTCTAAATTAAATACCGATCATAAAGTGTGCAGAAGGAGTACATGAAAACAAATTTCATGGTGAGTAATTAAATTTGTTACGAAAATATTTGTTCATTTTTAAAACGACCATGCGTAAATATCAATTATTTTCAACGCTAAAACAAACTGTGTGGCTTTAAGAATACAATAAACAATTAACTACGTATCCCTCCCGTTTATGTTCTTCCAAAGGAATTCGACCATTTTATCATTTTATAGTACCAAACAAAAAGTATCTCTGTTGAAAAACCACCTTTCTAAAAACGAAATAGGCCTATATTATACTCTCCGGTATACATTATAAAGATCAAAAATTTTAGTTTGCGATTGGAGAGCAGTTTACTCCACAGCTCTATACAAAAAAAAATTCAATCGTTAAATTCATTATGCAGAGAAATTTAGGTGGTCAACTACATTATGTAATTAATAAAAGGTTTTTGAAGTTGCAAATAAATTTAAAGAAAATATACCATAAAAAGCAAAACATTGACGTTATCATGTCATATATTCTCGACATACGTTTTTTTTTTTTTTGGGACTGAGTGTTCAATGTATCGGAAAATACTGTTCAGTGTTTCTGTGGCGAGGAAATGAATGGAACTTGTGCTTTATTGCGGATACAAGTTTATGGCTTCCTTGACAATAAAGTAATACTTTCTCACGTGCTCAGCATGTAGTGTGGCGCAGATGTGTGCCCATGTGGTGTGCTGTTACAGTCCGTGGTCTAGTGGTCAGACTACTCCCCTCCTCCCTACACCCCGGAGGTTCGATTTCCGGCGCTGTCGCACACGGATTTTCGCACGTGGGAATCGTTCCGGACGATGTCGCTGGTCAGCGGGTTTTCTCAAGAATCTCCCATTTCCCCCGCCCTTGCATTCCAGGGCTGGTCCATACTCACCTCTCTTCATCCTCATCGGCTTTCAAGTCTTCGCTGTTAAGAGCCGTCCAAATCTATCTGCCCCACTCTATTCAAGAAAAAACTAACTTTGAGATAATTAGTTTATCCTCATGTGGTGATAATATTTATATTCAACGACACGTAAAAGACGATATTCACAAATATAAATATAAAGTAGAAAATCTGATATCTCTTCAGTTTTTCTCGATCACGCCATTTATAGGCTGTTTACGGTAAAATGAGCACTTTTGAAAGCCCTGCTTAAGATCTACTTGTATGTAAGTTGTGTATTCCTTCGCCTTATGAAAAATTAACATTGCCATGGGCCTCATCGCGTTATTTATGCGTCGGTCAAGTGAAACTGTGGAATTGTAAGGAATGAAAATATGTTACATATCTGGCCATTTTTACAATTCGGTGCATTAAAAAAAAAAAAGGAATCGTAATAAATAATTTAATTTATCACACATGGTTACCTGACACGTTTTATTCGAACTTTTTATGGAACTATTTTCCATCAACCGTTACCAACTTCACTGGGTATATGTCACTCAGTGCTCTCGTTAAAATTTTCATAAGGTTGATTTCAAAAGTTCTCATTTTATAGTGAACAGACTTTAATAAAGTTCCCTCTGATGATCTTATTTTGATGGTTAGGTAGGTAAACTATGTACGTTAAAAAATAACAACTGCACATTCCGATCATAGAAAACAAAATACCCAATGTTTTGAGAAATTTTCCTTTCGGATATAAGATGCAAAACTCGTGACAAAATCTACGGAGAAAAATGTTTATAGTGTTATGCTAAACATATTAAAGTACTTATGCATTGTTCTTTAATTGTGAGATATTTGCGTTCACTAACACATTGGCAGCTTATTTAAGTAAATTACAAATGTGTATTCTGTTGCAAAAATTCAAGTCGTTAAAGAAAAAACTGTAACATTTTCGACAACACTAACATAATGTCTTGATTGTTTATATTATTTCCGCTGCCACATAAATAATGGCATCTCAGAAATGCATAATAATTCGTTTGTATACGCATAAGATTTATTTATATATGTCTTAACGAGAACAAAATCTGGGCGTCTAGAATATGCCAGAATGAAATAGTAAAGAAAATTATTATCTTTAAAAACCATATATATATTTGTAGTCCAATTAAAAATAATTTGGAAATAACGCTTACTGTTCGAGAATTAAGTAGATTTTTTAAGTTATTTTGGAATTTTAGTTTTCTATTAATTCTTTTATTTTATTTACAAAATGTTTTAGAAATACAGTAGCAGAATCGTTTCGGCAATGTTCACCCCATTGGCCACAAAAGCTAACCTAAAAGAAGATTACGTTGAAAATTTCTGTTAAAATTTTCTTCTCTGGAATTTTTGACCTCAAGGCAAACGCCACTCGAAGCAAGGGATTCGAGACGATTTGTTAAAATGGATCGACTGGAGATTCAATGCTATTCTCGTGCTGTTGCGATTCCTCGCAGCGCTAAAGGAGCGCGCAGTATCGACTTTCGTGATGGGATAACGCGAAAATACAATAAACCGGACGATAGAAAGTTTCTGTTTAGACCCTATCTCCGGGACCCTACAGCGGCCGACGAGGAGGAAAGTTTGGAAACCCGCATCACCGGACAGGCAAGCAGACCAACCTCATTATCGGAAGAGAGGCGAAGGCGCGAACAGAGAGAGATGGGAGAAAGTGATAGCAGTTTCGTTTCATTGCTATCGGGCGCAGACGTTCATTCTCCGGTGTGGGAATTACTCACTGAGAAATTTCACATCTTGCGGTTCGCTCCGGTCAAGCGAGCATAATTAATCTTTGTTATTTATGACTATCATTGTTGGTTTATTTGCACGCATCTGTGATACAATTCAACCTCGGAGGCAGACGAGTGGAAAGAAGCCAAGGTTGGCAATATGAAGGCAGTATAGTATAACACACGTGTTGTTTAAATAAACGTATATTTGATGTACTTCAGGCTGTTGCCTGAATGAGAACTTGTACAAGGAAATACATGTTAATGAAATTCGGGTTTTTTTATTTGTGTACCTGCTAAAGATATATAGGGACTGGAGAAGTTCTCGAATTCATTGTACTACATCCTGTAATTTAAACTCATATACATTTCCGTGATAGTTATTACTGGGCCACAGTTTATCAGACACGTCCATGTGAACTATGAGCCGATAACGAACGTGCAAGGAATTAAGCACTGAATTGTTAGTCGCCTGGTCTGAGGTAAAACTGACTACACGCTGGGGCAGCAGCCAATGAACAGAGAGCTGAGGCTCGAGAATACTTAGAAACGTGGAGTCAAGCCTTCATGTCGTTCAAAACGCGACATTTTGCTGTCCCTAAAGGACTTTTTTTGAGCAGAAAAATACTTTGTTCTTTGCTATCGAAGCCTTGACATAAACGTACAGCATGTTTCTTGGAATGATAAGAAAACGTAATAATTGACTACAAAATTACAAAAAAAATTTAATATATTTTCCTCAATATAAAGCTTGAGAATATCATTTCTCACACATACGTATTGGTTTAAAGATTATTTCTTCAAAATTGGCTTCATAGACCGAATTTAATTAACATGCCAAGATCTGAACCAGGCAATAGACTATGTTCGTAATTACGCTTGTATTTCTGATTGTAAGATTATGAATTTGTTACATTTTACACCCCTGAAGTGTAAACTCCAACTCTCACTGCTTCGCTGAGACAACCAATAACCTAGTATGTTGCATTCATCATTAATATGGCACCCTAAATTTTAAAATTGTCACCATTATGAAAGTATGTACCGGACTTGATTGAGAAATATAAAAGCAAGATGTACAAAAATAAATACCACACGTGGACCGAGTTTGGCGAAGTTATTTTAGCGGGGGGTGGAGGGCAGGGGGCATATTCCAGACAAACATTTATGTGATTGCAAAAGCCTATCTTATCTCGGAAAGTAGGCAAGACAGACTTGTTAGGCGATACTCAAACAAAGTCAGCATGACAGTTAAAAAGAAAGTCTGAAAGTTATACGGGCCACATTCAAACTTTAAATTTTCGGCACCGAAGAGGGTAGAATGAAGTGGCGACGGAGCAGCGAAGGAATGGGGATGGTTGGTGGAATTTTGGCTTGGACATGTCATTTGGGGAGGGGGGGGGGGGCGATATGTGAACTAAAGAAAAAAATTTAGGAGTAAAAATTAATCACATACAACGCCTGCAAGTTGGAGCAGAATGTGGTGCCAATATAAAACAACACAGTTCTTCCCCCTAGACGAACGCCCTTGAAGCGCTTGGCAGCTTGTGGCCTGTGTAGTTGAGACTATTAATACGTGGCACAGTGCCAAGCTGAAATCACGCTTGCAAAAGTACGAATCATACTAAATAATACAGAACGGAAGGTTTTTGCACAAAAACGCTGTTTCTGGAGGGCCGCTGTGGGCCGACCCGCCCTCAATGATCCCCCATCCTTCCTCTTTGAAATACTCCTCCCCCTCCGCACAGTGATGCCCCCTCGCCCACTGGGTGGAGTTAGAGGGACAAGGGAGGTCCATTTCGTTGGATTGTAGTGCGTCCCATATTTAAATTTTTGAGCCTCTTTATGGGCAAATTATAGAAGGCACGCAGGGGAAGATCTAAGCATGATTTGGGACAGTTGCCCTTCCCCTCTCCCCTCCTCTCACAATAGAGAGGGTTATTATATGGCCGCAAATGTTGTTTGTGGATATTTGACTCCCGAAATAAGTGGGATCGATGTTATCCTTGGAGACTGTCTACATCCGACCATTTCGGTCGCTGACAGAAGCCCTCCTTTGTGTGTTGTATGTTGGGGGGGGGGGAGAAGGCCTTTAATACCTGCTTCGCCGATGGTGGCCTAGACCACTGTTTCCGGGGGGCCCGACCCCTGGGTGAGAATGAAGCAACAACTGCAGTTCTCGTAGACGGAACTGCGTCTCCTGGATTTACAATTCACATTCCGCATTAAACTAATACTCTCGACAAGCATGTCCTGTTTATTTTTGTTCATAACCTAACCTCGTATAATACAACCCTATATGCACAGATTTTTTTCGTCGTAGCAGATATTTTCTGGCAGAGAAACTTATTACAGTGAACTTAATTAACAAATACAATCATAAACCTACATACACACACACACACACACCTTTTAAATATTTTTTTTAATTCTTACGTAACTCTAAATAATAGTTTCCCTTCAATAAAAGCAACTACGCTGTTCTGATTGATCACTGCCACAAAATATTTACTTAAGAGATATTAAATGTATGTATTAATTTTAACTCTCGAGGTAATACCAGCACCGCACACTACCTGTTAATTCCAATAGTAGAGCAGTATATAAGAGAACACATTTTCAGTTCTTCTGTACACCTCATAGTCATAATTTAAAGTTTAATTTTCCTACTGTAAGCCCAGCTTTAATCATTCTAGGTAGCTTGGGGCTGCTTTCCGGATTTTTGCTTGCCATTCGAGTTCAGAGCTGGACTGGAGATCGAGATGAAGTTAATTTCGAACCACCGAAATTGGCAGTTCGAAATCTCGATCCGAGATCAGCAGACACAGTCGACAAAATGTAGTTTGAAAAAACGCCAACAGATGGAGAACTACGTTCGATTGTTTTCTTGGGAAAAAATTTGTACAACAATAATTCACTTAAAACACATCAAACATCGCGCATCTAGTTCTATCTATAGTGAAAAATATGCCTACTTCCTTGACGTCATATATTACAAACCAATAGCAAAATTTGTCTCATACTTAATCTCGATCTATCACTTTGGAACCAAGATCGACGAATGGGAGATCCAGAATAATGTAATTTCGTTGGTGCAACACTTTTACATTGGAACCAAGAACAAACCGGATCTTGATTCGGAACTAGGACCGTTCGATCTCGGATCGGGAAAGATGTTGGTGCAACACTTTTACATTGGAACCAAGAACAAACCGGATCCTGGTTCGGAACTAGGACCGTTCGATCTCGGATCGGGGAAGATGTTGGTGCAACACTTTTACATTGGAACCAAGAACAAACCGGATCCTGGTTCGGAACTAGGACCGTTCGATCTCGGATCGGGGAAGATGTTGGTGCAACACTTTTACATTAGATGGCAAGTACGGAGTTCATGACAAAAGCTAAGCTACTGGTCCAGTCTCCAGCCTCCCAGCTGCACAGATCAATTGGCCGAGTAATAGTCTGAACATTACACCGCCTCGTCAAAAGCTAAGCTACTGGTCCAATCTCCAGCCTCCCAGCTGCACAGATCAATTGGCCGAGTAATAGTCTGACCATTACATCGCCTCGTCAAAAGCTAAGCTACTGGTCCAGTCTCCAGCCTCCCAGCTGCACAGATCAATTGGCCGAGTAATAGTCTGAACATTACACCGCCTCGTTAAAAACAATTATGTTTCTTCTGAACACTTGCAAATGTTCTGTGGTCAAATCTGCAAATTTCTTTGCGTTTACATCTAAAAAAAAAAAAAACTAGTAAGGTGGCGTGAAGTTTCGAAGGATATGTGATTTGAGAAGCTGATACAGAGACTTTTACGGGTGTGCTAACAGCTTTATAAGTATATATATGCGTAGCTGGCAACATTAGAGATTCTGTTGCCTGACTTTCTAGTAATTCTATAGGCAATTGAATCACTGTGAAGAGATCACACTTCACCCACCATGCTGACAACAAAAAATAATTTGGTAGTTAAGTGAGAGGTGCTCGAAAGACAATTTCTTTAGACCGTGTGGTTATTGTATGTGCTTTCTAGCGTGGCATTATCGCGCGCTTAAATTATTGTCATGGTGAGAAGTGATCTTTCGGTGAAATGGAAGAAAGTGGGTTAAGTTATAAGCTATCGTCTTGGCGCCCTGGCACTAGGCTAGAAAACAATCTCAGATGGACGTGACAACGCAGCTTTAGAACCTTACGTAGGGCTATGGCAGCGGGAGTAATAAAATTCATATTATATTGTTTAAATGTAATACATAAAAATGTTTATACTCGTGGTTTTTCCAAAATTATTCAAAGCACATTAATATTTAGAGCATATTAATATTTGTAATAAACTAACCCTTGCCAAAATGGATGTAAGACCTGCACCAAAGTCAATCGAATATTTTTCAAAGTAGTATGAAAAAATTAAGAAGGAAATGTGGACGTGTGTGTGCTGGACAAAACTGACTGTAATATCATAATCAGCTAATTATGACAGCGGGTGAAGTGATAATGCTCCGCATTTCATGCTACTAGTAGAAGTTAGTTGTACCAGATGTCGAGTTTCTTATCATTTTTCTCCGTGATACCCAATGGTTATAAACTTTTTGACCACAAAGTTTGCAGTTATCTTAAAAAAAAAAAAAAAAAACAGATTTTTCTTATATTCTCTTAAAAATGAATTAAGCGGTAAGAAATGAAATTGTCTAATATTGTTTGTTCTTTTGTAAACACGCTTTCCAAATAAAATGCGTACATTTTAAATGCAAGTATATACTTTCCGGTGATATAGCACTGCGTGTAATACATTTCGACGTTTGTTTACAATGCAATATTTAACTTTTTATGACTGTAGATAAACTTTGTTCTTAAAAAAAAATTTTCGTGAAACTAAGTTATATTTTCTGTATTTATTCGACAATAGCACGCTTCTGTACTAACCGCTAAATTACAATCCTATTCGTCTTTAAAACTTCCCTGTAACGGATATATCTATCGGTTTCTTTTACGGAAAACAGGACCGAGAGAAATGCGTAGACGAGCTGCAACAGACGCTTAGGAATGTTCGGAAATACAAACACACATTTGGAAAAAGTTGAGAGAATATAATCGTGTCGCAGTGGCACCCAGCTCTCTCTCTCTCTCTCTCTCTCTCTCTCTCTCTCTATATATATATATATATATATATATATATATATATATATATATATATATATATATATAGAGAGAGAGAGAGGGGGATATATATATATATCCCTCTCTCTCTCAGCAAAGAGGATGAATCGCTGATGATTCAAAACTTATCCGTGGCAGTATTCGTCAATGGAGCAGGGAGTCAGAAATCTGATAATTTTGAGTCCACTTCTCACTAAAAGAGGAGCAGCTGAGTGAAGTAATGAGACATAGATTCCTAACACTGTAGAACCACAGATTACTTAACAGGCCTGCCTACCAAGCCGGCAGTCGCGAACTCCAAGTGGGGAATCAATGTTAAACGAAATTCCTTCTCATTACGTAAATTTTATAACTATTTCAAACATATAACATGTCGACGGGATTTTCTCAGAGAATATCGCTACATAAAAAAGTTAGTGAAAAAAAAAAATCTTTTTTTTTGTTATATGTAAATGTCAATATTCCCATTTTATAAAAAAAAAACATACTAAACGAAAAAATTGGAAAAATGTTTTAAGAAATTTCAGGTAGAATACTTTTTGTTCGAAATAGTTATCTTTAGAATTGGCGCAATGAGAAGGAATATCGTTTAACATCGATTCCGCATTTGAAGTTCGTGATTGCCGGCTTGATAGGCAGGCCCGTTAAGAATACTGATGCATGACGCCTGAGGGGCGTATCTGAGTTCGTGGAGGATGGAGGTCTTAGTAAAAAAATAGAACTTAATATTATTTTTAATTTACACACATTACTGTTATTTGCAGCATTAATCTCTCTATCTGAACTATTACTCTTTTTTAGTTCTCAGTGAGCGCAATATTATATGTCTATTTCTACTCTAACTGATACACTTCTTAGTGTTGTGGACCAGTCGCCGCAGTTCCTGGAACACAAGCCAAACTGATTTAGCCATTGGACCAGACTTTATCAGACACGCCCTGGGTAACTCTGCGCCAATAAATGGACACCTCACGTGCCCCAATCACTTGCAGTTCAGTCAGAAAGGGCGTGGCTTGGCATCTATGCGGCAGCCAATGGAGAAATCACGCCGGCTCCGGTACAGACAGCACTGTGATGTTTAGTCTGATGCCGAATAATAACGCGAATTTGGAATGTATCTAGATATCGACATTCCGTAGTTATCAGGTAGATAGATAAGTAGAGCCAACTGTTTTTCAACGAAAGGATTTCAAGACTAGTTGTACTACAAAACACGTTCTTTCGGAACCGAACCTGTATCGTGGTTGGATGATCACAGACGCACATTATCGGAATAACTTAATTCTGATTGGCCAGTCAAGTTAGCAAATGTCTTCCCACAGAGACACGCTGCCAATTAGCAAAAGAATACGGCTGGTATGATCGTAGAGTATTGAAATCTAGCATGAGCAGAAATCTTTTCGCGAAGAATTGGTAGCCCTATACATAAGACGTGTAACAATTAAAATAACCCAATCCCGAATTTGGATATGAGCTAAAGTGCTTTCGAGCACAACTAGTCCTGAAAATTGCTCGCGAAAAACAGTGTGCCCCTGCTGTTAGGCAAAATACCTGTAACGGTAAAGCCTGTCTGAAAATGTAAGGAACTGGCTATTTGTAGGCAAAATACTTTTTAGGGTATAGGCTAAATGACTGTAGAGCAAAACGCCTGTCTGGGAATATAAGGAAGGTTTTAAACTTGTAGGGTAAATGCCTTTTAGGAAAAACGCCTTTTAAGCGAAACTATTGTAGGCAAACGCATTTTAGGCAAACCTCTTATTAAGAGAAAGTCCTGTTAGGGGGAAACGCGTGCTAAGCGAAAGTTCTTTACGCAAAACGCAGCATCACCGCGTCAGCAAATGCTGGAGCAATGTCCATTCAATTATTGCAGGTTGATGGTTCCTCCGTGAAGGTCGACAAGGAGGCGAGACAGGGTCCCAGGGGGAAGCCTAGCAAGAAGACGCTCTAGGGAGATGAAAGGCTGTTTGGTGGCTGGGAAGGGGGTTGGGGAGGGTGGGTCTTCGCTCGTCGGAGCGAAATGTGGCCACTCTCCCGCGATGCCCGGCTTGCCGCAGACAATGGCCCGCCGGAGCACTCATTGTGTACTGATGTCAACGCCAACGACAGAGCAAAGACTCAGGGTCACCGGGGAGCGTGCATTGTATATTGTTATGCTACCCCCCTCCCCGTGAGACACGCTCACACACGCATGCCACCCTTTGTCGTGGTTCTGGCGACAGACGTGCAGTTGGCACCACTAAGGAAACGTCCATTAGTTTTTTTTTTTTTTTTTTAAGTTCAGGGCAATAGAGTTGTTGGAATAAGCGGCTATTTCACCCCTGTGTACTCAATTACCGAGTGTATAGGTTTTGCCAAAGAACATTTGAGAACCTCTGAAAGATAGCTCCAGAAACGTGTGAAATGTTGAACTGCCTCAATGCCACGACTGTAGAAAACTAACGTCGATAATTGTTTGAGAAAAGAGCACGCGGAGCGCCAAGGCAGTTTCTAATACACTGATCTCTTTGATGCAATTCTGATCAAGTCTCTTTATGTGTCTATGTCTAGTTGCTCTGGATGGAAGAGAGATGTCTTGCTCTCAATACCCGAGACAATAACTATATTTCGTCCCAGATATTTCCTCTTGCGACGATTCCTATTTAAAGACGTGGAAACTTTTGTGGAAGATAGTTATGCTGGGCATCTTCCATTTCCAGAATATTCCAAAGAAGTTTAACATGTTGCGTTGAGCAGAAGGAGTTAAGCATCCGTGAAAGAAAAAAAAAACTTGTTTCCTTTCGTAATGCTTTAAGTAACGATCAATGCTGGTTCTGGCTTGCTCACGCGCCCTTACTGCCTAATTACACACTAAGCTATCCGAAAAAATTCCTGTGTGCTGATTACGAACTCTTCAAAAATTACTAAACTTCCCGGACATAACGAAACACATAGCGAAAGTAGAAATAGGCTGTTCACGGTCAAGTGAGCACTTTGAAAGACCGCTCATTTCGAATAATGATAAGTAAATGTTATATTAGCTTTAGACGCTAACTTCCTAGTGCGGTGGAATATACACACTGTGTGTATTACTTATATGACAATATTTATTTAAGAGGATGGTTAAATGATAAAGAATGGCTGAAAGTAAAAAGTTACTAGGACCTCAAAAGTGCTCACTTTACCGTGAACAGCCTGACACTCATTACAGTACACTTTCCTTAAACATTCGTGAGTGAAAATATTTGGACGACTCATAGCGCGGTCTTGAGAGAGAGGTGAGTATGGAGCGGCGCCGGAATGAAAGGGCGCGGGAAACGGGACAACCCCGATAAAACCCGCAGTAACGCCCGGCACGATTCCCACATGCGAAAATCCGGGAGCGACCCATCCGGGAATCGAAACTTGTTCGCTTTGGTGAAAGGCGAGTAGTCTAACCACTACACCACCACGTCCCCTTTTAAACATTCGCACACACTGAAGTGTTATAATGCAATGTAGCTTGCGTATGCGAAGAAACACGCCAGGTTAAATTTATTTAGTAAACATTTACAGATCAATGGAAATACGTAAATTTGTGAAATTATAATTGATTTTTTTTAAAAAAGGATAATAAAATAACAATTTGCACATAGTTTCAGTTATTTTCGTTTGGTGGTATACGAAATAATATTTTAAAAAATATAACATTTGCCCTATAGTTCTTGTAAGGAACACACATGCTCGTATAACATATAGATAGTTTCGATACACAATATCATTATTCCACTTCTTCTAATAACATTTGCCCTATAGTTCTTGTAAGGAACACATATGCTCGTATAACATATAGATAGTTTCGATACACAACATCATTATTCCACTTCTTCTAATAACATTTGCCCTATAGTTCTTGTAAGGAACACACGTGCTCGTGGAACATATAGATAGTTTCGATACACAACATCATTATTCCACTTCTTCTAATAATATTTGCCCTATAGTTCTTGTAAGGAACACACATGCTCGTATAACATATAGATAGTTTCGATACACAACATCATTATTCCACTTCTTCTAATAACATTTGCCCTATAGTTCTTGTAAGGAACACACATGCTCGTATAACATATAGATAGTTTCGATACACAACATCATTATTCCACTTCTTCTAATAACCTTTGCCCTAAAGTTCTTGTAAGGAACACACGTGCTCTTATAACATATAGATAGTTTCGATACACAACATCATTATTCCACTTCTTCTAATAACATTTGCCCTATAGTTCTTGTAAGGAACACACGTGCTCGTGGAACATATAGATAGTTTCGATACACAACATCATTATTCCACTTCTTCTAATAACATTTGCCCTATAGTTCTTGTAAGGAACACATATGCTCGTATAACATATAGATAGTTTCGATACACAACATCATTATTCCACTTCTTCTAATAACATTTGCCCTATAGTTCTTGTAAGGAACACACATGCTCTTATAACATATAGATAGTTTCGATACACAACATCATTATTCCACTTCTTCTAATAACATTTGCCCTATAGTTCTTGTAAGGAACACACGTGCTCGTATAACATATAGATAGTTTCGATACACAACATCATTATTCCACTTCTTCTAATAACATTTGCCCTATAGTTCTTGTAAGGAACACATATGCTCGTATAACATATAGATAGTTTCGATACACAACATCATTATTCCACTTCTTCAAATAACATTTGCCCTATAGTTCTTGTAAGGAACACACGTGCTCGTGGAACATATAGATAGTTTCGATACACAACATCATTATTCCACTTCTTCTAATAACATTTGCCCTATAGTTCTTGTAAGGAACACACGTGCTCGTGGAACATATAGATAGTTTCGATACACATCATCATTATTCCACTTCTTCTAATAACATTTGCCCTATAGTTCTTGTAAGGAACACACGTGCTCGTGGAACATATAGATAGTTTCGATACACAACATCATTATTCCACTTCTTCTAATAACATTTGCCCTATAGTTCTTGTAAGGAACACAATATGCTCGTATAACATATAGATAGTTTCGATACACAACATCATTATTCCACTTCTTCTAATAACATTTGCCCTAAAGTTCTTGTAAGGAACACATATGCTCGTATAACATATAGATAGTTTCGATACACAACATCATTATTCCACTTCTTCTAATAACCTTTGCCCTAAAGTTCTTGTAAGGAACACATATGCTCGTATAACATATAGATAGTTTCGATACACAACATCATTATTCCACTTCTTCTAATAACATTTGCCCTATAGTTCTTGTAAGGAACACACGTGCTCGTGGAACATATAGATAGTTTCGATACACAACATCATTATTCCACTTCTTCTAATAACATTTGCCCTATAGTTCTTGTAAGGAACACACGTGCTCGTGGAACATATAGATAGTTTCGATACACATCATCATTATTCCACTTCTTCTAATAACATTTGCCCTATAGTTCTTGTAAGGAACACATATGCTCGTATAACATATAGATAGTTTCGATACACAACATCATTATTCCACTTCTTCTAATAACATTTGCCCTATAGTTCTTGTAAGGAACACACGTGCTCGTGGAACATATAGATAGTTTCGATACACAACATCATTATTCCACTTCTTCTAATAACATTTGCCCTATAGTTCTTGTAAGGAACACACGTGCTCGTGGAACATATAGATAGTTTCGATACACATCATCATTATTCCACTTCTTCTAATAACATTTGCCCTATAGTTCTTGTAAGGAACACACGTGCTCGTGGAACATATAGATAGTTTCGATACACAACATCATTATTCCACTTCTTCTAATAACATTTGCCCTATAGTTCTTGTAAGGAACACATATGCTCGTATAACATATAGATAGTTTCGATACACAACATCATTATTCCACTTCTTCTAATAACATTTGCATTATAGTTCATGTAAGGAACACATATGCTCGTATAACATATAGATAGTTTCGATACACAACATCATTATTCCACTTCTTCTAATAACATTTGCCCTATAGTTCTTGTAAGGAACACACGTGCTCGTGGAACATATAGATAGTTTCGATACACATCATCATTATTCCACTTCTTCTAATAACATTTGCCCTATAGTTCTTGTAAGGAACACACGTGCTCGTGGAACATATAGATAGTTTCGATACACAACATCATTATTCCACTTCTTCTAATAAACATTTGCCCTATAGTTCTTGTAAGGAACACACGTGCTCGTATAACATATAGATAGTTTCGATACACAACATCATTATTCCACTTCTTCTAATAACATTTGCCCTATAGTTCTTGTAAGGAACACATATGCTCGTATAACATATAGATAGTTTCGATACACATCATCATTATTCCACTTCTTCTAATAACATTTGCCCTATAGTTCTTGTAAGGAACACACATGCTCGTATAACATATAGATAGTTTCGATACACATCATCATTATTCCACTTCTTCTAATAACATTTGCCCTATAGTTCTTGTAAGGAACACACGTGCTCGTGGAACATATAGATAGTTTCGATACACAACATCATTATTCCACTTCTTCTAATAATATTTTGTGTAGTTATTATTAATTCCAAGAGCTTGAAACTTTAAGCGGAATCAATTAATAATTGTTTTCATGTCTTTTTTTTGCTTTTAATGGCACATACCATCAGTCATTTTTATCGTAGGAATGAGTTCCTTAATGAAAATGACGTTTGCATCACAGAACCAGTGTTTAAATTCATAACATCCACTACGTTGTCACATCCAGGAATCTGCGGAGGAAAAACACAAATTACGTAGCTAGTAATCGCATTTTTTTTTCACTGTGTAGTAAACCTTTACTGCGACAGTAACCTTTAGGTACGCTTCTCTATAAGCTAGGTAGCTGAGTTGCGTTGAAAGGCTTTGTTGAGCGATTTATGGCGTTGGCCACGAGAAGTTCTTCATATTTGTATAACATTCCGCTTAATTTCTAGAATATCTTTTACTACTTTTTCCCCAGACAAATTTTTTCCCTTTGTTTTTAAAAAATTTTTTTGAAAGAAACAAACTATCAGGAGGTTACGCAAATTGAAATGGATACATGTTCTTTTGAGAAAATCTAAGCAAACCTAATACTTTAGTTTTAAAAAGGGATATGAGTTTCTGCATAATTATTATTTGTTAAGATATTTTAACCACTATTAAAAATATGTATCACTCTACCTTGCAGATAACTAATGTAGTTTGATAATATCACGTGCAATAAATTTCTAAGATTGAAAGTACTCAAGACAGTTTCCGACTGTCCGGTACGCCCTTATTGCTCGTGAATGTGATTAAAAAGAGTTACTGGTTTCGTTATACGCGTATAAACGAATTAATTTTGGCTTCTAGACTATTCACGGTATAGTGAGCACTTTTGAAGCCCTCTCATTAGGAATAACAGTCAATAAATATACTTTACACTAGCCTTAGACGTTAACTTTAGAATCCGGTGAAATACATACACTTTGTTTATTACATACATGGCAATATTTATCAAAGAATGTCGCGGAAGGATAAAAAAGATCTGTAGGAAATAATAACTAGGGCTTCAAAAGTTCTCACTTTACCGTGAACAGCCTATAGTTGGTAAAGCTATAATTTTCGCTGTAGTGGTGTTGATTAACTTGCACGCTCTTTCACTGGAACTCCTAATGGATAGGAGCACCTGTTCTTCGCGGAAAGATTCACGCGAAGGCTAGACTCCAATGTCCTACGGCATACGTGCAGTTTTTAGTTGGTTATTGGCCACGTGTATTTACCGGGAGAAAGTTCCTTACCTGACCGGGCCAATCAGAATTTTGTAACTCCAACACTGAGTGTCCGTGATTCGCTGACAGGCGCCTAGAACGCGAGAGAGTTAAACTCAGCCAATTACAAAAGTAAATCTGAGGTGTAGTGTTTTGGAGTACAAGTTGACCTGAAATCTTTTCGCGGAAAACGGGTGGCCCTACCAATGCAGATTTATGCATGCATGAAACACTGACGACTGGAAACCATACTTGTTACACGCCGCCGCTCTGCATGTCTTCCCTTCTCCTATCCTACCCGAGAGTACGAAGCACAGCGGGCAAAGACCATCACTGATAACTCGAGATGAGCGCTCAATTACAAAGGAGCCGCCCCAACAACTTTCTCGTGAACAGTCTTTTTAAGTAGGTTATCGTCAGGAAAGGTTTATTCTTGTTCTTCATACGGTTATCACATAAACACAGTTGTAATGAGCAAAATGGTCAGGGATGTTGGTTTATCGCGGGAAAAGTTGACTGTTTGCTAGGATTTAACGTACTGTATACATGTCCGACAGTTTTCTTTCCTTATTGGCTGTCATGCATGTATAAAACAGCTACCCCATTTCATTGGGCCAACGAGGATTCTGATACTATAAGGCAGAACGTTCGTGATTGGTCTGCAAACAACTTAGCCGAGTCAAAACCTTGTCCTTCCAATCATGAAAGAATAAACTATTTAGATTGTTATAAAAGATATGGTGGCTCACAAATTTTCGCGATTTTCCATCATCTTTAAAATTAAATTATTTCCGCCCTGCATGAAGGACGATTCTCGAAGCACCGCGCTTTAAGGCCACACTACATGGTACCAGATTTCGTAAAAGTTTGTGCAAGGTCTGCCATAGTTGCCGTTATACCAGCCTGTACGGCACCCGTCATTGCATTTTTCGCCTGGCGCCGCCAGATTTCATCACAGGTTTTGTAACTGGACCTGTCCTATTTTCCTTGACACGTTCCATGCCGGCTCTCATACCTGACCAATCACATTGCAGTTTCAGATCGTAAGGCGCTCCCCGTGGCTACTACTTTAAACGAGTTGATGAAGAAACCGAAATTGAAGCGTCCATCTTGATTTTACATCCGTGAGGTAGAAACTCTTTCGAATAGATATAAAATACAACGACGACGAATAATATTGGTTATGGCAACTTTATTATATCCCGGTACGTAAATAAAAAACTATTTTATGCAACCGGTCCGTAATTTACCTCAATATTGAAAAACAAAGCTCCTAATTTTAGTGACTTCACATCATTTTCAAGAAAATGAATGAAACTATACCAGTAAGCAATCAATTTATGTAAAAGGGTAACATTAATATAGCAATATCAAGATGTGCTAGCTAGTTTTTTTTTTTCATAGGCCTACGTAAGTTGCTAACTGGTAGCAGTTCTACGAATGGGGTTCATATTTACTACAAATCACACACTGCCCACCCACCGAGGGTGCAACATGCTAGTACGCGAACTGCTGTCGTGTAATATGAATCCTCCATGGCAGCTCATATAGCGGCTGGTATACCGACTCGTGCACCAGACCTTATACAAGCTTGTACAAGAACCAAGGACGGCTGCAGGTATCGTGTAATATCCGCTTTAGCCTCGACGGACGATAACAGCGGATGGTCTTTTACGTAGCATGCCGAGCAGCGCATGTCGGGGCGGGGATTGCGTCACAGCTCAGCTGGCGCGCAAGAACACGGGGGAAATTAGATCCACTTGTCGGGCGAAAGGGAGAAGAAGTAAATAATGGCCCGTTGAGGGGGGGGGGGGGGGACACGACCCGTTTGCTTTTTCCTCACTTTCTCCGCTGTCCTCTTTCTCCAGCGGGCTGGAGTCTCGTCGCTGGCCGCTTTCAACAAGCCGGAGGAATGTGTAAGGTCAAGGTAATTCCGTGCTAACAGCGTGATGGTCGCCTCTGATTGGCCCGCCAATACGCTTTCGCCGCCATTCACGTAAACCGCCTGCTTTAAAAGTTCAAACGGCGAGTCAGGCCGTGTTCGAATTGGCATATTTTGTTGACAAAGTGGTCGCGTGACCCGATTTTGTGTAAAAAAATTGTGACGTTTTTCGTGATTTGGTATTTTGCACCTAGCGGATGTTAGCAAAAATACAAAATGACAAAATCAGCGTCATTTTTTTTTTTTTTTTTTTACTTTTAAAACACATGCGTGAATGCGTAAATAAAATGACTTCTAAAACAAATAACTGGACATAAAATACGCTAGGCCTGTTTTAAAAGGTGAGAAAGTGCTTTACTTTGTATTGATATAATTGCATAATTTATTATTTTCTTAAATATTAACGTATTCGTAGTACTCCAGTGATGATTGCAGAAATATTATATTAAGTCTGTTTTAAGCATTAAATTTAGATAAAAATATTTGTTGCCGCGATTGCTAAACAAGTGACTGTCGACAACGTCCGAATCGATACCTAACAAATCGCGAATTTATAAAATAAGGAAATAACGAAATTTGTCAATTCGGACACTTGCTCGCTAGGGTGTTTATTGCCCACCTGATGGTAACAAACTGGAACAGAGTAGGCCTACTTCAATGCGGCAGCCTTGATAACGCCTGCATTGCATTGTGAAGTGTTTCGAATACACGTTTCTCCACGAAACTATTAAACACGCGTACAGTGTTCGTAAGTGAAGAGATTGGAGCGGCTCTTAACATCGAGGTCTTGAGAGCCGATGAGGGTGAAACGAAGTGAGTATGGAGCAATGCCGGAACGCAATGATATGGGAAACCGGAGATAGCGCTGCCAATAAAATAAAAATAATGATATATCTTATATTGAGAAACAATAACCTATTATTACGCAATGTGGCGAAGATTTTGAACTGTTGTAGGCCATAATAATAAACTTATTTTTAAGTATGATACACTTAATTTCAGAATTGCCGCTATAAAACCAGTTTAGCTCTGTGGGTGATATCTACAAAACTATGTAATCTATTTTAACTTAACTTTGTATGTTGGCAGTATACAATCATCGAAATGACTACCTTATTATTTGTGGAGGTTATATACCATACCTCGAATACTACTCAACCGATTCCCACCAAATGTTACATTGGAACAGTTTAAATAAATTTGTACAAAATTGTGCACACCATCAATGCTACAGAAAACCATGTAAACTATAGTGATTTGAATGGTTAAAACAACGATGTTCAAAATGGCAGCTTCATAAATCATTTTCGTAAGATCGACATACATGTTAAACAATTAACCAAACTCAACCAAAATTTGCATGTAGACAGAATACATTAGAAGAATTTTTTATGTAGCGTCTTTTTCTGGCAATTTTATACGACAGTATGAAATAAGAGAATAAAGTTTTCACGTCATATCTCAGGGACCAAATAACCGATTCCCATCAAATTCTTAACACAAGTAGCGGCTATGGAAGGCCATGTAAACTAACATGTTTTATGTGGCTCAGTCACTTATTTTTAAAATAAAGGCACTGTAAAAATTTTAGGTTATTAAACCCCATCATTCGAAACTTTAGACTGATTAAATCCGAAGTTGGTGCTCCTAATCCGGCCTCCGAAATGCAGTCGATCGCTTGCTACGGGGTTTTCTGGGTTCAAGTCCCGGCTAAGGCATGTATGTATTTGTAGTTGTCTCGCTACTCTTCCATAAGTTTATGGTTTTTTTTTACTAAAGTCATTGCTTCCAAAGAGAAGTCAAGTCCTACCTACCAACTCAGGTTATGAAAAATTATTTAGAAATTAATTGCACCCATGTTGAGGAAAGTAGTCTTATTAATTATGTCAGTAGCTTCTTGTTAAAAAGAAATTATATCAAACAGTCTTAAGAAAATATGTGGAGATTTTTAACATTTTAAAAAAAAATTTTCTTCATATCATTGACAAACGATATACCTATGTACTCCGGTCTGAAAATTAACGACTGTTTTATTTTTATTTTTTATATTTGTACTATGCATTATACAATTAAACGTGATAAGTGCTATAGACCAGGAGTTATTGGCAAAACAAAATTATTTCTCATAGTTGACGGTATTGCTGAAAATAAAAAACTGTAAATTTTGAATTCGTTTTAATTTATATTAGCGGAACATATTGGTTTGATGAAAATGTCCGGAGTGTTACTTGTTTGGCGTATAGGAGCAACACACCAGTAGTTAATCAAGTTCGACAGGTTAACTATTATGTAGCGAAGAATGCAAAAGAGGAAAAAGTGCAGGTGGTGCTGAGTGTGTGGCCATCATGCGTCGACGAGCAGTGTCAAAACATAGGGAGTCGTCGACGGACCTGGAGGAGACACGCTCGGGCAAGTCCTCCGTCAACGTTGCGGTAGGTCGCGCGCCTCACGCCAAGCCACAGAACAACTACATAGTACAGAAGAGGAACCGCGGTTCGCACCGCGAACTCGAGCCCACGTGCCAGCAATGGCCTGCATCATGACGGGAAGCTGTTCGCCAATGGAAATATGCTCGCATGACACAGTAGCCAATCGTACACAGGGGGTGTGTCCAGAGCTCGCGCACCCAATCAGAGAATGAGTACGGCCACATCAAAGTGACCGCTACGCCTCTGCGTATTTGATACTCTGTGACGAACTTGTGTGCCGTTGTAAGAAGTTCACAGTAAACTGAGCAATCTTGAAAGCCCTGCTTAACATCTAAATGTTTGCACGTTGTTTATTCTTCCACTATATATGCAACTAACGTTACTATGGGCCACATCACTTTATTCTTGCGTCATCCAAGCGAAAATTTCGGATTATTAAAAAAGTAAATATTTAGCAAATTTGCGAAATCTTACAGTTATACTGATTAGAAAAACAAGCTTGAAGTAAAAAATGTATTATTGAAGTTTTCACAAATGTTTACCTAGTACTTTTAATTCAGCACGGAGACGCGGGACTACGTAGCATCCGCCCTTATCGACTTTACTGGACGCATGGCAGACGGTCAGCCAGTTTAAATATACGTAGGTTAGCATCATGGATATCTTCCAAATGTGGACTTCAAAAGTGTTCACTTTAACTTGAGCAGCAAATACACGAGCAGTTGTGTGTCGATTTGCTCAGTTAGCGGGCTGTGAGAGAAGAATACGTGTGGCGGGAGATCGCTAACGACCTGCACGCACGCAAACCAGCTACAAGACATGCCGGCTCGCGTGTCCGTGGTAACGAGAGAATGTCCTGCCGCTTCCATTGTCCCGCTACAGCTGGAGAAAACTACCACGGCCATGCTACGTTCACATATCACCTCTCTCGCACCGTTTAATCTCGCCTCCTTGTTACTGTACTTGCTGAACTGCAGATTATAGTTTAGTCAGTGAGTAAAGACATTTGGGCGGCTCTTAAGGGGGATCTGTCCCCGCCATCTTGGATTCTCACTACTTATGCCATAAGTTCCATTTAAGAACGTTTAATGAGATTTCTCGCATGACATGACATAAATAATAGCTCCTTAAGTTCAATCAAACTATTACCTCTCTATAGAATTGATTGCTATTCGGCTAGTGTTTGAAGGCAAGAAATAAATCATTTTTTCTTGCTTTCTCTTACAAAGATGGTCCTGGAACAGTAATCCAGGAATACATGTTGTAGAACATGTGCACTGTAATGCCCTACGATATATCGAAAAATAAAAATCTGTAATGCTATTTACGGCGGAAATTCCGAAAATCCAAGATGGCGGAGACTGATACTCCGTAACATCGAGGTCTTGAGAGTCGATGAGGGTGGAGTGATATGAGTAGGGACCTGCATATTTCGAGTTATTTTCTGGCGTCACGCTAGAATTCGCCATCCTATACATATTGTAGTCGTCTTAGTCTGTTTATTGCCTTATGCCGCAGTGAGGATCCATCTCCCCTTTTCACTTGGTTGGACGTGATTGGACCAGTTTCTTGTTAGTAGTTCCCTATTGGTCCAAAGTCGTCCAGGGCGTGGCCGGACAGACAGTGGTTCTACTACAAACGTAACAGAAAAGCACAAGTGTTGAAGCCTATTCTGTCTTTAAATAATAACGCGAATTTTGCTCGTCTCTAGATATGAGCATAGAGCAGTGCCGGAATGAAATGGTGGGGAAAACGGGAGGTCCCCGAGAAAACCCGCCAACCAGCAGCATCGCCCGGTACGATTCCCACTTACGAAAATCCGGGGGCAGCCCCACCGGGAATCGAACCTGGTTTGCCTTGGTGGGTGGAGACTGCTGTAACCACTACACCACTGCGGACCCCCAACACGGTTAGTTTCGCTTCTCTATATAAATGTAAATATTTTACGTCTAATTAGGGAAACCTGTATTTCGCGAAAAAAGTTCCAAGACTGTTTGAACTCCAAAACAGCATAGTTCAGAACCAATATCGTGGTTGGATCATTCTAACTCCCACGCGTCTTAGGTATCTGCCAACCAATCACGGGCGTCCAGCGTTGGGGTAACATTTTCTGATTTGTCCAGTCGAATCATTGACATGCAGCCAACATCAAAAGGAAATTTTGTAAACCTGCACGTGAGAGGTTGAAAATATATTACGTGCATAAATACTCTCGTTAAAAATAAGTGGTTTTATGAAGAGGACAGGAAATTTTCGCGCTTTGAACGACCTGTAGGCTAGGCTCCACTCTCATCTGTGTTTCAGAGCCGCAACTTTCTCTTCGTTGACGTCTGTCGCTGTGCGTAGCCAGTTTTATTTCAGACCGGCTGGGCACAGGATTTGATGTCTGTTTCCCTGCAGGTCTGCTATTGTCTCGGACTCCACATTGGCGTGTCTACTAAACTGTGATACAATTACAAATATAACAGAAATACCCACGGCTTTGAGAACTAGCTTGACCTAAATGAACTCGCGAAATGCTACACTCCCTGCTTATGTAGTGCGTACAGTAGCAAATTGGTTGTAAGTGTGTAACGAATGATACAAGTTTTAAATCGCAGAGTAGCTACATATACAGATACGAGATTGTGCGGCGGTTTCTCTGAAGAGGGCGTACCCACTCACTGATTGGCTACCGTCTGCTGCGAATGGTTCCCATTTGGCTAGACTATCGGGTGACAAGTAAGTTGCCGCGTACTGATTGACGAATAGTGTTCCGTCACGTTGCTGGGTTGAGGCGCCATTTTGTTAGCATGCGCAACTGGAGTTTACGAGATAAGCTGCTGTTCCACCCTGTATACATGGAGTACTCTGTTCCAACATTGAACAGTTCATTTCCTAAACGCTGTTAACGATCAAGTAAGCACTTATGAAATCAACCTTAGAAAAATGTCACTACCCCTGCCTTCATATATTATAACGAGCGCATTTGGTGACATACGCCAAGTAAAATTGGTAACAATGTATGGAGAATAGTTCCATATCTTAATGTCAGTTTAAAAGTGTTAGATAACAATTCGTAATAACTTAAAATTATTTATTTCTCTTTGTACTTCTGTTTTAAATGTATCAAATTGTAAAAATTAAAAAAAAAGCAGATCTGTGAAATATTAACTTTTTTAATAAATAAATTCAAGGTTTCACTTGATCGACGCATGAATAAAGTGATGAGGCCCATGGCAATGTTAATTATACATAAGGCGAAAGAATACACAACGTGTATGCTAGTAGATCTTAAGCAGGACTTTCAAAAAGTGCTAATTTTACCGTGAACAGCCTATAGTACTATTTACTAGCAATATAAAGCTTGTTATTGTTTGAGGTTAGAACATTGCTTACGGAAATTTATGCTTTCAAGATTTTTGACATTTCCCTTGATGAAGTTATACTGCAACTGTAATATACCTACTCAGGTTGGTCATTGTTTATTCATATAATAAAGCGCATTAGTTGACAGATCAAATGAAAACACACATCATCGCTGTTGCACATGTGATTCTGACGTTTATGTTGGTGAGGCGTAAGATCGTGTCGGCACATGCGTAGAATACAAAAATTCATCTACTTCATTTTTAATCTATGGGAAGCTCAGTCGACAGGAAATTTTTTTGGAGCACGTGGAAGCCAGTCAGACACAAGGTTCATTCCCACAGCCTTGCGCAGCCATTTCGCTTCTCGATGCATACGTATTCTGTGACTACATATCATGCGGGCACAGCATAGTTAACTCTTTCATTCCCACGTTAATTCACGGTTTATGGTTTTGTAAATAAGAACATGTTATCATCAGTGATGTAGGGCCTACTTAAGCTGGCAAAAATTTGTTTCATCATCACAGCCAATAAGTCGTAGGCTTTGTGTTCAGTGATATAGTCTACTCACGGTAAAATGAGCACTTTTTGAGGCTCTGCTAATTTCTTTTATTTTAGCGAATTTCTATCTTCTCGGCACTGTTGAATATAAACATTGTCATGTGACTAACAAACACAGAGTATACATTTCATCACTCCCAAAAGTTAACTTCTAATGCTGCCATAAAATACATTTATTAGTTGTTAATGGCTGTTGGAAGGGCCTTAAAAAGTGCTCACTTTAACGTGAACAGCCTATATAAACCTGTCATAACGTAGAGAAGTAGCATGGTTTATGCTTTCAACGTCTATGAATACAAAATACTAAAAATACTGAAACGCGTCTATTTCAAACTCTTTTCAAATAATTTCTCCTGCAAAACACTCCTTAATTAAACGTTAATCATTTACCTATTACGCACGTTGGCGACACAATAGGGCTACTATGAAAAATAAGATTTTGTACGATGTCGTAGAAAAAAATGCAACTGGTGAATATTTGTGCGGTTGTTTGTTAAACCGGACTTTATAAATAACAAAATCTTCGAGGTTTGCGAACATGAGTGAAGGAAACGCTTGCCATGGCTGATGTAAATCCTGATTTCTCATTGCAAATACATATCTGTTACTGTACATTTAATCGTACATCCATATTACAGAAGTGAATAAGGTGACGTAGCTATTTGGTTCATCAACACCCTGAACACAAGAGACATATGACACTCTGCTGCGAAATATGAGCGGGCGAGAGGTACACAGTGATGTGGTTGATACATGTATAGAACGCCACGTAACATAACTACGAGAAGCTCAAGCTGTATCCACACTAAATAGAAGATTAGGTTTCTGAAGAGACGTTTCTTCTGGTTGGCGTGAACCGCCGCAGTTTCCTTTTCATTAAGCGTTGTTCAATTTATCGGACGCCACGCTAGGGTCATTAATATGTTTCCAACATAACTAGATATTTCCTGGGCAGTCTTCCTGATCCAGCAGTTTATAGTCAGCTTCTTACCTAGTGGAACTAAAGTTGGTCATTTATATTTGACTCACATGATTTATCAAACGAGTTTTCATTATTTGCAGTATTCACCTATGCGGAACTCATAAAGATATTAACGTTTCTAAAATGATCATTATATGTTGTTTCAGATTATATTTCTTGCCTCGAGGATGTTATTTAGTCGTTGCAGCTTATACTCGCTTCTAGTTCATTATAATATTCTAATGTCAATCTCAGCTTTAGAAAAACACCATACCTTCAGTTATTAATTGGTAGATTTATAATAATCGGAAGAAATCGGCTTTGCTGGAGATTTGAAATCCTCCAAATAACGTTGTAACAGTGTGATTCACTTTAGTGTGTATTTCGATTGGATTAGTAAGTCACAAATATAGAGTTTGTATAACTTAAGGCTTGAAGAAACCGCTCAAGTTAGGTCCACAACGTAGAACCACATTTCATCAATTATGACATACATGCATTCAACAAGTACTGTCTATTCTGGGTACCTTCACACTTTTTTAATCAAACCTTTGAAAAAACACTTAATATACAATGGGTTTCATTGTTTACTAAATATACCACATATAACAAGCGTTTAATATTTCTTTGAATATGTGAATATATTTGGTTAAATTTAACTTTTACCTGTGATTATTATGAATAAACCCAGACCGAGAAATTGGTGTGTTGTATTGCCTAGTAATAAATAGTTTTTAGGTAAAATATTATTAAGGCCAGGCTTCACCATGCATGGGCGTACGGAAAATTAGATGTTAAATTCGGACAAAGATCTTCAGCATATTTTGTAGTAGTATTTTCAACTAAATGTTTATTGTAGGAGATTGAACGCATCTAGATTCGTTAACCGTTAAAATTATAATTTTTCAATTTTAAATGCACTTTTCAATAATTTATAAAATGTCACAATTTCATAAATAATATAAAAGTGCATTTAAAATTTAAAAAAATTAAATATGTAAGGTTTACAAATCCAGATGCTTTCTATCTCTTAACAAAAAATCTTTATTTTAAAATAATACCATAAAAAATGACTGGGACACCTTTGTCCGAATTTAGCATGCAATTCCCTATACGCACATGCCTGGCGAAGCTTGGCCTTAAACTGACTACACACGAATGTAGTGCGTTGTCTCATTGGTGTAATTCTCTATGCTTGGTTAACCTTCATTTGCATGAGGTGGAGGAATATCCTGAAAGTAGAACCTTAGCAGTGTCTCAGGAAATTTGGAAGTTACCATGATTGGACTATAGTTAACGTTATTGAGCTGTTACAGCCATCGGTCTTGCTCAGTTAAGGCGTTTAAATAAGGACTCTCCGATCTTCATTTCCGGAACAATATTTATGGATCGACTCAAAAACACAGCTACCGTCAGTGAATACTTGAGTTAAAGACTACTTGCGCTGCCAACCATTATTTTGTAATGTGAACCTTGACATAATGCATGGGTCTGCTAAGCTTATTTACTAAATGTCCTCGGTGGGCGAAATGGGTTTATTCATCTAACCTTGAAGTGCAGTCTACAATTTCGGGTTGAAGTTAATTCGGCAGAGTAGACTCTTCGTAATAAGCACAAATATTTTTCTTTAAAAAAATTCCGTTTTTATCCCAGGTGAAGGACGTAATTAGCCAGCGGAACGCAAAGTCATTAACTTTTCCATCTGCCCAACTAATTATTAATGTTATAGAGTATATTAAATATTTTCCTACCTAATCTCAAGAGCAGACGAAACATTGTAGCGACGGTATTGAAGTAATATACCCTTCATCCACAATATTTCTGTAAACTAAAATGTTGTGTAAGTGTAATATTCTGCCTCTGTTTAGAACTAGTATTTCCAAGCTACAGTGTATGCATATTTAAGCAGGCCTTATTATCAATACAGCAAGGTAAGTCACCAGATGTAAGTTTTTCCCACGTACAGAACACCAAGTAATAACATAATGGCAACAACGTGTTCAATGAGTGATGCAAATAACCTGTAAGCGAAAATGTGTCACAAGTTGTGTGCTAATACGTAGGAAGGTTGTGGGTAGCTCCAACGGAAGAGAACCTGTTACTTGCAAAGTATTTGTATAGTAACTTATCCGGCCAACCCTGTTAAACGAGGGCAGGCAGGTTTTTTTTTTTTTCTCACATTGGCGTGCGAGTTTGCAAGCAACCTGTTACTATTGCGCGAACCGCTGGCCAAAAAAACTGGCGGACGTGTCCTCCAGATACCTGCGCCGGGCACACCGCTGAGTACAAAAGAAGGAAAGTGATTGGCTGAAGGGGAGGGGTTGCGAAAAGGCCTCCCCGAGGGCATGGCCAAGATTTGTGCAAGGTGTTCCGGCAAGAAAGACCTCCACGCATTAGGCGCCGCGACGTACGTTTAGAAAGTTGACGCCCGTGGCTCTTATCTTGGCCGAGGTCCGCTCTGTGTGTGATGGACAGCGGAGATCGGCAATCGTGTACGACGGAACGACTCAGTGAACAATGCGTCCTTCCTCATCCTTGGTACCTTAGGACATAGTAGGAACTTTAGTGGGGTGTGAGATCAACTCTCCGCTGCTGTGATTTGTGGCCATCTCTGTCACTTTATCATAAAATCATAAGAGCGGGATGGAGCTGCGCGTCCAAGTTCAAGAAGCGACGGAGCAATACGGGCGACACTAACACGCACGCCTAGCGCCTCATCGCTCGTACGCGCAAGGCGTGCAGTGTTTCATTCGTGACGCTGTACTGTGTAAATTAGATCTGTAACAGTGGGGTTGTATTACACGCGATGAAAGACCGCAGATTTAACTATGCCCGCCCCGCATCTTTGTACTTTTCTCTTGCCGCTTAAGGAAACTGTATAGGCAAGCTTTAAAAAGTGACATTTGACCATTTTCAATATTTTTTTTTCCCCAAGAATACACTTAATATAAGAAAAGTTAAAAAATTGTGGCATATGTAATTTTTTTTTCTTATAAACCCCGCATTTTCAGAACATTTGTTTACCGAGATACGCATATTCGCGCAAACAACTATTTCACAAAAAATGTTTCATTACTGCCGAGTGTAGACAGTTGTCAAAATGTTGCACAGGAGTGTCATACCTGACCGGTACTGTACTATGCGAAGCTTAGTGTTGAACATTATTTCCTGTGTGTAACTGATTTGCAAACTGCACTACTGCTGTACAGCGCGTTATCCCTGGTTTATATCACTGATCACTGATCACTGAACACAAAGCCTGCATATTATTAGGGGCCACGGTGGTGTAGTGTTTAGACTACTCGCCTTCACCTGTGCTACCGGGTTTTACTCCCAGCGAGTTCGCTACCGGATTTCCGCATGCGGGAATCGTGCCGGGCGATGCAGCTGGTCGACGGGTTTTCTCGGGGATCTCCCGTTTCCCCTGCCATTTCATTCCGGTGCTGCTCCATACTAACCTCGTTTCACCCCTCATCGGCTCTCAAGACCTCGATGTTAAGAGCTTACCAAATCTCTATCACTCACTTACAGATTATCGGTTGTTATAATGAAACAAGTTATTTGCGAGCTTAAGTACATCAAGAATTTGTTTCCTTGTTTGCAACTCCAGATACCACAAATTAACGTGGTAGCTAATGAATAAAATGTACATACAGTTCCATCGTGCTGCAAGGAAGTAAGCTGGAATTTCTGCTGGCCCTGATCACAGCAAGAAGCCAGCATCAATAATAGCAGCTCGTTTTAATAGATTAACATAAAAAGAAAGGAAGAAAGTGACTGGGTTCATTAATTTTTGTTTTTAAATCTTATCGTGATAAGTTATTATTTCGATGTACACAGACTTATTTCGTAGTGCTCTTGTCAATAATTACAAATCACTTTTGTGAAAACCATAAAACAATTTATGTAACTCACAAAAACAGGCAGGTTTTATTTCTAAGTTAAATTACTGAACATTGCTGGCACAACGTTGTTACATTATTGGTGTTTGCCAGGGTATTCCAATAAACGACCAAGTTCATACCGGTTCCTTCACGTAAGTTGCAACGAGATATCGATAAGTATTTGTTACAGTGGAATCTAAGTGTTTGTGGCTGCAACTGAAGTAGTAAATAAAACGAAAGTTATAAGATAAACTTAGAACGCCATGGCGGAGCGGTTAGGCCTTGAGTTTAAATGATTGTAGCTCGTGTGATACAATGAAAGAGAAGTTTGAGTAATACTGAGTTTGGCAACGTGTATCGTAAATATTGAACGCCAAGTCACCGGGCAACTGACAATCAAGGAAGTCGCGTTTATTACGAGGCATGATTATACGCAGGTAATTTCATCGCCAGATCCAGCGTGAGTTGCGAGATACGGTACTCTGGCCGGCAATTTTCACCCACGCCCAAAATTGCCCCAGTCACCATGGGCCTTCACCCGCACCTCGCCATGCGCGGCGACATCTTAAAGGCATGCTCGTGTCTCATAGTCTATTCATGGTTACATTTTCTGAAGCTCTGCTAAAGTTCTACTTCCAGGATATTGCTCCGCATCGTGCAAACTAAGATTAACTAAGTCCAGAAAATCACTCCTAAGTTAAACGCGCCGAATTTGTGCGCACTCAGTTGTAATTATATTTTGCAAAAGAACTATTTCGTACTAGGCACTACCAACACACATCTTTGCTCACTGGTTTTGTTCGTATTTATTATAAACTTGCTTCCACCCGCTACTTCGCGCACGTGTTTATAGTGAATTTTTGTGACAATAAGTTAAATCCACTGAGCCACTAGGGCCCCACTTGGAATAGCTCTATCGACTGAGCCACTAGGGCCCCACTTGGAATAGCTCTATCCATTGAGCCACTAAGGCCCCGCTTGGCATCGCTCTATCAACTGAGCCACTGCGGCCCCACTTGGATTCGCTCTATCCACTGAGCCATTAAGGCACCACTTGGAATCTCTCTATCCATTGAGCCACTAAGACCCCACTTGGAATCGCTCTATCCACTGAGCCACCAAGGCCCCACTTGGAATCGCTCTATCCACTGAGCCACTGTGGCCGCAATTGGAATTTACAAAAAATTCCAAATCAAAAATTCAGTCCAAAGATAAATGTAGAGCCTTGCTTATTTGTCTACCTTCTAGCTTAGATCAGTGCACTGTTACGTCTGTGTACTTTACATTTTCCCGAAGGAATGAGATATTTTCACGGGATAAAAAGTAGCCTATTTCACTCTCCGACCCTCCAACTATATCTGTGCAAAAATTACGTCGGTCCGTTGTTTCGTTTTGACGTGAAAGCAGGACAAACAACGAAACAAACACATTTTCCCATGTATATAGTAGTAAGGATTGTATATTATAATTTATAAATAAGGCATAGGAAAAACTTCAGTTTAACCAAAAAGTAAGATAATGTTATGTTAATAGAGTTATAAAACGCTTGAGATGTTTGGCATATTTAGGAAATAACTAAACATGTCATACATAGGGTTATTTTTAAAAGGTTTTGTTCAAAATGTGTGAAGATATCGCGAATAGACTATAGTCGTATACACGATCGAACGAAACCACGTTTACTTCAATCGTGTTTTCACTTACGATGTTACAGTGTCGGAGTGGATCTACCTGCAAACGTGGCATCATCGTTCCCATCCTGGTATACGTAATTCACGGCAAACTGAGCCCTTTTGGAAGCTCTGCTTAGGCTTTACTTGTATGCACATTGTGTATTATTCCTCCGTATGCAGAGCTAACGTTGCCATTGCGTGATCTTTTTATCCAAGAGTCGGTCAAGAGAAAATGTGAATTATTAGAAAAGCAAATAGGTTGTAAAGGCTGTTCACGGTAAAGTGAGCCCTTTTTAAGGCCCTCCCAAAAGGCATTAACCCCTACTCACTTTACAGTGAATAGCATATAGCTAGGGCCACCTGTTTTTCGCGAAAAGCTTTCCGCGGATGCTAAATTTCAATACCCTATGGGCATACCAGTAGTATTATGTGCTCGTTGTCGGCTTGTCTCTGTGAGAAGACATTTCCTTACTTGACTGGCCAATCAGAATTAAGTTACTCCGATACTCTACGTCTGTAATTCGCGGGCAGACACCTAAGACACGAGAGAGTTAGAATCATCCAACTGCGATATAGGTTCTCAACTAACTGTGTTTTGGAGAGCAACTAGTCTTGAAATCTTTTCGCGGAAAACAGGTGGCTCTACATATTGCAGATTTGCTGATCCTTACTCTTATATACATTTTAAAAAACTAGAAGACAAAATAAACTATTTCCATTCAACCTCAAGATATGGAACTTCTTTCCTTCCAATGTTGCCAACTTTACTGCGTGCGTGACAGTCACAATGTGCCTGTTAAAAAAACATGATTTTAACGGTTAGGCAATTTTTCAAAGTTTGGTCTCAGAAGTCCTCACTTTACCTTAAACAGCCTATAACTAGGGCCACCTGTTTTTCGCGAAAAGATTCTCGCGAAGGCTAGACTCCAAGGTCCTACGGCATACGTGCAGTTTTCATTTGGTTATTGGCCACGTGTCTTTGTCGGGAGGCAGTTCCTTACCTGACAGCCAATCAGAACTAGACATCCAACTCCAACAGTGAGTGTCCTTGATTCGTTCGCAGGCACCTACAACGCGTGACAGTTAAACTCAGCAAATTACAAAAGTAAATCTGAGCTGTAATGTTTTGGAGTACGAGTTGCCCTGAAATCTTTTCGCGAAAAACAGGTGGCCCTACCTATAACTAGGGATAGTAAAAATTCGCGAGTTCAATGACCTGTATGCTGGACTCCACAGTCATGTGTACACTCGAGCCTCAGATGTTTGTTCATTGGCTGCTGCTCCAGAGAGTAGCCAGTGTTACTCCACACCTGGCAGTATGGCGCTCGCTACTTGTTTCCTTGCAAGTCTGCTAGTGGTTCAGAGTCATCCAGGGTGTGTCTGATATAACCTGGGATCCAATTGCAAAGTCGACTTCAGTGTACGCGTGTTTGACGTCTATCTTGTCCTGAAATGAACTAGCGGAATGTTCCTATCCCTACCTATAACACACGTGTCAGCCTGTTTCTGAAGGCGTGTCCATACTTAATATCGGCTAGATTGGCGGGGCTGCGTACACAGTAGGAGGTGCCGCACCCGATGGCTTTCTCCCAGCTCGAATTCAGCACAAACACCTCGCTCGGGCCACACGTGCCGACCGACAACTCCACCACACACTTGTCCATTCCGCATCCTCAGGTGAAAGTGGGCGCGATCCAGTGTGATGACGTCACGTGGTGCTCCCGAGCTAACACTTTCCACGCGCTTGAGACACATGCGTGTTTCCATTCCTCAGGGGAATGTTCATAAATTGAGGCCCACTGGTTTTTTTTTTTTTTGCGAAAAGATTCACGCGAAAGCTAGACTCCAATGTCCTATGGCATAGTGCAGTTTTAATTTGGTTATTGGTAGGGACCTTCAAAATGCGCGTTATTATTAGCGATAGGATCATTTTGGGAGTTCATTTCAGGACAAGATAGACTTCAAACACGTGCACATTGAAGTTGACTTTGCAATTGGATCGCAGTTTATTAGACACACCCTGGATGACTCTGGGCCAATAACAGACTTGCAAGGAAACAAGTGGCGAGCGCCATACTGCCAGGTGTGAAGTAACACTGGCTACTATATGGGCAGCAGCCAATGAACAAACATCTCAGGCTCGAGTATGCACATGACTGTGGAGTCTAGCCTACAGGTCATTGAACTCGCGAATCTTTCCTATCCCTAGTTATTATTTAGCATCAGGGTAAACTTCACGGCACTATATATACTAGAGTTGGTGGTATTTAACCATTGGCTGCTGCATATATATGAAGTCACGCCCTTTCTGACTGAACTGCGCGAGATTGGGGCACACGATTGTGAAGTATTCATTTATTTGCGCAGAATTACCAAGGACATGTAAAATTAACTATCGACCAATGAGAAACGTATTGTAAACATTCATGTGTTTTAAGCTAAACGTGTCCCCAAATAATAATGCGAATCTTGCAGGTCTCCAGTTATTGGCCCCGCGTTTTTGTCTGGAGACAGTCTTTACCTGACTGGGCTAATCAGAATTTGGTAACTCCAACACTGAGTGTCCGTGATTCGCTGGCAGGCGCCTAGAAACCTCGAGACAGTTAAACTCAGCCAATTACAAAAGTAAATCTGAGCTCTAGTGTTTTGGAGTACAAGTTGTCCTGAAATCTTCTCGCGAAAAACAGGTCGCCCTATTAATAAAGTATATTCGCATTATCTTTACGCCTTTGAATGAAACCTCTAGAAAACCACTCTAATGTAGTAAGTGCATGCTTATTTACTTAAGGGGAGCCGGTGGTGCAGTGGTCGCACTACTCGCCTTCCACCTAAGTGAACCGGGTTCCATTCCCTACGATATTCTCACATGGAAATCTCGCTGGAGGATGCCGCTGATCAGCGGGGGTTTTCTCGGGGATCTCCCCCCCCCCCCCGCTCTTGCAGTCCGGCCTCGCTCTATATCCTTGAGTTTCGAGGCCGAGAAACGCTGGAGAGATGAGGGCTACACTGTCAGGTCACCATCAAGCTCAAGAGTAGTTTTCTTGTGTCACGTGTACTTACCAGACGGGCCAACCACAGGGAACAGTGAAGATATTAATCGCTCAAAAGTTTCTCATACTGAAATACACGAATCTGGACTTTCTGGTTCCTCAAACTTCTCCGCTTTGACAGAAATTATGACGGGTTAGGTTATTTTACGAATTAGGTTAACTTAAGTCAGGTTTGTTTTTTTGCTTAGGATATGTATCGTTATATTACGTTAAAGTGGGTTATGTTATGTTGGGATACATTAACTTGATCTCCTGTCTTTTTATTGGTGGAAAGTCTGTGACAAGGTCCAATGACAGAGTAGTTAAGAACACAGATATGAAACAGCCCCTTACAACGCGAACTCCAGCCGCACACACTGGCCAGCAAAATGGTGGAACAGTGTCCGCCAATCAGCGCCTGGTAACCTACTCCTCCGCCGGCAGCCGAGCCAATAGGGAACCTTCCTCAGCGCCCAGTAGCCAATCAGATGCAAGGGTGGATTCAGAGTCACTCAGTCGAGGGGCACAGCCATATCAAACAAACCACGACGTCATTTCGTCCCTGTGTGTTTGTTTACTCTGTGGCAGGTTTGTATTGCCTGAGTGCCAATGACACGTGGATAGAGCGCGGTTCGCCGCGGTGGGGGTCACGTGCCCTAGCTTGAAGAACTCGTTGCCAAGAGAGAAGTTGTAAACCATATGTTAGACCCAACTACGCGACCAATATGCTAGCGTATAATGGACCGTATTTATGTATGGGGTCGTCTTTGAGGCATCGACTTTTTTTTTATATTTTAATTAGCCGTGGTGTGTTCCTCCGTCTTGTGTAAAATTATGATGGCTATGGGCCTTATCACTTTATTCTTGCGTCAGTCAAATGAAACTGTGAAATTGTTAAGAAAGTAAATACTTTACAAATATGCTCATTTCTACACTTCGATGCATAAAAAAATAAAAAAATATAAAAAATATAAAAAAAAAAAATAAAATAAAGTATTGAATTAATTTTAAGTTATCACAAACGGTTACCTAGACTTTATTCGACATTAATACACGGAACTACATTCCATCCATAGCTACCAACTTTACTGGGCGCATGTCACTCAGTGCGGCCGTTAAAATATATGCATGCAGGAGCAGTGGCTTTTTTCAAAGGTTCATTTCTTAAGTGCTCACTTTATCGTGAACAGCCTATACTAGACATTTCTGTTATTTATCTTTAGTTATTTAAACCCCAGGTTAATTTGTGGTTTCTGGTGTTGCAAACAAGGCATTTTTTGATGCGTGCGATGCTTGAGCTCGCAAACATCTTGTTTCATTATTAAAGACCCAGAAATTTCGCGGATTCATTCTGCAACAAGCTAGACTCCACAATCCTCTGTGTATTCGAGCTTCTTTTAGTTGTACATTGGTTGCTGCTCCAGTATAACTCCAGACCATGTATCACGTGATTCTGCCCTCGTGTTCTTAGCATGTTCGTTATTGGTAGGGATGGGGAAATTTCGCGAGTTCATTGACCTGTATGCTACACTCCACAATCCTTTGTATAGTCGAACCTCAGATGTTTGTTCACAGGCTGTTGCCCCATTGTTACCCCACATTTGACAGTACGGGGTTAGATTCGTGTTCCTTAGCAAGTCGGCTATTGGCGCAGAGTCGTCCCGGACGTGTCTAATAAACTCTGATCCAATTACATAGATGAATTCAGTATTCACGCGTTTGCAATCTATCCTGTCCTGAAACGAAGTCGCTAATTTTTCCTATCCCTAGTTATAGGTTAAATGTGCACATGGGGTATGTCTAACAAACTGTGGTCCAATAGAAGCAGATACTCTCATGTACATTGTTCGCATATTAACTTGTCCTCAAGTGAATCTGCGGAATTTCTGGGTCTCTGTTTATTATAACAAGCAATAATCTGTAGGATTTGTGGCACCGGGTACTGAGCACCGCAGAGTACACTACCGGTCAAATGTAACCTTCCCGTGCAACATCTAGACAAATATCTACAGTGCCCAAGAAAGGGTCGAGGAGCTGAAGGGACAAACTGTATCCTGTATCCTCAGTGACGTAACTTTCCTGTTCCGCGTCTACGACCCTCGCCTTTTCTTTTTGCTTTCACTGCACAGTGATCCCCTTGCAGAGGAGCACGAGTGAATTATATTTATGGTCCTGGCGCTGTGCTCAACCGTGTTCTGAAGCTGGTAGGAGCAGGGAAAGGAAGGGGGGGAGGGGGGTTGCTATGGAACAGGATTGGGAAAGCCACTCGGGGTATATCGCCGCCAGTCCAGTTGGGTGTGATTGCGAACGCTACCGAAACACGCTACGGCGCAATGGAAGTGCTTCCGTTAAGTGCGAACTCCACAGTCCACAGGCGGCAAGAAAATTGAAACGGGACACACGACCGTCACGAGCTAACGATCTGGTGATGTTACTACAAAAATGAAAATCGAAAGAATTGCAACCTACGAAATTTTTTTTTCAGGTGTAAACATTTAGGCACTTTATTTTATTTAAATAATTAATAAATATAAGTTACTGTTAAATGACGCACAATTTTTTTTATTAAAAAACAACGACCAAATAACTGCTAACTCTTATCCTGTACTGTTCATAATATTTAAGGATTATTATGTTCTGTGTAGAAAGTCTTATGTTACTACAGATAGTAAATATGCCTATAATTAAAGTACACTGAATTTATTCGTGATTTTCGTTACAATATTTGTTTAATTTCGTCCACGCCTATTCGTTAAGATAATGTTAACACAGAACTTCTATTATGCAGTTTATTGAAATTTCTGTGAACTCAGACAAGAAACGAAGGTGGGTTTCCCTAAAATCACCATAACGTAACACAGTTCTCCCTTAACAAAAGCTTATATCTATTTTGTTAGTTAATGTCATGTTTTGTCCCACGTTTGCGTCCTTGTTTTATTATGAGATTGTCACTTATTTGCAGGTCGGTGATACAACGTAACAAAAAATCGAGGTGTTGTCAACATTTTGAAAATGCATTGGTCATCGAAATCTGAACTACAGAACACAATACTGCTATCTTATTTGCTATACGGGTTGAAGGACTCTTGAAAAGGTGACCAGGTGTGTTCCGTTTACACGCACACATAACTGGCGTTATTGTGGGCAGTTCTCGTACAGTTTAAATCGAGGGATTCATGATGCTTGTACGTAATAGTCGTTTTCATGCACTATTACCAGAGCCACGAGTATTTCGCGAATTCATACGGAGGCGAGATAGATTCCAAATACTTGTTCTTTTCGCTTGCTGTTGTGATTGGACGACAGTTGTTTAGACACGCCCCGTTTAACTCAGAGCCAGTAATAAGCAGGAAGCAGTAGTGTTGTTGAGTGTTTAACAGTCCTGTACAAAAGTCTCACTTGATCACAGCGACCAATAAGCAAGCGATAGTGTATCGAGTGTATAGAGAGCTGTCCAGTCTAGCGTGCTGCCAACTCAATCCGCGAAATACCCAGGTCTCTAACTATAAAAAACTTTGCTGTTAATTATAATTCACGTGAAACGGTGAAAAAACCAGATTACTTAACGTGTTTACTATAGATAGGGAACGGAAAATTTCGGGAATTAATTTTGGGACAAACTAGCTACTTCAAACACACGCACATTTCTGCTATGTTTGCAATTGGACCACAGTTTATTAGACACGCCCAGGTGAACTCTCATCCAATCACAGACTTCCATTGAAACAAGCTCCGAATCTCGTATTACCTGGTCTGAGGTAAAACTGGCTACACACTGGCGCAGCAGCCAATGAAGAGAAAGGCGAGGCTCGAAAACACATAGGACATTGGGGTCTAGCAAACAGGTAGTTCAAAACGCGACATTTTTCTGTCCCTAACTATAGATTAATTAATTAAAGGATTTTCTCGAGAGTGGTTTCGCCGCATTCATAAAAAATTATACAAATTAGGAAATCACAGTCATACGGCCACCTGTTTTTCGCAAAAAGATTTCCGCGTATGCTAGATTTCAAAACCCTACGGGCATGCCAGCAGTATTATTTCGCTCATTGGCAGCGTGTCTATGAGAGAAGACATTTCCTTACTCGACTGGCCAATCAGAACGAGGTTACTCCGATACTGTACGTCTGTGATTCCCGGGCGCACGCCTAATATGCGTACGAGTTGATATCATCTAATCGCGGCAGGTTCTGAACTAACTTGTTTTGAAGTACAACTAGTCGTAGAATTCTTCGCCAAAAAGCAGTTAGCTTGATAAACGGCAACAATAACTGAGAAAATGCATAGGGTAATGAATGTTTTGAAGTTATTAAGCCATATCGAGGAGGTCAAACTCGTAAAATTGAAGCCCGGGAAAAGAGACAGACGAAGTTTAAATACTTTCGTAAAGATGTGGGATTTTATTGTCCATTTAAGTTAATTGCGCAGACGACTAATGCGCTTTGGTCTATAAGGGTTTAACACGTAATTTCAAAGTCATTATTGTTAGTCAAATGAAGTGCTGTACTGATTATTTTATCCATTGGTTCTAAAAACAGAAGTATTTGCACATTATTTCTGATTTTAGACTATAATTCGCACGTGCTCCACATAGGCCATATCTCTAATACTTTTCGCTTGACATTTATTTTGTTACTACAGCTAATGTGAAGTAGACTGTATAAATATTTCTTGAGGATGTTCCGATCAATATTTTGCCGCTTATTGTAGGGTATAATTAGTTAACTACGTAGGAAAGATTTGCCGCCAATTCATTGACCTATATACCTCCAGCTTGGCATTACGCATAACGTGAATTATTTCTGGTGTGTTATTCTAATTTATTATTGAGGAGAATTAGCACAAACTGCATTTTTTAATGTGCGCCGTTCTACATTATGTACTCCGGAAAAAAAAAGAATGAATTAAAATTAAGGAACCCAATCAACGAAAACCAGAAAAAATAACACCTGTTTGTATCTTCAGTATTATTTTTTTTGCGCCATACTGTTGGCTCTGTAGCATTTAATGCTCGGCTATGGTGCATATCGAAAACAATTTTTCATCCAAACATCCGTGAGCTTGACAAAAAAAAGACGAGAGAGACGCGGCAACCTGAAAGCATATCGTTGTCACAGAATACGTACCAATACAGAGGTGAAACATCCGCTTATTCGGCGACCTCCAGCCTCAGACAACAGCAAAATTGTGTCATCGGCCAACATAATGTCGGCATAGCGTTCGCCAATCAGCGCCTGGTAGCCCACTCGCCCGCTGCCGTCACAACCAATAGGGAACATTTCCGAGCCCGAAGTAGCCAATCCAGGCACAAGATCCGTCGCAGAGCCTATCGCAACCAATCAGATAATGGACACGCATACATGAAAATAACCATCTAGCCTTCCGTCTCTGTGCGCTTAGCTACTGTAGTTGGAGCTAGTGATTTCTCGCGGGAGAAAAAAAAATGAGTACAGGGTAGACTTCAATCCTATAAGCACGCAACAGCAGTTTGTCTGTTGCCATTGGTTACTGTCTGCTTGGGAAGGAGTTTTCATATTTGACCGGGCCAATCAGAATTCGGCAACATCGGTAAGGCTCCTAAGTGATTCGTGTGTAAACAGTTGGCATGTGCCAAAAAGTAATTCAGCCAATCATGATGGGTAAACGACACTACAGTATTTTGAAATACAACTTGTCTTGAAATCTTTTCGCTAATTTTCGCGACACCTAACTATAGACTACTCGCGTTTTCTTCGCACCTTTGGCATCAAACGTAAAAAAAAACACCCCGTTTATGGCGCACTAGGTTGTTTAATAAATATATAATTTATCACAAGCGTTTTATACTTATGTTAGCATGAAAGTACCTTATATTTATAATCGAACTTTTACGTATATTTTATCCACAAACTATAATACTTCGATCATTATTAATATGAATAAAACCAGGGAGAAAATGGGAGTGTGAATGCGGTGACATATGGGTCTGGTATAGTTTTGTATACTCGGTTAAGAGCCGGGGTCACCTGCCATACTGAATTTTTCAATTGATATCTTCCTAATTCTTATTTAGGAAGATATATTGAAAAATGCGACAGCAGAATGTATTTGCCTTACCCATCCTTATGGACATAATATATGAACTACTAATGCATATTTATGCAACAATTAACTCAATACAAAATTATATACATTGATTCATTTTCACTTTTTAATGCAAACACGTCGGGTACAAAAATTTGCACAGGACTATGAGGTGTAGTGCTTCTATATGGAAACATTTTCAGTAATGACCCTGGCACTTACGTTGTGACACTGAAACGAATTATTTATGTACAAGTTGTGACACAGCGTCTTTAGAATACTCCTCCTGCAGGTTAAAAGGTTGGCGAAGGGAAAATGTTCGCCACTAGACGAGCTCTAGCGTCGAAAATGAACCAGATTGTACACTCTGAAAAATGATTTGCAAATTGACCAGATCAGCGCGTTATGTCCAGCGGGAAAGCGCATCATATGGTAGTTGTTTCTCTTACTGCCATGGCAGCGTTCCTACATTTGCTCTAGAAACAGTCGAATCCATAGGGAAGTTCCCAAATGTGTATAGTAGTGATAAAGGCTGTTCACGGTAAAGTGAGCACTTTTGAAATCAACTTTAGAAAAAGTCACTGCTACTACCTGCGTATATATTTTAACGGGCGCACTGGACGACTGTAAAGTTAGTAACGGTAGATGGAAAGTTGTTCTATATTTTAACGTCGAATAAAAATTGTTAGGTAACCATTTCTGATAACTCATATTATTTCTTTTGCTTTATGGTTTTTTTTTGATGCGTCAAAGTGTAAAAATAGGCGAATTTGTAAAATATTCACTTCCTCTAATAATTTCACAGTTTCACTGGACCAACGCATGAATAAAGTGATGAAACCCATGGCAGTGTTAGTTTTACATAAGGCAGAAGAATACAAAACGTGCATACAAGTAAATCTTAAGCAAGGCTTCAAAGAGTGCTCATTTTACCGCGAACAGCCTTCACTGAACTTTCCTACATTTACAATTTGATATGTGGTAAAAACTTCCAATACAATTCAGAAAGTTTACCAGAAATTTGTACAGTGTACGTTAAAAAAACAGGATGATTGAAATAATTATAATTTAATCATAAAAAAACTTTGCAAGTAAGTAAAATCTCTCTATTTTATTATTATTTATAATTCACGTAGCTTAAAATTTTAAGTAAAAGTTATCTCTTGGAATACTGCTCACCTACCGACGGAAATGTACCCTGCAGCAAACTTTCCAATAAGAAATTTCGTTTTGTGCCTAACCTGAGTATAATAAACCTTAAGTTTTGTTTCCATGATACCCTGGAAGTATAACTTGAGCAGGGCTTCAGAAAAGTAGGAAGTGAACGTTAGTGAACAGTCTATACCGACGGCTGCTGTAGGGAAAGGCACGGGTGCTTTAATAAAGTAACCGCGCCCGCATAGCACGGCTCGGCTGTGATTGGCTGTTGAGGGGGCGACTGGGACTGCGGCTGGCCCAAGCTTACCGAAATTGAGCTGCGGTCAAATTATAACCCGTGGCAAGTATGTGCGAGGGTGGGGCAGGGGAACACGCGAAACGCGGTTTCGAGGCGGTTCGCAGAGGGAGTTTAGGGATATCGACAATTATGGCGAGGACGCAAGGTCTCTACGCTATGTTCAGGGAAACAATGTTTGATGATTCCAGTACGTTGTCGTGACAATTTTTAATTGTAATAGTAAATTGAGGGGCACAGAGTATTAAAGATTACAGCTGTAAAACAACCTCATACACAACGAAACCCAACAACTAGGAAATTACACATTTTAACAGTGCTCGGCCATTGGCCATAACTGAACTCTATTATATTTTTAAAATTAAAGTTAATTAATGCACTTCCTATGAAATGTTATTCCTTTCTCTTATCGGGTAGTAGCCGAAAAGGGGATCGTTGGACATATTTTTAAACCCCCCTACCCCACATTGATCCCAATTTAAAGTAGCGAACTCTGTTACGTAATAAGTTAAATTGAATTAATATTTTGTTTTATCTGGGCAGAGGGGGTTTAATTTTGAAGGAAGTTATTAAAAATAATAAAATACATTTTTCATATAACTAAAATTACTGAGAAACCACTGTTAAGAGAATATTACTACAGGGGGTAAGGGGATGATAATTGATTTGTTAAACAAATATATACATCCCGCCGCTGGGGGTTTTTGTTTTAACTATTTTCGAAACTGCTAGCAAATATCTTTACCGAATCTCCGTGAACAGAGATTGGCGAGCCCAGCGCACATGCCAGAAAAATTACGTCACAATTCAGTGGAGTCGAGTAGAGAGATTTGGGCGGCTCGTGATATCGAGGTCTTGAGAGCCGATGAGGGTGGAGCGATGTAGGTATTGAGCAACACCGGATTGTAAGGGCAGGGAAAACGGGAGAACCCCGAAAAAAAACCCTCCAACCAGCGGCGACCACATGCGAGAATCCGGGAGCGACCCCGCCTGGAATAGAACCCGGTTCGCCTTGGTGGGAGGCGAGTAGTTTAACCGCTACACCAGCGTCATGTCGGGACAACTTTCGCCAATGAGGAGCTGGTAACCAACTAACCAGCCGGCAGTCCAGCCAATAGGGAACCATTTGCAGAACGCGGTCATCTGTCACACGAGGTCCGTGCTCACGCAGCCAATCAGAAAACGATACTCCCGCATCAGAAAAACCCGAGCAAAATTTTCTAGCGCATGCTTACGTAAATCAGTCACATTAGTAATCACAAGTTCGATTTATGATGTTGCCGAAATTATTCTCGCCGTTGTCCCAATAATATTGACGAATGACAAATGTAGTATATCATGATTTGCTCATCGTTACATTGTTCAGTGAGGGCACCGCGTCAGATGGATACAGATTACTGCGGTAGCAATTTTAAGCCCTTTACCTGCCGGGATGTGTTCTTGTTCAGAGTTTTCTTTATCAGTCTACATGTTGTTGCAGCCTATAAATACGCCCACAGTAATCACAATCGTGAAATAATGAGAGAAAATGTTTCGTAAATTTCCTTGTCCATTACTCATCGTTACATCTGACATGTTGCTGCTAACAGCTTGTTTCATCAGAGGCCGTATCGGCTCCATTGTAAACGCGTCTGTTTTCTTGTAGTAATATTTTCCATAGAATGTATAGGGGATTTTTTTCTACAGAGTAAGTATGATAAATGATGATGTAAGGGAACCTCGTTTCCCTCTTTTTATCACATTTTATAAATTAACGTATATTCGTGGGAGATTTTACGGGAATGTAAAATTAATTCACAGAAACGCAATGCGTAATGACGAGATCTAACGAGCGCTGTACACTCAAAACACGGAATATCTCGGTATTTCCTAGAGTTTCGGGATTCTCATACGAGAAATGACGAGATATAACGATGCGTTCTTCAACGCTGTAATCGTAAATTTTCGTTCCTGCAGTACTTAATATGTTCACGCGCCTTAGACATTCTTTAAGAGGCCGCGGTGATGTAGTGGTCAGACTACTAGCCTCACACCAAGGCGAACCAGATTAGGTTCCAGCCAGGGTCGCTCCCGGTTTTTCACATGTGGGAATCGTGCTGGACGAGGCCGCTGGTCGGCGGGTTTTCTCACGGCTCTTCCGTTTCTCCCGCGCTTTCATTCCAGTGCTGTTCCATACTCACCTCTCGTCACCCCTCATCATCTCTCAAGACTGTGACGTCAAGAGCCGCCCAGATCTCTCTACTCACTTCAGTCACTCAAAGTAGTAAATTCTCTGCGGCTACATCTCACTCTTTTCGGACCCTCCATGTTTAGTTGACCTGTGAATGTGTTCACACCAGTCTAACCGCTTTCGGGGTCTCGTCCCAAGATTTTTCAACGCATTTAAATGAACATTAGGTTTCACCATGAGATCCCTACCTTGTTACTTGGAATGGTGTGAACCCAGCTGCTTCTTTTTCCGTACGTAACGTGCAATTTACTTCTTGTGAAAAGGAGACAACCCACTTTCGCTTTTTCTAGATGCGTCTTCCGTTTGGGGAGAAACCCGTGAGATCGTGTTCCTACCGGGAAGGTAATTATGCATCGGAGAGTACTCCATTAATGAGATTACTGGGCGTGAAACCCGAGTCCCAGCTGGTGCACTTCCATTAAGCGACACCACTTGTGCGTATAAAGGAAATAACAGAAAGATGTTTCCAACAAACAGGAAGGTTGAACACTTATGAGAGCATTGCGATATGTGTAGAGGCCCTATAATTTCGGGTTGTCATTTTGATAACATCCCGGTGTACTTAACACTTTACATATCATCACGGGCATAGTCGTTCACTTATGACAGGTTGCAAAGTAAATAAATTGATGATCGGTAATGTACGAGATCAGAAGCTAGTGCCGATATTGACAGCTCCTTGATCGAGGTTAGTGCTGCTTGTTACTGTTGGCACAACAAACTTTTGTCTTTGTTTGTTGTCAACGCCATTGAACAACAGAAAATTTTTTCATATGTAGGTTCCGTCGTGCAAGATATCACAATCGATCCCGTGAGAAATTGTCAGAACAAACATCTCCTCTTTTGCAACAACTTGAACGAAAAAAATGTATGTGTACTTTATGAAGTGATCAGGCCTTAGGTTGACGGTCTGCCTGATCACGCCTTTAAACATTGAACCGGGCCACGAGCGTGATTGCGGTTATCACATCGTGACGGCAGTTGCAGACACCCCCTCTACCGGATAGTAATCGGAGCCGAATAGGACAAACAAAGCGCTCGATATAGGCCAACGTAACACAGGCTGCGGGGTTTTCTGTCGTCGAGCCATTGCCACGGGAAGACACGGAGATGGGTATGTCCGGTCGTCGTAATCGCATTCCAGAAACTTCCTCCGGCATCATGAATAAGTTGGGGACTTTACAATAAGATTACAACGGTAGTGGTGTGTGTGAATTAACATTATGATATACCATATAAGCTCCCCAGATTAATAATCACGTAATTTGTTAATGTATTATCATTCTGTTCGATAAACTCTTATCATTTACTGTTGTGCTCTACCTAATCATGAATCATTATTCAGCTATGGCAAAGACCCAATACTGAATCGTTCTCAGTACGCCAGTAGCCAATAAGACGCAACTCCCGTTCCCAGAACCATCGTGCAGCCAATCAGTGAATGGGTTCTCCCTCATCAAAGAAACCGCCTCGCCGTTTCTTCTCTGTGTAGTTACCTACTCTATAACTACAGACCCGAGAATTTCGCAGGTTCATTTCTAGACAAGTTGGAATTCACACACTTGTATGTTCACGTTACTTTTATAATTGGTTGTTTGACACCTCCTGGAGATTAATGAGCCAATAACAAACATGCAATAAATTGTGCGCTCAACCACCGACTTTTACTACCACAACCATCAACTAATAAACAGTTGACGTCTATTTGAGAGTATATAAGACTGTGAAGTCTAGCCTACAGGTCATTGAACTCGCGAATTTCTCAGGTCTCTATCTATGACTGTAGTGTGAATTGATATGTTTTGTGGTGAATGAAAATACTGGCGTTATTGCAGTGACGGATGTCAGGCAAATCACATCTACAGTGTATTGGCGGTTTCTTCACTCTTTTTGAATATAACTTTTCAAAAATCACACTGTGTATGACGTGTTTCGTTGTGTCCTATATAAGTCATCTATCAAAACCTTTTTATACTTGTGTTAATACAATTTTTTTTTCTTTCGTGAAATTGAACTTTTACTTATATATTAGCCGTAAATTATAATGTTAGCGTGTATGCTTGGAGTTGGCGGAATAAACGGCTATGTCACCTCTGTATTCTTATATACTTAACAAACGTGGTTTCTGGGGCGTTACCTTCAACTGTCTTCTTTCCTTCCCCAAGCAGCTGTGGCGCAGTGGCTAGCGCACCCGCCTCCCACCATGGCGATCCGGGTTCAATCCCCGGCGGGTTCACTTCAGGATTTTCGCATGTGGGAATCGTGCTGGACGGTGCCGCTTGCCGGCGGGTTTTCTCGGGGTACTCCCGTCCTTGCAGTTTTCGTGTCATGTCCGTGGATGACGGGCACCTACGGATCCCAGCTGGAAAGCTCGTCGCTCGGCGAGTGTTGCCTCGCCCTGGGTTCACTCCCTACTGGAGTTATGTTTTTATTACTTTCCCAACACAGCCGATAATTTAGACGGTATTTAATGCCACTCTTCGTGGCCCCACGAGAGGTTTAAGCTGTGTGAGAAGTGATAACGCATTCTGACGTATCTGAATAACTGAACGCAATGTACTCTAACGAGCTGCAAACGAACTGCGCAAAACCAGGGCGGGTGTAATGAATGAATGAAGTGCAGGTGGACCGGAAATTACAGTAACAGCAGCGGGCTGGCTTGATACAAATTGTGGTTGTATTTCGTCGAGTTGAGTTACCGTCAGACTCACTTCGTACACAGCCACGCGGATTGTGTTTCCGTCGCGGACGGCGCCGCCAGATGGAGCGTAAACTGAATATAAATCACAACAGCCGCACGGTTAAATAATAAGCACGGGAAAGCGCATTATTAATTAGCGGCGGCCGTGTTTGTCCCACCCCCCTTCCCTATTCGGCAACTTAATGACGCAGCGGGATTCACGCGGAACTGCTGTTAATTAATGCGGTGTTGAGGCATCATTGTCAATTATCGCTTCCATTACAGCGGAACAGGTGCGCGGACCATTGCGATCTGCTACCATAGTTCTGGTGTCGGCGTTCCCCTAACCTTGATATGCGAAACGCGATGCCTGGATTCATTCGGGTGCCGTAAACCGCCCAAATGTGTCCATGTTTGTATCAAATTACTTCCCGAACTGCCATTGCTGCAGCAAATATTTTCTTGCGGTATCCGTTATTTTAACTCGTAAATTTATTCCCTCGAAATCAACGTAGCCTGACACACGCCAGCTTTTAACAAATGTACACTCAATATACCTCATGGTTCGAACGAAATATAAATAAACATTCAATAACATTATTAATATTACAAAATTGATATAAAATATTAAACTTGTTTATGCGAAATCATTGAATATAACGACTACTACTAAATAACTCTTCATATACATCCCCTAGACAGAACCTGAGAATAAATGTTATTGCATAACTTATTACAACTCTGAATATATCTCAAATGAGTGCATATTTACTTATATATTTTTTGGCCATGTTGTCTTTATTCAGTTCACATCAAGTTCACCCGTTTTAAAGAACTGACTTACCAATCCTGGTGAAATATCAAGCACCGTGATAAAGGCAGAGGGTATTTGGTGACGGTAGAAGCAGACTTACTAAAGCCATTATGTTCTTTACTGCTCGAATTGCGTCAAATATAATGGGTAATTGATATTAGATGTATATGTGATGGTAGAAAATAACACAGAAAATGTTCTAATGATTATTACTAGAGACCCGGAAATTTCACGGATCCATTTGCATCAACGCCATAATTTGTTGTGTACGCGTCCATTGGCTGTTGCTCCATTTTAAACCGAGATCAATTGCCACGGTATTCGGCCCTCTTTTCCTTGCGTGTTACTTATGCCCAGGGCGTGGTTTACAAACAACAATCCAATTAAGACGAAAATCAAATGTGTATATGTTTGAAGTCTGGCTCGTTCTGAATTGAGTTCACCTAATTTCCGAGACTCTACATTATTACCGAAAGCTTTCGAAATATTTGATTTTCTTGCATTAGGCACTAAATTTGTTTTCATTTCTATAAATCCTAATTCCTTTATGTGTTAAAAGTTGTAAATAAGAGCCAGAAAAATTAATTAATTATACCAAATCGTCAACGTTGAACTGAATTTGAGGCAGTGGCGGCATCATTGAATATTCCTGGAACGTATCCAAAAATAGTAGGGACATCGTGTGACTGCATATAGAAGTGAACAAGTATATTACAAATTAATCACTAAATAATTTTCTTTCTTCATATGGACATTCATCACATTTGCTTTTCTAGGAAAACAGTTCCATGTCCAGACATTTTACACATTCATGTGATGTTAGCTACGAAGAAACGATTTTTTTTTTTTAGTAATAACATTAATTGTTCTAAAATACACTACCGACCAAAAAGTAATTGGGCACCTGTCCACAATGTTTGCTCGGTGGTTGTCACCCGGTTAGAATCTCGTAGGGCCACCTCTTGGGGCTATAACAGCAGCCACCCTGTCTGGCATGCTCTCTACGAGTGTTTGCAGGACATCCACGGGGATTCGTCGCCATTCCTCTTGCAACCATTCCATGAGTTGAGCAATGGATTTTGGCCGCGCCTGACGAGCCCTCACCCGGCGATCCAATTCGTCACAAAGATGTTCTATAGGGTTGAGGTCGGGGCTCTGGGCGGGCCAGTCCAATCGGCGAACATTGTTGTCGGCGTACCACTGCATAGTAGCCCTTGAAACATGGCACCTGGCATTGTCATCCTGGAAGTAACACGCGTCCATTCCGTAAAAACGCCACAATGTTGGGAGCATTTCATTATCCAGAATGTTACAATAGGCCTCTGTGTTCATGCTACCACGGACAAACACCAGCGGTCCTACGCCGAAGGCCGTGAAACAGACCCACACCATCATTCCGCCACCGAATTTCCTAGTTGGCACTATACACTCCGGCAGAAGCTGTTCCCCGGGTTGACGCCACACCCATACACGTCCATCGGACCGGAATAATGTATACCTCGACTCATCACTGCTCCAGTGTCCAGTTGCGGCGGTCCAAACACCACCTGAGTCGTCGAGTTTTATTGCTTGTAGTGATATGGGGCTTATGTGCAGCTGCTCTTCCGAAATATCCAAGTCGGTGGGCCTCTGTACGCAGTGTTACAATGGAAACCGATACTCCTGCTGCTGCATGAAACTCCTGTCTGATGATAGCCATGGGTTGCGACCTATTTTTGACAATTTCGCGTTTCTGGGTTCTGCGATTTCTGTCGGTCAAGATTGGAGGTCGCCCAGAACGTGCAGCATTGGCACACTGTCCATCGACCTTCACCTTACTCAGGACGAATGCGACTGTTGATTTGGGCCTGTTTACCTTCCGTGCAATCGCCCGGCTAGACAGCCCACTGAGTTGGCAGCCCACAATCACGCCCTTATCGAAGTTCGATAGCTCTGTACCTCGTGCCATCTCCTTGTCAACTGGTTCTACACCGACCTGCAACGTATGGCGGCCACACAAGTCAACTGACGTACTGAATTACCTACCTTCACGGGTGCCCAATTACTTTTTGGTCGATAGTGTATTTTTATTATTACTATCCATCCTGTACTAACGTCAAAATAAGCAGATTTTTCTTTGGTATTTTTGTTGCTGCAAATGTGATTTTCTAAATTAATTATTGTTTATACAATCCGATTCGTTCGGTTTTTTAAAGGATGTTTGCGTTTTGAAAATGTTCAAATGACGATTAATAGTTTTTATTGTAAACACAAACAAAAAGTTTTAGTTCAAGGTTTTTAAGTTTGAAGTAGTAGTGAATTTCACGTATCAGAATGCATAAATATAAATCATAGATAAATTATTATGTCATTTCGCCATTCTCTAGGAAATCTAGACTACCCCACGTCTAAAATTGTTTTCACATCTGAGTGGCCAAATTATGTTATCTCGACCACGCAGCTAGGATGAACTATGTCTTCGGGTTATGCCGGAGTAACATTGTCCCGACAAACACTGCACGAGACGACAAAAACTGCGATCACGACACGACAATTAAGTATATTTCCAATGTGACTGAGTGAGTTTACAGCCCGACACACTCACGCAACACGAAAAGTACAATTTTTCAGAACACCTTTAGAAGGCGATGATTAATTAAGCTAGTATAAAAGGCGGTGGGCAGAAGGGGAATTAGGAATACATGATGGCGATAAAATTGACGTGTCTAAAGAATGCAGAGGTAAATGCTTTATTGTTACGATTTAAATCCAATGTGCTAGAGGCTTTTTTTTTTTTTTTTCAGCGGCGTATTAGGATTGTACGTAAAACTGGTCGCAAGGTTGCACGACACAACGACAATCGAAATAATTTCTAATACTTAATTGCTGGTCCAAACACACAGTTAATAACTACACAAACAGGGTCAATGGTGGTATAGTGGTCAGAATACTCGATACTCGCATCCCACCCAGGCGAACCGGCTTCGATTCCCGGTGAGATAGCTTCCGGATGTCTGCATGTGGGAATCGTGGCGGGCGACGCCGTTGGCCGGCGGGTGTTCTCGGATATCTCCCGTTTCCTCCCGCCCTTGCATTCTTGCGCTGCTCCATACTCACTTCACTACACCCTCGTCGACTCTCAATACCTCGATGTTAAAAGCAGTCCAAATCTCTCCACTCTAACTACACAGGCACGAAAAGGCATTGCGGTTCCTTGAATGTTGGCGTATCCATTCACTGATTGGCTCTGGATGGGTCCTTGTGCCTGAAAGTGATTGGCTACTGCATATTGCGAAAGGTGTTTCCTATTGGCTGGGCTGCCGGCAGTCGAGTATGTTACCAGGCGTTGATTGGCGTACTGTGTTCCGAAATTATGCTGGGTAGTGACGCCATTTTCGTGGCGTGTGCAACTGGAGTTCGCATGATAAGCAGCTGTTTCACCTGTTTATTCTTAAGTACTTTATGGTCGGACGACAGAACGTGTCAGACTTGCGTCAGACATAACTTGTATCTGATTGGCTGTTCAGTCTTAAGTATCGTGTCGGGGTGGGGGTGTCGTGTCGTGCTTGTCGGGTCTATGTGAGTGAGCTAAGTGATTTGGGCGGCTATTAACACCGATGTCTGAAGAGCCGATGAGAGCGAAAGCGAGGCAAGCATGGAGCATCGTGAGAATGAAAGGGTTGGGGAAACGGGACATCCCCGAGAAAACCCGCCAAACAGTGACGTCATCCGGCGCTATTCACACGTTCAAAAATACAGGATGCGACTCCGCCGGGAATCTAACCCAGTTCGCCTTGGCGAGAGGCGAGTAGTCTGACCACTATACCTCCGCGGCCCCTCGGTCTATGAGATTCCAGCGTTACATAAAGTCGTTCCGATTTATCACCTTCCTTGCGACAACGTGACGAGATTGTCGATCTGCTGTAGAAACAAGGTGAAGAAACCACATACCTTACGAAATCTGCCTGAACGAAAGAAGACAGAATGAGAGAGAGAGAGAGAGAGAGAGAGAGAGAGAGAGAGAGAGAGAGAGAGCTATACTCAATGCATACCAAGAGTGACAGAAGTATGGTAATCAGTTTGGAAGAAGGATTGCGAGGTATGTGAAACACCACAGCTGCTCCAGTATTCAATAGTGCAACGCAATTCAGGATGTTCTGTGTCTGACCTACTGACACGTCATTCTGTTCTCTCTTGCCAATTCCTAAAGCTGCCGCTGGAGTGGGAAGAATTCTGCCGAGTCTGGCAAATTAATGTTTTTTTCACAATCTGGAGCGTACTTTTCGCATGAATACTTATTCCCAAACGAAATTTTTCTCTCGTGATGTTAATGAGGTTGTGTAAAATGCAGTCTGACGAGTAAAGAATATCCATTGCCCCTTACAGAACGGTAATAGTAACTCAATTATTGTAATTAAAACGCAAAAGATGAGGCCGTGAACAATTGCCGTTATAGTAATTAATATTCGTATTAATATCTGACGTAGTATTTTTCAACAAAATCGTGGTATAAATTTTGTGTGTGGCTTGTCCGTAAAGATGTCAAAATAAAACAATACGATTTTTTTTATAATTTCTTACAATATTGTACGTGTAAATAGGTTAAGTGTCTCCCGTACGATAACTGTGTTAGCCTTCCTACTGATACATAAGTAGCGTATATCTCAAAGAGCCGATAAAATTTTCGTTCATAAATTAAACATGATTTGCCATTAGAACAATACTATCAAATATCTAAAGAATAAAACATTTTATTTTATACATGAATTGATACCGCGGCAGGGGATAAATTGAGATACGGTAATTCTGTATATTATGCAGTTTTCGAATTATTTTTTTATGGCCCGCGTGTTATAAATAATGGTAATAATGCAAAATATTACATCCCAAGGAAAAAAATTACGAACTTAGCTAAACAAACGGGTAGAAAATTGTAAATCAACCCCAGAATACAGACTGACGCACTATTGTATCCAAAATGGGTAAAAAAAATTAAATAAATAATAAGAATAAAAATACGATGTAGATAATTCGGAGACCTGTTATTTCCTCCCCGAAGGTTTGCGTGTGGAATGACTTCGGCTGACTTCCAGTTAGAAAAGCAGTATATAGGGCTATTTTGTTTTCGAAGAGAAGACCACCTACTTTACGAGTTATGGGACGGACTAATACAGTACTGTTTGTACAGGATATTCACGGCTTCTTCCCACTTTCTGAATCAAACCATTAAAAAATTTCACCATGATCGAAATTTTTAGTTGTTTACTACCATGTATCACAAGTGTTTTATACCTTTGTAAACATTAAAGTACAATACCTTATTGTTGGTTAAATTTAAATTTTACTTAACTTATAGCTGATATATAAATTGTAATATTTCACTTATAAATAAAAAAAATAAAAAAAGGGAGAAAATAGGTGTGTTGGTAATGTTTAGATACCCGAGAATTTCTCAGGTTCGTTTCTATACAAGTTGGAATTCACACACTTATACGTTCATGTTATTTTTGTAATTGGTCGACGTGTTGTTTGACACCTCCTGGAGATAAATGAGCCATTAACAAACATGCAATAAATTGTGGGCCCAACCACCGCCTTTTACTACCACAGCAATCAACCAACAAACAGTTAATATCTGTATGAGAGTATATAAGACTGTGAAGTCTAGCCTGCAGGTCACTGAACACGCGCATTTCTCAGTTCTTTAGTAATGCCTAGTAAGAAATAGTTCTTATGCAACATGTTATTACTCTGCATGCGTACGAATACGGCGCGCTGCCATTCAGTGTAATTTTCTAGACTCTGTTGAGATTTGTTATCATGAAGCGGAGGAATATACTGCAAGTAGATCTTTATCAGTGATTCAGAATAGTGTGAAGTAACCGTGAATGGCCTATAACTAGATACCTGCGAAATTCACGTTATTATTTGGCATCAAGCTAAACTTCACAGTACTATATACACTCGGGCCGGCGTCGTTTCTCTATTGGCTGCTGCATAACTGTGAAGCCACTCTCTTTCTGACTGGACTGTACGTGTTTGGACTAGACATATGTGAAGTACTTATTTATTAGCTCAGAGTTACCCAGGGCGTGTCAAACAAAGTATGGTCCAATGACATATTTATTTCAAAGGTACATGTGATTGAAGTTTAATGTGTCCCCAAACAATAACGCGAATTTTGATGGTCTCTATCTATAACCGGTCATGTTACACAACAGTGCTTTGGTGAATGCAAAATTATGCCACATCAAAAGAACCGCCATACCGATTCGTCTCTGCGAATTTTTTCTGCTGTGGCTGCGGTCTGAGACAGACAAAGACCGTGTTTCACTTATTCCTTCCTTTCTGTAGCTTGCTTTTTTTTTTTGCCGTGGCGACTAGGATATTCATTTTTTGTGATAATTTCGTGTTCGCAGTGAAAGTTTATCGTGACTACCAAACAGATTCTGTTTCGTCTTGCCTCGCGCACTGTTCTGTTTTAATCTCACGTGTTCTGGTCGTGAGATAACATAAGTTGCTCGCCTTCGGCAGATCGAGAGTTCCGTTACAACAGACTAGTGGTTTCCGAAAGTAGTTTTTTTTTCAGCTCCATTTAACACTTTGATGTCAGCAGACATTTACAAGACAACTGAGGCACGTTATAGGTGAATTACTAATATCCACCACTGAACTCCAAATCTGAATCAGTTAGAATTTCACTGTTTCAAGCAGTCAGACGTATCTTACTGATTCAACAGTCACTTCAGTGAATTCAACTGATGAATCAGTGAATAAATGTCAGATTTCCTTCATTTATTGGTTCAGTGACATTTCCACTGATTAGTCAGTCATTTTTTTCACTGTTTACTCAGTGGTTTATTTTTTGCTGATGGATCAGTTAAACAGCGTGTAAAACTGGCCGCCAGACAACGTTTACCAAATTTAATAACAACGAATAATCTATTAAAACCAACAGAGAATAGTTTTCGTCTTTCGAAACACCATTTTACGAAATAATATGTACAGTACATTCAGCCTTTCATTCCATTTTTACGTCTTTCATTCCGTTTTCATGTAATTGTCACAGCTAAGCGCTCTGTTTGGACGTTTAAACTTCATATAAATGTGATGAAGAGAGAGCACTCCTATATACTGTTAGTTTAAAAAACCTTAACCGGACCATTTAAACTAAAAACGAAAGGGAAGAGCATACATTTTAAATCTTCACGATTTTGCGACACCAATATAACACAGATATTTTCCTCTCATTATTTCAACTTGGCGGGGCAGCTCATATGCCCTGCCCTCATAGCTCAGGGGTGGGGTGGCTGACTTGTAGTTGGAGGGTCGCGGGTTTTGAGCCCCGGTGCGTCCGACGCGGCAGATTTTCAGTTCGCTTGTCGCACTGGGAATTTGTCAACAAATCGGTCTCACTAGAGCTTCGTCAACGTCAAATAAAGAAAAACGAAGGGATAAACGATGGCACGCTAACTGCTTAAAAGCGAAGTGGAAAGGGCGTGTGAGTTCGATCTCGGCCACCTTCAAGACATTTTTACTTTTTTAAAATTACAGTGAATTATACTATATAAATAGTAAACTATCGTTAATGTGTTTACTTCACGCACTCATTTGGCTACATTCAATAAAACAATAATTATTTCACCACTGCAGTCGGCCGTCAATTATTCAATCAGTGAAATTGTTTAGCGCCACTAATTCAATCAGTGAAACTTTTTCTCTTAAACAATCATTAATTTTCCACTGATTATAAGTGTAGCCATTTTCACTTGTTTTAGTAGTTGAATTTCACTGCGAATCAGTGGTTTCCCGGTGATTCGAACATAGAGCGTATGTCGTTATGAAGACTAGTGATTTTATCGCGAAAAATATAGAGTACGCGGTCAATTTCAATACTCTAAGCACCCAACAACAATTTGTCTCAACATTGGTTGCTATACTTGAGAAGGCGATTTCATATTTGACCGAGAGCCACTCAGAAATCGGCGCCATTGGCACTGTTCCTACGTGATTCGTGTCCAGGTAGTTAACTCGTGTCAAAAATTAATTCAGCCCATCAATATAGGTTAACCACCCTACCCTGTTTTGAAATACAACTTGTCTTGAAAATATTTTACTGCCCTAGACGTCACGTACATAAAAACAGCATTTCAGAACACTTCAACATAGTTAGAAACGACTTTTTCAAAGTTCTGTATCTTTAAATGTAAGCGTCAGATGTACACAAAACTACTCATACGTTGAATCTTCCTACACATTTTATACCAATAAAGTGATAGGGTCACCTCTGAAAGTTATTTAGGTACTTGAAGGGCAACAAGAACACTGCACGCCATTCAGAACAATGCACTTATGGGCTGTTCACGGTAAAGTGAGCAATTTTTATGGCCCTCCTAAGATTTCTCCTTTTACCCAATTTCTATCTTCCTGCTGATTTTTAATATAGACCTTTTTTGTTACCAATAAACACAGTGTATACATTTCACTACTCTCAGTATTGAACACCTAATGCTGCAACAAGATATATTTATTGGTGGTCAATACCTGTTGAGAGGGCCTTAAAGAGTGCTCATTTTACAGTAAATATCCGCAAAGTTGACATAGACAAATCTGTACATAAAACTTTAGAGTCTAGTCTGCAGATCATTGAACTCGCAAATTTTCCATGTCTCTACCTATATGTAGGGCCACCTATTTTTCGCGAAAAGATTTCAGGACTTCTACTACAAAACACTGGAGATCAGATCCAATTTTGTAATTGGCTGAGTTTAACTGTCAACGCGTTGTAGACGTCTGCCAGCGAATCACGGACACTCACTGCTGGAGTTGGATGTCTAGTTTTGATTGGTCCAGTCAGGTAAGGAACTGTCTCCCAACAAATACACGTGGCCAATGACTAGAGACTTGAAAAATTCCCGAGTTCAATGACCTGCAGTCTAGACTCTACAGTCTTATATACAAATATGCCGATATTATCTGTATATTGGTTGTTTGCTGTCACAGCGGAAGGCGACGATTGGGCCAGCATTCTCCAGGCGGTGTCAAACACCGTCTGGACCAATGGCTAAAGTTATAAAAGCACACGTGTTTTGAAATCTAGCTTGTCTCAAAATGAATCTGCGAATTCTTCAGGTCTCTACCAATGACCAAATCAACTTATGCCATAGGTAGTGACCTGCAAAATTCGCGTTATGATTCAGGGACACGTTAAACTTCAAACATATGTGTGTTTGCAATAAGTTCGTCATTGAACCACACTGAATTGGACAAGCCCTGTGTAACTCTGCACCAATTAAAGAACACTTCACGATTCTGTAGTTCAATCGCATGCAGTCCAATTAAAATGGGAGTCACTTCACATCTTCGCAACAGCCAATGGATAAACGACGCCGGCTCGAGTAAATACAGCACTGTAAAGTTTAGCCTGCACTCTAAATTCGAATTAGTGGGAAACCACTGATTCGTAGTGAATTTCCACTACTCGAATCAGTGGAAATGCCTCCACTTAGAATCAGTGGAAAACCACAAATTGAATCAGTGAATAAAGTTCACTGATTCAATTAGTCACGTGAAATTATTTCGGTTATTGAATAAGTGATGGCCTACTACAGTGGCGTATTAAATGTTGCTCTTATTGAATGAAGCCAAATAATTACGTGAAATAATCATATTTGCGATAGTTTACTGTTTGCATTGCGAAAATTAATGTAATTTAAAAAAACGAAATAAATTTTTGTAATTGATTAGGATTGAACTCACAAACCTTTATAACCTAGGCGTTTACCTTACCATTTGCTCTACCGCACCAAGTTGAAATTGTGAACGGAAAACATATGGCTAACAGTGTCGCCACGAAGCCGTGGAGATTGAAATTGTACGCGTTTTTTGTTTAATTGGTACCATTAAGATTGTTAAAACGAATAGTATATACGAATGCCCTCTGTTCATCACATTATATGCAGTTTAAACCTTCAAAGAGAGCGCTGCGAAAACGAACTGAAAGACGTAAAAACGGAATGAAGGCTGTACGTTCCAATTACCTCATAAAATGGCGTTTTGAAAGACGAAACGCATTTTAGATAGAATTTTGTATTGGTTCTATTAGTTTATTCGTCGTCATTTCACTTGATACACGTTGTTTAAAGGTCTTTTTTAAATGTTGTTTGACGGTAATTTTTAGACGCTGTTAACTGATCCATCAGTTAAAAATAAACCACTGAGTAACCAGTTTAAAAAATGACTGATAAATCAGTGTAAAATTTCACTGAATCAATAAGTGAAAGAAAGCTGGCATTTACTCACTGATTCATCAGTTAAATTCACTGAAGTGACTGTTGAACCCGTTATACGTTTGACTGATTGAAACAGTGGAATCCCCAATGATTCGTATTTCGAGTGCGATGGCAAATAATAACGGGAATTTTGCAGGTCTCTATCCATAGTAAATTGGAGACTAGCCTTCACGTGAATATTTTCGCGGAAAGCAGGTGGGTCCTAGCTACACGATGTATGGGGCGGCGCGACGGGCGGTGCGCGCCTGCTACAGAGGAATGTGTCCCAGTTTCCACACTTGTGCAAGTTGCCCAACAAGCCTGCCGCAAGAGCAAACATGCGTGTAACCTGCCAGGGAGGGGCTCGCCCACATATGGCCAACCCGTCAACACAGCGACCGTCGTGGAGATTGTGTACTTGGGAGGTCGCGGGCGTTTCCACGCCATCTTCTCTCTGGACCTTCCTTCATCGATCTATGCGCCATCTGTCAGCTCGACCTTCACCTCACTCCACTACACTTGGGAAGTTAACGAGTGAAGAGATTGGGACGGCTCTTAAGAACAATCAGTCCCTACTGGCTTGTATTTATGGAACTTTCGCCTTAACTTGCATAACAGATTTTTCATTTTATTTTGGACACCTACAAACCACAGGCACGGCCACCTGTTTTTGGCGAGAAGATTCAACGACTAGTTGTACTCCAAAATATTTCGGGTTCAGAACCACAATCGAGGTTTGGGTGTATTTAACCCGCACACGTCTTAAGGGTCTGCCAGCCAATCATGGACATTCAGTCTCAAGGTAACTTTATTCTGATTGATCCAGTCGAGTAGAAAAGATCTTCTCACACAGACACGCAGCCAATAGCCAAAGTAAGTTTGCAAACGTGCGCGTAAGAGGTTGGAATCTACCTTGAACATATATATATATATTATATATATATATATATATATATATATATATATATATATATATATATATATATATATATATATATATATATATATATATATAGCGCTAAACAGGTGGCCCTGGTTATTCGCCACGTGTCTTTGTAGCAGGGGAGTTAATACCCAAAACAGTGATTCAAGACACGCCGGCTGTTTTCTGTAGGTAGTGACCGCCAAGTGGTCACGCTTCAGCGAAGCTTGGAGTTTCCCTAGAAATGATTTTCAAGCGTAGTAATTTCGTGTTCTGTGTAATTAGTAGAGTGGAATTACACCACTTTCACAGAACAATAAAATATTTTCCGGAAAGCTCCTGTTCTTAAAATTCACCCTTTTGTTTCCATACGGCACCCCATTGTGCCGATATCTCACCAATTGTATAATGATGTATTTAGTACGTTCTTCTCCTGTCTCTATCGCTAGGGTGTCCGTCCTTTCCTACCTGGGGGTAAAATCCGCCTGGAGGTAAGATCCCCGGTTACACCTCCCACCTGGGTGAACCGTGCTCCACTCCCGACGAGGTCGCTCCCGTACTTCTACATGTGGGAATCTCCCACTTCTCCCGCTCTTGCATTCTGGTACTGCTCCTTACTCACCTCGCTTTACGCTGTTTGACTCTGAAGACCCCGGTATGATACGAACCCTCCAAACCTCTGCGCTCTCCATTCCAATAAAATCAGTAGAGATATTCTTTAATAAATGCCGACGTGACTTTTATATAAGGGAACCGGCCAACAATCGCCTCTATCACAGACTACATAAGTACAGAGACAACCTAACAGCTAGTGCCATCACGAGAAACAACACTTGTGTGTTTGGCAATCCTGAATGTTATTAAAATATAGGTGGGTTACAGTCATAATGGCTAAAAAAAAAGAACGATTCGTATGTTGAATTTCCGTTGCCGACTAAACTATGTATATGGTTTAAAATATTATCATCACATTACATAATGTAACATCATTAGAGGCAGTGATATTTCGCGAAAATATTTCGAGGCAAGATACATTTCAAAGCACTGTGGTTTAGTCCAGCTATTTTGATTGGGTGAAGCATGTTCTGTTTCGTGTCAACTGTTTGCGCACGAATCACGAAGGTAGAGTGTCGGAGTTACAGAATCCTGAGTGGCTCGGTCAAACGCGGAAACGACACCAGCAGCCAATGGAGGTATGACAACAGCCGAGGTGTACATAAAGTATTGAAGTCTACTGTGTGCTAATATTTATTCGTGAAAAATCAGTAACCCTAAACATTATTAATACATAATGATTTTAAAACTCGGTGAACATTCGTAGAACGAACAACTGTGTAGAAGTAGTACATTTTGAAATTTTCAGCTTATTCTTCTTCTTCTACACTTCATGGATTAAGCCACTGCCTGTTCCGTCTTCATATATTTTAGTTTATATATATATATATATTTAATTAATGACTTAACAAGGTGGTAAAAACAGTAAGCAATACGTGTTTCTTTGGGTTAAAAATATCAAGAGAGAAAACGAATAGCTAATACTGAAAATGTAATTCGTACCTACGACGTAACATTTGGAAAATGTTGGTTGGTAAAATTTTATTTTGTATATTTGTAACAGCTGTTGTCCCGTGATTCCATATCTACAGAGGGATAAGCTGTCCGAAATAATTGTAGCAATGATTACGAAACACAGGTATGTGAAAGGTCTTGTTGCCGACCCAGATGGAATTATTTCGGGGAGACTTTCAAACATGCAACCATCCTTATTGAGATTACTTAACATTGCATTTTACCGTTTAAGTTGATTACGTAGCGGGAGAAGAGATGCCGGCGAAATACCCCGTTTTGCAACCACATGTTCTCTTCTGCACTCGCTTGCACATCTCTACAGGTCGGCGTTGCAGCACATGTCACCTGACCAGGTGGTCGCGATCACATGACAAAACACGGCTTTTGATTGGAGCTTGCACGGCCTACAGCGCAATCCAGTGGCCCAACCAACGACGCGGTGTGCAGAGGCATTCCAGTTCGCGACTGTCTGGACAGCTTTGATCCCAGAACTTCCAGCCAGCATCGCGACCACATCAGTCAACCGCGCACAAGTAAATTTACATATTTTTATTCAACCTTCAGTCCCCGTGTCCGTGATTGCGGGAAGGTTGCACATAAAGGACATTTATGGCCGGTGCTACTGTGCAGAGCGATAACACACTGCCATGTGTTTTGAGAGCTTCATTTGTTGATAGTATGACTCGCGGAGGTTTCTGCACATCTCGCTTATGGATGGTAAAGGAGGAAGTATCCGTGCTATCTTGGATTTACGTATTTTCCTCATTAACTTAATTTTCGGAGTTAATACGTAAAAAACAAGCTGGTCATGACATAGGGAACATTAAAACAGATATTTCTAAATCCCACTTGTTTTTCTTACATGATTAGTGTCACATCTGCAACCGTACTAAAACATTATCTAATTATTTAGTAATTTCAGTTCCACATGGGAAAATACAGGTACATTTGAAACCCTACAAATTAAAAAAAAAAATTCTTTAAGTAGTTGTACATGTCATGTCTAGCTTTGATTTTTTTTTATTTCTGGTCATACATTTTCATTACGAAGATTTGTTAGAAAATTCGAGGATGGAGTGGATACTACCCCCATGGATTACGAAGAAATTTGTTTATTGGTTGCGAGAAGTGGAGTGGAGATATCTGGTCGGTCTTGAGAGCCCATGAGGGCGAAGTGAGGTGAGTATGGAGCAGCGGCGGAATTCAAGGATTTTGACCATTGACGTCACCCGGAACGAGTCCCACAAGCGAGTATCCGAGATCGACCCCGCCAGGAATAGAACCCGATTCACCTAGGTGGGTGGAGAGCACTCTAACCACTACACCTCCGCAGCCTCAGTTTGCGACATGTACGCTCGCCACAAATTCAGGATGTACCCAAATATTAAACTACATCAACACCTGAGCTCTTAAAATAATTCAAGATTTAATGTGCCTACGTCGTCTGCATTAATGCTTATCATTACGGACACCCGAATTTCGCGAAAATATTTCTGCCTAAAATATATTTCAATAGTGTACTGACACTGTAGCAGTGTTCTTCTGCCTGTTGGTTGCATGTCTTAGTGAGAAGACGTTCTCTTTCTTGACCGGCCAGTGATGATTCAGTTACTCTGTTAATGGAAGCCTGTGATTCGTGGGCAGGTACCTAAGATGCGTAAAAATTACATCACCCAATCACGAAAGTGAAACTCAGCGAAAGTCTTTTGAAATAAAACTAGTCGAGAAATCTTTTCGCGAAATTCGGGTGTCCCTACTTATTATCATTGGGGACATGAAATTTTTTTTATTTTGAACGACCTGTATGATAGACTCCATTGTCCTATGTTTCTTCGACCCTCAGCTCTCTGTTCATTGGCTACTGCCCCAGTGTAGCCGGTTTTAGCTCGGACCAGGTGGCACGGTATTCGGAGCTTTTTTTTTATTACAGTTTTGATATTGAAGTTCACGTGGGCGTGTATAGTAAAATATGAACCAATCGAAAACATGACGCAAGGTAAACGAGTTTGAAGCCCAGTTTATACCGAAATTAGATCAAGACATTTTCCACTCCCTACTTATCAGGAAGACAGCTCAGATATCAGCTGACCCATTTTGTCCGAATTCATGTAATATTGTCATGCAATATTTAGGTGTTCGCTGTACTCGAGTTGAGCGCGTTTATTGCAGCGAGTTTGGTGTTTCCAGCATTAACCTTTCACAGACGATAATAACCGGGAATTTTTGGAAATCATATTATTGACACCTACAACACTCGATCATAACACTTGAAACTGAGTCATAGTTGCTTACGTCAGGCAACATCGTATTTGAACCCAGGGATTCAAGCGGACGATGGCCTCTCGTGTACCATCCGGTACCTATAATTAGGACCACCCAATTTTCGCGAAAAGAATTCCACTGAAGCCCGACTTCAACGTGCTACTTGCAAACCTGCAGTTTTACTTCCGTTATTGGCCGTGTGCCTTCGTCGAAGACAGTGTGGTACTTGACTGGGCCGATTACATTTAAGTTACTCCGGTACTGAACGTCTGTGATTCGCGGGCACACACCTGAGACGCACAATAGTTGAAACCATCCAATCGCGAAAGAGGAGCTGAGTTTCAAGTGTACTGAAATATATCTCGACAGGAATCCTTTTCATGAAAATCGTGTGACCTTACCAATGATTTTTAACAGTGACAGGAGTTGTTTCGCGAAAATATTTCAAGACAAGTTGTAGTTATATGCACTTTCGTTATTGACTGATTCTAAATGTGACGAGGCTCAAGTGTCTGCCCGCGAATCATGGACGTTTCGTTCCGGAGTACTTTATTACGATTGGCCCAGTGAAATTCGAACATGTCTTCTCAAGTAGATACACGCTGCCAATAACCAACGGCCGTTGTGGTTGTGGACGTAGGATATGCAAGTTTAGCATGGCCAGAAATATTCTCACGAAAAACGCCTGTCCGTAATTGTTAGCCTAATATGCAGTGACTATCCAATTTGACAAGATCGAAGTATGTACGCGATTGCAGTAAAATCCCTTCAACGTTCAAAATATCGAAAACCAAAACCTAACAAATCACATTTTTTTTAAAAATTAAATTGTACTAGTGATGTCTGCTCGTTGAAGCCACTCAACGAGGTTTTAAAACTACCAACTCACACTGTTATGTGGTATAGGTAGAGACCTGCGGAATCCACGTTATTATTTGGGTACACGTTGAACTTCAAACACGTGTACCTTTTCAATACAGTTGTCGTTGGACCATGCTTGATCTGGCACGCCCTGGGTAACTCTGCGCCAATAAATGAACACTTCCAAACTGTGTGCGCCAATCATGTGCAGTTCAATCATAAAGGGCGTATCTTCATGTGTATGTAGCAGCTAACGGAGAAACGACGCCCCTGCTAAAGTACAGACAGTGCTGTGAAGTTTAGCCTGATGCCGAATAATAACGCGAATTTTGAATGCCTCTAGGTATAGGCTATTTCCGGTAAAGTGAGCACTTTTCGAATCCCTCTCATTTGGATAAATAGTAAATAAATAAATTTTATTTTAGCCTCAGACGTAAGTTATATAGTCCTGTTTATTACTTACATGGCTGATAGAAAAAAGTAACTAGGGTCTCAAAAGTGCTCACTTTACCGTGAACAGCATATGGGCAGTATTTCACCGCAAATAGCATATCGGATGATACGTGGTCCTTGTGTTAGAAAATAGGAGGGGGGAGGGGAATGTACTCGCCCGCCCCCTTCCACGATTCACAACGCGAACTACGGCAATGCGCACAGATATCAGGAACACGTTTAGAAGGGAAAAAAAGGGAGGGGGGAGGCGTAGTGGGAATTAAATGTGTTGCCACGCAGATATGCTGAGCCTCCTGACAACCGCCATCTCGCTCGCGCATTTTTTTTTCAGAGGCTATTCGTCATGGACATAAATATCCCTGGGTATTAGTTAACCGTTGCCCCACTGTGGTTATTGTTCGCCTTAGCCGTTATTTTCTGTGTGCTGAATGGACGAAAGCAGAATGTCCTCTCTCGTTTTTTTTTTCTGTGGATCCTAGTTTGAAAAAAAAAAAAATAAAAAAAAATTTACGTGTTTGAAATATTATTTTCTAAAGATATGAAGCATGCTATGCGGTTAAAACATGTTAAAATTTCTCCGTTCTGCGAGAAATTTCTGGTACAATGAAGTTGTACTGACGCACGTTCTTGATAGTTAGGGACACCCGAATTTCGCGTAAAGATTGCACGACTAGTTGTACTTCAAAACACTTTCGCTGAGATTCACTTTCGTGATTGGCCGACGTACTTGTTGCGGACCTTAAGTACCTGCCCACGAATCACAGGCTTCCATTAACTGAGTAACTTAATTCGTACTGGCCGGTCAAGAAAGGAAACGTCCTCTCACTAAGGTATATTACCCAACACCGCTACAGTGACAGTAAATTACTTAAATCTGTTTTGGGCGGAGATCATTTCGCGAACTTCACGCGCCCCTAATTATATCTCATCTGGCAAGTGATCTGACAGTGTTGTGTACGTTGTGTGTCTGTGTGTGTTTGGGCTCTGCAGATGTGTATGTGTGTATAGAAGTTGTGGCTTGTGGGAGTGTATTCAATAGATACGTGCAAAATTCGAGTTATTATTTGGGGACACGTCAAACTTTAAACACATGTATCTTTGCAAAACGTTTGCCATTGGACCACGCGTTATTTGACACGCCCTGGGTAACTCTGCGCCAACAAACGAACCCTTCACAACTGTGTGCCCCAATCACGTGCAGTTCAAACAGAAAGGGCGTGACTCCACGTCTATGCAGCAACCAATGGAGAAACGACGTAGGCTCAGTACATACAGTACTGCGAATTTCAGCCTGATGCCGAATAATAACGCGAATTTCGCATCTCTCTGGTAATGGATCTGACGATTATTATAATGGCGCGACTGTAAAAAGCAGGCTTCTTTAAATGTGAATCTGTTAATATAAATGTCCTGAATAGCGAAATAGTTTTCTCTCTCATTATTTATAATGTTATTTGCTGAATCACGTGCAAATAAATATTGTAATTAATTCTAATAAACCGGTAATAGTTGCTGAACTGTTATAGTAAATTTAAGTGAAATCTTGGTTTGTTAACTGCCGCATGTGGATCTTAATTTTAAAATGTGTTTATGTTGAGGAGAAGGCATGTTGTCAAAACTTCGCCACAATATTAATAAAGATGTTCTCTAATCTCAAAAATTCAAAATTGGCCATACCTAACCCTTATCCTTGCAAGTATAAATAAAGTCGAAATAAATAAATGAAAGCTCGATACATGGTCCTCGTTTAGTACCCGAATAAGTTGCCTTTCCTGGGGAAATGACACGATTTATTTCACTTTTAATTATATAACACTTAAATTAATTAACTAAATAATGTAATAATAAATATTTTCTCCTCATTTATTGAATAATTTTAATACTGGCCTCTAATATTAATTTTATTTGTGAAATGCTCTTTTAAAGACGTGGTTTAACTCTCCGACTCTGGTTGGGTGGGATGGGGAGGGGGGTGGAAGATGTTAACACCGCTGGCATTCTCTGAGAGAGTCTAGACATTCAGATGTGTCTTAAGGAAACGAATTGTCTGCCCATATCTCGTGCTTAGGTATCCTTCCTCCAACCAGCTGCTCCTTTCGAAAATTACTCCACTTTGTCCGCTGTTTGGTGTGTGAGGACTGAACCCTGCATCGCCATCCACACAGGCCAGGCGTTGCAGAAAGTCATATTACTCTATACTCACTTATGAAGACTGTTAACGATAAAGTGAGCCCCTTTTGAAATCAACCTTAGAAAATGTCACTATGCCTATCTGAATATATTTTAATGGGCGAACTAAGTGGCATGCGCCCAGTAAAGTTGGTAATGATGGAGGGAAAATAGTTCCATTTCTTAAAATAAAATATAAAGCTTCGTGTAACCATTTGTGGTAATCATTTCTTTCACTTTCTGTTTTTTTTTTTATGCATCGAAGTGTAAAAATGAGCAGATTTGCAAAAAATTATATTTTGGAATAATTTCACAGTTGCACCTGACCGACGCATGAATAAAGTGATGAGACACATAGCAATGATAATTTTGCATAAGGCGGAAGAATACACAATGTGCATACAAGTACACCTTAAGCAGGGCTGTTAAAACTGCTCATTTTACCGTGAACAGCCTATATTCTTAAATATCTAAAAATCATATGCGTGTCACAAGTTTAATAATGTGCACAATAATGGCCACTTTCATTGGATTTACATGAACAAATATTTCTTATGATTGAACATTTTTACTACCTTGTTTCAAAATAAGCCATACGGGAAAACATCTATAAGCCATACGGGAAAACATCTATAAGCAATATTTTGTTAAACGGAGAACACGATTCCAAGTTAATTTTTATTCTTAAATTCGCGAGGTTGTGTTATACAAAAACAGCGCATAGCTTGGCAAGCAGACAATACACAGTACGGGGCAATGCACTTCCATCTGAGAAAGCTGCTTGAAAACAAATTTTTTATGCAAAGCTGATTCAAGGAAAGCGGTATGCTGCAATTCGCGTTGCTTTTTGTTTATCTTTGCCTCATTTTTTATTTTGTACAAATCAGAGGTTAAAAACTTCATCTAAATGTCTACAAAAGTGGTTTTGACTCAAACACTGAACAATAAGGAACAAAAGGAACACAATACACTGACACGAAAGCTCTAGAGAAAAACAGCACAGGAACTAAAAGAGGACAAACATGAATTTCCCCGGAACTATTCGTAATTCCTTTTCATCCAGTCTTAAAAAGAAGAATTATCATTAAACTGGTACATACAGAACAGAGCGTACCTAACTGCTTACTAAACAATACAAATGGCAAAGAAATACGTGAATTGTTTGTTTTACCAACAAATATTTAACTGCCTCTACACAAATAATTCATTTCATAGCGCCATACAAACTTTGTTTTACTCAAAAACACCTTTTCCTCAGTGCAAGCATACGTAAAATTGAACGGCCAAGCAGATGCATCTCTGCTAACTATTCTGGACTCTCGCTCTATATTTCTTCAAGAAATCCGAGTATTTGCTTCACTCACAGTAAACGATTAGACATTTGTTTTCAGGGAAACTATGTAATTCCAACTTTCAAGATTTTCTCACCGAACCCTTTGTTTTAGTATTAAAAACTTACCCCCAACGACGTAGAATAAAACAATGACGTGGATGTTTATGATTATACCTTTTCCTTTAGTGGTTCCAAAGTCACCCACGTAAAGACATGTAATTAAAATCTTAGCATCACGAAGACAGTTCAGATATCAACCGACTCTTTCGGTTCCGAATTCATTTACAAGCTTGTAAGTGAATATGTGTGTATGTTTTTAGCTGTTCTGTACGGCGATGATGAGAGTTATGAAAGATACCATTTCTGAGAGTGTAAGATTGCCTGGTCACTTCCATTGTCCTTGTTTGGTTTACGAGCACTCTTCATCACTCTATTTGATACATAATATGTAGAGAGCTGCAAAATTCGCGTCATTATTTGGATACACGTTGAACTTTAAACACATTTAACTTTGCAATAAGTTTTCATTTGACTATAATTTATTTGACACACCTTGGGTGACTGTGTGCCAATAAATGAACACTTCACAGTTATGTTCCCCAATCACGTGCAGTTTAGTCAGAAAGGGCGTGGCTTCACATCTGTGAAGCAGACAATGGAGAAATGACGCCGGCTCCGGTATATACAGTACTGTGTAGTTCAACTTGATGCCAAATAATAACGCCAATTTTTCATGTCTATAGTAATAGGTCAATATTCTATATTTTAATTTTACATAATAGGGCTATTTTCCTTGAGCCTGTTGTCAGCCAAGTCCTCCTAAATACACGGCCAGATTCATTTCCCCCAATCCTCTCAGTCTGTGCCTAAACTCCTTCTTCCTCTAACGCTGCAACGCGAAGGAAGACAATCAGAGAAGACCCAATCCCATAGCAGCGAGCAATCAATGACAGAAGGCTACTTCCGCCTGTTTTACTCACTTCACTGGCGATGATGTTCACAGGTCGTCACACACCCGATGCATGTATAGAACAATATATACTACCACAAACAAGTTAATTTGTTTGCGTTGTACATTTGCATGAAACAGCTGGTGATTATGTAAAAGGTAGGCCACACTCGGTCGATGTGGCATTTACGATATCCCGAACTCCCAATTTTCCCGAATTTTGACGACCGGATGTAACTGTTCCCGACAGGAGTAAGCAAGGTAGGCCCTACTACTATGGCGGACACAATCACAGAGCGCCTGACGTCACCAACATGGCCGCCACAAAACTTGGATAAAACTGATGTGTCTCAACCACAAACTAAAAATGGTGTAGATCGCTTATTCGTCTCCTGCGCATGTACCCAACACTGACCTACCTTAAAGGAACACAGCTGTCAAAGTCACATGGTCAACGGTGAATAACGTGTTTGTACATAAATATCTTAATTTTTAAATGACAAGCACTATTATGTTAATAAAATAATTTTAACAGTTTGAATTTAATCAAAAGTTTATTACAAATTGGCAAGAGGAAGTATAAAAAATCTCAAAGCCCATGTTTGCTAAACAGTGATGTCAACTCAAATCCAATCCATGCCATTTACGCTGTACGTGTTGGCAGGTAAGCAGTTCAATGTTGGAGCACGAAGATTGGTTATACGCAGCCAGCGAGATCGGTCTACCTCATCTAGACTCCATGGTCTCAACACCATCTAATAATAACTGCCATGCCGTTTCGCATCTGAATATTTACTTTCTCTTAGACGGTGTCTTCATTGTCCGAAAGTAACTTTGCTTTGCTCTTCTCATGCTGTCGTCAGTAGTTCATAGTAGAAACTGACTTCGGTGGTTGGGTAGGTAGGATATACCGTTTAGTCAACAGCGAGGTCATTATAAACGAAGCACGTTGATATATATATATATATATATAAATTTTTATTTTTTAAAATATATTTTCGTTAATATCGAAAGGTAAATCTATTCGATGATGCTTTCAAATATTCAATATAATATTAGACTTGAAATATTTTTATATTTTACACCACGCTTGTTTGTACCAGTTGTTTCCTTAATGTTTTCCTTAATGAGAACCAAGTAACAATATTACGTCATATATAAAATAACTTTCTTGCACGAAAGTTTCAACGTGCCTTACCACTTATTTTCAAGTTTACTTTCAAAAGTAGTCGTAGCATTCGAGACCCAAAAATATCCAAATATTTTAAGACATTATTTTCAATTTTTATAATCATACACATCCATTTCGTAGCGTTCGTTACGTACGATTTCAATTTAAAAAAAATGAATTATTTAAGTTTCAACATAAGATAATTTTATTTCCCTACTTCTCATCTATAATGTTTCAGTCACTTCTTTAAAATGTGGCGCAAAAATGTCCTGCATCTCCTTTTATCTTTCGCAAAACACCATGTAAAGAATTATCAAGAAAGATCCTGTTAAACTATGAAACTTATGCCCGCTATCCTGCGAGAAGCTGTAGGCCTATAGCGACACTACAAATTGTTTACAATCCTGATAGGCGATAAAAGTAGAATGCTCAAATTTTTTCTTAAGCTCAGAATGTTCTTTTAATTCAGTATTAAAGAACTGAGAATTACACTAGATGTTTCGCGACAACATTTGTTGGTATAAAGTATATAATTTCATTAGCTTCAATTAATTAACCATTCATACGAGTGGTTCACGCCATGCTGTGTAATACTAAAAGACATCGCACCTGGAGAAAAAGAAATAATTTGACACGAAAGTGTACGACGAGATTTATCACGTCCCCACAACAGCGTTGAAAAGTTTTAATGTTTTCGTCTCAATTTATGGCGCTAAAAAGTATACCAGTATTCCCTCGATACCCCATCCAATGAAGGCCATCGTCGTTGGCACATTTCCAAGGCCCCGATCCTTCGCTGGATAGCCTGGAAAAATTTTTTTTTCTGCCATCCTGCCATCAGGTGTAGCGACGGATAACTCTGGACTACAAGTCACGATCACCCCCTCCTCGTTCCCAAAAAGAGAAAGCGTGGTGTTGTTATGTCGTAATTCTCCTGTAGCACGCGCCAGTACGAAGGTAGTACGCTCATGCACGCTGTTCTCACGTCATGTGTAGAGACCCGAGAATTACGCGGGTTCATTTCTAGACAAGTTGAAACTCACACACCCACACACACATGTACGTTCATGTTACGTTTGTAATTGGTCGACGTGTTGTTTGACACCTCCTGGAGATAAGTGAGCCAATAACAAACATGCTATAAAATGTGCGCCCAACTCCCGCCTTTTGCTACCACAACAATCAACCAATAAACAGTTGGTATCTGTATGAGAGTATATAAGACTGTGAGGTCTAGCCTACAGGTCATTGAACTCGCGAATTTCTCGGGTCTCTAGTCGTGAGATCCGAGATACATTCCTATGAATAAATACGCTTCTCTGACTTTATTTATTTATTTATTTTTATTTACTAGCTGTGCCCGCGACTTCGTTCGCGTGGACATTAGGACTTTTATTTATTTGTATAGATGATTATTAAAGAAGCTATTGTTTTGACAATCCTTTTTGTGGGGAAAAAAGAAAGAACAAAAATTAATTAAAAAAATTTAATAACTTTGGAACCATTTGAGATTACGATATGGAAAAATGAGCAGCTTTTAAACATAAATATCCTTTATGATACTAGAAAGTTTCATCTAAATAGATTCAGCCGTTTCGGAGCCTATTCTGGACGAACATACAGACAGACAAAAATTCTAAAAAATAATTTTTTATGCTTTAACACTGTTTAAATAGCATATAACGCCTAGATATTGGTATCTTTTTTTTTAAAATGACAGCTAGACACTTCAATTTTATTTATTACTATAGATTTTACGGCGTGTTTTTCTATGTGGCAAAATTATTGCGTTATCGCCTTGTCTTTCACCAAATCACAGGAAAGACAATTATACTAAATTAAACAATAGGAAAGAAACAGATGTTAAACTGAATAATATTAAAACTTACAAAATCAAAGCTAAATATCTACATTTCATACACAGTAAATATTTATAGGCTGTATGTTAAAAATCGTTTAAATTAACCATTCATGCCCGGTTGATAAATGATAACTACCAACTAAAAAAAATATCAGTGAGGGAAAAACTGGCTGTATCAACTTAATTTTCACCATTACAATTTAGTGATTCCGCACATTCATACGGTAATATACAGCACATGCAAAAATCTGCTCATTTGTTATAACAAAGAATAGTATAATGCAAATTGAAGCAACCGTACTTAAATACATGTTCGTTACACATAAATTAAAAAAAATCGCTTCACTATTTTGTGTTTTTGGAGTGCTAAGCGATATAAAAAATATATATTTTTTATTTACATTTCCCAGTAGATAAACATACGTAAAAACGTAAAAATTAACAGAGAATTTAGTATTTGAACACCGTAGCACTTATCTAATGTACTTTTATATGTTGAGTGATAAGGATAATTTATTTACATTTATAAGACACAAGGAGATCTTCAGTTCTCCGGAGTTTGATGTGATGTTGTTTCTAATCGATGGTTTCTGCTAACAGTTATTATGTTTGGATTTAGATAAAACAGGGGCGAATGAGTTAACACCACAAGGGTTGTCTTTTTCGAAATGTACCTTCGAAGAGCTGTTGGGGGATGATTTGCAGTGTGAAGGACTTCAAAATTGGCCAAGTTAACAAGCACTCCAATCAAATTATGTACTGTATGTTTACAAGATCCACCGTGTTAGTACTTGTATGCAAAATTGGTTGGAAATTCCATCATTGTTTCCCGAGATATCGGATAATTGTTGCATTTTATCAACTGGTACTATATTACAAAAGATGAGCTTTGTAAGCATATTTTATGCTTCTATGTCAGCCGTATTGTAAATAAAGCCAGATACACTTAGAACATGGCCTACTCTAGGACAACTTGTGTGCAAAGTTTGGTGGAAATCGGTTGATTGGTCTCTAACATACACTGTAAAAAAATTCTGGTAAACTTCCTTAACTGTAATGGAAATTTTTTAACCTATACAGTGTACGTATACAGTTCTACGTATTTGAATCTTTCCTGAGCAACTGTAAGAATGTTACCATGGATGTATGGAGAAATATTTTACCATTCGCGCTTTCACACTGTGCGTGTACATTTATATGATAAACTTACGAATAATTTCTTAGAGTGTAATACAAAAACGCTCCAGTTTATCATGTGGCGTTCCTTCCATTACTGTATTGGCACACTCTATGTTTGTCATAGATACTGCTACATATTAAAGTCGGTTGAAATGTTTCATACGTATGACTTATTACTCTAAAATATTTACATTTGAAAGTGCGTGATTACCTCCTTTCCGCATAAGTTTAGATGGCTACAAAAATATAACTTGTAGTCTTAATTTGTTGTGCATCAGTTCTTTGTTTCCCGAGAAAGAACACACAAGCTTTAATATTTCATGTAGTGCTATCTTCCAAAATGGCTCACAAATGAGTTTATGCAGTAGCTTATTTGAGGCTTGCATACATACTGCCAGTATATAAAGTAAGGCTCGAATTTATTACATGGTTTCATAGATATGACATGATAGCCTATACGTTTATGTGGCCGTCATTTTGAAAATAATAGTCTGACCCACTAAAACTTGCCAGTTTACATATCGTGCTGTAGTATTACCTTAGTATCCAATTTATTACGAATCGGTTGATTGTTTCCCGAAATATGACATCAAAACATTATTTTACATGTAGTGCTATCAAATAAGATGGCTGACAAAAGAGGCTATGTTTTGACACATTTTGTGATTGTAAAAGATACTTTCAGCACGACAATTTTAGTCAAAACTGGTTCAACGGTATTGTAGATATTGTAAACAACCCTACAATATCTATATTGCCACCACTTTGAAGAAAAGTGTTTTATCCATTTAAATTGTATATATGAATTTGGCCAACAAAAGTATTACTTATATGCCAAATATGGTAAAAATCGGATGTGAAGTTACCAAGATGAAATGTTAAAACTTTTTTTGATCCACTCTTTTCACAATGACGGATTTATAACATTACCAATTTATAACTTTATTGCCAACGTACCAAATTTAGTATAAATTTGCTAAATGGTATAATTTAGAAGCTTAATTTTTTAATTTGCATTAGTTTCCAAAATGGCAAACTAATATCATTATTGGTTTCCAAATTCAGGACTTACAGCATGCTCTTTCAACGTACCAAGTTTGGATATATATCGGAAACATGTTCCCCGTGATATAATGGCAATGCTTTCCTTTTTAATTTAAACTCTCTTCCAAAATTACGTATTAATAAGGGTATCGCTTTCTTATTCCATTGCCTATATCATATGCTATCAACTTGCCGAAATTGGTTGAAATCGGTTGTATGGTTCACGAGATGTAATGGAAAAGTATTTTTTTTTCAATTTGCACTATCTACCAAAATGGCAGACTAATATAATTATCGCCTCCTAATTTTAATGCTTATGCCGTGTCCTACTAACATACGAAATTTGTGTGAGATCGGTTTAATAGTTCCCGAGATACAACATAGTGCCATAAATTTTAAAATTGCCACCATTTTGAAAATAAGACTCCGGCGTCATTTAAAATATATAAGTCCTATGCTATTACTATTTATACATTTGGACGTAATTTGGAGAAAATCTGGTTAAGTTTTGTTAGGGGGGGGGGACATGTGTACAGTACATTCCAGACAGACATTCGGAAAGTAGGCTAAAAACGAGATGAAGCATCACTGTGCATATCATCTAACTCCCAAGATTGTCCAACCAAGTAACATGGACTTTCGGATTTACAGAAGGCGATTATATCCGTTTGCGAGCTTTGATTTTAAAATTTGAAACTAATAAATGAATTTAGTATTAACCCCAAGCTAGTGTAAAAATTCCATACAAAGTCAGACTTTGAGGTTTCGTGTGATAATGCTTTTCTGATTATAGTGTTAAGTAGACATTTTATTATACATAGGCTACGTATAAAAAGTACTTGAACAACTGAGCTGCTAGTGTCACTGAATCAAGACAGATAATTTTAATAAAATTTATGAAATACCAAACGGGACAGTTTCTATGAACTAGCATATATGATGCAGTTCAATTCAGAATGATTCGTGACGATATATATCGCTTTAATTAACCGTTCCTTATGACATTCAAAGGCTAATCTTCTATTGATATTATTGAAACACTAAATTTCTTGAGAAACTTTCGTTTTGTTACACGTGTCTTCAATTCTCACTAAATTTTGGGAACGCAAATACTGTGAATAATGCCATATACACATAAGTAGTAAGCATATTGGGACAAAACAATTAACATTATAATTAACAACCCCAAGTAATAAGGCAGGTAGTCAGTTTTTGCTGTGAGTTGTTGCAAAGTATTACCGTTTCAAAAAATTGGAAGGGAATACACACGTTCACACAAACACACACACAGAGAGAGAGACAGAGAGAGAGAGAGAGAGAGAGAGAGAGAGAGAGAGAGAGAGAGAGAGAGAGAGAGAGAGATAGAGAGAGAGAGAGGAGCAAATATATCAGATTTTAAATGGCATAACATTCCTAGAAACACGTAAAATTTGAATATAATTATCTCTAGGCTGTATTGGATAAAAATAAAACCTAGGCAAAATTTAGGCAGTAAAAAACCACATGAAGTTCTCTGTTTATGAATAAGTTTTGAAGAAAACGCAGATATCGTAAGGGAAAACCTGTAGGAACGTTGATATTACGGAAAGTAAAGTGTTGCCACTTGAAATTACTGAGACTGTTAACGGACTCATGGTCCATATTTGAGGTTTCTGACTGGAGGCTGGATTTCTCTCCCCGATTATCCATTTAAGGGAGGCAGCTAATGACCCCACGGCCTGAGTCGAGATTATTCAAAATATGAGTAATATGCATGCAGTCCTGCCGATCTGCTTAGTGAGTGAGTGAAGAGATTTGGATGGCTCTTGGCATAGAGGTCTTGAGAGACGAGGAGGGTGAAGTGAGATAAGGATGGAGCAGGGCCTGAATGCAAGGGCGGAGGAAACAGAAGATGCCCGAATCGTCCGGCACGATTAACACTTGCGAAAATCCTTGGGCGACCCCGCCGGGAATCGAACTCGGTTCGGCTTGTTGGGAGGCGAGTAGTCTAACCATTACACCACCGCTGCCCCGACAGAGATTCGTTCCATATTTAATTAACAGGCGCTCATAAGAACAATACAGCTAAACGACAACAATTTTCCATTGAGCTAAATAGTATTCTGTTACAATCAATCAAAAGGACACGATTGACTGCAAGTCATTTGATTGGGGCAAACACAACCCGGCATTCCATAAGCTGATAATCTGTCAATTATGATAATTTTTGTGGTGGAAAGTTATTATATTCTATTGTCGGTTACTTTCAACTTTTCTGAAGCCCTGCCGAAGTTCTGCTGCCTATATATTCCTCAGCCTCATTCAGACAATGCTTAACCGAGTCTTTCAAATTACACCAAACGGGCAGCGCACTGTATAAGTAGGGAATGGAAAATTTCGCGAATTAATTTTAGGACAAGCTAGACTTCATACTCCTATATATTTTTGCTATGTTTGCAATTGGACCACAGTTCATTAGACACGCCCAGGTGAACTCTGATCCAATCACAGACTTCCACTGACACAAGCACCAGATCCCGTACCACCTCGTCTGAGGTAAAGTGGGCTACACACTGGGGCAGCAGCCAGTCAAGAGAAAGCCGGGGCCCGAAAATACATAGCACACATAATTCTAGCACACAGATCGTTAAAAACGCGAAATTTTCCTGTTCCTATGCATAATAAATATTTTTTTACTAGGAATTTTTACAACCATTTTCTCCCTGATTTTACTCATATTAATTGTAAATGAAACACTATACTTAAAAAGTTGAATATAAGTAGAAGTTGAATTAAATAAAAAATAATTTATTTTTATGTTAACAGAAGTATGAAACGCTTGTGATACATGGCATGTTTAGGAAACACTGAAGCACGTTATACATAGGGCGATAATTGGAAAGTTTGTTTCGGAAAGTGAAAACAAATCGCTACTAGACTGTAAAGCGGGTCACTGTAGCAGGGAGTGTTACAGTTAGCCCCGGGGTCACGAGGAGGTCCGGGGGCAGAGTTGTGCAAGCCCGGGGAATGTGCGATAGGGCACGCCCCATCAGGCGCAGCCCACATGCGCGCACTGCGGAACTGGCAACTCGATGACGAGTTGTGTAAGGAGGGATACCTGTGTGCCAGCAAGTGTATGTGCGTGTGCATGTGTGTGTGTGCCTTGCAGATCTCCTTACAGCACTGCCAGGGACACGTGCTGACCCGTCGTCTACCTTACCGCGATCTACTTCTCATACAGTCCTCTTGTATCGCGGTGTGGTGTAGTGGTTAGTCTACTCGCTCAAGACTTAGGCGATGTATAAGGGGGGAGACAGAGAGAGAGAGAGAGAGAGAGAGTAGTTGTATGACAAGGTTCCAGACTAAAGGACCGGACTACGGCGAGAGGAGGATCGAAAAGGAGTCCACAGCCGTACCCCCCCCCCCCCCCATGATCATGCGCAGACAGTTCCAAAACTGATGGCTGGAATTGAGATATATATAATATAATTAGTTGTAATTTAGGGCCGCAATATAGGCATAATATAATCATCAATAGAATAGAATGTCAAGAAATTGACCCCCAAGCTGCTAGGGGAGTCAGGGTGGAATGCAGGACAACCGCGCCACTCTCACCTTCCAGGCAACTTGTTGTAGACAGTTGTAACATCATATAAAATTGTAATCCAGAAAGGCTGTAATGGGAAAATAAAGTATCAAATAAAACAAAACAAATAAAAAAGGGACACCCCATACACCTGTATTACCCAGAAAGGGCATAGGTACAGGGGTGATGAGAAAAATGCGTGACCGGACGTTGGATAGCCACGAACAAAAATTAATAAAGATCTGCTCGTCTCCATCGATTCCCGGCTGCGTCGTTCCCGGTCCTTCGCATGTGTAGGAATCGTGCAGGAGGATTCTGCGGGTCTCCCGTTTCCTCAGCCATTTCATCCCGGCGCTGATCCATACTCACCTCGCTTCACCCTCGTCGGTAGGGCTGTTCGAGATATTGATATATCGACAATTATCGATGTATAAAATAATTTATCGAACGATAAGAAACTTTGAAAAATATCGGTATATCAATTTTTCGATATCATCGAAGTTGACGGTAGTATCGAAAGTTTCGATATTATCGAAATTTTCGGTATCATAGAGAGTTTTTGTATTATGGAAATTTTCTGTATTATTGAAATTATCGGTACTGTCGAAATTTTCGGTATCATCGTAATGTTCGGTATTATCGAAATGTTCGGTGTTATCGATAATACCGAAAATACCTAGTAACTGCCCGGAAAAATATCGATATTAAATTTTTATGATATCGTCGGTTCTCATGGCCTCGATGTTAGTAGCCGGCCAAATCTATTCACTCCCTCACTCACGCTGTTTTCGACAGGTCTAAGCAGACGAATGCTGGACCACGGAGAGTGGCAGCCTCGCAGCTTGCACGGGCACTCTACCTAATTCTCCCTCTACGTGCACAAGTGTAGGGGAAAGTGAAACATCGATACTGCAGATAGGAAGACGCAAGTCAGGAGTCGTTGTGCGCCATGATCTTGTAGTTGAGGAGCTTCTCATTATCCGGCTTCAGAAGCACCGTCTCCAGCTACTGCAGTGATCATGGCAACCAACTAACGCAGCCCGTGGTTATCTGTCAAGATCGCCTTTCACGTGGCAGATACTTAAGGCCGTTGAGCACCTGCTAATATTTCCGCCTTTAAGCCTGAGAAGCGCGGGTGCCATAAGGGCCAAACTAGTGCACCATTGTCTTTACGCGACGGATCTGCACAAGCTCGCAGTGTTGTCGTCAGTGAATGAAGAGATCTTGGCCACTCTTAACATCGAGTTCTTGAGAATCACCGAGGGTTAAACGAGGTGGATATGGAGCAGTACCGGAATGCAAGGGCATAGGAAACGGAAGATCCGCGAGAAAACCAGCCGACCCAGACGGGAATCGAGGCCGGTTTGCCTAGGTGGGAGGCAACTAGTCTGACCACTACATCACCGTGGCCCCACTGTGTAATGGTCACAGAGTACTTACGTACACAGAGACGAAATGTCGCGGAGGTTCTATTCCGCACTCTTTACTTATGTTGCATTAATTCTTCATTGTAATATTCTTCCCTTTCGATATTTTTTTAAATTCCGGCTCTATAAAATATTCTTGCTCACACATGGCTCTTTTTTAAGATATTATGATCATCACTAAATATCTGTAATATGTGGTTTGACTTTCTTGAATATTTTAGTAATTTTTTTCTCCAATATAGAAATTTCTTAAACCCTGTTCTCTTATACTGTTACTTATTTACAGCATGTCTGAGTTTGTCTTTTGTTTACCTATAGCTCGTGTAATCATAAGTACATCATCTGAAGCTTAAAATTAGCTTCGACCTTTGCCACGTATGAATGATCACACGTCGACAACACTGACACACAGTACACAGAAATAGGCTGTTCTTTGTAATATTAAATGACGCAGTGGCAAGATCCGGTATCGGCTGGAATTTCGTGTGCCATGTTTACCTCTGAGTGTTCGTGGTAGCTGTCTTGAGATGCCAGTTATTGTCCGAGGTTGCCACCCGGAAGCTAATGTAAACCAACAGTTGGCCGTAACTGGTGCATACACTCTGTATAGTCCCGTCCATCTATGCTGCATCTTATTTAAACCCCGGATGTCTTCGATGCCAAGGCACTCGCCTCAAATAAACGCGAACCGGGTTCGATTCCCGGCAGGGTCGCTCCAGGATTTTCGCAAGAGGGAATCGTGCCGCTTGTTGGTGGAGTCCCTCGGGTATCTTCAGTGTTGCCCACAGTTGCCCCCCTCCTCTCTTTTCACCCTCATCGGCTCTCAAGACCTCGTCGTTTAACAAGCAGCCCAATTTTCTCCACTCCACTCCGTATTTTCAGCTAACATTTACACATTGTAAACTACCGAACATTTCATCATAACAAATATGTTTGAAACATGTAATGCGACTTATGTTTTACAGGTTTGTTTGTTTTAATGGCACTATGACGTCAGCGTGCTTGGACAAATTGTGATCTAGTTGAGCTTTGTGACCACTGCAAAACATGCGGCAATCATCAGTCTGTTAACTGCAAATAATTGCGCTTGCCACAATGTGACTGAATACAATTTGTGACGCGGGCACGAAATTGGTATTAAAACGGTCAATAAATCAGCATGTCATCAATGAACGAAAGTTGTTGATTTGTGATAATAACCCCTTAGCTGCGCCGTTTTTTTTTTTTTTTTCAGTGATGACAGGTGGGGCTAAAAGTGATTACTGTTGATGAAAACGAAGCACCGTAATGATTACGACAAAACATTGTTTAGCTCTCTTTCCTCACCTTCCTTCCCGCAAAAAAAAAAAGAAACCGAAACAACGATATTTCCAGGTAACGAATTGCAGGGAAACAGAACAGTTCGATAAACACACTTCTTCAAAGATTGTTAACGTAAACGACAATTTTTTTTCTTAAAGTTAATAACCGTTGATCTTCCTAACTCATAAATGAAATAACGTTTGTATAGTCTGGTAATATTAAAATTAAGTCTTTGAAACGTCTTTACTGCATTGCATTAAACTGAAATAATATAGGCCTATGCAAGTAAGTCGACATGGTTACCAAACCAAATGTGTATCATTATACACCAGTGCTCTTTTTAACAAACATACAAAGTATATTAGGATCAAAGCCAGTGCATTATTTGTAGCGCGATGCACGGAACTCTGCGTACTTCCTGATTGTAAGCACTTTCATTTCTCATAACAATATAGTATATTCTCGGTTTATTCACACTTTTTGAATTAAACCTTAAAAAAATTAACCCATGTATGGCGGCTCAATTATTTCCTAAATATGTCATATATAGAGACCTGCGAAATTCGCGTTATTATTTGGCATCAAGCTAAACTTCACAGTACTATATATACTCGGGCCGGCGTCGTTTCTTTATTGGCTGCTGCATAACTGTGAAGCCACTCCCTTTCTGACTGGACTATACGTGTTTGGACCAGACAAATGTGAAGTGTTTATTTATTGGCTCAGAGTTACCCAGGGCGTGTCAAACAAAGTATGGTCCAATGACATATTTATTGCAAAGATACATGTGTTTGAAATTTAATGTATCCCCAAATAATAACGCTAATTTTGCAGGTCTCTAGTCATGTAACACAAGCGTTTTATACTTGTCATAAAAGAATTTTTTTTGGTAAAAATTGAAATTTTATTTATATTATCTCTATAAATTATAATATTTCATTTATAATTAGTATGAATTTAAAACATTGAGAAAAGATGCGTGTTGGTAACGCCTGGTAAGAAATATTTCTCATGCAAAATATTATTACAACTGAGAGCGCAGGTATGCGGTGTATTGTCCTCTTGTGGGATTTCCCAGGCTTAGTTAAGCTAAGTTCACATGAGGCGGAGGAATATCCTCGAAGTAGGACTTTAGCAGAGCTTAAGTGTGAAGTAACCTTGGATAGATTATAATTACTTTTTATACGACTTACAATCTTTTCTGGACAAAGTGCCTCTAGCAAAAGATTAACAAATTGCTTTAAGCGTTTCCCTAAATAAAATTTCCTTTCCGCTATAAAATATTGGTATCGCATGCGTTCCCATGACAGCGAATAGCAGGAGATCAGTTTTAAAGTAATATTTCATGAGACAAACGCAAGTTCGATGAAGTGCAAACAATTTCAGCGAATTATTTTCCCCGTGTGTGTATAGTAAAAGTGCTTTGAGAGGAAATGGTTGCCTCTTCGCGGTCAGGTCTTGGGTGCCGATGAGGGTGGAACGAGGCGAGAAAGGGTTGGCGCCGGAATGCAAGAGCGGGATAAACGGGAGTACCCCGAAGAAACGTGCCCGCCAAAGGCACCGTCCGCTGCGTTTCAAAGTACGAAAATCCCGTTGGGCCCACCAAAAGTCGAGCCCAGCTCACTTTGGTAGGAGCCGAGCGTTCTGACCACTAGACCACAGCAATTCCTTACGTTGTAGAAACTTCAAGCCTGCCGGCATAAGCATGAGACATGAGCATGCATGACGTCGAGTCAGGGACGGCGACACATCCAAGGTAGTGTGGCCATCAATCACCTGTATTTCTTCCGTGATTGGCACTTTGCTGCAAGGCTGACATCTTCAAGAACTCAGAATGTAGGACACCTGTCGAAACGAAACTTGAACGTTGACACGACAGCAGGCTGGCCACGAAGTTGTAGCAGCGTATTAGCATACTCGCTAGAATGCCCAGCCACGAGTTATGGCAACCGCAGGCTAACTTGAGAAAATGCAACGTAATTTAAAAATAAATTGTAAGAGCGCAAGTTTTATTTCACTGCATTTAAAATAAAACTTGGTTCAATGAAATTCTTAAAACTGTGTTACCTCAAAAAATTATATTGTTAACAAAAGATAGCAAAAACAGTTTTCTTTCTCTGCTGTATCACTCTGTTGTGCAAAAGAATAACTCATCGTCATGTAGAAGCTTCGAATGTGCACCTCTCACATAAAAACACTGCATTTTTTAAATCCAACCGTATTTTAAGAAATTTACAAAAAAAATATCTACAAAATGAACCTGCAGAATTTAGCGCTATTTTCTGTACAGAAAACAATTTTGTCGACGGTTTACAATTAGTATATACGTTTGGCGTTTATAGTATAAAAATAGAACACATTCACATTTGATGAATGTTATTAACGTATGCTTCCAAATGTTTCTTCGTTCTCGCATACTCGTTGCGATAAGTAATATTAATAAAAGAGCCATGATTTGGAATGCAAAAATGTATACTGTCTGAATTCTAAGGTATGTTACAATGAAGATTGAAGCATCGTATTCGTCTTTCTTAAGAGTTGATTCATTTGAATTTTTTCTCTGAACGGCTGTGTTTTTCTTTCTTCGTACATTGCGGAAAAATAAATTGTTAGCTGTGCAATACTTCCAAACTACCTCCCATTTTGTTTCCTTTTTTCAGTGTTACAGATCAAAATGTCGCAGATTAGTATAATAAAACCTCATAACGTTAAAAAAAGATTAGAATTATTGTTAAAAAAAATGGTTGTAGTTGCATGATTACGAGCTGTTTAAATATGGTATAATCTCCACTGCGGAATGCAGTAGCTGCGATGATATATGTTAGTTATTTTAACAGTGTCGAATTAATCAAAGAAATATCGACATATTTATGTTTCTAACAGTTTCGTAGTATTTCTTGATGGACTTTGGGGTACCAGAATCAGGATACCTGGGAGTACCACTGAACGTATGGTGGAAATATAAACAATGGCGACAAAACATAAACCAAATATTGCTCATAGAAGTGTACATTTAATCATAAGCTAACAACGGCAGTCGCCTGTATGAGGTTCACTTTCATTTAGTGAGAATGTTTTCAGATGTAGGATCATGAGTAAACTGTCTGGCAACGCTGAATAGTTCCATAACTCTGTGTCCCGGAAAACTGCCTATTTAATTTGTCTTAGAAATTCTGAATATCCACGAGTTGTTTCTCCCCATAAAATCACGGAGTAGGTAACTGCAGATATGGTGTGGCGGTTCCTTTGATGTTGATGTACCCACTCGTTGACTCAGTGCGCGAGGCTATGGGAAACTGTCCTTGTGTCTGATTGGTTACCGCGTGCTGCGGAAGGTTCCCTATAGGCTGGCCTGCCGGCTGGCAAGTAGGTGGTCAGACACTGATTGGCGAACGGCAATCCCTACATTATTTTGCAAGTTCCACCATATTCCTGGCGTGTGCAGCTGGAGAGAGAGAGAGAGAGAGAGAGAGAGATAGAGTGTGTGGAGAGATCTACACTCCAAATTCGAATCAGTGGGAAACCACTGATTCGCAGTGAAGTTCAATTACCCTAATCAGTGAGAATGCCTCCACTTACAATCATTGGGAAACCCCTGATTGTATCAGCGAAAAAATTTCACTGATTGAATAAGTGACGGCCGACAACAGTGGCGAATTAAAAATTGCTTTTATTGAATGTAGCCAATTGATTACGTGAAATAAACATATTTACAATATTTTACTATTCATATTGTGCAATTTACCGTAATTTAAAAAGGTAAAAGAAATCTCGCAGGTGGCCAAGATTGAACTCGCGCACCGTACGGTTCTGAGCCGTTACTCCATCATCTGAGCTACCACACCAAGTTGAGATCATGGAAGGAAAATGCATATGTTATAGTTCCGCTGCGAAATTGTGTAGTTTGAAGTTGTATGCTCATACTTTTCGTGAGTGAGTGAAGAGATTTGGGTGGCTCTTAATAACTAGGTCTGAGTGTGAGCCAATGAGGGTGATTGTGGTGTGTATGGAGCAGCGGCGGGACGAAAGGGCTAGGGAAACGGGAGATCCCGGAGAAAACCCACTGGCCAGCGGCATCGTCCGGCATGATAGCCACACTCCAAAATCAGGGAGCAACCCCGCCGGGAATCGAACCCGGTTCGCCGATGTGGGAGGCGAGCAGTCTAACCACTATACCACCATGTGCGAGTGGAGTTCGCGGTACAAGTGGCTAACTTGTTACGTATTCTGTGGTGAAATTATATTTCAATAACTGCAATGAAGTTAGTTGAAGTGATCGTGTGTTGTACGTAGAAACATTCCCTCGATGGCAGATGTGACTGTACCTATGTCACCTGTAAGGCGACCCGGGTTCGATTCCTGGTGGGGGCTCGCTCCCGGATTTTCACCCTTGTCAATCATGCCGGACGATGCCGCTGATCAGAGGGTTTTCTCGGGGATTTCAAGTTCTCCCCGTCCTTGCGTTCCGACGCTGCTCCATACTCAACTCACTTCACACTCGCTGGCTCTCAAGACTTTCATGTATAGTCTATTCACATTATCTCGACATTTTCTTTCAAGATAGCATCTTTGAAAAATCACCTCATGTGACGTAGGGCCTATTTGGTTGTTTTCTTAATATTTCATGTTTCACAAGCGTATTATACTTATGCTTAAAAAGTACCTCATTTTTGGATAAAATTAACTATTATTTTTATTTTATTTATACACTAAAATATGTCACTAAATATTAATGAGAATGAAAGCAGGGAGGAAATAGGTATGTTGGTAGACTAATGCCTAGTAAGAAATAGTTATTTTGAGTGCGCACGAATACGGCGCGTTGTCCGCTTGGTGTAGTATTCTAGATTAAGCGTTATTCGCATGCGACGGAGGAATATCCTTTTTGAAAGCCCTGCTTGAGATCTACTTGTATTCACTTTGTGTAGTCCTCATTGTCACTTTATTCATACGTCGGTGAAGTGAAATCTTAAATTATTAGAAAATGGTTACCCAACACTTTTTATTCGACGATAAGATACAGCAATAATTTCCCTCCATCTTTACCAACTTTACTGGGTGCATGCCAATCAGGGCACCCGTGAAAACATACAGGTTGTTTCGTAACTTATGTCACAAGCTTTGGGAGGTGACTCCTTATGAAAAAAAAAACATTTCGAAAATGCGTATTGATTTACGTCCGGAAACGACCTCTAAGAGTGGAAAACACTCCCACAACCTGGGCTTTAAAATCGATTGTTATTTAATAAAGTGGGAACTAATTAATATTAACTTAAGATATTTAAATATTGTAAATTAATGTAATTGATTTGCTATTTTATTAAGTAAAAACTAATTTTAAAGCCCAACTTTCGGGGGTGTTTTAAACCCTTGAAAGTCGTTTCCGGACATACGTCAATCGGAATTTTCGTAATGTCTTCCATAAGGAATCACCTCCTAAAGTCTGTAACATACGTTAGGAAACATTCTGTATGTAGACAGGTGGAGTGACTTTATTTCAAAAGTGCTCTCTCTATCGTGAAGAGGCTTTAGTATCCGTGAATTGACTCTAGGAGCAGCCCAAATCTCCCCACTGGGATGACATCATCGGCTCAAAGTTGCTGCTAGGGGTGACTCACTGGCGAACTGAAGCTGGGATTGCAGAGAGGGTGCAGCAGGGGAGGAAGTATGTCGGCGGCCCGGTGGGGCGTGTCGCGTGGGCGAGAGGCTGTAGTTCTTGTTCGCACGACAGTGTGCGTGTAAGGCGGGACAGATAAGGTAAGGAATACCTGGGCACGGCTGGCCAGAGGAGTTTCGACATGGCCCTCGCCCGCCCCACAATTCGCCGCCAGAGTTTCGCAAAACCCTGCCCCCTGCACCACGCGATTGGCTGCCCGGCCACAGAGAATTGGACTAATGGCCGCGTGGTTGGAAATAGTGGAAAAGGGGGGGGGGGGCGGAGAAAGGACGGCGCGAGCGCGTGAACAGTGTTCCCTTTCACGTGCGCGCTCGCACGGGTGCGTGCCTCAACTGAGCGCCTTCGCCTTATGCACTCCATCCATTCATGGCTACTTACAACTTTACTGAAGAACTGCTGAAGTTGTACTTCCAGACTTTTGAAAGCCCTGCTTAAGATCTACTTGTATGCACGTTGCGTATTCCTCCGCCTTATGCAAAATTAACATTGCCACGGGTCTCATCACTTTATTCATCCGTCAGTCAAATGAAACTGCGAAATTATTAAGAAAGTAAAAACTTCACGGATTTGGTCATTTTTACACTTCGATGCATTAAATAAACAGAAAGCGAAAGAAATAGTTACCTCAGTTGGTTACCTAACAATTTTTATTCGACGTTAATATATGGAACTACTTTCCATCCATCGTTACCAACTTTACTGGGTGAATATCACTTAGTGCGCCCGTTAAAATATATGTATGCAGGCGCAGTGATTTTTTTCTAAGGTTCATTTCGCAAGTGCTCACTTTATCATGAACCACCTTTAGATAGGGACACCCGAATTTTGCGAAGATATTTCTGTCCAAGATATATTTCAATAGTGTACTGACACTGTAGCAGTCTTCCTTTGCCTTTTGATTGCATGCCTTAGTGATAAGACGTTCTCTTTCTTGACCGACCAGGGAGAATTAAGTTACTCTGTTAATGGAAGCCTGTGATTCGTAGCCAGGTACCTAAGATGCGTAACAAGTACATCAGCCAATCACGAAAGTGAATCTCAGCGAAAGCGTTTTGAAATGCTACGAGTTGAGAAATCTTTTCCCGAAATTCGGGTGTCACTAAGTATAGAAAATTACACGGAAGGGTAGGGACAGGTATTTTTTCGCGGAAAGATTTCTAGACCAGTTGTACTCCAAAACATTTTTGTTCGTATGCACTATCGATGGTTGGGTGATTTAAAATGTCACGTGCAACTATCTGTCTGCGAACCTTTGAGGTTCAATATCGGGGTACTATATTACGATTGGCCCAGTCAAATAAGAACATGTCTTCTCGCATACACTCGCGGCCAGTAACCAAAGGAATTTGTGGGCGTGGACGTAGGATTTTGAAGTATACCATGACCATAAATATTTTCTACAACTCGGTTTAGTATTTTGCGTGATAGCTATCCCTTACTAACCATTACCAACACACTTGTTTTATCTTTGTTTTTATTCACATCAATTATAAATGAAACTTTATAACTTGTAAGTAGAGAACCCAACATTTCGCGGATTCTATTGAGGACATTTTGGAAATTCTGCTTCTGTAGGGCTCCAGTTTTTTTTAAGACACGCCCTGGACGTCTTCCGACCAATAACAAGCCTGTAAGGAAAACAAGGATCCAATCCCGTGCTCACCTGGCGAGTGGTTGAACTGGAGCAACAATCAATGAGCAACTGACTAAAGATCCAGTACATGAAGAACTTGGAGTCTCTCGTTGCCGACTGAATGCGCGGAATTACCGAGTCTCTACTGTCGTATGTAACATATGAGTAAAAGTTTAATTTAACCTAAAATAAGATAATTTTATGTTAACAGGAGTATAAAATGTTTATGATAAATGACACATTTTGGAAAAACGCATAAACGTCATACATGATGTGATTTTACAAAAGTTTGATTAAAAAAGTTTTAAGATTCTGCTAATAGACCATAAGCATAGATTAGGCTTAGGTATACACAGAAACTAAATTGCGAGATGATTCTTTACACGTGGGCACACCAGTTCGCTAATTGGCTGAATGAGGCTTTGGGCACATCCTGTGTGTCTAATTGGCTTCTGCGAGCTGCGAAATGATTCCTATTTTCTGAGCTGCCAGTAAGTTACAATGGCGCTCCGAGCTGTTGTTGGGATTATACACCAAATTTAGAACAGAGATTTTAAAGACTCTTTCTTATAGTATTTTACATAAAAATTAGTTACTACGATGTTATTTCAGGACTTTTGTGTACCAGAAAAAGCTGGATGTGTTTAATTTACACGTATCATGTCAGGCCAAGTTTCTCTAATTACTTTCTCCGAGTTGTCACGTTTTGGATGTCATCATCCTTGAAGACTGGCGTAGTGGTACTTCAAGAAACACCAATTACTTTATTTTCTAAAGAAATAAATTAATAAGTAAACGTCTACGTGAGGATATTTATATACGTGAAAGAATTATCCAAAAAACCAAATTTAACTTTCCTTGTAGTAAATTTTAACACCTAATTTAAACTTTCAACATTCTAACACACTGATGCCCTTGGGGTTGTTAATTTCTGTTAAAGAAAGATCGCACATCAAAACGAGTATAAACTTCACTAACTTCAAAAACGTGCGTGAACAAGTCGGACTGTACTGGAATGAACCGTGCAATCTTTTCACGAAGCGTCAACGAGAATTCACTCTACTTAGCAGAACTGCGATGCGATCACTTCGAATGCGAGAGTCTGTGTGAAATCTTGTTGGGAACATGTAATTGGATCTGTTACTTGTTTCGCTTGCGATAGGCAACTCCGGGATCGTTCTCCGAAAGTAGGGAAGGGGAATAATTAAGCCGGCCAACCGTCCCGGATTATGCAGGACAGTCCCGCAACGGTAGTTGTAATCCCGCATTGGAATAATTAATAAAATAGTCCCGCAAAACATGTATCACGTTCCTACAATTGTTGAATTCCTAGTCTACACTCACTAGAGATAAGCGTTATTTAACGTAACTGTTATAAAAAAAAACGGGATACAATTTGGTAGCACGTTACACAAATAACACGTTCCACAGTTTATACCGTTATTTTTGGAACTGCTTCGACGCCTGACTATTGCGCATGCGTAAAAGTTACTTTCTGGAACGTCTAGCTTCGTTTACTTTTCGTAACCTAACATAGAGTAGGACTGTTAGTGAAGGTCAAAAAGCTCTAGTAGTGGCAATAGTTCAGCGCACGAGGTGACACGGGATTGTTAACTTGTGTTTGCGGTGTCCAGTTTCACTAGAGTATTTCTGTGTTTTAATTAGCAACGCTGCCTGCCGTGAAAAAGCGAAGTTGTAAACTCACGGAGGACTTGCAAAAAGAGTTCCCTTTTTTTTTACAAAAGTATTTAACACCTTCAGAAGGTACGATGCAATATACGTCATGGGATATTTTCCGTTGCTCACTGCGTAGACAGGATATACAAAGCCATTTAACATCTGACGAGAATCTTCGTCGATGAATACTACGTGGACATCGGAAAAATCGTCAGTTAACGTTTAAACGCTACGTGCAGTGCTCATTGTAAAATTTAATCCGGCCAGTTGTGAAGATTTTTATGAAATTCTAAACCAAAACCCAGAATTAATAATAAAATGCCACTCATGTGAGGAATATGATTTTAATAAATAAATAAATACTTCAGTAACTTAGTTTTCTTTGCTGATTTCAGCGTAACTGGCACTCTGAGTTACTTACCCTCCACCCCCAACCACATCCACCAGAATGTTTCACAATGACTTTTCAGCGCAACTGGCACTCTGAGTTACTTGCTCTCCACCCCCAACCACATCCACAAGAATGTTTCACAATGACTTTTCACTTTAGACAGAGCCGACACGCAAATATATCAAGCAGGGAGGAACGCCAAGTACCGCTTACTTTATGGAAATATTACAGTTTTAAATCTGTCTCAGTATGAACAAATAAGACCGCTACTATACAAATAATACACGTATCGGCCAGTTGCATTTCTCTCTGTGTGGACATTAACTCTGACCAGTTTTCTAGGATAGATTGGGGGGAAAATAATATTGAAACCCGCATGAACGGAATGCAATACTTAACATGTAAGTATAATAAGCGTAAGAGGCATTGTGTTTTTCCCTCCAGAAATAGTTCCCAGCTCGTGCTCCAGGCAAACATTTCAAATCGCTATCAGTGATTTCCATCGGTGCAATTAACTTACTAAATATTCAGTTAATTAACTGCTACTGGCGAACGAGTGAAATGCACCGGCCGTCGTATGTATCCAAACATTCATCATCTTCGTTATCATAGTTGTCAAATCGTATAATCTATCAAAGCAGTAAATTAAATACATTCTTGCTTAAAATTGTTAAATTGCGGTATATAATTTTCTTTTACAATATTCATTATGTGTGATGAACCACTGTTTTATTTTAGTCCGCATACGCCTGCTAAACGATATTTACTGAGATAAAAATATGTTTACTCCACACACCCATTATATTTTAATTAAAATTTAAAGTACTGGAAACAAAAAAAAATTAATTTAATTAAATACCGTAAAATACTACAAAGTCGTGGATGCTTAAATATTACTTGTCCATATATTTAAGCAGAAAACAGTATTCTCTAATTAACAGAATGAAATTAGAAAGCGTTTACCACGCGCCGATCACTATCCGTACCAAGTGCAACAAATTGCCACGGACAGCCACAACTTGCCTGACGGACAAGTCGCCTAAAACACGATGACAATGGCGAATAACACGTATTTACGTGATATTTGAATGATTCTCGCCTGAAATTTTCAATTGGACCTTCGCCATTGCAACATTCGGTTCTAAGGGCTGGGCTATGATTGACTTGTAACTAACACATGCATAGTTATAGCGATAAGCACATACAAAACACAACACAAGCCCAGTAGCAAGTCTACATCTGATACAACTATAGTCATATTCGTTTTTTATGCTCCTACATTTAGTAACGAAGAAAATAACTTCTGATAGCTGAGAGTAGTTTTTTTGTCCAAAATACATATTTTAGATTGGTCTGAGATATGTTTAAAATTAGAAATTATTTTAATTTCAATTTTTACTATTAATGTCACCTAATGCGTTACAAAACTTCCGTGGTTGCGATTATCCAGAAATAAACAAAAAAATATATCGGTCTTGGGAATGAAGTCAACATACACACTTTCTTGATTCGTAAATAAGTTTATCATTTTGATAACATGCAGTAGTAAGAGTTTCGGGGCTTCTGATTGGCTGAAAACTGACGCACAGCGATAGTTATAAGAAAATGTTAACCAATTTGAACTTTCCTTCTTACTATCACTATGCTTAAGAACGTGCTATCGTTATGCACGATTGTAGCCAGTCTAACTGAAAACAAGCAGTTCAAATATTATGCATATCACTGTGTTGTGTTAATGATGTTGTTATAGTAATTGTGCCTGGGGCTTAAGTTGCAGAAAATTAACTATGTAATGCAAAGTCTTGGACACGTAAATAAAATATCAATGAAGAAAATAACAAATCAATGGAGATGAAAAAAAAACGACCCAGTGTTGGCTGTTATGACAAACGAGGACGACTCAGGTGCACTAAGAGAAAATCCGGACCCCTGAGTATTGCACCCCTCTGCCACCCCCCTCTTGGCGGGCCAGTTCCTAGGTGCGAAGTGAGTACTGTGACCACTATACCACCGCGGCTCTTAACTAATAAACGATACCATATTGCGAATCTAGTCAGCTGTATTATGCAAACAAAAATAATCGTACGGCCGAGCAACATTAAAAGAAAAAGTAATTTAGTATACAACCTACTTTACACAGAAAATAGGAAAATTACTGGATAAATCAACAAAGTCGGTAAAGACGAGTACAACATAGTACACACACGATACGAGGACAACACAGACATCACAATGGCTAGAATAAATGTATACAGAGAAGACGCAGCGAGGACACATCAAGCTAGTGCAACAGGTATTCTTTGTTGACAAAAGGTGCGATCTTTTGGGAACAGGAATCTGTTGCCATATCTAGGCGCGCGCGCACACACACACACGCACTGAGTAACGCCTACAGACTGACTACAGCCAACACTAGCTCGGTTGATATTTTTAATTTTTTTTTTTTTTTTTTTTTACTTTTGTGTCAACTTTTTTTTGTAGTGAGTTTACTTACATCCAATAGTTATAGTCTCGTATGCCCAGATCAATGGTTTTGTGAATACATATTTATATAACGTTGTATTAACTCATTGAGGTCTGCACACATTTACTGGCAATTTAGACATATTATAAGCGAGTCACCTATATCCATTACTGTAAGAATACCGATGTTGTTGGTGTATGTGTTAGAACTCACCCTCGTCCTATTGGTCCGTATACAACACCGGACATACCCTGTACCTTACAGCGTACATTATTGGCCGGTCGTCAACCAATGGCGAGCCGAGCTGACATTGACCCATTCAAATGTCCTTTATCGTATAGAAAGACTTACAACCAAGCGTGTTCCTTTGTGTGGCTATAAAAAAAAGAGCTTATATCTTTAGCAATATCTTTAGTTCTGCGCTGTCTTGTTGTAAGGGATTTTATACACTAGCCGAACAAAGACTGCACATCCATTCCAGTTTTATTCTGAACAACAAATCAATTTGCAAATTATCTTTGTTCGAGCTACACTCGAGCGTAGTCTACAAAGTGTTAAGTAATGTGATAATATTAGAATCAATGGAAACCATTAGCGAACCGATGTGCTACTGTCAGACGCAAACGACGTGTCAGCTCCACAGAGTAGATAAGTACACAGCGTGGTGGATGCTTTGATGTGGGCAGGGGGCCACGGATGCTGAGCGGTTAGTCTGCTCGCCTCCCACCAAGGCGATCCGGGTTCAATCCCCAGCTGGGTCACTCCAGTGTTTCGCATGTGGCAATCGTACCAGACGACGCCATTGGTCGGGGGTCTTCTCGGGGATCTCCCGTTTCCCTAGCCCTTTCGTTCCGCCGCTGCTCGATGTTAAGAGCCGCAAAAATATGTTCACGCTCTTCAGTGATGGCTAGGGACACCTGTTTTTCGCGAAAAGATCTCTGGACAAGTTGTGTTCCAAAACACTTTAGTTCAGAACTGCTTTCAAGATTGGATCATTTGAATTGTCATGCATCTCATCTGTCTGCCCGCGAATCACGGACAGTCAGTTTCGGAGAAACTTGATTCTGATTGGTTCACTAACGTAACAGACTTTCTTCACACAAAAACAAGCGACCAATAGCGAAAGGAAGTTTGCAGGCGTAATAGTAGAGGCTGAAGTCTAGCTTGAGCATAAATATTTTCGCGAAAAACAGGACGGGTAGCCCTACCAATAGCTAGAGCTGATGATTTTTCGCGACAAAATACGAGCATAGGGTAGACTTTAATACTATAAGTACCCAGCAGTTTGTCTAATGACATTGGTTGCTGTCTGCTTGAGAAGGTGTTTTCATATTTGACCAGGCAACTCAGAATTTGGCAACATTGGTACGACTCCTACGTGATTCGTGTGCAGACAGCTGAAACGTGGCCATAAGTAATTCAGCCAATCAATATACGTTATCGGCCATACAGTGTTTTGAAAAGTAACTTTTGTCTTGGAATCTTTTCGTGATATTTCACTACACCCGTACCAATAGCTGGAGAGTGTAGCACACGAAGTATGCAATATTACGTGAGAGATTACCTATTGACTGCGCGCGCTGCTGACAGGAGCGTAAGTTACCAGGCTCTGACTGACTTCCGGGGTTCCGGAACGCCATCTTGGTGGCGTGCGTGGCTGTATTGTGAAGTATTCTGCGGCAGAGGCGAGCAACTGCGCCAAGGAAGGAAGTAACGGGGACAGAGCGACGGTAATCGACGCTCGTGAGGACCTCCAAGGTCGTTCGGCGGACTGCGTGCCGTTAGGACACCTACATCGGTGACGTAACAACCACACCACCCCCACCCCCCTCCTACCACGTCCTACGTGCTGTACACCCACCCTCTCCGTCCTTGGAAAATGCTCCCGGACATGTTCGCTCCAGAAGAAGACTGCGGTGGCTGAGCTGTTGGCCTGCTCGGCTCCCACCAAGGCGAACCGGGTTCAATCGCCGGCCGGGTCACTCCCGGATTTTTGCAAGTCGGAATCGTGCCGTATGATTCTGCTGTTCGGTGGGGTTTCTCGGGGATCTCCCGTTTCTCCTGCCCTTGCATTCCGGTGCTGTTCCACACGTCGCTTCACCCTCATCGTCTCTCAAGACCTCGCTGTTAAGAGCCGCCCAAATCTCTTCACTTAATCACTGGGGAATGCGGGGGTATAATTAATATTTCCTTTAGATGTTTACTATGGTATATTTAGGGACAGGAAAATTTCGCGTTTCAAAATCTATCCAGGCTGTACTCAACTGTCCTCTGTATTTTCGAACCTCAGGTTTCTGTTCATTGGCTGCTGCTCCAGTGTGTGGCAAGTTTTACCTCAGACCAGGTGACACGGTACTCGGTGCTTGTTCCCTTGAATGTCTGTTATTGGCTCAGAAATCACCTGGGCGTGTCTAGTAAAATGGGATCCAGTTGCAAACGACACAGAAATACGGGTGTGTTTTAAGTGTAGCTTGCCCTAAAATGATTTCGCAAAATTCTCCAGTAACTATTTATTACAAATATTGGAGATCAATTTTCAGGTGGAACATTGAGTATCTTGATAATGTGTAAGGTAGCAACGATTTTTAAACACAACACGTTTCTCTTGCTGCCATAAAGTTATTTCATTGTAAGAATCACGGGTGATGTCTAGAGGCACCTACTTACCCCAAAAAGACTTGAGGACTAGTTAAGCCCCAAAGACTTGAGGACTAGTTTAGCCCCAAAGACTTGAGGACTAGTTTAGCCCCAAAGACTTGAGGACTAGTTAAGCCCCAAAGACTTGAGGACTTGTTAAGCCCCAAAGACTTGAGGACTAGTTAAGCTCCAAAGACTTGAGGACTAGTTAAGCCCCAAAGACTTGAGGACTAGTTAACCCCCAAAGACTTGAGGACTAGTTAAGCCCCAAAGACTTGAGGACTAGTTAAGCTCCAAAGCACTTTAGGTAATATGCAATTGCGTGATTGGCTTATTTGAAATTTTACACGGCTTATCCGTCTACCCACCAATCACGGACGGTCGACATTGAAAAAACATGAATATTATTGGTTCACTCATGTAACACAGTCTTTTTCACACAATGACAAGCTACCAATAGTCTCAGGAAAGATGCAAGTCTGCGCGTAGAATATTGAAGTAGAGCCAGAGCGTAAATCATTTCGCGAAAATCAGGTGGCCATAGTAGTGTCCTTATTTGGACCTAATATATTTGACGTTGTAGCATCCTTGGGATTTAAAAAATGGATTTCTCACCCACATGTCACATTTAACTTTACATATTATCCAGACAATTGTGTTCCATGTACAGTAGTTGTAATGAACTAATGCTTCAATATCCAACTTCAAATACATGTACCACCCTTAGGATACACTTTTGACCTGCAGCCGAAGAAAAACTGCAGCATATAGCATGTATACATGCACAGAGTAAATACACACACAGAGACAAAATAGCATCGCAGGTCCTTTGATGTGGGTGTACTCATTCACAGATTGCTCTGGGTCGGGCATTGTGCCCTATTGGCTACTACGTGCTACGAAACATTCCCTATTGGCTGGGCAATCGGCCAATAGGAAACGTTTCGGAATCAGGCACAAGGTCCGTTCCCGGAGCCTTGCACAGCCAATCAGTGAGTAGGTATACGCTTCCATTACACGAGCCGTCACACCATTTTGTCTGTGTATATTAACTAATATCGGTTCTTGCTATAAGTATTTCGCGGAAATATTTGCGCGGAGGCTAGACTTCAACATCCCATGTGCGCACATCCAGGCTTCTTTTGGTCACTGGCCGCTTGTCTTTGTGTGAAGACCATCTGCCACATGAGTTAATTAAGTTAATTAAGTTTCTAAGCTACTGACCGTCCGCGCCTCTCGTGCAGACTAATGATACGTGTAACATTTCAACTGATCCAATCACGAAAGTGGCTCCGAGTTAAAGTGTTTCAGAACACACATTATCCTTAAGTATTTTCGCGGAAAATGTGTGTCTCTACACTGTTAAAAATTACCTAATATTTACAGAAAGTTTCACAGAAATATACAGTGCATATACGGAAAGGCAATCCGTAATGCCGAAAAACGGAGTTAAGTCCGTAAATACAAGATACGGAAAGTCTCCGTATTCCCTTTGTCTTCGAGTTACGGGGACGAACAATGCCGATTCTACACGAAGCTTTCTTCGCCACTGTAACAAGCAAATTATCGTTTCTGCGGCAGTTAAGGTTATTTACGCGAATATGACCTATTATTTCAAACATTGAAAAATACCATCAGGCGTCTGTAACCTTTGACAACAATAAAAATAAACTTAATTTAATAGAAACTGAATTTTTGCTTTTGCCTTTCGAATACAAATATAAATGTTACACGCCAATTTTTAAGTGAGAGTTGTAGGTGAAAATATTTTGACTTTTTAAATATAATTTTTTATACACGGTAGAACACCCACATAACGAAAATTAAAGACATTTTCACTATCTCCTTTTATTTTAAACGGAAAGTAGAGAAGACAAGCTTGGAGATTAACAGAGAGGTTCCGTGAAATTTACGGAAAGTCAGTTTCTGAAAATCAATGTTTCCGTAATTTTACGGTGAGTTTACGGACACTTCTGGATAAATTTTTACCAGCACTTTTCCGTAAAGTGTAGGTATATGTCAGCCTGCAAAATGGCATAAGGCGGCTACTTTGACGGAAGTGTTTTCCTTTAAGAATAGATAGTGACCCTCAAAATTCGCGTTATTGTTTTACATCAAACAAAATTCCACAGTGCTTTATGTACTCAATCCGGCGTCGTTTCTCCATCCATTGAATGCTACCCAGATGTGAAGTCAACTACTTTCTGAGTGAACTGCACGTGATTGGGGCACACGATTGTGTAGTGCACATTTATTGGCGCAGCTCAACCGGAGGGGGGGGGGGGGGGGGGGGCTTGTCACATAAAGCAAGGTCCAATGGCAAACACACTGCAAATGTAAAAAAGGTTTTAAGTTTAAACTGCCCTAAAATAATAATGCGAAATTTGCAGGTCTCTAAGAATATAAAAAAATTGCCTGGCTCCTTTGTTTCGTAAGGAGTGTGTAAGTAATTGTTGATATCGTCTACCAATGAGTAAATACTGCAGCAGGAAGTGGAGTCGTTCTCCTTGAGCTGTAGTCGCGGTTCCTGAGACCTTGCTCTCGCCTCATTACCCGGATCTGCACGGGGGACTAGCGGCAAGCCGGTGTTCAAAATACCAACTCGCAGTTCAGACTACTGCCTCTGCGTAGTTCCCCTTTCAAGGTCGTGGCATTCCTTCACAGAGCAGATAAGTAGAGAGCCGGAAATTTCGCAGATTCATTGGAGTACAAATTAAACTTCAAGCCAATGTACTTGGGAGTGTCTGCTCCTGTTGGGCCATAGTTTGTTAGACATACGCTGAACCACATTCAACCAATAACGAGCTTACTAATAAAAATAGGACGGAATCAAGTGGTACCTGGTCTGGAGTTAAACTTGAGCAACAGCCAATCAATAGGGACACCCGAATTTCGCGAAAAGATTTCTCGACTAGTTGTATTTCAAAACACTTGGCTGATGTACTTGTTACGCATCCTAGGTACCTGCCCACGAATCACAGGCTTCCATTACCAGAGTAACTTAATTCTTACTGGCCGGTCAAGAAAGAAAACTTCTTCTCTCTAAGGCATGCAACCAATAGGCTGAGGAACATTGCTACAGTGTCAGTACACTATTGAAATATATCTTGGACGGAAATATTTTCGCGAAATTCGGGTGGCCCTAACAATCAACAACTAAAAGAAGCTCTAATACAGGTGATTGTGGATTCTAGCTCGTTGCAGAATAAATCCGTGAAATGTCCGAGCCTCTACAGATGAATAAAGGAGTGAAAAATGCGCAGAGGTTAGAGAGTGTTGGGCGGTCCTGAACCATTTCAGTCCCGAATCAACTTTCGAGATGTCAAGTAATTGCAATTGTTTGATTTTACTATGCGCCATTTACTTATGTATAGAGACATGCGAAATTTCACGTCAGTATTTGCCACAACTCTAGACTCCACAGCCTTAAATACATTAGCATCGGTGTCATTTGTTTATTGGCTTCCGCATAACCTAGAAGACACAATCCCGTTTGACTAGGCGAGGCGCGATTAGGCCATCTTGTCGTTACTTGCTTCCGAATGGTTCAAGGCCGCCCAAGGAGTATAGAACCAGCTGTAGTCCAGTGACAAGAACAGTACAAACGCACATGTGTCTGAAGTCCATTCTGTCGTCAAATGATAGAGCGAATATTGCACGTCTACACTTATGTAGAGCGTGCCTCCTGTAACGAGTGGAAAATGCAGTGCGTGTAAGCTAATGTCAGCACAAACCATTCACAAATGAGAGAAGTTTTGCCTTGAACAGGTCATGTTTCTCGTAAGAATGAAGCTGAAAACATCGTGAACAGTGCCAAACTAAAATATCCATCACGCAACATGGCCTCGATTGTAGGCGCATGGTCTTGAGAGACGATGAAGGTGAAGCGAGTTGAGTGTGGGTCAGCTCTGGAATACAAGGGCGGGGGTAACGGGAGATCCCCGAGAAAACCTGCCGACCAGTAAAGTGTACTAACACAATTGCCACGTGCAAAAATCCGTTGGAGCGTCCCCACCAGGAATCAAACATGGCTCTCCTTGGTGGGAAAACAGCAGACTTGCACAAAAACAAGCACCAAATCCTCTGCTACTTTGTTAGGGATAAAATCGGCTATAGGCTCTTCACGGTAAAGTGAGCACTTTTTAAGGCCTTCCCAACAGGCATTGAACTCTAATAATGTATTATATTGCAGCCTCTGGCATGGTGTAATGAGTGTAGAGAAATGTAAGCTCCCTGTTTATTAGTCACATGATAATGTTTACATTAAAGAGTGGAGGAAAGATATCAATTTTCTTTAAAGAAAAATTTAGCAGTGCCTTAAAAAGTGCTAACTTTACAGTGAATAGCCTATACTCACTAATACGGAAGCCAAATTAACGCATACGTAAGGGTTTAGTGAACAGAGGACTGCGGAGTCTAGCATATAACTTAAGAGTATTCGGGGCCTCGGTGGCGTAGTGGTTAGGCTGCTAGCCACCCACCAAGACAAACCGGTTCAATCGCAGGCCGGGTAAATCCCTGATTTTCTCATGTGGGAATCGTACCGGACGATGCCGCTGGTCGGTGAGTTTTCTCGGGGATCTCCGGTTTCCCCGCTTTCTCATTCCGGTGCTGCTGTATACTCTCCTCAATTACCCTCATCGGCTCTCAAAACCTCGCTGTTAAGAACCACCCAGAACACTTCACTCACGCACGGAGCATTCAACTCGAGAAGTATTTCAGTTCTTATGTATACGTGTAGGCTACACAGATGCGAAATGGGGTGGCGGTTACTTTGATGTTAACGTACCCGTTCTCTGATTGGCTGTGCGAAGCTTTGGAGATAGGCCTGTCTGGTTGGCTTCCGCGTACTGCGGAAGCTTCCCCACTGGCTGATCTGCAGACTTGAAAGTAAGTTACCGGGCACTGATTGGCGAACGTCGTTCCCACATGTTAGTGATCAGTGACGCCATATTGCTGGTCAGTGTGCGTGGCTGGAATTAGCGGAACTGGCGGCTGTTTCGCCTCTGCATTGTTAAGTACTCTGTGGCCATGCTACTAGAGCCCCGATTATTTCGCGGATTGATGTGGCAGCAGGCTAGACTGGACAGTCCTCTTCACACTCGAGACACTATCGTTTGTTTATTGGTTGCTGCGATCAAGTGAGTCCTCTGTACGTGACTGTTCAACACTCACTCACACTACTGATTCCTGCTTATTACTGGCTCACTGTTGAACGGGGCGTGTCTACAGAATTGCGGTCAAATCACAGCAGCAGTCGAAAATAACAAGTGTTTGAAGTCTACCTCGGTACCGACAGAACTCGCGAAATACTCAGGGGCTTTACCTACTACGCATTCAAACAAACGTGGACTCTCATTTTCATATGCAAATAATTGCGTTTTAATTGTTATTTATTTCCACATGGTTAAGGAGTTTCATTTCCTTTTCCTGAAAGAAGATGATTTGTAACACAAATAAACACTTAGGAAGGTCATAACCTCGTGATCCTTTGCAAAATAATGTTTTTATTATGACACTCTAAAGGTCTTTCTTGTGCAATAGATCCCACGCAATGTGTTGACGTATGTGTATTTTCCAATTGCTAGTTCGTCCAGATACTTTGTAGCAACGAACTCGTACACTTGGCCAGTGAAAGGTATAACCCCATACCGCGGTAGAAACCTGCGGTTTAATAACAGGTTTCAAATATGGATACAGTATAAACGACTGGACCGCATTCCTGGCTAATGATTACTGCAGTCGAAGATAGAAAATGGAATGTGGAAATTAACTTATGGTAATAATATATATATTTTTTAATTTGACAAGCGCAATGGAGTTATGAAAATTCTTATACACGACAATATTCACGAGTGTAACAAAGTTCATGACATGTGTCTATCTAACATTCATGTTTATGCCGCCAGTCAGCTTGTATGTAAAGTAGCTTGGAAATCTAGTTTTTTTTTTTTATTTTGAAGGGTTTAGGAAAATAACATTCGAAATATAATTTACAAGTTATGTATATTGTTCATACCAAATTACTTCACATAAACTATGAGATAATTAGGCAGGGCAGTCAAAAAAAATTAATTAATACTGATTTATTTTTGAACCTGGAAAAACTTTTCTATAGGCTGTTCACGGTAAAGTGAGTACTTTTGAGGCCCTAGTTACTTTTAACTTCCAGGCATATTTCATCCTTTAACCACTATTCTAAAATAAATATAGCCACGTAAATAATAAACACAGTACGTATATTACGTAGAACACAGGAGTTAACGTCTAAGGCTACAATAAAATATATTTATCGACTAATATTCCTAATGAGAATGATATCAAAAGTGTTCACTTTACCGTGAATAGCCTATACCTTACTAGTTAGTATGTCGTGTACCAAGCCAGTGTGTGCAGCGAATCACACGCCGCGGTTCAGCTTCACAGTACGACAGACGACTTGCACACCCAGCATGTGTCGAAAAAACACGTCAGTAGTACAAGATGGGTAAGAACACAGATTAGATAACTACACAGAGGCGAAATGGCGAGGCGGGTCCTTTGATGAGAGTGAACCCACTCACTGACTGGCTGTGCATATCTCCGGGGACAGGCCTTGCGTCTGGTTGGTTACCGCGCGCTGTGAATAGTTCCCTGTTGGCTAGGCTGGCAAGTTACGTCGTGACCACGTAGCCCCGACACGCACGACACGACACTTCAAACTAAACAGCCACCGAAATACAAGATAGATCTGACGCAAGCCCTACAGTTCTGTCGTCCGACTAGCAATTTTGGATTAGAAATTATTTGTATTCTTCGTCGTGTCGTGCGGCACGTCGTACAGAGTGTACAACCTTACAAAATGAAATTGTATGACAAGCTTTCCCTGCATTGGGAAATACGTATCTTAAAAGAAAACAAAATATCAAAATTATTGTATTTAACTCTTTTAAAAATAATAATTGTGCCTTTGTATGCATTAGCTGTAAAACTTTGTCATTATCACGTATTCCAAATTTCCCGTCTGCCCATCGCCTTTGAAACTATCGTAGTTAATTAGCGCCTTCTAAATGGATCCGAAAAATTCTACTCGTGTCGCTTCAGTAAGCTGTCGGGCAGTCACATTGAAAATGGTTGCGCTTGCGGTTTTTGTCGTGTCGTGCGGTGCTTGTCGGGGCTATGTGATTCCGGCTTAAGTTACCGGGCGCTGATTGGCGAACGTTGTTCCGACATGAGCAGCTGGAGTTCACTTCATAAGTGGCCGTTCCACATCTGTATTCTTGAGACGAATTCCTAGTAAGCAAAATTAATCGCCTCAAGAGTCGCAATTGGTCCGTAAGTAATTATTGCGAAAGCGACGGGAAACTAGTAGCATAAACGATCTTCGAGAATGTTCTGTTTCCCCAGTATTTCAAGCAGTTTAATATAGTGAATACAGCAATACGTTCAGAAAAAATACAAAATAATCGCTACAGTTTAAAACACTATTTTATAGAATAATAACTATCGTAAACGAAAGCTTACTTACGGCGATTTTTTAAATTTACTTTGACCCATTTCAATGACCTCGTTAATGTTTGAATAACCAAAACTATAAATTGGCCACCAAATATCGACTATCATTTCTATCCTAAATAGAGGTTATATTAAAACATCCCGTTTTTTAAATTCTAATAGGCACACTTGCATTCGACGAGACTCGCATGACAAATGTGCATTCCGTGTTGGTGTCTACCAGGGGATTGGAGTTATGCAAGCCTAGTGAAGGTCGCCCACAACTAGACTACGGATGGTAACCTCCTTCGTGTTGTAAGGAGGAGGCTGTAACCACTCCGCGTAGCCTTGCCTGACCTCCGGCATGGCGTCTGGAACTTTCTACAGATAGTCGTTACACAACGCCGTGGCTTCAGGTCTCAGCCACCGGGTTTACTTCCGTCCGAGGACTCGCCTAGGCCACGCAATAGCCAAGTGTGTAGAGGTGAGATATGGAGTTGCAATTACCGCTGCATTCTACCAAAAATAAGAAAGGTCAACTACGTACCAATTGTGAACTATTTGTTCACCGCTATTTGCAATGCACTAACAATAATAAAATCATGAATCTAAATATATAGCAGGTATTCGTAGAAAACTTATTCACGCTTGGTAGTTAGACACCTCAAAGAGCAGTTTTCAAAACACTGTGAAAAAATTGTTACGACATCTCAATTTGAAAAGCAGGTGTTTTAAGTGGTGTCGTATTGGGGAAAAAAGAAAGTTAGTATGATATATTTGTATTTGTGTAACGAAAAAATTGACGATAGATCGAGCCTCAGTTTGGTTATATTATGATATTCGGCTACCACAATTCCGCTACAAGATATATGAACAAAAATGAGGCTACACGTATCACAAATTCGGCTTTCGTTGGTAGCATTGGGGTCTCGTGCCTGACTGTCTACTGTGTGATGCGGAAAACATCCCCTGTTGGCAGGTGTGCCGGCTACCAAGTTGGTTACCTCGAGCTGCGTTCTGTCACTTTGCAGGCCATTTAAGCCATTTTGGCGAGAAATTATTTCTGACATTCATCGTTGCATATCAAAGTCGCCAAGTAAAACACTGGGAATGACATCAGAAACTCAACAGTTTGCTTGAATACGAACTCAGCCGACAGTTGCCGAAACGTCGCTGCTAGTTCACCAAGGAAATTGTGTGTTCCCTTCGGTGCTCTCTTCGTCATGTCGTCAGGTCCTCAGCTTACACTGTTCTCTTCGCCTCAGTGTTCGTCTATGTTGTCTTCGTCATGTCGTCAGGTCCTCAGCTTACACTGTTCTCTTCGCCTCAGTGTTCGTCTATGCTCTCTTCGTTGAGTCGGCTAGAAATTTTCCCGTGCATTTCTACCAACATATGTATTGTTACAATTTCTCAGAATCAGTGGGCTAAACCAGGTTCGTTGAAGGATGTATGACTCAATTCACTAAAATAGTAAATTATGGTTTCCCAATTTGATTTACAATAACTTCGTAGTCTCTCAATAAACTGACATCACTAGCTGTTTACAATTAATGAATTCAATCAATGTAATTTACTATTTCCTCAAAGAAATTCATGTAATCAAATAATTAAAATCAGTCCCTGTTGGAACTGATTTTGAGATTGTATCCAAAACATATTCAATTAATTTAAACCTTATATGTCCATATTTGACACTTGCAGTATTTACGATAAAGTCTGTATCACATGTTAATTTAGCTCTACTTCAGTCCTTGTCCTGCCAGTCCGTAATGTTCTAGAGATATCCGACTGCCCTCACGCACAGTAGTCTTCACTCGTCGGGTTTCACGCCCTCTCGTCCGTTCACAACACAAACACCTCGACCGCCGTCGCCCCGCAATCTCTCGTCGTTGTCTGTCCTCTTCACCGATGTCCTTCGCCGCACTATACTTCGCCCTCCGCACTCAGCCAGATGGCTTCCGCAAAAGACTGCCGACCCTACAAGTGCAGCTGTATTTATAGTGTCATCGGCGACCATCCAGAAATTCCTCTCAATGTCGCGTTCTGCTGAGAGTCCTAGTTCCCAGAATATTGTTGCGCATCGGTTTCTCCAGCAGGGAGGAGGAGGGGCTATGACGCCAGCCAGGTCACCGCTGTCAATCATTCCTCCGGCTGCCGGGCGAGCGATGGGGCAGCAAGCGGGACTGCCTGCGGTGAGTGGAGGGTCGAGGTGCCCCCCCCTCCAAATCAATGGTACATATGGAACTTGTGTCTGGCGTGAGCGTCAGCACGTAAAAATATCATCTGGTTTTGCTGCTCGTTCGTTTGTTTCTCATATTGTTTGGTTCCGTTCAGTCTAGTAGAACTCTTGACTGAATTCCTTGTGGTATTGTGTTTGTGTTTTAAATATCTGTTGAAAACAGCTAGTCTTTTGTGGTTTTCGAGTAAATTTGTGATGTTTTCCTCTGTGCTTTCCTCGGCGTTATGTTTCTGCGATGCCATATGTCCGAAGTAATTTTTAATTTAATCAGTTAATACCATTGCTAGTATTATACGAAAATCGTCCTTATGCTTGGGTTGCCATCTCAAACGTTTGTCCCCAGTCGCTTATTGGCGAATACCTTCCCGCCATGTTGTCGGTAAAGTAGACCGTTCAGCTGGTACGTGAAGTTGTAGGCCGCGACGCAGACAGTTTGGCTTCTGTATCTTTGTGCATTCTGTGGCAAAGGCCTCGAGGTAGCAAGATCCCGGAAGCGCCGTCGCCAACATCGTGTAACAGCGCGAATAACGTCGAGAACTTCAGTTGAGTCAAGCACGTGGTCTCGCCATAACGATCGCCCACTCTGCACAGCACCTACACTTCTACTGGTTTGCAAATTGCGGTAGGAATCAGTTGGCTATTTCCGGAGTTATGACTACAGACCGGCGAATTTCGCGCTGTTATTCAACGACAGACTGAACTCCAATTCACTGTGCGTGACCAACTTTAAGCCGTTGGCCAAAAATATTTGCTTGCACGCCTCGGAGAAATCTTGAACCTATTATATGAGTTCAGCGGTGAGTCATCAATCTATTTCGATGAGATCCGGCAGATACGTGACGTTGATTACAATGCAGCGGCCAATGAAATCACCAACTGTAGTCACTTGTTTATAAGGCAGTGAAGTCTATCACGTCACCGAAACATAACGCGAATTTTACCGTCCCCAGTTATGATATAAAAACTTTATTTTTTTTTCATGTGGTGCTATCTTAACCCATTCAGGCATAGTGTACACAATTGTGTACAATTACGCAAGTGTAGGTAATTTTCGGTTGGAACTGTACACTGCGAATACCCAATGACCAATGATATTACCTGTGGGAAAATGAACTTAATGGTCTAAGAATTAATTGGTTCATATTATTGCAGCCAAACAGCTCGTTATTTGGCTGTGTGGACTCAAATACAGAACACGTGATAACATTTTTGTTTGCAACTCCTGAAACTGCAAATTAAAGTGTTTCTGAAAGGGTTAAAAAATTGTAGAAAAAGCAGCTTTGTGTAGGCACATTGGTTAGGCAACGGCGAAAGTCCAGCAAATTTTTGAGTTTAATTCAATTACATCATACATACAGCATGCATACACCAACTACATACACAACATGTAAAATACTTTTCCTGTCTCTTATCATAGAATAGTTTCTAACGCAAATTCGTCAAAACGACAAACTATTATTTATTAACCTTAAATAATAGTGAATAAGTATAGTGATTTCAAATACCTGCCTGCTGTAGAAATGGTATCATTATTTATTCAAATATCGGCGAATTTCCACGTTCATCTTTTTAAAAGATTTTTTCAAAACTAAAACTCTTTTTATTATTCCAATGTTATTAATGTTCATAACTATTAGAAGTGATGCCTTACTCCTCCATCACTATCGCACTTTGATTAGTCTTCATTATAAAACATTTTCGTATTGTAAAAATAGGATTATCTGCAGAAAAACATTTTAAAAAATCATAAATTACAGTTTATTTACACACTAGTCTGCTTAGTATCCAAGCAGAAACTCTCAACAGATATCCCGATTTTGAAACAGTAACGAAAATTGCGCAAGTGAAACACGATAACTGCTCTCCCAGTGAAGTGAACCGATACTAACCTCCATTGTTATTGCATCGAGTCGCACAGTATACCCTTCACATCGAGTCGTACAGTATACCCTTCACATCGAGTCGTACAGTATACCCTTCACATCGAGTCGTACAGTATACCCTTCACATCGAGTCGTACAGTATACCCTTCACATCGAATCGTACAGTATACCCTTCATATCGAGTCGTACAGTATACCCTTCACATCGAGTCGTACAGTATACCCTTCACATCGAGTCGTACAGTATACCCTTCACATCGAGTCGTACAGTATACCCTTCACATCGAGTCGTACAGTATACCCTTCACATCGAGTCGTACAGTATACCCTTCACATCGAGTCGTACAGTATACCCTTCACATCGAGTCGTACAGTATACCCTTCACATCGTGTCGTACAGTATACCCTTCACATCGAGTCGTACAGTATACCCTTCACATCGAGTCGTACAGTATACCCTTCACATCGAGTCGTACAGTATACCCTTCACATCGAGTCGTACAGTATACCCTTCACATCGAGTCGTACAGTATACCCTTCACATCGAGTCGTACAGTATACCCTTCACATCGAGTCGTACAGTATACCCTTCACATCGAGTCGTACAGTATACCCTTCACATCGAGTCGTACAGTATACCCTTTACCTCCGAGCTCACGAGCAAGAAAAAACAACATCTCTGTCTCTAGTTTAAAGTACGCTACAATTTTTTATAGTTATTAGTGGCCCATCTCGATTTTCTGGTGAGAACGATATTCCCTACAGTAACAAATGTTCTCTTTGCCTGTTTGCTGGGCAAACTGTGAATATTCCAGGTTCACTATTTTACTGTGGAAACGGTACACATAATCTGATATCCGTTTTGCTTAGGAAATATTTGAATCTTTACAGGTGTATGACTCGTTCTCCCACACGTAAAAAAAAAAAAAAAAAAACTCCTCAGATAGATGCAATACAACATAAAGTGATATTCTAAAACCGTCGCAATAATGAATATTTTCAAAATGATTAGCAAAGCCATATGTATGTTGAGATGGGTAATGAGATGCGTCGAGCACATATTCACAACTTTGGTACATATTCCAGCTTCTAGACAGGAAATATTAAAAATGGTAGAACTATAAGGAAAGCCCATTTTCACTTCCTTTTTTTTTTTTTTTTTTTTTCTCCATATATTCATGTTTAGATGTAAATAGGTTGTCTATTAAGAAATTATTGACTCTTATTGATAGTGTTTTTGTACATAATGACTACAGATGATGGAAAATTGCGAACATTTTTTGAGCCAAAATATATCATATAACACACTAACAAGTTTATTATTACATGATTTAATGAAGAAAGTTTTGATTTGGCTAAGTTGTTTGCAGACCATTCACGAACGTTCGGCATTATAGTATGAGGATCCTCATTGGCTCAGTGAAATGGGGAAGTGACTTCATACATGCATGGCAGCCAATAAGGACAGAAAACTGTCGGACATGTGTAGAAGGCGTTAAAATCCTAGCAGACCGCAAACTTTTCCTGCGATAAATCATCATCTCTAATAATGGCGTGTTGCAAGAGCGACTAGGATGACGGAAATATATTCTAAAAGAGATAATCTTGTCAAATGGGAGTTGCGATGTACCACGACTGGAAGTGGGACATGAATACCTTATGCGTGCATGTTACGCAGTCAACGACTTCAGCTAACCGTTCGTGATTACAGCTCTCCCCAATTTGGAGAGTAATAGCAGAATCAGCAAAGTGACCATTTTCCACTTTGCATGTCACAAGGTTATTCGAGTCGTTTCTGTCAGTGTTCAGGGATGTTTGCTTCGCCTATTATTTATGTCGCAATGGATCATTTGATGACAGACACGCGAGTGTCCAGGAGCCTTTTCAGCTCCACCGCAGCGGCAAGAGCTGCCATTACGACTGGCTTTGCACGGATATTAGCAGCGGACTGGATATCAGCGGGTCATTCGGTGACAAATGGTCAACGCACGTGATCAGAAGGTTATTTGTGAGACATAGAGCTCCTGTCCCTTTCGAAAACTCGGCAAGATGAACATGCAACGACTGTTGCTACACGCAAAAAATACTTTGTACTTTTACAAGAAAAATCCTTGGAAACTCAGTTGCCAAGAAAATCCTTTGTAAAACCACAAAGAGTTTTCTTGTAAAATCTGCAAAACATTTCTTTGTAATATTACAAATGATAGCCTTGTATTACAACTGACATTATTAAGAGGTGTAAATAAAATAATTATTTTTTCTCCTTATAGAAAACAAATGTAATGAATTAATAACAGAGAACAACTAGAAAAAAATATTTAAAGATATAATTTATAAAAAAAATAAATACACACACTTTGCCAGCACGCGGATAAGAACTCACAGCCTTTGAATGACTAACCCGCTCTTTTAACCACAAGCCCAACTGGACATACGAGAAATTGCCTATTTTTATGAAAATTTAAGTGCAAGTAGATTCTAAATAATATTGAATTTATATGGTTAAGAAGGATAGGTACATTTATTTATTTTTTTAAGAGTCCAGTTGTCCAGTTAAGAGATTTATACGCCTCTTAACAAAGGTGTATTAGAGCGAGTTTTGTGTAGCTAGGAAACACTAACAAATAATGAATAATACGGTCACGTTTGTCATTTTATTATGATTAATTGAGTTATTTGAAGTGTTCTACACGATTCAAACTTGCAAATACATTTCATTTTGCACTCAGCTACACTTTACATCACCCATAGTTTTTGCACAAACGGCTATATACGGTTTTATGTTGTTGGGTGTCCGCCATTTCGCCAAATCTCGTGGAAACCGGTCAGTATACTACAAACATTTTCTAAGGTCTATTACAAACACGGACCTTGTAGTTTTACAAAAAAATCTTTGTACGGTTTCAAGGGTTTGTAAAATTACAACGAATTTCTCAGTAAAAGTTACAAATTTATTTTTTAGAGTGTAGGGGAGAGACTATTTACGGACAAGGTAATGTATAAAACAAAACACAATATTCCCCGAGGGAATAGTTTCCATGATTCCCCACATCTCAAGTCCACAAACTGGGCCGCTAGTTAGTAAAGAAGAGTTTGGATTTCTCGGCAACTTCTCTGGCCATCTCACTCGCCCCAGACGACGCACGTTGGACATCTAGGAACCTCCTCTAATCTAGTGCACGTAGTTAGCGGCTCCTAAAGCGTCAATGTCTGATTCAGAAGCATAGCGTTATATTTCGCAACCTTCCCCGAGAAAAGGCATGTAGTAGCAGCTATGGAGACGTGCTTTTTTTTTTTAGCAAGAAATAATTATGGTCGGAGATAAATTCGTAGGGTTGAAGCCTATTATCCTTGTTGTTATAATACTGTTATCATTAATATATTTTCTATACAGGTTCATTGGAATGTTCCTTTAAATTATCGAAACATTTTAGCAGCACATTAAAATCATTAAAATTGGTAATATTGGTATTGCAGTGATATATATTAATGATGATAATAGAGTAATAAACTACTGTTATGTAATCACTTTAGGTAAATATTATCACAACCCATTGTCGAAATGTTCTTTAGAATAAGATATTCTTCATTAAATGTTTTCTGAAGTTCGCAGACAATGGTGTAATTCAATAAATTTTATAATTTAACAAGAATTTCTGCATGGCTTGTGTCGACTGCGTATAACAACAAACAAGAAAATTAACAAACTAAAGTAGAAAACGTTTTCAATCAACATATTTTATTCACCCGAAAGAGACAACAAATATATCAGTTTTGCAATTTTGGTGTCTCATACGAGTGCTTGTAGAGTAAATATTATATTAAACGAGAGTAATTTATTCTCTTGATTTTCCCACGGTTCGTTGCTCATATGTAGGGACCTGCAAAATTCGCGTTATTATTTGGCATCAGGCTAAGCTTTACAGTGCTGTATATACTCGAGCCGACGTTGTTTCTCCATTGACTGCTGCAAATATGTGAAGTCACGCCCATTTTGTCTGGACTGCACGTGATTGGACTACACAATTGTGAAGTGTTCATTTATTGGCACAGAGTTACACAGGGCGTGTCAAATTAAGTCTAGTCCAATTACAAAGTTATTACAAACTGACTTGCGTTTGAAGATTAACATGTCCCCAAATAATAACGCGAATTTTGCAGGTCTTTACTCATATGACATAGACAATGGAGAAAGTCAGACTTATTTCTGTCTGTATTCACCGATGCCGCAGTATGCGATGAATCACCGGGTACTATTCAAACACATCGTACCATGGTCGATATATCCGAGTATCGCGTAGGTACGATATCCGTCTCTGCTGATTACAAGTTAGTCGTGTCATCCCGAGCAGACCCGAAGAACGTACGGAGAACACGCGGAAGAGCACTCTAAGAAATGTTTAAAAAAACTAATTGAACAATAATGGGAAATTTTAACTCATTTATATAGTGTGGATCATTTAACATTTCGCAGCCTGCAAATTTATATCTTGCGAGTATACACCGCTGGGAACTTCAACACGAATTAGACTAATTTATTAATAAAAGTAGGAAAGCTGTCATAGATGAATGAGATGAAATGTTATAATTCCGGCTTCATCATTACACCCATGCAGTACTGTGGTAAATTTGCTAATGCCTTAGAGTGTAGAAGTGACGGAATCATCAAAGAAAGGAAAACGGGAACACGCTAAAAATATTATCATGCCACCGTAACTTCAAAATATTTTCCCTCACTTCGAGAAAATGTGGCTGTAGGAACAATTTATTTACCGAGACAGCCATAGGATGGATTTTTTGTACCATCAAAATATTGTTAACATAGATTGTAATAACAAAAGAACTGTTTCTTTTCTTTTTATATTTCTGTCTGTGATTGTATTTGCTTCTGTACATGAGGTTCCTAACGCTGAACACAATGCCCTTACTTCAAAACAGACAATTCCTCGGACACAAAAACTTCGACAATATTAGGATTGTTCACATGACAACTAGAGCTGAAATAACTTTACAGAATATTCTGCAACTACTTCCGCAAACCCGGTTACAGAACTGCTCAGTACTAGCAACAGAACATTTTGTTTGGTAATTGAAATTTTGACTTTTTGTGATAAAAAACTCAATTATTGTTTAGTTGCTCTGTTGGAGGCACTATCTGTTATGATGCAGAAACACAGTGCTCTTATGAAACAATCATGCATGTAAAATCACAGACAAAAATACAACAATCATGTCTGTATTACTATCTATGTAGTAAATATTTTTGAATTGGTACCTGCAATATGCTATATCGATGGCTGCCCCTAATTTAAAAGTATAGAAAATTACTACAGCCATAATTTTTTCAGAGTGAAGGTTTTAAAACTTTGTCTTGATTGTCTTAGGTCAAAATAACGCTATTAACCTCGAGAGGAACTAACACAGCATTTCAAACAGCGAATCGCTGAACTAAACAAATATGTGCTTTTGTTGCTGTGTATCTTACCGGAAGACGCATTTTTAATTAAGCTACTTAGCGATGCATTTGTGCAACGCTGCGTAATAAGAACGGACTGGTCAGTTCACAATAGAGAGTACAGCCGGGAAGTATCAATACCGTAAATATCTAAGTAATCTGATTACCTTAACTTCACGGCGTCGTCAATGAGTAGAGATACACTCTTGATTTCGATATGACTTTGTTAGGAAGAACTGAAGAATTGATTTCCATTTCACTGTCAGTGATCCAAGTCTACTCTTGAGCTGGCTTTAGGCCAATCTAATCGCCCAACGTCAGATGACGTAAACCGCCTGCAATCCTGGCAAATTCCCAGCTATTCTAGTTCACGCTTTCAGTTTTTTTTCAACAGCTATTAATGCTGTTTTGTATGTGTGTAAAGTCAACATAAGCGAATCAGGTACTATAATAACTACCAGACTTGTATCCATAATAGCATAAAGAAACAATACATTATTGAACAAAATGTCCTAGAAGTTATTCTCAGGATCGAAAGAAAACCCGAACGTCATTATAACATTTTGTGTGCCCTATATACTTTTTGTGTGCCCTATATACTTTGTTGTATCATTGGTGAGCTTCTTCGACGAAGTATCAAATATCAGTTGCAACATTTGCTTTATTATTTTTTTACTCAGTGCTGGTTGTACACGCATGGCGTTACACTGGACATAAAACATCGGAAATTCCAGACAGAAAATAAGCAATGGTTGAAGCGAGTAGCAAAACTATTGATCCAGTAGGACCTGTATGTTCTTAGATGACTCGTACTTTTGTTTGAACGGCAATCATTTCCTTAATTAAATGAAAGTTATTTCCGACATAAACCATTGCACCATATATGTCACCAAATAAAACACAGAGTGAGTGAGTCAGTGAGTGAAGATATTTGGGCGGCTCTTAGCATCGAGGTCTAAGAGCCGATGAGGGTAAGGTGAGGTGAGTATGGAGTAGCGTTGGAATGAAAGGGTGTTGGGGGGGGGGGGGTGGGGGCGAATCCTCGAGAAAGCCCGCCTACCAGCGGCATCTTTCGGTACTATTCCCAGTCGTAAAAATTCGGAAGTGAACCGGCCGGGGATTGAGCCAGGTTCGCCCTGGCGAGGGGCGAGCAGGCAAACCGCTCAGCCACCGCACCCTACAAGACTCAGAGAATTACGTTAAAAACATAGACAAAGATAAGCCAAAACCAGCTGTTGTCAACATATATTTAAAACCCCCATTCCGAGCAGAATCCACAGAACACAATAATGCCTTCTCGTCTGTATGCGATGATCAATTGGTGAGAGGCATAATAGAAGACGTAGGCCAATGTTTGCAAAACAAAAGCACGCCTAGTACGTGTATGTAACACCATTACGATAAGAATACTTTCTGAAGACGTCAGGACTTACATTTCCATAATGCATCCGGCAATATTTCAGAGACAATCCCACAACACATGCAGTGACGATTACGCTCATCGTAGAAGGAATAACTATCATTTTCTATTCTACGAATCTGCTCATTTTTACTCTTAAAAAAAAAAAAAAAAAAAAATTAATGTTATCACTAATGGTTACCTAACACTTTTTATTCAACTTTAAGATACGAAACTATGTTCAAACCATCGTTACTAACATTACAGGGCGCATGTCACTCAGTGCCCACGTTAAAATATATGCAGTGACTTTTTTATAAGGTTGATTTCAAAAGAGATCACTTTATCGGGAACAGCCATTACACTAATTGAGCACGAATGCAGTCAGTTGGCCCAATGGTGTAGTTGTCTAACCTTCGTGGCTATGAGGCGGAGGAATATCCTGGAAGTAGACCTTTACCAGTGTTCCAAAACAAGTAACAGTGAATGGAGTACAGTTTGGAGTTTATGTATGTACTGCTGCGTATGTACAATATAGTACATTTACGGTTTCTTTGGCTTTTTGAATCAAACCTTTGAAAAATGTCCCCATATATGACGTGTTTAGTTATTTCCTAAATGCGTCCTGTATCAGAAGCAATTTATAATTGTGTTCCTAATGCTACCTTTTCTCCTGTTAAATTAAAATGTTACTAATATCTTATATATAAATTATAAAGCTTCATTAATAAATAATTCGAATTAAAAAAACAGGAATATAATAGGTATGTTCGTAAGGTCCAGTGAGAAATAGTTCTTATACAAAATATCATTACAACTGAGTGCGAGGCACGAATGTGGTGCATTGTCCCTCTGGTGTAATTCTCCAGGCTTAGTTGAGCTTAGTTTGCACGAGGCGGAGGAATATCCTGGAAGTAGAACATTAGCAGGGCTTCAGAAAAGGCTGAAGTAACCGAGAATGGACTATACCTATTTGGAAATAACGGTACTTTCAAAATTTTCTTAAAAAAAAAACCAAGAATCCAATGTGGCGGGAGACAGTTTCTTTAACTCTTTCAAACTCACTTTAATTTACGGTTTCAGGCGAGGCAAATAAAAAAACTACAGCCCAGTACTTGTTTCGTTGTTACAGCCAATTAGCAGTAAGCTATGTTTGGCTGTAGTAATATGAACCAATTAGGACCTAGATCAGTAAGACCGTGGGCGGGGGTTCAAACAGTGGTTGAGCGATTAGCACGCTCGCCTCCCACCACGGCGATCCGGGTTCAATCCCCGGCCTGGGTCACCGGATTTTCGCAAGTGGGAATCGTGCCGAACGATGCCATTGGTCGGGGATATCGCGTTTCCCCGCCCCTTCATTCCCGCGCCGCTCCATATTCACTTCAATTACCCTCATGGGCTCTCAAGGCCTCGCTGTTAAGAGACGCCCAAATCTCTTCACTCACTGACCAGTAAGATTGTTCGCGAATGATTTACCCACAGGTAAGATCGTAGACTACGGAGTCTGTAGTAAGGACCAGAAATTACCTACGCGTACTTGTTGTACGGAAATGTGTACACTTGGTCTGGATGGGTTAGGAGCAGACTAAACCACTACACTTAAAATATTCATTGAAAGCTCACTGTCTCCGGCAGTCACAGAGTGACGTAAGTACTTGGCGGAAGTGTGTGGGATCACACCCGGAAGTGCCTCAAGGACTGGCACAGCGATCGGCTATGCTGATAGGCTGGCCGGCGTCCAGCGGTGTCAGTGGTGGGCGTCCAGTGTTGTCATGAACCACACGTACGACTTCGACTGGAGATGAGCTTGGCGACGCAGTTTGGCGTCTGTCGCCAGACGAGTAGGTCGGACAGTGATTCCTCAAGTCCAGGACATCGCCTTCGCTTCCTGGAGCCGCCCGCTTCCAGTACATGCCTTAGTAACAAGCTTAGCGTCAACGATTTAGGCGTCGCGTCCGTCCGTCTTCCAGCCGAGCGATTTACAACCAAACTTAGTACGTGCATTGCTGCAAACTAATGAAAACAAAACTGTTTACAAAAAGGGAAAAATTCTCCATAAAAAGTGAAAATATTTCTAAGAACCTAAAACATCCATACACTTACGCAACGGAAATTAATCGATGTAAAAAAATTTACTATCATATAAAGCATAAATTTACTACCTTTATTATTGAACAAAAAGAGCTCGTGTTTCCAAACGTAATTATCAACAAATATTTAGGAAAAAAAGTAACTTACTTTCATTTTACAGTAACATAAACAAAACACTCCACACACTACACAGTTTTGTAAAGAACTCGGGATGAACGAATGACAAAACGTGCAAGTTTAGAAGGCTGTAATTTCACCCGTTCGTCCGTCAAAAGTTAAAGCTTTCGAAGTTTTTGACGGGCGGACGGATATAATTGATGGCCACTTCTGATTGGCTGTTGGTCACGTGATTGACGGACGGACGGACGCTGCTTTACTGTTCAGAAGCACCTGTGTACCGCGCAACGAGTGAAATACAAATGTGAAAATAGTGATCGGAAGTTGGAAAAGTTGCCGGGTGAGTCGGGAGAGTCCATTCGCATGAAGGGGTGGGGTTGTCCAGTTCAGTTGCGACAGCGGCCGAGTGCGGTTGTGTGCGAGCTGCTCCGCACGTACAAAATAACGCAAGTCGCGCAACACGGTATTTAACGCCTGCTAGTAGAGAGCGATATTATCAGTTTGGTGTGTACAACTCCAGCAGTGTCACGTGTTTTCCCTCTCTCCAGCGGTGAGCGTCTGGGAGAACCCTCCCCTCCTCTACACTGCCTCCCCTACATTATCATTCCAAAAAAAACCTGCGTGAATATTATTTTCTCATTGGAACTTTACTTTATTCTGCACAGTGGTGGATCTACAGATCCATTAGGGAGGGGCTACTTGTAAGGCGGAAGAAGTACTGTAAATTACGTCTAGAGCACTTGCTTCAAGACTGTTCACGACAAAGTAAGCGCTTTAGAAATAAACCTTAGAAAAAGTCACCTACCCTGCATGTATATATTTTAATGGTGGCACTGAGTGACTTTTGCCCAGTAAAGTTGGTAACGATAGATGGAAAGTAGTTCCGTATCTTAATGTCGAATAAAACGTGTTAGGTAACCATTTGTGATGACTTAAAATTATCTATTTCGCTTTCTGTTTTTTTTTAAGGCATCAAAGTGTAAAAATGAGCATATGTGCTAAGTATTAATTTTCTTAATCATTTCTCAGTTTCATTTGACCGTCGCAATGAACAAAGTGATGGGGTCCCTGTCAATGCTAATTTTCATAAGGCGGAAGAATACGCAACGTGTATACGAGTAGAACTTGAGCAGGTCTTTCTAAAGTGCTCATTTTATCGTGAACAGCCTATATCAGTAGATATTATGTTTTAATGGCGTATAAAAATATCAGTAGGCTTACTTGGTTGACAGGCTACCTAAATACACTATTTTATGCGTTATGCTAAGTGTACATTTTAATACTGCGGTAATAACAATGTGATAGTAATATAATTTTGTCCAGTGTAGCAGTAAGCTCCAAAGTGGAGTGTATCCACTTAAGTCCTCTTAACCCCCCCCCCCCCCGGCCCCTTTACAATAACCAGCTCTTGGATCAATCTCTGAGTTCCCACGGAGCTACTTTAATCTGCAAATTAACTGGTGAATCTGTGGAAAATGTCACTGAATCAACAGGCGAAGGAAACCTAGTATTTCTCACTGATTCATCAGTTGAATTCACTGAAGTGACTGTTGAATCAGTCAAGTACTGCTGACTGATTGAAACAGTGAAATGCTAACTGATTCAGATTTAGGGCTCACAGTCCTCGTTTTCAGTTGGCTGACGGTAACTTGTTCGAGCACGCAGAACGCTCTTCTCTGGTTGCAAATAGTATACCAGACACAAGTAGAGTGCGAATCAAAATATTACACGATTGCAACACTGCGGCTCACAAATGAATGCGTGACAGAACGGGTTATAAGGTTTTCCATGTTGAATGCTAAAATAGATCGTTTTGGTGATACTCTTGAGAAAGCGTAAACTAGTTACGCTCACTGGACTCGCCCTCCGTTGCAACCCCGCTCACAAGACCACTACAGATTGAACCACAGGATAGGCACGTGACTTGGCGGTGTCCTTGATGTGGCCTTACTTCTGTTCACTCCACTGCCACTGGCGTCAGGCAGGTTATCTCCAGAGAGCTGATTGGCTTACCCGTGCCATCTAACAAGGACGCGGAGGTTCGATTTCGGCTCGTAAGGGCACAACGCCCATTCGAGCTAAGGGAAATAAATATATTTAGGCCTAACCACAGAATGAATGGTTTCACACTCCTTACTATCGATAAATGTCCCCCCCCCCCTGTTTTCCCTTCTTGAATAGTGTTAGCTATTTTATGGCTCAGCTTAAAACGTTATGCAGGACTCCTTCATTTTCTGGCCATTATTTCAGTTTCAATGCGAGATGATATAGTGCCTTTTTTCTAAAGTTTACTTAGCAATAAACTTACAGGCAGACGTTTGGCCTCTGCAAACATGGTGGTTCTACTATAGGACAGGCGAGTCATCATATGTTGCAGTTTGGCCTCTGTACATCTGGTAGTTCTACTGTAGGACAGCAGCGAGTCACCACAGGTGGCAGTTTGTACTCTGTACACTCGGTGGTTCCACTATAGGACAGCAGCTAGTGGTAATAGGTGTCAGTTTGTCTTCTGTAGAGATGGGTTGTCGTGCGACAGGTGAGTGGAGGAGGGCGAGTTAAGTATCGGGTCTTGGGGCGGCCGGACCACTTTCATCTCGCCCCGAAGAGCACTTTCTTCTGCCGGCCACCACAGGGAAAAGTGACCTGCCAGCCGCCCTGACCAGCTTCCACAGTACCTCGCCACGACGTCTCCCCGACCACGAGTGTGTTCAGCCCCGGCGAAAATACCAACCCTCCACCTTGAGTGCCTCACTCGAGTACGCGCCTAAACGTCGCGTCCATACGAGGCTTAAGGCCTTTGCACAATTGAAAACTTTAACATTTGACTTTACGATTTGACTTTACGTTTGCTTTCCGACATGTTATTTCTTATGGAGCGTGACACAATGTAACTGTGAAAGGAAAAGTCAAGCACTCTTGACTTTACGATTTCGGAAAGTTGAAATTTAATGTCAAAATCAAGCAACCATTTTGCTGAGAATCTAGCAGGGGTTATGTGGAAAGTGCGTTATTTTATTGCAGGGCGATTTTAATCTCGGTATATTTAACAAAGCTCGTCTTAAACTAAATAAATGGCAAACAAATAATACGTGACGAGGGAATATATGAATTTACATATTTTAATAAAGTAAACAATTGAGTATTTTGTTTAGAAATAAACTTCTAACGTAAATTTTAAGCCTATTTTTTTTTTGAAGAGGTACGTAAAATGCATTCCTGGATAATATCAAAAATATCTTCATAACAAGATACACATTTTTACGAAGCTCGCAGAAGCGATGTTCAATTGTCTGAGCTCTGATTTTACAATTGTATTGTGTATTGGTGGTTTCGTCAGAGAAAAGGAAACGTAAAGTCAAATGCTAAAGTTTTCCATTGTGTAAGAAGCACTAGCCTCAGCGAAAGTCCTTTGCGAAGATGAGAGATGTAAGGGTAGTTAACCCCTTCCTTCACACATTAATTTCCAAGTTAAAGTGCACACGCTGTGCTTGTCTTCAGCATCTGTCTTGCAACCAGTGAACCACTTCCTGCGTGCGCGATGATATCGCCGCTATAATCTATTCACTGTTACTTCACACTTTTCTGAAGCACTGCTGAAGTTCTACTTCCAGAATATTCCTCCGCCTCGTACATACTAAGTTTAACTAAGTCTAGAAAATTACACCCAAGGACAACGCACCGAATTTTCGCGCGCATTCAGTTATAATGATATTTTGCAAGAGAACTATTTCTTACTAGGCGATACCAACGAACATGTTTCTCCGCTGTTTTTATTCGTATTTATTGTAAATTATATGTTATTATTTATAAATAAAATATAGATGAAACTTCAATTTAAAGAGAAATAATATATTTTTTTATGTTAGTAGAGGTATAAAACGGTTGTGATAAACGGCGTGTCTAGGAAATACCTACACATGCCATACAAGGGATGATTTTTCAAAGGTTTGATTCAAAACGTGCAAAGAAACCGCGAATAGACTATAATCATTATTGTCAAAGACGTGTAGAAAACTCCACCAATCAGAGTAGCCATAAGGAAGTCTGGATTCTGGTTCCTTAGTGTGTACAGTACGGGTCATAAATATAATTCGTGTGCAAAACATCCACGATTTTCATAAACAAAATTTACCAGCGGACATTAAAAATCAAAGCCTAGGGTCGCTTAGCAACAATTTTTTTATATTTTACCGTTTCACTTATATCTGTAGTTTTCCATATGGGACTGGAATAAGTAAATAATGGGTCTATCTTTGATTACAGTTACAGATGTGAAACGAATCATTATAAACACGGAATAAGCATATCGAAGTGACTGTAAAGATGTTCCATGTGGCTTGGTAAGCTTGATTTCTAAATACCGACTCTGGAAATAAGGTTGTGGTGGAACATAGGTAAATAGGGCTGTGGTGGAATATAGGTAAATTGGTTTGTGGTGGAACATAGGTAAATAGGGTTGTGGTGGAACACAGGTAAATAGGGTTGTGGTGGAACATAGGTAAATCCCAAATGGGGGAATACTTCCTCCTCAAGAGTCCTATGTACACTGTTAAAATTTTCCGGATATTTACGGAATGTTTTACGGAAATGTACAGTGTATATACGAAAAGGCAATCCGTAATTACGATAAACGGAGTAAGTCCGTAAATACAAAATACGGAAAGTTTCCGTATTCCCTTTGGCTTCGAGTTACGGGGACAAACAATGCCGATTATACGCGAAGCTTTCTTCGCCACTGTAACAAGAAAATTATCGTTTCTGCAGCAGTTAAGGTTATCCACGCGACTATGACCTATTATTTGAAACATTAAAAAATAGCATCAGGCCTCTGTAACATTTGACAACACTTTTAATAGAAACTGAATTGTTGCTTTTGTATTTTCAATATAACTATAAAAGTTATATCCAGGTTTCGAAGTGAAAGTTGTAGGTGAATGGTTGCCCTGCCCTCATAGCTCAGGGGTAGGGTGGCCGACCTGTAGTCGGAGGTTCGCGCCCCGGTGCCTCAGACGTGGCGGATGCTCAGTTCGATTGTCGCACTGGGAATTCGTCAACAAGTCGGTCTCACTAGAGATTCGTCAACGTCAAAAATGTCACAACAACGTAAAAAATAAAAAATAAATAAATTGGTTGCTGTCGTGGGCTGGTAATTTTTTAATCGGGTTCCTCGCTTGAATACAAAATATTTTATCTTTTTTAATATCATTTTTTAAACACCGTGGAATACCCACGTTGAATACCCACCTAACGAAAATTAAAGACATTTTCATTATCTCCTTTTTTTTAAAACTGGCAGTACAGAAAACTTACTGGGAAATTAGCGGTGAGGTTCCGTGAAATTAACGGCATGCCTTTTTCTCAAAATCAACGTGTCCGTAATTTTATGGAGAGTTTACGGACACTTCAGGATCAATTTTTCCCAGCAAATTTCCTTAAAATTAAAGATATATATTTTAAGAGTGTACCTGGAGCCAGTGGCGACCAATCACGACAAGGAGGCGAGGGTGCGTCAAGAACTACGGAGACCAGAGAACCTCTCACACGCGCATCTACACGCGAGATCCAGAAATGACTTGCAGTGTTTGCGACTATGACATTGTAAGAGGCTACCTTATGATTTTAATTAGTGAGAAGTTTTAGCAAAGTTCAATACATGTCCATGTACGCCTGTACTTCATTTGAGTGTTTCCGATAAGTACACTTTGCGATAAGACGGCGTGAAAATGCATTTTAGAGCAGTGTCGGAAAGCTCGGAAGTAGGGACTATAATGCACGTGGTGTCTTAAAAGTAGTTTGCGTGCCTTTCTGAAGTGTATTTTCTTTCCGCAGACTTGTTCGTACGGCGCGCTTAATGCAGTTTCGTAAAATAAAAGCGTATATCAAATACACTACATCGCTGTTCAGGCTCCATGTACATAATCCCAAGTAAAAGTTTTAAACGCTTCACGGTCACAGCTGGTTGGTCGATTGACCTGTCTGGTTGAAGGAGAGGAACGAACCTCCGCGTAGCTGGCTTGGATAGACCCGTAATCTGCCGAATGCGTGTCAAACACGATACACGCTTCCATACATATAAATTATATTGTCATATGTTCGCATACCTTCTGTGAAATTTGCATCTGTGAATTTTGGCTCCCAAGACAGTAAAGTTGTTCCCGGACGAATGCACTATTTCTCTTTGATCCTATCGATCGATAATCCCGTATAATGTTATAACGCAGTTTATTTTTCATTATTGAGTGTATATACAATACTTAAAAATGCAGCAACTTATATTTCAATAAAATTGATAGTAAATAATCAAAACTATAATGAACTGAAATCAGGAAATATTATTCCTTGTGAAAAAGCCACTATATTTACACACTTGTGTGCTTTTTGCCTAATATCATCTTATTTTTCCGCTAGGGTCTTCTAGGGAACATGAGCCAATTACAATGCTTAGTTCTTTGTTGTTCCTTCTCACTCCAGTACTTCTTCATCTTCCCACTATGTATCTTTTCCCTCTCCTCGGACCATTTACAGCCTGTTCTCTTTTCCTTCCTGCTTTGGAATCCTTCCATTTTTAACACTTTTTTCTTAATAATTTCTCTCTGTGTTGCTTCTTCTTCACTTACATTGTTTCTTTCAATATCTTTCTTAACTTCCTGAATCCATGTTGTTTTTGTTGTTGATTTCTTGTTCCAAAGATATTTGAAGATACGTTTGGTTAACCTGTTGCCATCCATTCTATATAAATGTCCAAAAAATAGCAATCGTCTCTTCCGTTTTGTTCTGTTATGTTTTCTATGTTGCGATATATTTCACCATTACTAACAATTCCTAATACCATTGTTATTATATTATTTATTATCTGCCATTAATTATTTTTTGAAAATGAATTTCACGTAGGCCTATTCCTATACTGTGGAGCTGATTTCGTTGGTTCTTTAAGTTTTAAGACAATTGATGAGGAAAATATGGAGGAAGAAGAAAGTATATATTTTTATATTGATAATTAAATATGTGGTTTCTGCCGAAAAAGGACACAGTTTATTATTCCCAAGTGACATGGGAACCTGACTTCTTGAAAAAGACTGCTTAATTTGTCGCCAAATGTTGCAAAAATATTCACTTGTAAGAAATAAATTCTCCAGTTAGGGATTTTATTTAATTTTATTGTTTTATCATTACAGCTGTTAGTCGCTCCGCAAACATGATGCTCACCTGGCCCTGATCTGGAAAGCCAGCGTGTAAAGGAAGTATTCGTGTATGTTTGTTTCTGCGCGTTTCAGTTTGTCTGGACGAAGGCTCGCGCTACTCTTGCATTGTTTTGTCTCAGCAGAGAAGAGAGCTTCCCGTCCCGACGTGACGTCTGGTCAACGGAACACGTTCCACTTTCTACCAGCCTCGTGTCGCGCGCCTCGACCTAGCCGTATGAGAGAGCTCTGCTGCAGATTCTCATCTATCATCCATTCACGGAAACTTACCCATTTTTCTGAAGCCCAGCTTTACTACTAATTCCAAAACATTCCTCCGCTTCTTGACACCGGACATTGATTCCTTGCTATGTACATTGCTCACTGTGGAGGCGGTGAGCAATGTACATATGCTGATTTTTTTAGAATTGAGATATCGAGTACAAAGTAATACACTAAGTGAAAGAAGAATTTTTCTGGAACGTCTTTCCTGTGCAGTCCTATTCAACAAGACCAGTGATCCTACGATATAAATTTATGTTAAAATTATCCAGGGACGACGAATGTCTGTAAGACGGACTGGGGGATCCTGCCAAATAGGTGGGCATTAATACCGCTATAAAGGATCGACTTAACTGACTGAACCTTAATTTGTTCTTTCACATGCTGTTGGGCCCGCCATCACGATGGGAGGACTCACACTGAAAAGAAGTCATCCACAGCACGAGCAAAGGTTCCTTATTGGTAGGTAGGTAGGTAATTAGGTACGTAGGTAGACAAGTAGGTAGGTAGATAGGTAGGTAGGTACATAGGTAGTTAGGTAGATGGATAGGTAGATAGGCAATTAGATACGTAGATAGTTAGGTAGGTATGTAATTAGGTACATAGGTATTTAGGTAGGTAGATAGGTAGTAGATAGTGAGGTAGGAAGGTAGATAGGTAGGTAATTAGGTATGTAGGTACATAAGTAGGTATGTAAGTACATAAGTAGGTATGTAGGTACATAGGTAGGTAGATAGGTAGGTAATTAGGTAGGTAGATAGGTAGGTAGGTAGATAGGTAGTTAATTAGGTACATAGGTAGTTAGGGAGATTGGTAGATAGGTAGGTAATTAGGTACATAGGTAGTTAGGGAGGCAGGTAGATAGGTAAGTAAACAGGTAGGTGTAGGTAATTAGGTAGGTAGATAGGTAGGTAAATAGGTAGGTAGATACGCAGGTAGGTAATTAGGTAAATAGGTAGCTAGATAGATAGGTATGTAGATAGATAAGACTTAACATCTCGTCGACAGCGAGGTCATTAGAGATGGTGCAAGTTGCTTAGAGAAGCAGGAATGGAGAGGGAATAGGCCATGGTCTGTGGCAAGGAGTCATCCCAGCATCCTCATGGAGTAATCTCGGTAAACCGTGGAAAACCGAAACCAGGATGGCCGGGCCTGGATTCGAACACCGGTCCTCCCGAATACGAGTCCATAGTACAGATGGGCGTTATTTAACACAACTGTTATAAAAAAAACTGTTACGATTTGGTAACACGTTCCATTTTTATACTGTTATTTTTGGAATTTCTTGGCTTTCCTCGGCGCCTGACTACTGCGCATGCGTAAAAGTAATTTTTTTTTGGAACCTCTAGCTTAGTTTACTTTTGTTCTTAACCTAACCTCGTATATCAAAACTATATTTAAACAAATTATACTTCAAAGGCGACATTTTATATCAGAGAAGCTTATTTTCGTGAAAAAATATAATCGTAAACATGTACACACATACTTACATTACTGTGAATAACAGTTTCCTGCCAACAGCTCAGACAATTCTGTTCTGATTGGCCGCAGCCGCACAAGTTTCACACGTTTCAGCTCGAAACTGTGAGTGTGTGCATGCGTAAAAATTCCTTTTTGGAACGTCTTGGTTTCATTGCAACAGTGCGCATGCGCGAACGTTATTTCTTGGAACGCCGAGCCTTGGAACACTGAACAACTCTTAATCGTTATATTCCGGAACGTCGGGACAGGCGAGAAATGTTTTACAGTAACCTGTAACAAAAATATCATTTTCCTGGAACATGTTACTTTTTTGGAACTGTAAGGATAGAACACTTTACACGAAAGTAACTGTTTGTCCCATCCCTAGTCCAAGGTATAATTATTGAGCCACCTCGCTCGGTCGCTACTGGCTGTCTGCCGGTCAAGTAAGTTACCAGTTGCTGATTGGTGAAAAGCGTTCCTACGTGTTGCTGATAAGTGACGTCATTTTTCTGGCGGGTGCAGCTGAAGTTCGCGAGATAAGCGGAGCGGTGGTTTAACCTCCGTATTCTCGAGCAGTCAGCGATCAGGCGAAGAAGTGCGCCTGTCTTACAAAATGTCAAGCTGAAATTACTCTTTGCTGAAAAAAAAAAATGAATACATGTCGACGTCATATAACACGCTAAGAAAGCATTAAAAAAACCACTGAATACGCATGACTACTAAGTTCTTCTCAGGGACATCCACTTTGCCATGGCGATTTAAGCGGTCGTCTGCCGTAAACCGTTTGAGTAAGCAACTCAATGTCATGAATGTTAGCTTCCTTTAAGAACGGGCATAACTCAGTTCTAGTGGAACCGTACCGAATACGTAATACCGGTTTCGTAATACGGGATGAATGGATCGTTCGTTTCGTTGTGTGAAGTCATTCGAGATTAGCATTTCCGTGTATGAATGGAAACGTTGAACGTTGTGACTCGATGAATGCTATCCGCGACCATCTCCAAGTCTTTTAATTTACATACAGCTGTACATGAGGAGGTACGTTGAATATGTATGGTACGGCTAGTGAAGATTGGTGAAGACGGTACAATGTCTCGGCGTGCTGACGAAGGTCATGGGCTTTCTACCAGCTGTAGACATATATTTTAAAACTAAAATACATGTACTTTGATCCTTGAGCTGTTCGCTGTCCTTTGAGTTTTTTTCTTTCTGTATCCATTGCCTCAGGTCAATCAGACTCAGGGGTTTGAAATTATAAAAGCGTATTCTGGTTTTAGATGTAGTGCTTCTTATCCCACCATTGGCATGAGAAAAATAATAATTTTAGTAGTTCTCATTTTTGCCCAGAATTCTTCAACATAACCCAGTTAACCCAGTTAAAAATATAATACCCCAGAAAAATCTCTGCCTGTGCATACCTAGTGCATATTGGCAGATCCAAGAAATAATCACTGGGCCTTTCTCTTGTGAACAGATTGCTCGAGCTTGTTTTTGAGCTCTCACTGTACTTTCCTTTCATCGTGTTGTATCTGGAGTACCAGTATTCTTTCACGACAGTTCCCCTGTCTGACGCGGCAATGTGTTACAGAACATTTTGATTTCGCTAGTTTTCAACACACGTGGAAAATGGCAGGCTTATGTTCAAAATTGATTAAACACTGCCTTGCTTGCTTCCTTCATTATTTATACTGTGCATCGTTCTACCACATATAAAATTTAAATTTCTCATGGATCTAATGAGCAGCATCACAGCGTATGGCAACTTGTAGGCATATAAAAGTGTATCTGCTAAATAAATGATTATTCTTTTGTTAAAAAAAAAAAAAAACCTATTTCACTGTCGACAGCGTAAAATAAGCGTTTCTCAGATTTTGAAACATTAACACTACTTCCCATAGTTTGCTCCCAACATACAGTAATTGAAAGTTCTTAGTACTATGCTCCCAACATACAGTAATTGAAAGTTCTTAGTACTATGCTCCCAACATACAGTAATTGAAAGTTCTTATTACTATACTCGCTATGAAGTTGGCAATGAGATCCCACGTTTCTGCGTTTTATTAAATGCACACTGATTGTATGGAATTTAGTTTCTCTAAGTTTGACACACATAAGAGAAAGAATTAGCTTATAGGAAATGTGTTGGTGCTACTACTAAAATATTACACAATTATAATCGATCGACAAATAAATAAAGTGTCGTGGTTCACTGTCATTTTAATTCTACATATGACGTTAAGGATACAAAATGGAGATAAATGTACTTTCCAAGCAGAGCTTTGAAAATTGCTAATTACTGAACCACGGTAAACCTGCTGGATATCCAAAGTTAGTCCACCAACATCTCGTCGACCAAGTTCCGTAGCAAATATCTTGGAGCCGAGGCAACAATCTCAGGTGAGCATTTCCGCTCGCGTGCCTACTGAGCTTCGATACGAATACCATGGATTTTTTACTAATGACTAGTAATCATGAACTCAGTATTTTCCCTCCCCATTTCACCATCTTTGGCTCAGCTTTAGGGGCGGTGGAAGGTGTTCGTCATTAGGGGGATCAACTTATCGAGGCTTACTTAAAACTTACATGATACATGTACTGTTTCTGTTATTTTAAAGTCATAACTAGTTTCGTTTATAAATAAATATAGGAATTAAATTCTATATATAACGCACCATTGTAGTAGAATGTTATTTGAAAATAATACTCAGATTTGTCTTTACGTACAGTATTAATTTTACAAAACTCGTATTTTCAGTATGGGTTTATTAATTATTCAGATAAACTGACCATTACAGCAGATTATCAGGTGGTCATATGACTCCCTTAACTACTGGTTCCGCCGCCCACGCTCATCTTCATGAGCCCTCGACATGTAAAGCGATTAAATGTGTAAACTACATTTTAAGCCTATATATCTCTCATTAAGTTGTCAAAATTGAGATGTTTGTTAAGGGAGCGCGGTGGTGTAGTGGTTAGACTTCTCGCCTCCCACCTAGGCTAACCGGACTCGATTCCCGGCGGGGCTGCTCCCGGATTCTTGCATGTGGGAGTCGTGCCGAACAATGCCGCTGGTCGGCGGGTTTTCTCGGGGATCTCCCATTTCCCTCCGACCTTTCATCCCGGTGTTGCTCCATACTCATCGGGGTCTCAAGACCTCTGTGTATGTTGACATTTTTATATTTGTACGTAAAGGAAAACTTTCAAGTTGATCAATATTGAGAGAAGATATTCATATGCAATAAATTAATTTAAAAAAATTGCAAGTGAAAAATATTACTCGCAATGTACCTAGCGCACTCTGAATGCGTGCAGAATCCGAGCGACAAGAAAGCGGAATTGCAGAAAGGAAATAGTTGAGAGCCAATTAAAAACGAGGTGCAAACACTCCACAGCCAGCGGAGCGAAGCGAACGCGTGGAATGTTGCAAATACACGTTTGGTCGCGATATGTTGGGTAATCTCGACAATTTGGCTACATGCTTCTGCAACCGAGTTGATACCACTCACCATCAAGCGAGACGATGTTGAGAGAGTCATTATTTAACATCGCACACGTCGCTTCTCCCTTTTAATTAGTGAATTGGTGGGGGGGGGAAGGGGAATAAACAACGCGAGGATAGTGGATGGTATTGTTCTCCTGCTCGTATCACTTTCCCCCTCCCCTCTTACAAATCCCTTTATCACGCTCTTCTACTCCTAAACACCATAACCCACGTACCTCTTGTACAAAGCCGAGCGAAATAACAGCGAAAGTATGTGGATATTAGCGTGGCGAGGTAGCTCCGCAGTAACCTGATCCAACGCTCGCGCGTCTGTCTTAATTAGTAACTGGGAAAACAACACCTTAATTACAGCAGCTCATTTCCTATAAGTGTTCTGAAGTACAAGCCGAGTTTTATACCGGCGTGATAAGCATCGTGCTTCTCTTTGTCCGACTCCCGACTAAAACTTTACATTACGTCTATAAACATCACATTCAATCAATAACAGAAAATCTTAGAAATTGCGTTCCTTAAACCTTAAGCCAGATATTTACGTTTACAAAATATCATACCTCTGCTTGCTACAGCATTTGTTAGTCGTAAGGCGCGAAGAAATGTTATCCATATAGAACGGTAAATGTAAATCTGTTAAAGGAATAATTACAGCTCAAGATATTTTTTTGGGAATGGTTTCAAATGAGTTATTTATGATATAAGGCAGAGTAAAGTTTCGTTGAACTCTGTTTTAGTGTTGTAGTAAGCAATGGCCGAGTTCGACTAAGAACTTTGCAGCGTTGATAGACTTCTCGCCTCCCACTATACAGAACCGTGTTCGATCTCCGATGGGATCGCCCTGGACTCTCGCATTTTGGAAACGTGCAGGACGTCACCCTTGGTAAGTGGGTTTTCTCGTGGTAGTCCCATCTACCCAGCAACCAGAGCTACGTCGGAAATTATTTCAAATGCAGGCTAGACTTCAAGGATGTGTACTTATGTGTTCATTTGATGTTCGGACCACTGTCATCTCGACACGTCCTTTCCAACTCTTCAGCCAGCAAAAAACAAAAATAAAAAAGCCTGTTTCACTTACAACTAAGGCAAATAAAAATAAATAAAATTGGGCGTGGCTGTGTTGCTGACACGGCTGTTTGTTTTGCGTGAATAAGTCTACGTTGACGCACTCGGACGCCTTGATGATTTTTTTTTTTTTTAATTTTCCCGGCACCTCTTCACTTGATCATATGGGGTTTTATGGGTATCACTGGATTGCTTTTGAGATGCTCTTTCCAATAGTATATGATTTCTGTATTTCGACTTGGTTTTTTTTTTTTACGAATTTAGGCCGAAATTGTGTCAAGTTTTCATAATTTTTTACATTAAACTCATACAATTTCACCAGAACACCATAACACTCAATCGAATGCAATTGACGAGAGCTGTTGATTGAAACCTAAACGATCGTCATAGCTTCTCCTAGTGAAACGTTATACTACGTGTAAGTTATGAGACGCTGCGAAACGAGCTCAAAATTGCCCCCCCCCCCCCCTGTAACCGTGCGCGATGCTTCGTAGTCCTCACTCAACGTTACATATTCTTTGATCCTTTCAAAATCGAGTGGTTTAATTGAATTTTGAAAGTAGACGATCGGCTCGGAGTTGCAATGCCAAACTTTATCCCCCGATTTTGCTATCATCGGATTTTCTGGATTGCCTCCCACTATGGTCGCAAATATAAATCCGTATTCACGTCATGCGAAGTCTCACGCTGTGACAGCAGCTGAGGAATGAACAATTGTTGCCCGAGAGTGAAGGTAACTCAGTATTCCATACTGCGGCCAAATGAATTCCAGATTTGTGCGTATAGAACATTCACAGTTACCTCACACTTTTCTGAATCCCCGCTAATGTTATACTTCCAGGATATTCCCACACTATAGGCTGGTCACGGTAAAACGAACACTTTTCAAATCCCTGCATAAGATCTACTTGTATACACGTTGTGTATTATTCCGCCTTATGTAAAATTAGCATTGCCATGGGCCTCATCACTTTATTCATGCGCCGGTCACGTGAAACTGAGAGATTATTAGAAAAGTAAATATTGTACAAATTTTCTCATTTTCACACATCGATGCATAAAAAAAAACAAGGAAGCGAAATAAATAATTTACGTAGTCACAAATGGTTACCTAACACTTTATATTCGACGTTAATATATGTAACTACTTTCCCATCCATTGATACCAACTTTACTGGCTACATGTCACTCACTGCATCCGTTAAAATATATGCAAGCAGAGGCAGTGGTTTTTTTCTAAGGTTGATTTCAAAAGTGCTCACTTTATCGTGAGCAGCCTTTGCACCAAAGTTACTACGCGCTCAGTGTAGTCATATTTTCACAAGAGCTACATTATTTATTACTAGGGATTACCAACACCCTATGATCGCGCTTTTTGTTTCATATCAACTATAAATGTAATATTATAATTTATAAATTAAATATATGTAAAATTATCATTTAACTAAAAATTAGCTAACAACATGATAACAAAAGTATAACAAGTTTGTGATGTATGATACATTTAGGAACCAACTAAACACGCCACGTGTAGGGATGTAAGAAACGTTGCTAAAGATTACCTTTACCGTAAGCGCCAAAAGTTCTGGCGGTCCGGTTGTGTACAAACTGTTACAAAAATACTCGCCGCTCTTCGGCCAACGTGCAACTGGTTATGCGGAGACTAATGTTTTTAACACGACATCAGGCTGCGTGCGCAGATCTCTCTCCTCGCTGGCCGCACCCTCTGTCCAATAAGCGCAGTTTTGGGGATAACAATCTCGGTAAAAAGAGCAAGGGGAGAAATAACTTAAAAATACCGGCCACCTGTGATGTAACCTGTTCAGGCAATGATGAACAGCAGGCACTGCGATAATTCATTCCCGCTGCCATTATAGGAGAGGAGTGAGAAGTTTCCTTATATGGCAAGTACATTGACGATTTGTAAGCTTTAACGCCTACGGCTTATATGAAGACTCGTATTTGATAGGACGTCGTTATTTAATGCACAGGGTACATGCCAAAGTGCGGTGCGTTTTATTTATTGCACAGGGTACATGCCAAAGTGCGGTGCGTTTTATAAATTCGGCAGAGCGCAATATTGAGACGAACAATTTTCCACACAAGTCAGTCTTCTGGAATGTTCTTTCAAAAGTTACTATTTTGAGTGCTTTTGGAGAATACTACATCTCAACGTTTCATTTGGCCATTCTGTAACTAAAATGGATTAACATGATATTTTATTGAAAATTTAAAACAAAATTATTCGGTTTTTGGATTCAGTAAAATTTTTGTTTATAAAACAATATAATAAATAATTTATGTGATACATAAACTCGTAAAGAAATTCAAATTGGATGCGATAAACTTGGATAAGTTTGTAAGACGCGGCAGCCCCAGCCAGGGGCTAGATAAAACATTTTTAAGTATCCGACGAGTAACAAGAATTTAAATCGAGTTTGATTTTCTTTCTTACCTGCTCATACATATTTTAAATCAAGAAAGTTTCTTAAATGTTATTATTTAAGTACGTATGTAATAAAATATAGGAGCCCGAGTGCTTATAAAAACTATCATTTTACAAAACTGTCAAATTTAATCAAAGGCGTATTTAAAAGAGAAAATTTAAATGTGTAGCACGGGATCATAAAGTAATATTATCTTTACAATCTTATTTGGTAGCAAAAAAATAAAAAATCTTCCATTTACCTCTTTTTATATAAACATATATTTGGTATTTGCACATACTGTAGGCCTACTTACGTACTGTTCATATAAACAAATGAGTGTTTAGAAGGTTTCTGTTTCAGGTTAATTCTGAACGTCTTCAGTTGACGCCGCTTCGCGTATGTTTGTAAAGGAGAAAATCGGTTATCACGTCATCCAATTTGTGATAACGGTCCAAGCATTAAGCAGTAGACAGTGAACTGTGAGTAATAAGTGCACTTACGAAGACGTAGATAGTGATTTCTTTATAAGTGTATCTAAACTGACAGTGCTCTAAGAATTAACCGCGGCTTTGCTGGTCTGACTGGTGGGCTGTCTGAGTTGCGCCGGGACGTGCAGGGCGTCCTGACCTCTGGGATATGTGTTCTTTGCGGTCTGGTGAGGGAAATTCCTCAGCCCGCAGAGAGATACAATTGCTGCAACCGAATGGGTGGTATAAGGGCCCGAGCACACCCCCGCTCTGAGCTTCGGCAATGATGAGAGAGAGTGCTCTAAGAAGAACCGTTCTCAAAATATCTTGACATTGATAATGTAAACGCATTTCTTGAACGGTGCTGAAATACGTTTTTGAAATTGTTTGCAAACATTATCGCACCCTATTCATATTTATTTTCTTTGCATGCAGACATCAGTAAAGCTGTTAGAAGATCTTCAATAACGATGCATACCCCAAAGGCTTTGTCGTACAGTAGATACAGTTTCGAAGCCGTGAAAGCAACTAACTGTCGGTGGTGCAACGGAAAATGCATACTCGATGAGTATTTTCTCCAAGAAGAAAATGGAGGCACTAAGATACTTTCTTATACAATGTAATTCTAGACAACTGAGGTAGGTGGCCGACAACAAAAAGATGGCTACCATTGCGCATAAAGGAGATTGAAGCCGGACATACGCGAAAATGTTTTCTCGAAAATTGGGCGTTCATACAGATATAGTGTAGGGCGGAAGTAAACTTACGTTCAACCTTGGGAGTCGACTGGTTGGAGGTATTTTGCTTTCGAGGTTTAGAAATGTGACAGCGCTAAGGGTGACGTACGTGCACTTATTGAATTCCTAGTCGCCTTTAAGTGCAAGGCGCCGATACTTCCTTACGACTGACGCTACTTTGGTTGATTCGCTTCTGTACGAATATTTATGGGAACCCTATAATTGTATGGTGTACCAATAAAGACAAAGGTGGTATGAATAATGGTATTCTTTGTTGAGGAACCTGTATCACAAAAATATTAAGACATACGCTCGTATTAGACATTTTTAAATAAAAAAAAAAAAATTACCTGTGACATGTAAATAGAAAACGGAAACAAGTATATGAATAATATATTAAAAGCTTTTGCTTAGTATACAGCTCTTAGAAATATCGAACAGTATATAAACGACAACCACATGACTGAAACTCTACTCTCTATGCCTAGGAGACTTGCAGTTTTACACAAATATTTAAATGAAAATTCATGAACAGACTTAAAAAACTGAAGGTTAATATCTGTTAAATTGTTGTCTGTTCCTTGACAAACTTTTGTGTTTAAATAATAACTAAGCCCATAGTAATATAGTTATGGAAGAAAATATGTTACTCCAAGATGACGGGGAGATTTACAACTTAAGGGCCCCGCCTGCTTGGTGCTGTTTTCCGAGTTTGGGGTCGAGAAGTGCGAGGGCTATAAGTGTTACACTTCCACGCTCTACAAGCGCGCCAACACCGTTACGCGCAGGCCGCTGAACTGGTGTACTGTGTTCTCGCATTGCTTCGTATACCTATGGGATTTTAAGCAGTGACCCTGTCATTTTGTTGATGGAAAGTGTACAGCAAGGTTCAGTGCATGCACCTAGGGTACTTTTGTATATATATATATATATATATATATATATATATATATATATATATATATATATATGTAACGCTCCAACGTGGTTAAGAAAGGCCTTTTCAAAGCTCTGTATCTCAAAATATACGTGCTGTATATATAGCACGTATATTTTGAAATACAGAGCTTTGAAAAGGCTTGTTTTCCACGTTGGAGTGTTTTGTAATGGAGTTTTTAATCTGCGTAACGCCTTAAAATTATTCGACAGGCATAGTCAGAAGTGTGTTCTTTTCGGAATTCAGCACGGTGAACGCACATTCTATATCTACGTAAGAAATAAAACCTGTATTTGAAAAACGGCCGTCAGGCTGGCGGGGACCTTAAGAAGTCCCCTCACCTTGCTCTTGACCAGTGTCGCAGAACCTTTGCAATTTTTTACACCAAACTATAAAACGTGCGTTCAACGTGCTTATCTGCGAAAAGAACGAGTCTTGTTCGGATACACTCCCGTCCCGTGGCGCAGGCGCCACCGATCTGGGCCGCGGGAGGCTCTGGGTTCGAATCCCGGGTAAGGCATGGGTATTAATTTAAGTTAGGTTATAAGTTAGTCCGTAAGCCGTACCCTGTTAAGCCTTCAAGCATAAAACCGAGGGAGGTTAGAAAACATGGCTAATCCAACATGGCTAAACACGTCGTTGTTTCTCAGTACGTACGATCACATACATACATGAATACTCAAGGGCCCTGCATTGAACCTTTCTACAGATCTCCCATCAACAAAATTACAGAGTCGCTGCTGAATGATGCATAGGTACACGCAGCTTTACGAGTACACTGCACGATAGTCCAGATCATTGCACTTATAAATACATCCACAGTTACTTCGTACATTTGCAAAGTCCTGCTTTCAGAATATTTCTCCCCCTAGTGCAAGCTCTCCCCCTTATTAAGTCTAGAAAATTAGCTCCAAAGGACGGCGCACCGAATTCATGCCCACTCAGTCGTAGTAATATTGTGTTTGGAAATTATTTCTTACCAGGCGCTACCAACACACGTGTTATCTCACTGTTTTTATTCATATTTCTCATAAAAACTATATTATTATTTATAAATAAAATACAGGCAAAACTTCAATTCAACGAAGAATAAAATACTTTCATGTCAGCAGAGGTACAAAACGTGTGTGATACATGGCATATTTAGGAAATAACTGAATACGTGACGCATGGGGTGATTTTTCAAATTTTTAATTCATGAAGTGTGAAGAAACTGCGAACGTACTATAGCGGCGATGGTGCACTTGAACCACGTAACATTATAGCTCTTATCGTTCCAGCGACTCTCGGCCGCAGCTGCTGGTAAGAGCGCCTCTCAAAGGAAATGTATATTTTACATCTTGGATTTGAGCGCACGTCTTCCATAACTTGGTTTCCGGATTCCATATTTGAAACGGAGCTTGTCAAAGGCATAGGGAACTACAGTTATTTCGGAATGCAACTTTTTCTTCTCCCGTTACTCGTTTCACATCTGTAACAGTCATACATGTTATTCTTATTATTCTATATTTTTTGTCCCACCTAAGAAAGTATGCATGTATCTGAAACCGTGCAAATTTCAAAACTTATGGCGTGGCATAACTGTATTCCATGTCAAACTTTGACTTCTAAAGTCCGGTCATAAAATGTTTGATTACGAAGATTTGTGAAAAAAAAAAAAAAAAAAAAGAAAGAAATAGGCGATGGATGCATTTTCTTTATCTCGAAGGCGCAGGTGAGTACTCCCTTTCTGTCCCAGAACGTCAGTACAGGTTCTTCACGGAAAATTGAGCACTTTTGAAAGCCCTGCTCAAGTTATACTTGTATATGCACATTGCGTATTCTTCCAACATATGTATAATTAAAATTGCTACGGAAATTGGGGGGGGGGGGGGGGGGGTTTGGCACGCCCCCTTATTGGGGTGGGAGGGGGACTGTCCAACAATGCAGTGCTTCATTACAGCTACATCTATAGGTAGATACTGTTTAAGACGCCTCTGTGAAGACATTTTTGGGCAAAGCTGCAGTTTATATCACAGTAAGCAAATTCATATTTTAACCACTATTGATTACGTGAATTCAATTTATTCCACGCCACGTAGCAGAAAACAGAGGTAACAGAAGATATTTTGCAACAAATATATGTTGGTATATAAGGACAACGTTATTGTTCACATACATTTTTTATGTAAAGAATGGTGCCCCCCCCCCCAAACTTTATGTATGTACATATCTACGCCACTGATTTTATACATGCGTCGGTCAAGTGAAACTGTGAAATTATTAGGAAAGGATATCTTTTAGAAATTTCTTTATTCTTACACATATGTGTATTAAAAAAATAACAAGCAAAAAATAATTTCAGTGTTCCCGAATGCTTATCTAACATTTTTAACTCGACGTTAAGGCATGGAAATAATTTCTCTCTGCCATTACCAACTTTACTGGGCGCATGCCAATTAGCGTGCTTATTAAAATATATACGGGTACTGGTGGTGATATTTTTCAAAGGTTGGAGGGCCGTGGTGGCTGAGCGGTTAGCCTGCTCGCCTACCACCAAGGCGAACCGGGTTCAATCCCCGACCGAGCCACTCACCGGATTTTCGCATGTGGAAATCGTGCCGGACAATACCATTAGTCGGGGGGGTTTTCTCAGGAATCTCCCGTATCACCCGTCCTTTCATTCCTGCGCTGCTCCATATTCACCTTAATCACCATAATCGGGTTTCAGGAACTCAAAGTTACGAGCCGCCCAAATATCTTCTCTTGACTCACTCGTTTTTCAAAGGTTGATTTCAAAAGTGCTCAATTCGCGGTTTCTTCGCCCTTTTCGAATGAAAACTTTGAAATATCTCCTTATGTATGACGTGTTTAGTTACTTCCAACATATGCCATGTATCACAAAAAATTTTATGCTTGTGTTCAAAAAGTTACACTTATTTATGTTAAATTGAAATGCCATTCATATTTTATCTATCAATTATACCTAATGCCTCATTTATGAATAATTCGAATAAAAGTCAGTGATGAAATAAGTATGTTGGTAGCTCCTAGTGATAAATAGTTCTTATATATAATAATGTTACACATAGTGCGCACGAATACGGCGCGTTGTCCCTCTGGTGTGATTTTCCAGACTTGGTTTGCACGAGGCGGAGGAATATCCTGGAAGTAGAACTCTAGCAGGGCTTCAGAAAAGGCTAGGTGACGGTGAATGGACTATACCCGCGACTACGCCCCCGCGGAAGAAGCGAGGCGAAGGACTCCTTACCTCGACATCATCGTCTGCGGTGTCGCGTAGTCCTGCAGGACGTGGCTCCGTCTTCGCTGATACGTCCTCGTGGACACGCGGCCGGCGCAAGCTACGATGAAGTCACTTCGCGTCCGACCCTGGCGACGGCGAACTGACTGTACGAGCGGGCGCCTCTAGTCCCCGAACCACGTGGTGAGCCGCCTGCCTACTGACTGCGATGTCGAGACGCCGCTGGACGCCCTGCCAGGGTACCTGGGAGAGACGCTGGTGTATTTCCTCGCCAGTGGAGGGGGGACACCTGGTGGAACAGTTACCACTTCTGGCCGTCCCGCCTTTCACGTACGGGGCCACGCGAACTCTCTCTTTCTTCCACCTTCGCGACTCTCGCTCTCTCTTAGTCTCCACGGTGACCACGTGTTGGGAGGGCTGACAAGGGAGAGGTCTCAAATTTCCTCTCCCACTCCCCGCCAACCTAGATTCCGAAAGTCTCCCCTTCAAAAAACCACCCAGGGTTGGGTTCTAGACTGGCCTTGCCCCCGCCTCCCCATTACTTTCCGGAATGTATGCTGTAATCCTGCGACAGAGGTCATGAGGGGTGAGAATATGGGGGGGGGGGGGCGCACCACAGGCCCGCCCTGATCTCGTGTCCGTATATTGCAACAAGACAGGGAAACGAGAGTGATAAAGGCTGTTTACGATAAAGCGAGCACTTTTGAAATTAACCTTAGAAAAAAGTCACTGCTCCGGCATGCATATATTTCAACGGGCGCACTGAATGACATGATACCGGTAAACTTGGTAACGACGGACAGAAAGTAGTTCCATATCTTAACGTCGAATAGACAGTGTTTGGTAACAAGTACAGATGACTTAAAATTATTTCTTTCTCTTTCTGTATTTTTAATTTATCGAAGTGTAAACATAAGTAGATTTGTGAAGTATTTACTTTCTTAATAACTTCACAGTTCCATTTGACCGCCACATAAATAAAGTGATGAGACCAATGGTTATGTTAATTTTACATAAGGCGGAGGAATACTCAACGTGAATACAAGTAGATCTTAAGCAGGGCTTTCAAAAGTGCTAATTTTACCGTGAACAGACTATAGTATAATATATCTAATACTACAATAGGCTCTTCACGGTATACTGAGCACTTTTGAATGCACTGCTTGGTATCTACTTGTATGCACATTTTGTATCCTTTCGCTATAACTACATAAAATCAACCTTTACGTGGGATTGCTCACTTTTACAAATTTGTTTATTCTTACGCTTACATTAATAAGAAAAAAAACAGAAAGCTAGAGAAACCATATCAAGTATTCTCAAATGTTTATCTAACACGTTTAATTCATCACTAAGAAATGTAACAACGTTATCTCCATTGTTACCAACTTTACTAGAACACATGCCAGACATTGTTCCCTTTTAAATATATGCACGTACGGGTAGCGACATTTTCTGAATGTCCAATTCAAAAGTGCTCACTTCATCGTGAACAGCCTTTAAATGTAAGTATGTAAGCTACAAGCCGATGTGATGGGTACATGGTGTTGCCATTCTAGGCTGACAAAGTGGTAGCAGAAATTTCAGATATGTGTGTACGTACAATATAAAGACGAAAATTGGTCAAACCGGTGTTTTAATGGTAATTATGAGGTATGTATAATGTGTTGCACAGGACGGTGAGCATACGCCATAAATAGAGTTACCACAGAAAGCCTTAGAGACGATTTCCAGACGGAACGACTAAAAAAATTTAAGAAATAAATATTCTCTTAGATTTTTCTCTTGATACAGTTAAGATATTCAAACTAGGTAGAGATTTGAATTTCTCAAAGAATAACTTGAAAAATTGTAATGTGTATACGAGGGTAATACATGACGATGTTTGTTAGTATAACAGCAGAAATACTTACGAACAGCTTACAAACCTTTCGTAACGTATGCGAAAGTATTTTAAGGGACAGCAGTCTCTAGGAGACAAACGAAAAAAGTATTATATTATAAGGGGTGCCACCAAAACAAATTAACTAGAACACCACACCTCGTAAATCTACAATGACTTACCATGTAATATTCTCATTACTGTTTATTGGTTTACGCAAACGCATTGCGATTCGAATTACACAGAGGGATTTCTTAGGCTGAAAATTAATAAACCATATAATTTGTCAGAATTTGTGGTACTCCAGTACTGGTCCAATCGTAATATTTAGTACTCAAGTACTCGCCACTATTGTCAGCGATGTAACGATATTCTAGCAACCTTCGACATGGAGGATATTGTCATCTCTGGTTTCATGCGTGTGTGATTGAGAAACGTTTGTTTAACTGTCTCTCATTCGTGTGAGAATGAACCATTGTCGTTACACAGCTTGCAAAAACGATCTATGGAGAGGCGGGATAATACAGCCACTAGAGAGCGCTCACTATCTTCAGTTGTTTTTTCGAAATGACGCGAAAATAAGTCGGGTTCATGAGATTATCGAAATACAACTCTGGTCCTCCGAAAATGAGACAGCGTGTCACGTCTTCGCTGAAAAAACGTCACCTCATAATACTTGCCGGGTGCGAGGGTGGGGAAGGGTTGACGAGGGGGGGGGGGGGGAGGCAAGCAACAGATAATAATATACACATAGCTTCTGGGAAGGCGGCCCGAATCCCCTTAGGGCAAGCAAGCACACGATAACAGGAAACTAATAGCGATCAACAGGTTAGCTGAATAAAGCTGGAAAATGCACACGTTTTAAATGCACAGAAAACATGTGGCTTGTCAACTGTGATTTTGTCATTGAGCTATAGTCAGGCACTGTATATTTATAGGAATTTTATAAATAATAACAAATATTTATAAATCATGTGTGTCCATTGCTGCTGATTGCACAGTGAGCCAGCTAACTCATCACTACAGGTGTTAGTACGTTAAAAGTTACCACATTCATGCGTAACTTAAACAACAGCATTTGCTTCGCTTCTTGTTAATGTGTTAACTTTCATTCATCTTCAAATACAAAATATTGCATTTCATCTATGCGTGGGTCGTATGACATGATAATTATCCCTACGCACAACCCCCAACCTGGAGACACGTGTAATTTTTTATTCAAAGATTTTATCCTATAGCCATTGCTGATGGCATCTGTAGCTGATAGTTTTGTTCTACCTTGAGTTCATATTTCCCCAAGTACTGGCAAATTTCCGCAGGTATTCCACTATGAACCACATGGGGATGCGCTCGATAAGAGACTAGGCCGTTCACGTTAAAGTAAGCACTTTTGAAGCCCAAATTACTTTTTTCTTTCAACCAATTTATATCCTTCCGCCACTTGTTAATGTAAACCCTGCCATGTGAGTAACAAATACAGTGTGTACATTCACCATACCCAAAACCAAAAGTCCGAGGTCACAATGAAATATATTTATTGATTATTACGTCTGATGAAACAGCTTCAAAAAGTGCTCACTTTACCGTGAACGGCCTATAGCAACTCCACACGAAACTAATGGAGTCAATAAATATGACGTAATGACAGCATTGCGGTCAAAAGAGCGGAGATGTAGTGCGAGGTGCCACAGCTTCAAGGATACAGGAGGAGAAACCAGATTTTGGCATTGCTAGTTGTCCCGGGTTATGACTCGCCAAAAGCAAAGCCCGTCATGTTGACGTGTGGATATTGCAAGTAAGTTATTTTTTTTCTCAAGGCTCCGTGGAGGCCATGCGTTGTTCCACACATCCACCCTTCCCCCCCCCACCCGCACACACACACACATACACACTGTTATCCGGATTCTGATCCCAGTGGGCCACGCCCCAATGTTCGCTCGAGGGAAAAATGGTAAACGAGTATCTGGGGAGAGCTTCTAATACCTCGCCCTTGTATTCTATCTTATTAGGGCCTCGTTCCACGCAAGCCCTCAGAAGCCCTCAGCGGTGATGAGTACCTAAATGTCCCAAGTAACATTTTTTAAGCCAACGCTGTCCTGCACGTGGTCAATAGGTCCTGTGGGCGGAGCCAGCGAGAGGGATGGAAAGATGGTGAGTGGAGAAAAGAACGTGAGAAGAAGTAATTGTCTTTGTGCTGTTTTACATGTTTCTGGTTACGTCTCTAATGATATTGCTGTCAATGAGACGTCAATGCCTACCTACCATCTAAGCTTTCAAGAACTTTACTAAAACTTATTTGCACCCATGTAGAGGAAAGTAGGCTCATTAGTTATCAATAAAAAAATTTTTTTATCTCGTAGGTCGTTCTCCAAAGCCTACGGGCATAACAGTGGAATTTTTGAAGTATATATATATATGTATTTATTTATTTCGATGTCTTTTTTCATTTGCTATACACGATTAAGCGTTGACACTTCTAGTTTGTAATAGGTAATTATCGTTCGTTTAGTTGACCAGGAAGACAATTTGATACATTTTTGAGACAAAGAAATAACTCTACGTCTACATTTGAAGAAAGATGGGTCTGAACTTTCAGAAGAAATATAAAAAAGCAGGTCTCGATGTCAAGCTGAATGTCAGTGTGACGAGAGCTGTCAGTTTGTTAACACACAAGAATATCACATTCTTGAAGAGTCTTGGATTCAGAGTCAGCAAGAATGGAGGCAGAAATGCTGAACATAGACGAGCCTATTAGCTACGATGATGCGATCACATCAACTGAATTTCATAAGTATTCATCATATCAACCTGGAACCTTCATGCTATCGTCCAAGGTTTGAATACCTGCACAAAATCAAGATATTTATACGTTGCCATGCAAATCATACTTGAGATTTGTTCCGCATGTACGATAAAAAGGGGGAAAAATTACTAGGTCCACTTCAAAAGAAAAACTCAGCGCTCAGAAATAGAATCGCCACATAATATTGCATAAAAGTGGCTACAGTAACATAATAGAAGGACTGAAAAATAACATATACAAAGAGAAGTAGCATAAGAAACACATTAGTCATGCTGGGAGTCGTACATGGCACAAAAGGATGAAAATATCCTAAAAAAAAATGGGCAAGATAAAATACTTGCTTGTCAAATGGTAGTAAATATTAGATTCAGAGGTAAATCAACTAGATTATAAGTAAAAATATGTTAATTGTGGTGGTGTGCTAAAATCTCTTTTGTATATTTATTGAATTCATTCTTGGTAACATATTTTTTATTATAACACAGTAGGACATGAGTATATGAATCAGAATAAATAGTTAATATCAATGTTGACATAACAGCACAGAAAACAATATGATAAAATGAATATGAATGGTCTTATAATTTTGGGTAACCATTATTTTAAATAAACATGATTAGGAATCTCAGAATTGTCTTAATATAAAATAACTTTAGGTTTACCACAGTAATAATTTTTTTAGACATTATTTTGTTACTAAAGAGGGTCTTGAATGCCTATACACAGCCAAGAAAGTTAATGTATACAACTGTTATATATATATATATATATATAGAGAGAGAGAGAGAGAGAGAGAGAGAGAGAGAGAGAGTGCGTGTGTGTGTGTGCCATATGGAGGCGTTTGTATAAAAGACACATTTCACATTAATCAATAGGCCATTAAAATCTTAAAATATTCAATGAATAATACTTGGCTTATGGATGCATCTAGCAGATAGAAAGGTAGTTAAATATGACCAACAAAAAAATAATATTATGATACAATACTTACAATAAGAATAGAATTGTCTCTTACAAATTTGTCATAATTTAGGGAAGTTCATGATTTTTTTGTATGATACTTAAAGTTTATTAAAATATCTTTTCCTAGACTTAGCTGGCAAACGAAGAGTTGAGGAAAGTAGAACTCGCAGAAATAGGCGAGACGTAGATGCTCTGCATTATACAAGAAGTAGCGATCTGCATTACTTGAAAAGTTATGCTGGTGTACAGAATGTAGAAATTGGTAGAATCTTAGCCGTAGAAAGGCAATGAAAGAATTGAAATGTAGCATGTAAATAGCCATGCTATGGCATGGGAGAACGAAATGGAATCTTGGAACAATGGGACCCTCTCTAAAAAAAACACAAAGGAACAAAAATAATTAATAAAGGGAATCTGGCTGGGGACACGTAGATGCGACGTAATAAAATTAGACCAGTACTCATCAACGAGGGTAACGAAAATAACCTTACATGGTGACAGAAGACGTCAGAAACTCCAGAATATAATTTTAAAAAATCACCATACCACAAAACTACATTTTCGGCTCCCCTACGTGATGTTAAGTGTGTGTAGAACATACGGCTAAAGGACTTCAAGTCCCAGAAAATACGTTCACGGCCACCGCATGGTGCAACCACGCCATGAGAGCAGCAAGCCTGAAAGTCAAATGTCTAGGGGGTAGGACGGTGGAGCTGGAAGACACGAGAAAAGCGTAGAACTCCAATCGCCGCTAGATGGCATAGGTTCTACATAAGGAGGTAGAGCACTGCGTCGATGTTCGAGAGCACGTGAAAATACTACGTTTTTGTTATAGGAAATCACGATCTAGCTGCGGGATCACAGAAAGTAAATGCCGAATGAGCTACGGCAAAAAAAAAAAGCACGTTAGCTACGGCCGACGCGACAAAGGAATGTGCTACGTTTCACAGCATGTCTGGTGAAAAAAGAAAACGAGGACTGAAATACGGTTCTAGATGCCGCTAACAAGTTTGAAAACGAAGCTTTGAAAGTACGACTTGAACAGTATTGAAATTAAACTTTAAGAAAAAGGTTTTTAATCTTAAAATATTAATCAACTCATATGAAGTAGGTAGAGATAAGAGAATTAATAGATTTATATCACCAGATAAACCGATGTTAAAAATATATGTTACTGACATAAATGAAAATGGAGATACATAAATATATACGAAATAAAATTTACCTGCTAATCAGACAACTCATATCTAGTTCAACATGAGAATAAGAGCATTATTTACCATCATAACAAAAGTAACGAGACATATAATTAAAAAAACTCAGAATATAGGCAGTTTACTTGAATACCGACAATAATTAAAATTAAGTTGTTTAGCAGAGGGGGAGACAATGATAATACTCAGTACTGTAGTATCTGATAAAAAAAAATTAAAAATAGTGCTTTCAAAAAGTTTAAAAATGAGACATCAAAAATTTATTGACACGTATAAATTGCAAAAAATCATATATACATTCTTAAGAAACATAGATTTTAGGGACATAGTTTAAAACTTTAATGTCGTAATTAAAAATGCATGTAAAACGTAGTGTTGTATTTGAGACGGCACAAATTTCCAGGTAAGCCTGAAGATGATGTACCTGCAACCACCAAGATAATTATAAATGGTGTACTGCACATGATTAATAAAATACCTTATGAAATTAGTTGTGTGGAGCTCGATCAGGCAAGAGATGTAGGCATTACTGCCATGATGAAGAACTACCTCTCTCTTACAAGACACCAACTACCTGCAGCCAAAATGACTAGATGGGCAATCAAATCAGATTATAAAGTGACAATGTATCAAGGTGGAAGATTTGAAATGTGTGTACCACTCTCTACATTGCTGGGATTCGCAGAGGACTACAAACATATAATAGTGAATTCCAAACAAGAGATGGTAATATTGCTGGCAAACGCACACACTAATGCCACTGTAAATACTGCAGAAAATCCTCAAGTTGTAATACTATTGCTGCATTCCATAGAATGGCTTCTGCCCCACATGCAAGTAAAAATGGGAGAGCGACTCAAACAGCTGAAATTTGTCGAGAAAGGAAGAAATATCGATGTGGCATTTCGCTCATGGAGCTTGTAAGCATATCCTCGCCTCACACAGTCTCAAAATGTAAACTGGAATTTTAAATCAAGTTTTGCTACGGAAAAACCGAGATACATAATTATAGCATTTCAAACAGGAAGACAAAATGCTATTGTTTCAGATCGCTCAACATTCGATCACATCAAGATAAAGAATGCTAAAGTGTTTTTGAACTCTGAAAGTTTTCCTATGTTGACCTGAATGCTGACTTCATTAATGGATCATATATGTTGGCATATAAAATATTTGCAGATTTACAAAGATCGTCTTATGGTTACGAAGCTTCGACGATGGTCGAACCAAACAAGTTCATGAACAATGCACCGCTCCTGGTATTCGACATCAGTAAACAAAATGACCGCATAAACACAGGAGTGATTGACTGCAGAATTGAAATGATGGCTATGGAGAACATTCCTGCCAACACTCAAACCTATGCTCTCATAATCCACGATCGTCTGGCAACATACAATGCAAGAGATAAAGTGGTTAAAATTCTGTCCTAAGACACAAACTCAGTTCAGTTGCCTACCGACCTCCACCATGTTCGCTAACGTGCAGGGCTTCACATCTCCAATGGGATTCATCATAAAGGAAATTTGCATTTCTTACTCTGATGGCAGCATATATTCACTCGAATTCCTACCTCCATTTTTTAATCATCTGCTAGACTATAAAAGCAAGAATACGAATAAATGCCTTACGAATCATTTCCATTGACTGCACCGGGAATATGCGATGTGAAATATGAGAAAATAAATAGTGTACTAATGGAAATTGTAGATGATGATGACGACTTAGACTTTGTGGCCGGTCCTGAGCAGAAGAGGTGGCTAAGTATTTACTGCAATGGCAAAACAAAAATTATCGACTTGCAAACAGAGTACGACTGCCTGTCCCTGGGAAAACTAAAGATGTATACCGACCACAGCTGTAACTCAGAACTCTGCAAGTCTGAACAGGGCTGGGCCTCTCCTCGCGAGAACGCTTTGCTGCTTCGGGCATGGAGCCTTGGCATGCGATGACATCAATGTCGCATGAGTATAAAGGAGGAGAGAGAGCCTCACAACATTGTTATCTGTCAGTCTTCATTCTCTCGCCAGTGCTCCAACATCTATGACAGCCATGCTATCGCTTTTCGAGAAGTTTAACCATGGCGTGCAGTTCCAAAAACTCAGTGATGTGGAAATAGGCAAGAAGTACAGAGTAACGGATTTCCAGCCAGTCAACACAACTTATGGGCAGACCTGTGTGTTGGATGGTGAGTTCAAAATTCATCTGCCAAGAAGGTACGAGCATCTCATTAACAAAGCAGATCTGAAGAATCTTAATGATTCTGCAGAGGTTTACTTGACACTGGAGGAATGAAACCAATGGTAAATAGCAAAACTGCTCACATGATCGAACTTTTATTTGGTATGTGGGAAATGGTGGAATAAATAATAAGCAAAAAAATGTTCGAGTGTATATAAACTAACAATGGCTAAAACTACCAGTTGCTCTTTGTTTGCCATCAGCACTCCATTTGCCGGATACTTGTAAATACGAAGATGTGACCATTGTCTACTGTAAAGTGAGTTTCAAGCCAGCTGGCTTGTGCGAGCAAATTGAGTCGTGTAATGGAATCGAACACTGGATACTGTATATCGAAGAAGAGTGTATGTCATTAGTTCCAGTACCTTGTAGTACCATATCGTGTGATGTCAATTGCCTTCGTCCAGGCACCAAACTACCTGCATCTACAACTTCCCTCGTGACTCAATCAAACCAAGAACAGTTGTTGCTGCAAAAATGTTTTCAACAGAGCATCATCTATGAGCTATGCAGACCTAACAGTGATAACATTACAATATGGATAGAGTACTGCAATGGAGATAACACACCAACATCATGAATCAAGGTCGCACTATGTGGGTTTCTATGTGCTCACCCCTGACATGCGAAGTATATTTAGCAACTTCCCACTGAACTTGACAGTCATTAAGCATCCTTCATCCGCAGCAACATGTTCGACAAGCGTGTGTGTGTGTGCTTTTCTGGTCGGATAAAGTAGACAAGTATGAACGATATTTCATCGGTCACAGAAGAGTGATATTTAAACCAGTATGTGAGTTCGAGCAAGTACAAGTATGTGATGGTACGAATCAAATGTGTGGCTATTATGACTTTTACGGTGGTTTCCACACTCAAACTTTGTTGTGCAACGATCTCAATAGATATGCTGTTTACAATCTCCACCCAAACAGTGAGCTGCCTGCAAGTGGAGACGACCTCACCATACTTGTTGAATTCCAAGGCATTGATGAACACCAGGTAGAAAACAGAATAGACTTCTGCTTACGAGACTTGGAATCTGATGATATTTTTCAGTGGAGTGAAGAGTGCAACGTCATCGAACACAAAACTATTATTCACAGATATGTGTGGAACATTCCCTGCTCCCCCAATGTCTGCTGTGTAAATAGATTACCATCATGAACATCGAAGCCCAAACTGCAGAATCAGAAACAGATGGTATAATCATAGAAGGTGAAATTATTTGTAGAAGCAAGTGTAAATGTCTGGAGACCTGCTGTGACTTCATCACCGGGATTCTGTCTGTGCTGGTCGAATTTTTCCGCTGACGTCATACGTCACAGTGTACTTAAAGATGCTTGTTAGACGTACAACGATTCAGTTCTCCGTCGACTGCAGACTCTCAAGAACAATGGAAGCTTTTCATTCTGCGAAGCACTATGCGAGTATGAAGCCTGGATTGAGTAGGGTGACGTACTCGTACTAGAATTGTAGTCAATTACACACATATGCGAAAGAATGAGATGCACATTTTCATACTGTTTGCAGATGAACCAGTAAAGTTAGAGCCATGTCAACAGATTATCGACAGCATTACTTATGGACAGTGCTCTGTGTTCTACTTGAGCGAAGATACTCCACTTCCATGTTTACCTGAAGAAGTTATTGGGCATGCTATAAGAATCCTGCCTCTACATTCACTGGACTGTACCATTGCAGCTGTTTCATCAAACGAAGGCATCATCCAAGCAGCCATTGCATCAGTACCATGATCTTCTACTGAAGAAACCAACAGCCTGAAGGATGTCGCTTCGATGCTTGGTACAGCGGTTCAAGAGCCGTGTCGCAGTAGAAAACGCAAGACATCGGCTATTGCAAGTACTTCAAAACATAAACGACAATGACAACATCCGTCTCAACCCGGCCTCTCGGAAGATGTGGCACAAGCAAGTCCGTCATCATCAGCAACACTAAAATTCCCACCAACATTTCTCGAATTTGTCATACACATGTTAACAATTATGGTTGGTGCAATGGACTCTGTGCAAAGAAAGTAATAATGATGATTTTGTATATGCTGAGGTACTGAAATGTGTGTTTTTGTAAATATGTTATGCTTAATAAATCATGTGAAATGAAAATATTATTTGATTTCATACATATCCTTATGTCATAAAAAAATTGGTTACTAATATAAAAAGAAAATTAATTAATTAGTTTTTAGTTCAACTACATGAAAAATACTTGAAAGATAAGTTACATAGGTAAAATAGATGAAAATGCATTTATCTCATAAATGTGCCTATATATTTTCTACTAATAAATAAAATGCTAAATTGGTTTATAACTGAAAACTTTTAAAAATCAGTTGCATAAGTGTGTATCATTCAACTAGAACGAACAAGTTCCTACTGCTAATTAAATATATGCATACTTAATACTGGTGATAAAAACAGCTGTAATTATACTGAACTTGCAAATGAATAATGTTTTGTTTTGCAACACATATAATCTCTCTACTGACAAAATATTTGGACGAGATTAAATAACAATTTATATATATATTTCAAATGGCTTTGTTTCGAGTATTCAATACTCTGTCTGGAAGAATAAATTGTGTGCAAGCTAGGAGATTTTCCCTGTTCAAGAATTGACAACACTCAGTCGTTGGCTGTGACTACATTAGCTAGTCGAACTGGTGACATCATCTCTATGACGATGTTCGCCCTCTGGCTAGTATGCCTCATACTTTGTCGCAACTGTCACTAGCGCGCGCTCGCTTTCCTTTAGCTTGCTGGGGTGAATCACATGACTTCAGTGTCCGATGTTCGAGACAATGCTAAATGCAGCTAGCTCCGAGTGACGTCTGGGTTTTTCCCAGAGTAAATGTATGACTGCAACATGCTTCGCTTTGAGCGGAGTCACTCGACGAGCTGCAACATGCTTCAACATCTAGGGTTTAGATGGTATGAAGGCAGCTGGTTTCACTCGGCTCCCTAAGTGATTGCGCCATGTGTCGACACAAATAATTTCTCAGGGAAACAGAATGAGCTGAGACTTGCTCATGAGGCAGAGCCCACAACACATGACTCCAATTACTCACTAAAGCTCGACTCCCCCCACTCCCCTCCGCAATGTGAGTAAAAGGAGCCTGGAGACCGCGATTTTCCGCAGTCGCTGTTCATCGTTCTTGGTGTTCAGTGCTTCTGGAGTGTTAGTTGAAGATTTATCCAGATTAAATTTTATTACTTTTTTAAAATTCTATAATTTTTTTTTCATATAATCAAGAGTTAAGGTTTTGGTACTACTAGAAGAATTTTAGTAAGGTTAATACATCAAGAGTTAGGTTTTAGGTTAGTACATCAAGAGTTGATAGGATTTAGTTAGTAACATTAAGAGCTAGGTTTAGTGGTTTAGGTTAGTATATCAAGAGTTTAGATTTAGTGGTTTAAGTTTGTATGTCAAGATGTAGGGTTTAGTTAGTACTTCAAGAAGTAGATAGGCTTAGGTATTTCATCAAGAGATTAGGTATAGTGTTTTATACGTAGGTAGAATAATAAAAATCAAGACTTGTATATATACACATTAAAAAATTTATTTTTATTTTTTAAAAATATTTTAATTATTAAATGGCGAGCAATGGAAGGAGAAAGAATCCAATGCAGATTTTGTAGCAAGGCTTTTGCCTTTCGGTATAGAATGTTGAGCCATGAAAGGAATTCCCATCTCAACCCGCTTCAAAGAGAGCAAGCAATGTGTGAGAGACGTGGGGTGACCACCTCCAGAAAGGATGATATGCAGAGGCATCTTCGGAGTTGCAATGCTTTCGTCAGGCATGCGGTGACCGCCAGCTGCAAATACTGCAATAAGCAGTTCGCTCGTACTTACGATGCAAGGCGACACGAAGTAGGGTGTGGTTTTAACCCCGACTGCACATCATTCAATTGTGAGTTATGCATGAAGAAATTTACAAGAAGAGTGTCCCTTTTAAAACACATTACTAACAGTGATTGACCTTCTCCTGCGAAGAAGAGGCGAGTTATAGCGTCTACATCTCAACCATCCAGTACATCTCAACAGCCACTACCTACAAAATCTCAAGCTGTGTCGCAAACTTTGGCCTGACCTAGAATAGTAGCAGGAGCCGGAGCTGCCATCACCAATGGCTTTGTGGAGGCTGAAACCGCTTTCTGGAAAAACTTGAAAAGATTGGTCGCAGTCAACAACGGCAATTAATGCAAACATATTTGCACACATTAAAATGATTTCAATCATAATTTAATCAACCAAGTAATTGAAAAAGTTGAAGAAAATGGGAGCATTAAGATTAATATTGGGTTGGAATGCGAATACAGAAAACCTGAGCCTCATGAAGATGAGAGTGATGTCTGTGTATTTTCAATAAAAAAACTTTTGCAGTTTGTAATAGCAACGATGTAGAGCAAGCCGTAGTGAACAGCATTCGAAAAATATGCAAGGAAGAAGAGGAGTAAATGAGCAAGGATTCTGACTGGACTTTACCATCTATAAAATAGTTTCGTCTCAGAATAAATAAACTAGATCCTCTGAAGGCCTCCTTGTGCATTGATCTACCTGCTCCCATCAAAGCCAGAAAGGCAATAATCAACCCTCAGAATATCGACCAACAGTGCATCAAGTGGGCAGTGCTTGCCGGATATGTCAAAGGAGATCACCTGAATTGTGTGGACGACTGATACTTCTTGCTGGAAGATAAGTTCGACTTTGGAGATTTAGACTTTCCCACACCAATATGTCAGAGTGCAGTCTTTGAGAAGAGAAATCCAGAGACATCAATCAACATTTATGGCCTCAATGATGATATGAATGTGGTTACCAAGCACGTGAGCAAGAATGAAAAAAACAACACACATCGACCTCCCTCTAATCATAGATGTAGAAAATTCTTATTTTACATTAATTAAGATCTTTTCGCGACACATCCGCCCACAGCTCACAACATATGGACTCGAAATTTATATTTGTAAAGGCTGTTTCACATATACCGACCTCGTGTATCAGGACTCATGGGCGAAGAAGCTTTACGCGAACACAAGAGGTACTGTTACACCCATGCACCAGTATGAGCCAAGATGCCCAAGCCCGAGAAGAATGGTGAGCCACCAGTCTTTAAGTTTATAAACTACCAGAATGGCGATAGAGTACCAATAGTAGCTTACTGTGATTTGAAGCAATATTGAAACCTGTGTATACATGTGAGCCTAACTCCAGCAATGCATATATGTATAAATACCAAAAAACATTAAGCATGCAGCTACTGCATTTATGTGTGCATTGCTGCCGTTATTGTACCTGAACACTTGATTTCGGACCTGCCTGCTCAACCAATTATCTACAGAGGTATCGATGAAGAGAAACATTTCATGGATGATATTGTCGATATTGCCGATAAAGTGAAGTCTATATACGAATATTCGTTACCAATGGCTCCTCTGACACTTTCCGAACAAGTTTCTTTTGACCAAGCCACTACCTTTCTGCTACTGTTCCACGACCTTGGAACAAAACAACCGAAAAGTACATGACCATAACCATTTTACCGGCAGATACATCGGTGTAGCTTGCAACAACTGCAACATGCTTCGTCGGTAGCCTATGGAAATACCTGTATTCTTTCACAACCTATCATATGGTGAAAATTTCACTCTCAGGTAACTGGGCTATGATAACTAGGACATCTTCATCATTCCTCATAGCAAAGAAAAAAGGATAACTTTCTCCAAGCACTTAGATGAAAGGTTCAGTATGCAGTTTGTGAACATATTTTGCTTCATGTCGGCCAGTGTTGCCAGTCTAGCCCAAAACCTACCATCCGACAAGTTCAAGAATACTGAAAAAGGTTTCACTCCTGAAGAAATGAGTCTCGTCTCACGCAAGGTTGTATACCCATATGACTATATAGATACTTGGGCGAAACTTGAAGAGGTGCAGCTGCCAGACAAGGATAAATTTTACAATCGATTAACAAACTCTAACATCTCCGATGAAGACTATGCCCATGCACAGACCGTCATGGACAAATTTCAATGTAAATTTCTTGGAGAATATTCGGATATATACCTCAAGACAGATGTTCTCATCCTAAGCGACAAATTTGAAAATTTCAGAGATATTTTCTTGGAAATACTATACTGTGTACATTATGTAAGTGCACCTGGATTTTATTTTGATGCGATACTGCGGATGGCAAAGGTGAAATTAGAGCTACTGATGGATTATGACAAGAACATGTTCTTTGAGACAGCAATCCATGATGGCGTGGATGGATGTATGAAAAGGAAATGCAAAGTAAACAACAAGCACCTGCCTGAAATGTTTGACTCATCAAAGCCATTAGACTAAACCTGAAGAAAATACGCTGTGTTCTGAAGTTCACTCAAACTCCTTGGTTGAGACCCTACATAGACTTAAATACCAAGAAACGACAAGCTGGTCCCAATGACTATGAACGAGATTTCTTCAAGCTAGCGAGTAACTACACCTTTGAGAAACTTATGGAGATTAAGCGAAAGCGACAAAGGATGGAATTGCTATGCGATGAGCGATGCATAAAGAAGGCGATTGCGAAAACATAATTTATGGACAGAACAATCTACAGCGAATCAGTTGTGCTGGTGAAACTAGACAAAGAAGACATTCTTTTCAGTAAGCCAATTTATGCTAGTTTTGTTGTCCTGGATTTATCGAAGGCGGTGATGTATGAATTCGAACACAGTGTCATGAAGAAGAAGTACGATAACAACAACCTTCACCTTGCTTACATGGACACAGATTCATTCATCTACCAAGTAGCAACAGATGACTCCTATCACCACTTGGGCAGTGATCATGTGTTCCTGGGCAAATTTTATACCAGCTGCTACCCCACCTCTCACCCTTGCTATTCATCTACCAACAAAAAAGGTTGTTGGTAAATTTAAAGACGACTGCAATGGACTAGTGATGAGCGATTTTGTAGGCCTGTGAGCTAAAATATATTTGCACAAATGCTACAAAAAAGGAGCAAAAATGGCTAAAGGTGTATAAATGTGTGTTGTGAAAAAGAAGATTACTATCTATCAGAGGCAAAATGCATATCATAAGATCTCGTAATCGCACACTTCATTCCGAGTGTTACAATAAATTATCTCTAACTTGGATGGATGATAAGTGACTCATATTGAATTATAGTTTACATGCATTGCCTCATGGGTATGAAGAGGAACTGCGAATATGTCGTAAGTGAGATTATATATATACTTAGATGTGTAGGTATATGGTACAAATAGAAGACATTAAACTCTGAATGCTTCTACCAATGGAAAATAAGAAGTATGCACTTTGTTTATTTCTCCATCAAGACTTTTCAAAAAATTGTTAGTTTAGTAGTACACCATTGTAACCGTGCCTGCACTACATCGCGGTAGTGTTGCCGGTCCCCAGCCCGGATAAAATTGGGAGGGCAACAGAAGATGTATAAAAATTATTTCATATGTACATTGTAAAATAGCTGACACCTCAATGTTGCCTCCTCAATGCTGACTCCTCAGTGCTGACTCCTCACTGCAGACTCCTCACTGCAGACCCCTCAATGCAACTGACCCCTTAGTGCAGACTCCTTACTCCATAATCCTCAGTGCAGACTCCTCATTGCAGACTCCTGACCATATATATACATATATATTCTCATAATGATGACTGTTGGGATCGACATAATTTAATATCTCACTTCTCCACATATCTTGGTATGCAGGACAGAGGTCCAGCAATTCGATCCTACCCTTCTCCTCCTCTCCTTTTTTTTAAAGTTCAGAAAAACAAAATAAAATTTGCGGTGTTCCTGGTGGCTAACAGCAGAGCCACAGAGCCGCTTGTCCTAGATGTCAAGGCAGAATGAAACAGCATGAGGTGGAATGTATGTGACTAAAAAAATTGAATACAAGATGGTAGATGCCAAGGCAGAATGGTAGAGCATAAAGTGGATGGCGGATGTCAAGGTGGAATGATAGAGCATGAAATAATTAAATCCAAGATGACAGATGTTAAGCCAAACTATGGAGCCGTGAGCTGCACACTGCTATCCACACACTGTCACAGCTTTCCCTAGATGTCAAGGCGGAATGATAGAGCACGAAAAAATGTATATTATATTGCGGCTGGATAGAAGAGGGCGGCGATGACGTTATCCAATATGGTGATGTTATCTGGGGTGGTTACGTCATCCAAGATAGCGGCCAGGTTCAAGGTCAAGTGAATATAAGATGGCGGCAATATCACACATCCCGCACGCCGCCGCCGTTTGGTCCAGAATCAGCCATTTCTCTCTACTTTTATACATAATTTAAAATAAATGTTTGCTGTTTTGCCTCGAATAAATATAGGCCCATTGGCTTGGAATTGGTTATTTTACAATATTACAACATATTGAAACTAAAAAAGTTTTATTTGAAATTGGTTTACAGTGGTAACCTAGTCCCTAAATGACATAGTCTCCAATAACCAACACAAATGAACAGCAGATTATGTGTATATTAGGTGCTTATATGTATATTCCATTATACACAAATTTTATGCATTTTGACTTTTTCTGCGCCTGCTACAAACTTTATTGAAATTATTTATTTCCTTTGTAATTATACCAATTATACCAATTATACAGTCAAGCACTAATTCTTATTTTATCCACGTGAGTAACTTTCATTCGTTTTGGCCTTTTAAAGTTCAGCTTCTTACCATTCCTCAACCCCCTCATCCTCTTTTCATCATACAATGGCAGATAACGTACCTATCAAGGAAGGGCTCGCACTGTATATTATTTTGAAGCTCATGATAGTACACTATTATTTATTATTTAATAAAAACTTATATTCCATCCAGATTTACATCATTTATGTCGCATGCATTCGTGGTTTGTTAAGCAGTCTATCCGGATTGAGCATCCGAGAAAACATATTTATAATTTGTTAATATTACAAAGAAATTTCACAAAATAACGAAATTATGGAAACAACTCAACCAAAAATCTTCCACGCAGTGGATTGTGGAACAACAAGTTTACGACGGATACGCCGAGTAGATTAACGAGGGCTCCGTTAAATTACTTCCTGCATCCGCTGCATGGTGTCTTCAGGCACAGATGACCTGCCTGAACGCTCTCCGTCCTTAACACTCCATGTTCGATTGAATTTGTTGACAAGATGGTGAATGGGGTCAGTTTTCCTATATCTTCGTGTGAAATCAGCTCTCACTTCATCGTGGGTTCGTACTTTCAGACGAGCGCGGAACACAGCTGTCCTCTCTTCAGCGGTGAACTTCTCAATATCTAAAACAAAAATGAGATATATTAGCAGTAGTAGGATTTGGGGTACTTTGGCGCAATGAATTCAGGATTCGGAACCGGAGGTGACCGGCCGCCATATTGTGACGTCACCCGTCCGCCATATTTGTGCCGCATGACCTTGACTTTTAACATTGACTTTGGACTTTGATCATGGTGACCTGTGACCGCACAGCCCCAAAAATTGCGGAAAAAAAAATTCTTAAAAAATTATTTAAGAAAATTACATAAATTCATTTAAAATTTGTTTAAAAATTGACAAAAATGTGTTACTAAAATATTTTAAATCATAAAAAATAATTTAAAATTTTTAAAAAATTATTTCAAATAATTTAAAAAATAATTCTATAATTATATTAATCTCAGCAGCCAGTTTCCCTAACAATTTCCCTTTTGACTTCAAATCTCCTTTTATCCCTTAAAATTTCCCTTCTTCCGTAAAATAAAAAAAAATCCGAAAAATTTATAAAAACGTAACGTAAAATTTTTTATTTTAATTTCATTTCCCAATGTCCTCCTAGCACCACGTCCAGCAGACGACTGACTCCCTCACCTCCACTCCCCCACCTATTCTCATTTTATCGTAAGTCACCATATTTGTTTTTTCATACATAATTTGTTTATATGTTACTGGTGGCGACCATATTTGTTTTTTTTTTTCGTTCGTAATTTGTTTATATATGTAACTGAAGGCTGCCATATTTGTTTTTTCGTTCATCATTTATTTATATGTTACTGGAGACGGCCATACTGTATTTCGTTCATTTGTTTATATATGTTACTGGAGGCTGTCATATTAGTTTTAGTTCGTCATATATATATATATATATATATATATATATATATATATATATATATATATATATATAACTGTAGGCAGTCATGTTGGTAGGCGCCACCGCAAAGTTGGATTCTTCATTCGTCAATTGTTTCGAAGGCAGCCATATTGGTCGGCTGTTTCTCAGTTGTGTTCGACCCCATCATAATAGATGGTGGTAAACTTGACCTTGACCCCACAACCTTGAATGACTTTGAAAACAAAAACTCTACAAAAATCCATAAAACTCAGCAAGCATTTTACATTACAGACTACCACCGCCATACACGATGCAAACTACCTCAACCTTGGCCCCAAGACCTTGAAAACAAGGATTCGAGAAAAAATACACGAAAGATACAGGCATATTACATTACAGACAGTACCAACATATTATTAAAATATTATAAAAAAATTATAAAAAATCATTAAAAAGTAATTTCAAAATTCTATTCCTCCTGCAGACATTTTACTTAACAATTTCTCCTTTCCCCTTAAAACTTCAATTTTCCTCTTAAAATTTCCCTTATTTCCCAAAAAAATATCTAAAAAATTGCATAAATTTGATAAAAAAATGTATGTAAAATTTATTTTTAAAAACTTACCTTTCCGGAGGTCTCCACAGCACCATACCCAGCAGACGACTGACTCCATAACACCCACTCCCCCACTTATACTCATTCTATAGTATGCCACAATATTCGTTTTTCGTACATCATTTGTTTATATGTTATTTGACATGGCCATATTTGTTTTTTGTTCTTCATTTGTTTATATACATTACTGGAGGCTGCCATATTTTTTTTTCGTTCATCATTTGTTGATATGTTACTGGAGGTTGCCATATTTGTTTTTTTCGTTTGTCATTTGTTTATATATGATACTGGAGACTACCTTTTTGGTAGGCATCATTTGTTTATATGATATTGGAGGCAGCCAATTTTAAATTTGTAATTTGTTTATATGTTACTGGAGGCTACCATGTTGGTAGGCATCATTTGTTTATATAAATTACTGGAGGCAGCCATGTTGGTAGGTGCAGTCCGCCATCTTGGTAGGTGTCCGCCATCTTGGTAGGTGCTGACTTCCATGTTGGTTTTTTATTGTAATTAGTTTTAGAGCCTCTCTCACTTTCGTTCGACTACCATATTAGATTTCATATGTTTTCATCATCTGTGTACCCCCAGGTTGAAGCCATATTTGTTTACATGTTTAAAGTATAGGTTGTGCAGTCGCAGCCTTCATGTTAGATTATATTTTACAACACATATGTAATATCGACTATGCTGCCAGCTATCAGGCTGTTCCGAATGGCGACATTTACCATTCATGTAAAGTACTTAAATTGTAATTTTTTTAAATTATATTTTTTAATGCAAGCAGTTCTATTTAAAATGTTTTTATTTAATATATATAAAGTGGGGAGGTTTTTGAAATAAAACACAGCATATTTTTACATAAAAACTATTTACACATAATAAAATATACAGGTTTATTAATCTTCTTCGGCGTTCACCGTTTCGATGTCCGCCTCTGCGATACAGGAATTGAAGCGGGTAGAGAAATCCCGCCACATGACATATGCCCTTCAGTTAAATCGTTTCAGCACGTTCTCGAACCTCGAAGCTGGCGATTCTGAATTTATTCGTTGTATATAACTTCCCTCCTTCAGTTCTTCGAGTATGGAAATCATCTCGTTAGTGTGGGAGCGGTTTCTAACGTTTTGCGAAGCGACCAATAACTGCAGTCTATCCACCATTTCGTTTTGTCATCCCAGAATACATAGTCGGTGGTCTTGTCATCGTCTATCTTCTTCAGACTGCCATCAATTTTCATTGTTAGGCTGCAGAAGAGGTATGATAATGTTGATTTTTTTTGTGATCTTCATCCATATAAACATGGGTCTCGGGATCGTTATCTTGGTAAAGCACATCCATGAGTTCGAGCAAGGTTTTGTATTCCAGCATGTCAGATTCTGTAAACTCCTTGGACTCCCTGCGAAAAAAGAAGTTCGTATTGCCCAAGCGTTCCATGTGCCGTGTAATCACCAACTCGGATGCTCCCACCTGGTAGAAATTAAGTCTATTACATCAGCACCGAGGAACAATTTATAATTATGCCTGTATACACCGTACGTCGTATCATTATTATGAAATGTGTACGATTGTAGGTACCGTCGAGCCAGAGCATTAGATTTTAGGGCTTTCTTCATTTTGCGCAGGTGCTACATTCAATATATCGGTAATTTGCCTTTGAACACTCGTCACATGCTCGTCCATGGTCACCATATCATATCAAGGACGAACTACGACTTCACTTGCTCCATCTTCGCTCCGAGCTTAGACAGGTAGTTACGAAAGAATGTGTTTTGTTTGGCCAACATACCATGTGCATTTCCGAGACGATAACATTACCAGTTTCGAGGACGAAACGTTTAGTAGCAGCATCTCCAGATCGTTCGGGTTCACCAACGTTTCGAATTATTTTTCCACTAGCATCACAAGTTCCATCGTCTCCTGGTACGAGATGACCTCCATCGTTATCTTTGTGATGGCATATATTGATGCTACTCTGCCCGAATTTCGATATGTTGTAACTCATTCCCGACGGCCAGCGATAAACTGATCGAACCCACGCCTGTACTTTCCATTATATAGGGGCCAGACATTAATGATGGTCAAAAACCTGTATTTATATTTCCAGGACAAGGCACACAGACACTTGAAATCAGATAGTGTCATATCCGTATTGACGTGGTCGTCGTAAACGTGACGCAAATTTGTGTCGTCTATACGAAACAGCACAAACACATTAACACTATCGCAATGCATCTGTTTGGGTATAAACGAATAAATCTGACCGAGTTACACGCACTCCACTTTCGCCTGCCGTCCCATGCTAAAGTATTCTTGAATACAAGTTTGTTTCTCGCAGGCTATATCATCTTAGACAAATATCTAGTTTCGCAAGTGATTCGCTCGGAGGTACAACAGCTTTGTTATCGCTGCAGAGGAAATAACCCATACCTTCCACGGCCTGCAGTACACATGCCAATCGCCTGTATTTCGGTTGCTGGAGCGATTTTGAATATAGGCACACGTTCTCGACCACGAAGACAGTTCTCTTCTATCAACAGGTTCAGTAGTCCGCATGTTTTCCCACAATTTTATTTTCCAGCGATGATACACCTCATTGTATTCGGAAATAGGCTTCCATGTCAAGATTCACGCGATTTATCTTCATCTTCAGCTTGAAAGCGTATTGTGAGAGTAACATCTTGCTTGAGGATCTGTATACTGCTTTCTTCTGCTTGGTTTATATCATACATTGGAGGAGGAGGTGGCTAATTGAAGCCCCTTGATGCCATTAACCACATTTCAAATGTCTCATCAAATTATCACTCTGAGAGAACTGGATGAGGCATACAAACAGCACGACATCGCATACTGCCAGCACAAGGATCTGAAATCCAGACACCAGGCAAACAAGATACTTTCACAGAAGGCCAACATATTTTGTTGCCCTTCTGTGAAATTATCAATACGTCGGATTCGGAGAAAAAAATTACAGCGTGGGGCATTGCCGACTTGATGAAGGCCAAAGTGAAAATGGGAATCGGTGATAAGAGCAAGAGAAAGGCAGAGGTTAGAATGGGATAAAGTACAGAGGGCAAACAGAAAGCGTAAGTGAAATGAAAAACAGTTTCAAAAGGAAGAAAGCACACAAGGCTAAAAAAATATCTACTGGCGGATCTTTTCCATTGCTTTTGCCTGCACTCGGGGCCCTCAGAGGCCTACTCGCAGCCGCGAGTGGTATAGTCTGAGCCATCAACACAGCATCAAAGATCGGAAGCAGTTGTGCGAGGCACAAAGACACGATTCGAATATGGAAGCTATCGCTAAGGGTACAAAAAGTCGCCAAAGCCTCTACCTAATACCATACCCAGGAGGAAGCAGAAGTGTGAAAAAGTGATGCAGCAGGAAGAGGCAATAATAAAATCTCTACCGAAACGAGCGCTCAGAAATGTGGATTTGGAATTGTTTGCACGCAAATTGAAGATACCTAATTTTAGAGGAGTGTTTATGAGAGATGATTTGCCTGCTAATCCCAAGAGAGAGGAATGTGCTGTAATCAATCCGCACACAACAGCAGGGCCTGGCACGCACTTGGTAGCTTATTTAAAAAGGGTAAACACACAGACTATTTTGACAGTTTTAGGAATTTCCTTCCCCTGCCCGAATTGCGAGATTATTTGAAATATACCACACTAATATACAACTATGAAACAGAGCAGGGGCCTAACACTTTACACCTGGAACTGTGGACATTTGTGCCTTAGCTTCCTGGTTCGCTTGTATAAGTAATTGTATAAAATAAGTATACATCGTGAGGAAACCACCAGTCATGGGAACCATCAGTCATGTCGATAACTCTTACCTTGATGGATCGTAGTTCCGAGTTGCATACGATACATTTTCCTCCACTCGACTTAGAGTGGTAACATTTATCAGGCTTTTTCGATTTTCAAACCTACAGTGTGATACCGAACATTGATGAAAAAAACGGCAAGCTGAACCTCGTAATAAGTGGCAATGTTTCCCATGAGGGGTCGCTGCCCATTGGCTCTTATGAAATAGAGGACATTGCAAGGTACATTGAAGATTTGATGTCCCCCAACACAGAATTCGAACTACGTGGGAATCCCAATACTTCGAAGGGTGTTATCAGATGCAGCAAAGATCTCGACTTGATGAAACCGGATACTATAGGTCATATGCTGGTGTTTGAGCCACACATATATACGAAGCTGGACAAACACACACATCATCACAGTCCGTAAACATCATGCCGATCAACGTGATACTAAAAACCTGCAATTTGGCGAACGGCGCATACCTCAATGGCAGGCCGAGCAAAACGCTGCACGAATATTAGCCTATTGTCCCTCCAGGTTACTAACTGCTCGTGGCACTGCAAAGCATCATTTACATTCCAGTCATCGCGAAAAGAGCATGCAAGGTGGTCGTGACAGCCGTCGACCAGCGTGGAGAGTTGGTGAACTTTTGAAACGAAGAAATCACCCTAAATGTGCATTTGAGAAAACGGGAATAAGATTTACGCCTACCAGAAGCTATAAAAGAACGTGTTTTAAAATCCTTCAATCAATTCGTCACAGGTCTCCAAGGAGTTAACACATGCAAGCGAGATTATCATCTGCAGTCTCGGCTACGAGGTCAAACGACATGGAAGATCTCCTAAACATCGAAGAGCCAGCCATTTTCTAAAACATCATAAGTAATGTGAAACTTCATGTTTATCAGGTTTTCCTGAACGGCCCATACACTCTACCTTCTGAAGTTTGGATAGCGGTCCAACACCATGATATATGCACTCTTCCTTGCCAGTCTTTCCTGCGAATTAAGGGGATTCGGACGAAAGAAGATGGGTCCAACCCGGCATCGACGATTTTTTCACCTGACCCATCACATAGCGTACTTTCTCAACGTTGTCGAGGTGGATGAGTCGCGAGGTGCAGGCATAACATCAACGATCTAAAACTACATTTCGCTAATGCCGAATGAAATGTGGAAAATTTGGGAGGCTGGGGAATCGTGTTCCCATTTATGCCGAAGGCAATTTCGAAGCATGTGTTCCGTTCCCCGTGTTATTGGGATATGCCGAAGACTACAAACGAATTATCTTTTATTCGAAGCATGAGCTGGTTATAATGCTAGCCAATATGCAGGTGGTCACCATTGTCGGTATGGGAGAAAACTTGGAGGCTGCGGAACTGCAACTAAAGTCTATCGAATGGATGCTGCCTCATGTGGAGTTGAGCACTGCAGAACGCCTACAAATGTTGCAGAATGAGCGTGTCTTATGTCAAAAACCTCCCCGCTTTATGTACAAGAATCATTTCAAATAAAAAATGTCTTTCAAAAATACTTGTATTTAAGAATAAAATTAAAACAAAATTAATATGACAATTTTAGCATTTTGCAGGAATGGTAAATGTCACCATTCGGTACAGGTTGGTAACAGGCGGCATAGTATATTCTACCTATGTGTGAAAAAAATAATCAAACATGGAAGATGCCGACAGTGCAACCTATACTTTAAAAACATAAACAAATATGGCTGCCAACTGGTGATCCACAGGTGATGAAAACAAAAAAAATCTAATATGGTCATCGAATAAAGGTGAGAGACAAACTCTAAAACAAATAACTATTAAAAAACAAACATGGAGGAGGGCACCTACCAAGATGGCGGACTGCACCAACATACATGACTGCTAATACTAACATATATAAACCAATTATGCCTACCAATATAGTAGTTCCAGTAACATATATAAACCAATTACAAATGAAAAAATTATGGCTGCCTCCAATAATGTATAAACAAATGATACCTACCAACATGGCAGCCTTCAGTAATATAAACCAATGATGAACGAAAACATAAATATGGCAGTTTATAATAGATTAGTAAAGGTGGGGGAAGTGTGGGTTAGGGAGGCAGTCGTCTGCTAGGTGTGGTGCTGCGGGACCTCCAGAAAAGTAAGTTTTTTAAATTTATGTTTCATAAATTTTTTAGGTTTTTTTTAGAATTTTTTAAAGAAAAAATTTGAATTTTTTTAAGAGAAAAAGGGAAATTTTTAGGGGGAAAAATGGAATTGTTAAGGAAAATAGCTGCTGGGAACTAGAATTGTAATTTTTTAATGATTTTTATTAATTTTTTAATTTTTTTAAAAATTATTTTTAGTAATGATTTTTTTATATTTTTGTGTTTTGAATTTTTTTTGGAATCATTGGATTTTTTTTGGGGTTTTGGGGTCAAATGTCATTGATCAGGGGTCAAAGATCATTGACATCCAAGATCAGAAATGGGGATTCGGGAGAAGAGATCAGGAGGTGCTTCAAAGCTCCAAATCCTCAATCCCTTGTCCCAGAGAATGTCTCATAAAGTGCATCCAGGAAAACCTTTTCCGAGGCATTCATTGCATTACAACTTAATAAAGAATTCACTTAGAGACTATCATCTGTGAATAACTAACACAAATTTGCCCATTTATATGTCTATGATTATGATTTTCTTTTCTCCTAGCTGGCGCAACTTGACTCTCAAGCACCACATTATGAGTCCCATAATCTCATCTGAAGCAACAAAAGAACCACTACAAATTATCACACAACATACAGAGAAGGAAAATCCCGTCTTCCTCTCTTGTTGCTTGGACTTTTAGAGTGTAAATGTCGAGAAGTACTATATTTAAAAATTACACACACAATTACTACAGAAAGGGCTGCGATATACTAGGTTACCCATACTACAAGTGCACTCAGTGTATCTTCGAGTTCAAATGCAATCCACTAGCCCATAAACTCTGAGTACACTGCCAAAGAGATACTGCATAATGTGTCATTTTGCATGGGAACATCTGTGCCTACATGTCCAAATCAAATTATGTAGTTGACGAGAAATGCAAGATGAGAAACATCAGACACCCAGGTCACGGCCACACATCCAGAATACAAAATCTTTATATACAGACTTCCCTGCATTCAAAATGGTACCTTGACATAAAACTCGAAAAATTATGACCAACAGACACGTACTGCCGAATGCCAACAATCACCCTTGGCCCTTATTGCCTCAATAACCTCACTCATCGACAACACCAAAAAACTTATCATCCTTACTCCAACTACCTGTCACTCATCCGATAGGTCATGTAGATCCTCTACCTCACACGCTACTCTGTTGATAAATTCGATTTGACTCTTGAAGCCCTTGTCTGAATTTTCGATGGCTCCTCCAGCGCCCCTAAAGTAATATGTTTGTAATAATTTAACTTTACTTGCTGATCAATTTAATCCCCAAACCAGCACCTCAGTGGGTCCCACCTCATCTCCAATGCCCCTACCAACCTCAAATTCTTCCCTCCGCAATATAATTGTAGCCCCAGCATTATCGACTTCATCACCTCGTCTTTCCTCTCCCCACCATTGACATGAGTATCACCAACACATGCACTCCTGACTAATTGCAGACTCAGGATATAATAAGTACTATCCCTATTCCAAACCTCACATCCCAAGCTAAGACTCCTCACAGTAAACTCATAAAGATTCCAGGGCCGCCTGTCAGTTCTCTCGACCTCACTATACTCTTGCACTTACTACACAAGAATACTGATACATATATATGACATAACTGCAGCTACAACATCATCATTCTCATGGTTTGCCATGTATTCTCAGCACCCCACCCATCTTGCCATCTAATATGCATTTTCTCAATAGAACCACTTCTTTGGCCTAAGACACGATATGTACTCCATATGATGCAGTAGAGTATAATGTTGCTGTGAGCAGTGTTCTCGATGGTTGCGAAGATGAATTCCAAACAGCAGACTGGGCAATGCTTGTCCCTCTTGTCAAGCTATTGCACCTTCTGTACTTGCTTTAGTTGGCCTACATCCCCACTCAACACTTCCCCTCCACCCCTTGATGAAGGTTGTAGTGAAGCGGTATGAAATGACCTTGTGTAAATTTACCCCACCTTTCAATCTGTCCCTACCACATTACTATCATCTGACTCATCAGATTGACCTGTTCAGCCACATCATCCTGTGTTTCCTCCCTGAATTATGCATTTTCAGACTGACAACCTTTAAATACACCAAAATCCTATCATCCCTACGGGTTTTTGCTGCACCAGGATCATGCAATACACCACGATCTCCTCAACAAAGACCCCACAATCCTGGTGTAGATCAGCAGTGCTCATTCGCAGTCATTTTACACTGCAATTCAATTGTGACCATCCTAAAGTCCAGTAACCTGTCCAACCTGCCCTCCTACCACTGAATCTCCCACCTTCCCATTCTATGCTATGTATTAGGTAAAACTGTCATCCATTATCTGCTAGATGCCATCAATATGGCCAAATTATTCCCACACCACCAATTCAGCTTTCACCAAAAGCACTGCACACTCCATGTCAATGCCCATGTGGGGCATCTGTTGTCTTAGGATTCTTGAGGACATGGCATGTTTGGATCTCGTCCACGCACTCCATTTCCCCCAATGCACAAATAATATCAAACGTCACCACCACCGACACTCTGTAACCGCTGGTTAGACTATTCTGTCATTCTTCCCCTCAGCACTTCCCCTGAATCCTACCTGGTGCAATATGCAGATAACACTTGCCTACTAATCTCTCATCTCCGAACTGTTATTAGGTGACGTCCTCAGTCGAGGAATTTCCTAATTAAATACATAGTTTCTCTCCTATGGCATTCACTTATATCAAACAAAGACCAAACCACATTATCTCTGATAAACATCCAAGTTACGACCAACCGCCCCCTAGAAAATGTCTACATCCAGTATTTCCTGCCTTGGACATCATCCTGGATCATAAATTCATTTTCATAACTTATGTCGCCACAAGAGCCTCCAAATTTGAAAAACATCCTGAAAGAAATTACACCTGTTCTTCGAAAATCTCGCTCTATTCAAAACGAATTTCGACTGTATCTTATTCGAAGTATCATCTATACTAGTTCTACCTGAGATCATTCCTCAGTATATAATCTCTGTCAAATCAACCGCACCTTCTTCCTCGACACCATACTCCTCATCCGGCTACCACATGTAACAAATACCCTGACAGATGCTGCTGAAACTAACTGGATATCTACACTTTCTCACTTCCCTTGCACTATTATCGACAGATATAAAAAATGTATTTGGACACAATAAAAAATTCGGAATCTATTAATATTTGGTTTCTTAATGGGAACTCAGTTACCCTTGTCGGAACTGCCCTGCTGTCCCAAAGTTTCAGTACACAGTAATGACATGTATTGTCCCTAAGTACTTTTATGATTGAACAGGCCACAAACTAGGGGGTGGATGAATATATTCTTTTAGAAAATTCGAATGTTGGATTTCTCAAACTCAAACCCTCAACTGTGATGATTGGAATTTCTGAAATCTTATTGAGTACAATTCGAATTTCTAGTCTGTCTGAAATACACATCGTCATCTTTTCTGCCTTACAGTCTGTATCATGCCCAAAATGTAGTAAACGAAAAGAAAAGAAAGACAGTTGTAGACCTTATTAACACTGACAAAGAGAATCTGTAAACAATGGAATATCATGATAATTCCATCCAGAACATACCTAGACAAACCACAACAATTGTAAGTGGAGAACCCCTGGCACTACAAGCAGCAAGCCGTATCTAATACAACTATGACACTATCGCTATTGAGCCTGTTTTCCCAAACTAATATATCACTGAAAAGTGATTTAGAAGCAAGCCGATGATATGCCACAATAAGTCCGAAATTATCTATCAGCTCTTAGACTTATCCTCCATGAAAATTCCCTGCATGCTCTTCTACATGCAAATACTAACATTTATTTATGACTTGAAACAGTAATGTTCCCTCCCACTTCTCAAACTATTAATATAAAATGTGTTTAAGAATTTTTAAAAACTTTTCATGGTAATTTAAAATTCTGAGCAGCAGAAGTTATAAGAAGTAATACTTTTCTGATATTGTTGAAGTCAAAATGGAAAATATTTATTGAAAATTTCAATTAACTATGATTAACATTTTCTGGGCACAAGTTCAATGCAACGGAATTCAACTCTTATAGATAGATCATTTAAAGTTCAAAATTCCGCTATACTGGTGAAACTTGAACTGGACTGGATCATAGTTGATTATAGTAAAATTCGATGTATATTTTTACTTTTTGTTTTTATGTGAGAGCTAGACATTTCAACATTGCAATATATATGACATAAATATTAAAAGTACAAAATTATAATTTCAGAGCAACTCGGATGTTTAATAAACATAATTACTTTCAAATATTGAAGACATGAGTGGATAAAAGTGTCATGTTACAAATATAAACAACGTAATTTTTACATTAGTGAAGGTGCTGTGTACCCAATTTTATATAGCTTCATTGGAAATCTCGCAACGAGTATTTTAATTAAGAAAAAAATCAATACCAAAAATATATATACTTAAGAACTCTTTACGTCAGAACTTTGATTTTGTAACATAACACATTCATACACTTACGTCTTACTGTCACAGAAAAAAATTTGTATTCATAGCATTTGTATCTTGTAAAATAATCAATTTATATAACATTAATGAAGCAGCAGGATTAGAATCTGTCACTGGTCTCGGCTGAAAACTAGTACAAACCATCCCAGTCAGAACAAAATATAACTTTTGTAAGTGACATAAAATTTGTTTTGTTTAGTTATGAATTTTTTTTACCCACTTCATTGCATAGCTTATTGGTTGTTTGTGAATGCCAATCACTCATCTGATAATTTTAGTCAACTATGTTTTATGTTGTTTCGTCAACTGTTGCTCTTCTCTCACTGGTACTTATAAACTGTTTTGGATTATGCAAGCTTTTATTCTGTAAAACTAAAGGAATACACAATTTCTTTTCTTATTTGGCCATACATTTGTATCCCTTTATTTAAATTGAGCGGTGTTCTTTACAGTTTCTTTGGTTTACAATGTATAGAACAGATTACAGATATTTTAACATTGGTAACACAATATTATCCATTTTATTCATAGCGTATATGGAACTTCAATTACATCAGATAATTGGTATTTAAAACTCATTTTTCATACAATAAATACTTGATGCACGTAACCATTACAATACAAAACTAACCTTCAGCAGGACACCAGTCTAGGAACATCTGTGATTCGTAGAAAATTGTTCTGCATGTTCATTTACCTCAGAAATATAGGCCATTTTCATGTACGGAGAGATACTCATTAAATTAATGTATTATAATAAAATTTGCCAAATTTTTCCATACGTAACCCATACATGCTCAGATTAAGTACATAACAAAAATAAAAGTTATTTTTATTGATTATGCACACTGCAAGGTTCTATACTGAATAATGGTCTTCACTGTCATCAACTGGTTCTTTAACCGTCTTCCTGTTTATTATAAATATGAATGGTTCTTATTTCTACAGTTAAACACAAAGCCTGCAGTTCATTGGCTGTGATAATGAGGCAAGTTCGCTTTCGGGCAAAAGTGTAACGACATCATAATTTTTTTTATTTGCAACATTTGAAATGTCTGACATGGTTAATAGATATCCTGAAATTTGATTCATCTGTTTAGTGTTCTCACAAAAGAAATAATAGATTGCAAAAACAAATTTCGTATAGTTTTTCTTCTTTTATTGGTTTTTACATAAATTTTGTTAGGCTCGATAAATATATAATTTAATTTTTTTTTTTTCCTATTTAATGTCTAACTTTACATTTTAGTTTTCAAAATAACACGTTTTATGGACCATGTCTATACCATATAAGTTTTAATCTCAAGAAATTTTAAGCTCACTTAGTTTCATGCCATGCGATCTACTTCATTTCTAGGTAAACCCTTAGTAATGTTTTGAAGCTTTTACTATCTGGTGTTAATTTAAAAATCAGATCTTTTACTTCGGGTTATAATAACAGTTATACTTCCCAATGAATGGTTGTTTATTAACTGAAAATCTATCCATGTCACGCCCTCCATAATTTTAATTAATACAATCAAACCACAAAAAATATTAAAACCAGAAAGTTTCCTAATGGGAGGAAGCAGGTTAGTAAATAAAAATTAATGATATCTCAAGAAACTAGAAAGAATGAGAAATGTACTCTATTAATGCTTAGAAATTCATATTGAGAATGCACGATATTGAAAAATATTTGTAAGTTAAACATTACAACTGTCTAATAATGAAAGTTATTTTAAAGATGCTATTTGGATAGAGACTTTGAAGTATGAAATCTGTTAAAAATAATATTGCCCCATTAAAGGAAATCCATTGGTCTCTTGTACTATTATTTTGAGATGTTTCAAAGCTCACATATTCGCATTTCATGAATGGTTTGTAGTTCCAGGATTATATATTTACAACGTAACAGAATTCCCAGTAGGGAATTATCATATATCTTATCGTAGATATGAATGTCAAATAACTTAATTCCCTGCATTCTTATTTAAAGAGGTAAAGAGGACGTTCTTGCAATTTTAGTTGTTCGTATATATTTATGTACACATGATGTATGGTTCTTATGCATGTATGTAAATGATTAACAGTATATTGGTAAATTTTACCACTTCAGATGACCAATACATTAGTAAATTTTGCTGCCCCCAGCCGCCCTACTTAAATGTAAAACGTGATTGAAGATATCGTGTAACGGTGTGTACATCTACTTACAAACTTTCATATCGATTTGTGAATGGACTTTTAAGGATCCTGTGAAAAGGTACACTATTGTTTTGTTATACAAATCAACTATGCATTAACATAAGTATATTGAATATTTCGATTAATATTAATTCTGGCATTTAGTGAAGCTTTGCGGGTGACAGTAGTTAGGGAAAATTAGATTGTAGTTGACTCTAAATTTATTTAGCGCGTTATACTAAATTTTTGTGATTTTTGCTTAGGACTTCCACTCTAAAAGTCTTTATCTTCATATCTTCATGGTAAACATGAGGAGAAACCACAGTAATCATTGTGCAATCTGCTGGATTCGAACCAGCGCCTTCAGCTAAACCAAGTGAGATGGGAGCATTAAAAACCATGAATGATATAATATTTAGGACACGTGTATTTGCAAAGGTCTGTCTCTTCTTGCGAAATAACAATAATACGATACAGAAACACTGGCACAAGAAGCCAGGCTTAGCAGTTACCAGAATGCATGTGAATAACCCAGAGAAGTGCCCAGAAATAACTATGTTGGTAGCCACAAAATAAACGGCCAAAAAACATCTGAACTAGCAGTCAAAATAACATCAGGGATAGAATATACGTTGACACCGTCGAATATTGTGTGAGATTTTAGTGTCTGCGTGTGTCTAGAACTATTAGTGTATTCAATCACATACTCCCGCTGAAACCACTGTCCAAAGAACACAAAACCGCACGCACTAATTGAAACCCTTTAAGGAATATTTCTCGCTAATATTACCACATCTCTGAATACGAGTTGGAGAAATCACGTGTAGTAAAGCTTTTTTCCATTTAATCCGCGCTAGCTTCCTTACATTTGATCCGCACTAGCTTCGTTACATTTGATCCGCGCTAGCTTCCTTACATTTGATCCGCGATAGCTTCGTTACATTTGATCCGCCCTAGCTTCCTTACATTTGATCCGCGATAGCTTCGTTACATTTGATCCGCGCTAGCTTCCTTACTTTTGATCCGCGATAGCTTCCTTACATTTGATCCGCGATAGTTTCCTTACATTTGATCCGCCCTAGCTTCCTTACATTTGATCCGCGCTAACTTCCTTACATTTAATCAAGAACGAGTCAAACGCTTAGTTACGTTTCCAGCTGTTGCACAGTAGCATTTCCACATTCTAAGCCTTCCCATAATAAGTATAGGGTAAAAAAACTCCACGACAGTTAAACAAATTAACTGATTTTTTTTTTAACCGTTTTGCAGCAGAACTTATTACGAACTTAAATAGTTTGTTATTTGAGAATGTTTGTGTTAAACAATGTGACAAGTTAAGTTAACTCACGCGGAACCTCTTTAGTACGCATAGATGGCTTCCTATTCTTCTACACCGACTTGCATGGCGAAATTTGTTTGGAAGCCAGCTTGCCGCATCAAAGCACTGAGCTCAGAGTCTCGTTAAGACATGGAGTAAGAGTTAAAGCAACGATTACCCTCAATTTTTCCTATTTTTCACCCTCCCGCATACAAACGAAGCCAACTCAGGCATCATAGACCTCTTCTTGAGTCACTGAAGACATTCCCTCATATTCACAAATACGTTACTTTGTAATACGTTCCAAATACATCCTTTTTTAAACTGCTCAAAAGCTTGATTGTAGGGTTGGCAACTTTTATCTCCGAACAAAGTCAAACCTAGTATCAAAGAGCACACAATGAAATATCTAAAGAACTTATACGTTCCATTACTTTTCCAAATGTTAATTTATATGAGACATCCGAAAATAACACACATCATATTGGATTTTCATTTGGGAGGACCCGGGTTCGATTCTCGTATCAGCTATTCTGTGTTCGACTTTCCACGGCTTTTCAAAATCCCTCCAGGCGAGGGCCGTGAATGGCCATAAGCCTCTTCCTTTCAAAATCTCAGTTATTCAAGCCATAGGCTCTGTCTTTAGTGACCTTCAGTCTACGAGACGTTAAGGCTCTCCCTGTCTGTAGCTATTTTCTACGCTCGCGGTAGAGAAGCGAGGCAGCGATAAGGGCGACAACTCCACGCTCATCAATTGCGCCATCGCCACTACTCGCAAAGCTCGGCTGGCGTGTGTAGTCTGTACGTGGTTTCATCTTGCTTTTTAAATAAAATCCTTGAGAAATCCCCCTCCCCCTTACCGAGTACCACGTGCATGATCGTTTCCTAAGTACTTTAGAAATGAACCTTAGAAAAAAGTCACTGCCCCTGCATGCATATATTTTAAGTGACATTCGCCAAGTAAAGTTGGTAACGATGGATGAAAACTAGTTCCATATCTTAACGTCGAATAAAAAGTATTAAGTTACCTTATGTGATAACTTAAAATTATTTCTTTCGCTTTCTGTTTTTTTTTTTTTAATTCATCGAAGTGTAAAAAGGAGCAGATTTTTCAAATATTTACTTTCTTAATAATTTCACAGTTTCAGTTGACCGACGCATAAATAAAGTGATGAGGCCCATAGCAATGTTAATCTTACACAAGGCGGAAGAATACACAACGGGTATACAAGTAGATCTTAAACAGGGCTTTTAAAAGTGCTAATTTTATCGTGAAAAGCCTATATACTTGTGTTATCATAAATGTGCCTTTTTTTTAATAAATTAAATTTTACTTATATTTTATTTACAATATTTAATTTATTATTATCATGAATAAAACAGCGAGAAAATAGGTGTGTTGGTAATGCCTTGTAAGAAATAGTTCTTATGCGAAATATTGTTAAACTAAGTGCGCAATAATGTTGTGTACTGTCGCTTTGGTGTAATGTTTGTAGGAGGCGGAGGAATATCCTGAAAGTAGAACCTTAGCAGGATTCCAGAAAAGTAGGAAGTAGCCGTGAATAGACAACAGTGTTCTTATATTGCATGTACATATGCGGCTTTAAGCGGTGAACATATAATGTGGTTGGTGGTAAGTATCTGGCACGTATGTTTTGGAATAGAGCGCTTTGAAAAAGCCGTTTCGTGCTATGCTGGAGTAATCCGAAATTGTGTTTCCGAAGTGCATGTGGTGTGTTGAAAGCACTCGACAGGCCTCATCTGACGTGTGTGTTCTTTCAGTAGATCAGCACGTAAAGAGTTCGGTAAATCGTTTTGTAAAAGGATGTGTGTTTTGAAGACTCTGTAGCGTATTTCAAGCTCCATATGCCACATAAACCTATTCGTCACAAGACATGTAATTTTTGTGTAATTTTCAGGAGTAGTTAGGTAGGTAGGGTTTAACGTCTCGTCAACTACGAGGTCGGAAGACACGGGGAGAGTCGCTCAAAGAAACAGGAACGGGGAAGTAGTCAGCCACGTCTAAGGATTATTCTACTCAGGTTAGAACGAAAACGAGATTTCTTATTGGAGAGTTTGACAAAGGGAAATCCCCGCCACTAGGTGCGAATTGTTCCGGAGGGTAAATTTAATTTAAATTTTGAGCTACGTGAATAATAAAAAAGAGAAAGATTTCTACCTAGTTACGAAGTAATTTTGTATTCGATTTATGATTATTACAATTGTCCTGTTTATTTAACGGAGATAATAGAGACAATCTGGAACTTTGCCGACACTAGCGCTTACCTAGTGGGAACAATTTTTGGTTGCCAAACTTTTTTCCATTGATAGTCTCAACCTGTAGTGGAGGAAATCTTACCCACGAGCTGTAGGATGGAACCATCGTATTGTTCGTGTGGAGCGATTTAAGAAAACCTTGGTAACCCGAAATCAGGATGCACTATAAAAGTATTTCATAACGCCCGAAAAGTATTTAGCTAATATTCACAATACCAAACATTTTTCAGCTTAACACAACGTTTTTGTACTTCAAAATAAATAATTGGTGGCCACTAAAATTTAGCACGGTGAGTATCACGAAGACGCTTTGTGAATGCTACAAAGTGTTTTTTTGTTTCAATGTGTCTTGGCAAGGACTCGAACCTGGACTCTCCCAAACAAAAGTCCAGAGATTTACCATCATGAAACCTCGCTCGATATTTCAAGAGAACATCCTAGCTTATAGTAGCATCTCTTCGCGTCAGAGAACCCTTGTATTCCGTGGAGGTCTGTTTCACTAGTGGCAGCCATGATATAGTCTGCGCGCGATTATCTGAGCACTTTTGAAATAAAACTTTGATAAATGTCACTGCGCCTACCTGAGTGTATTTCAATGGCTAAACAGACTTTTGTGCGCCCAGTAAAGTTGGTAAGCATGGAGAAAAAGTTGTTCCATGTCTAACGTTAAATTGAAAATTGTAGGTAAACATAAGTAAAAACTGAAATCATTAATTTTTCTTTCTGTCTGTTTAATCCATATATGTGTAAGAATTAGCAAATTTTAAAATAATTACTTATGTTATAATTTCACTTTTTTACCTGACCGACGCATGAATAAAGTGATGAGCAAATGGCAAAGTTTATTTTACATATGGTGGAAGTATACACAATTTGTATACAACTAGACCTCGAGCAGAGCTTTCAAAAGTGCTCTGTTTACTGCAGTGAGCAGAACTTTAACAGATTGTTGACCCTCTGCTACTTATACACTCCTTGCAGTCCCTTTAGGCCACCAGAAGTCACTGAATGTGCCATGTGCCCTCTGCTACTTATACACTCCTTGCAGTCCCTTTAGGCCACCAGAAGTCACAGAATGTGCCATGTGCCCTCTGCTACTTATACACTCCTTTCAGTCCCTTTAGGCCACCAGAAGTCACTGAATGTGCCATGTGCCCTCTGCTACTTATACACTCCTTGCAGTCCCTTTAGGCCACCAGAAGTCACTGAATGTGCCATGTGCCCTCTGCAATCTAGGAGTCTGTGTAATTACAGAAATAGACGCTTTATTGACCACACAACGTTTTGGTGGAAGACCAAAATACTTACGTGCGTTTATAACGGGTCCTACAGCCGATTGCTATAAATCTTAACGGCGCTACCCAGTGCGCTACCAGGTTTTTCATGTTCAAATTTCTAGGTGTTTCTCAGCTATCTATCACATCATCGCTGTCAAATAAAGACCCTTTGGGCGTTTTGAGGAGAAGAACCCTGCTAAAAGAGAGCTAGTGCGAGTAAATTAATAATAGTTTGAGTTTTTGTGCGTTTCTCGAGTCTATAAATATTAACATACATGCAATTTTTAGGGCATTAAATATTTAAAAAATGAGATGAAATGAAATGCGGCCCAGGTTAATGTGTTTTTGTTTGAAAGCGATACAATGAAAGGCGGCTTGAACCCGGTCAACAAATATCTGGCATATAGCAACGATCTAGATGTGTAATCTACGAGACTTGTAATCATTTGTGTCTTAATATATTTTATGGTTGGGCCTTATCAGAGAGAGAGAGAGAGAGAGAGAGAGAGAGAGAGAGAGAGAGAGAGAGAGAGAGAGAGAGAGAGAGAGAGAGAGAGAGCTGAATGTGGTACCATATAAAGAAAAAACTTGGAATTTATCATCAATATTCGATTCGCCCGTCTTTAAAATTATTTATATGTTGAAGCTTAAAATAGATTTCGGGTTTCAAAGAAGAAAACCTAATCAAAGATAAAAAAATATGATTAAAAAGTTTGTTTTTATTTTTAGCTTTAAGTCATGACGCTGTCAAGAAAATTACGGTTTTCCAAATTCCTGTTAAATCTACATCACAAACTGACCGTTGCACGAATTGGAGTATTTGAAAATAAATACTAATTTTTGGGTGAAACCTGTAATATATTTGCCATGACCTTGTTTGCGGGTGATAGAACAAAATTGTGTACTACAGAAAATTGGCGTTGAAATTCGCCTGTTCCAAAGTTATTTGACTAAACGTTAGTGTTAACAGCTTTTTTATCGCCTGAAATCAATAACAGTATATATCTTATTGCGTACAAAAATTCGGGTCTAGAAATTTGCCACTGTAGAAATAATATGGTAATATGGCCCGTTTGAGTGATTTATAAAATAATTGATTTTCTAAACGTACCTTATGACTTATGTATCGGAAATATAATGAACATAAAATACGACCTTGTTTAGTTTGTTCCGAGCGGACTGTGAATGAGAATTGTTTTCCTGCACGGCTATTATTATGACGGGTTTGTTAGTGTTGTTCATTACGCACCCTCTAAAAACAATCGAAGAGATACCTTTCACTAAAAATTAATGTTATTCCTGAGGTGGTCAAATCCAAGTAATCTGTTTTTACAAGAACGCTGGCTCTCATTATGCTAATACAAGGACATAATAAACAAAGCATTAAGTATATATTTCAGTGAACAAATTTACTTGTTTTCATGTCCAGTGTTACCAAGGTACTTCCGCTTTTAGAGTTCGACGCTGAGTAAACTTTGGTTCGTACACATACATAATTTGTAGAAATATTGAATACTTTTTTGCATTGCTGCGGTAAACTATCAGGTTTCATTAGAAAATACAGTTAATCTTGCAAGAAAGCTACAAGTGATATTTTTACCTGCTCTCTTGCGTGGGTGACATTAACTTAATTCTAACAGTAAGTATAACGTGATACTTACTTTCAACCTTCAGCGGAAGTTGCACAGATATTGTAGTTCGTATTCTAAATTTATTTCGAGTTGAGTACCTGCAGATGTTGTGTTATTTTGTCTATTTTTGATTATACATATTAAAATTATTTAAAAAAATTTTTTGAATTACGACTTACAATTTAGGGAAATAGGACAACTTAAGTGTGGTGCACTACAGGCCACTTTACTGCTGACTGTATTGTTTATGCAAACAAGTCACCAAGGCGTGTGATTTTGAGTGATAAGAACTAACACTGCAAATATGCCAAACACATGGAGATGTCTAGCTATCTTATGAATTACAAAACAATAACTGAACTGCTGTTTGGAATTTTATTGCATTTAGGACAGAGGAAAATAATAACAGTCTTTTGTTCATTACTGTCCCTCAAAATACTTCAGGAATGAACTGAGTTAGAAAATTATATTTAGATGCGTTAAAAACTGTATGTAAACACACAAGTAAATCTTTAGCTTTAAAGTGGCAATGACACATGCTTAAAATATACAAATATGCACCATTTAGAAACATGGGCCTCATGTAGAAAGAATAAAAAAAAAAGTTATATTTGTAGACTGGTTATCAGATCAAAATCCCTGATTTTTACATCGACATAACTGCCAGAGTGTTACTTCTAACACTTGTATTACTGCTTCGTAAATGAACTATAACGCAAGACATACTTTCTATGGTACTGCAAAAAGTTAATTACTTCTTTAATTTGTAGTTGAGATTAACGCCTTATTCCCAGCGCCTGTGTGACTGTCGCATGAAGTTTTCTTGAGATATATCTTTATATAGTAACGTGTCAGAAATGATTCTGTAAAATTTGTTTCAATGTGAAAATAATAAATCTGATAGGTGACATCTCTGACCCTAGTGACACAACTTGAGGGCCAGTCTACGGTGCGAAGGGTTTGGCCTCGAGTCTCTGCTGTCAAGCCTCAATGCAATTTTGTGTTCGTTTACTAAGTCATAAATTAGTAGTCGTATCTGGGGAACTGTATCCCGCGCACAACATGGGCGTGAGTAATCCATTTCAAGAAGTAAATATCTGTTTACTAAGCACGGGAGCCGTGTCCGATTCGCCTATTGACGCAAATCGAAGGTCTTCAGTTAGCAGCAAATACGCTAGTAGAAATGCATTAAAGAATACCACGCAAATATCGTCCGATCCCTGCTGATTGTCAAGCACAAACTGCTGGTGTGAGGAAGGCACGCTGACCTGACCACCAATCACCTGCTCTGGTCTGCTGCCATTAGAATCTTATTAGTAGGTCGTCTGACAACACGACTAGTGCAGTTGGCTGTGCGATTCCATTGCATGTGTATCACAAAGTGTGTCTGCAATGCCTGTAAGTCGACGGCGAGCACGAACTAAACAGTTAAGTGGCCTGGAGCGTGCCCCCATAGCTAGACTCCGAGAGAGTGGCTAGATATTACACAGAATTCCCACTCACTTGGGGAGTGATGTGTCAGTGGTCCATCGGTCCATCGGTGGTGGAGAATATGGGTGACAGAGGGTTCTCATAGCCGCCTAGCTCTACCAGTGCCACCTCACTGTACTGGTGAGTGCCTCGACAGAGGGTATGTTCGATTGCCCTGACTGAAAGAAGAGAAACCCCACTTACTATAAGAGCTACTGTGCAACTGCACGAACAATAAATAATCGCATGTTGGAGGCTATTTTAAGTTCTCGTATTCCTCCGGCATATTTGCCTCTGACGCCTGCTCGTAGTCGTGAATGTCTCTGTTGGTGTCTGGAGAGAGAGTGTTGGAAGTGAGAGTGGATAGCAGTGGTGTTAAGTGAAAAAAGTCATTTATTACTTGAGCAAAGTGATGGTTATGTTCGCGTTCGTAGACTTGCGGGTGAGTGGAACAATCCATCGTGTATTCGCACTCGCCATACTGGACCCACACCTGGGATATTAATATGAGCCCCGACCATATTTAGTTTTTATTCAGGGGAGCATGGCGGATGCATCGTACATCCGTGACAATGTTAATCCTGTCCTCCAGCCGTATCTCGACACACTGCAGGAACCAGTCTTGCAGCACGATAACGCGCGTCCTCGTGTCGCTAGGGCAACACTGTGTGCTCTACAGGGTGTATGCATGCTACCCTGGCCTGCTAGATCTCCAGACCTCAGCCAGACCAAGCACATGTGGGACATGGTGGGACGGCGCCTGACATCCAACCCAGCTCCAACAACGACCATCGCCCAGCCAAGCTAAGAAGTGCAGCGAGCGTACTATACCGTACCTTAGGGAGACATTCAGCATTTGTACGGCAGGAAACATGCCGGAATTGCTGCATGTGTGGCCCGTTCGGGATGGTTACACTCATTAAGGGGTCAGTCGTATGAGTTGTATGTTATTTTCTGGATATACCATGGACGTAATGCTTTGATCAGTCCCACATACAACCTCTTTCATCTTGTATACGAACCTTGAGGAATAGAAAAGTGTTCTAAGGGATGCTCTTAAATAAATTCCCATTAATGTGAAAGCTTTATTATATCCATACATATCACTAAAGCTGCGCCTAAATTATGCGATGGAGTGACACTTGTGTAGATATCGACGAGAAGAGAGTCTCAAGTGTGAATATACCCGGTACTTCAACATAGGAAGATTATACTTTAATAATACCATTCATTGAAGTTACAGTATATTTAAGAAAGTTAGGAATCCCTCAGGAAGGTAGTCTAAGCATTACCACAAAATAAAAGTGAGTATATTAAAGTGAACTATTACGGCCAACAAAGTTGGAAAGTGCTATTGAAATCATAATACAGAAATATAATTATTTAATTAATATAAATATCATCACTTCTACCAAGTAGGTTTGCTGTTGCGTGTAGCACTAGATAATTGAATAATAGTCCCTATGTCACTAACTGGAATATTCTAATGATGTAGAAACTTTGTGGCCTCTACTAATAGTCGTGTTATTGTTCCAGCACAGAATGTTAAAGCCCTTGGTTTATGTCTCATTGTTACTTATATCACAGTTGTGTGCTTGAACCAGCAAATTACTCTTTCTTGCTGACTAAATAAACTAAAAAGCATGTGTTTTAGATAAAATACTTGCTTGCTTTAAAATACTTATTTCATTTAAATTTTATTCTAAAATATATGACCAACATGATTCAGAATCTTTGAGTAGGTAAGCTTACGTCAGCTAGATGCTAATGACTATGAAGAAGAATTTATTTCTTGTAAGATTTGACATGTTTAATGGAAAATCGTCTAAAGGCCCTGGTAATATCTTCACGAAACCTACATATTGACTTGGTCCGTGGTAATGTACGCTACTGTACAGAGAATGGGACACAATATGTTGTTCACAGCTAGTGGCTAAGGAGATGTGTAAGTGATGTTAGTAGTGGCAGCCATTCTGGCAGAGGGAGGAGTGTAAGGCGAAAAGCTCACCTCTTTTTAAGCATTATTTCAGTTTATCTTTTGAAAAATTAACCAGGTTTTAAAATTATCAATTTATCTTTCCTTAAACAACTTCACTGAAATAGAAACTAAGTAGAGAGGTGACACTCCTAGCCATTCAGTCGAGGCGTTATTTCAAGCCATAAAAAGTAAACATGACACAAATGCACTACCAACCTAATAACGTAAATGGCAGTGGAAACTAAAAATGTTAACAAGCAGCACATATTCTCTAGATTAAACTTGCCCATAACATATTATTTATCGTATTCTTAACACTATATGTATACAAGGGGCATATTTCATTTTAATGTCGAGTTTCCGGTAATTTAGCTATTTTGCTGTAATTTCGCGAATTTCGCACGAATTTTTCAATGTATGTATGTTTATGAATGTGACAGTGTTTACAACTGCTCGTTCAATTGTCAGCGTCACAAGAAAGGGAAATGAAGAAAGGTGCATAAATAAATGTTGCCCCCTCCTGCTCCCTATTATTTCAAATTTGTCACTCAATCTCTGCCACCCGATTTTAGTAACAAAGCTAAGACGTTGAGGGAGATCGTGTCGGAATGGGGTTGGAGCCTCCTATGTGTCAGAACAGAGAAGGTAAACAAGATCTGTGGACAGTTAGCAAGGGCACAGCTGATAATGCTATCGAGTGTTTGTGACCATGTAGAATGATAAGACGGCCGACAGGAATCGCACAGTATAGGAATCTCGATTCGTTCGAATGGGGCCGTATTAAAGACTTGTAGGAGTCCGGGTGGTCTGCTATAGGCCCTTCACGTTAAACTGAGCCTTTTTGTAAGCCCTGTTTCAGATACGCTTGCATGCGCATTTTATATTATTCCATCACATGTATAATTAACTTGCTCAATTTAATTCAAGCGTTGGTCAAGTAAATCCGTGAATTTATTACAAAAGAAAATGTCTTACAAATTTGCAGCTTCTTGCACTTACATGCCCACATTAAAACCACAAAGGAGAAATAATAATTCCAATATTTAATAATGTCTACCTAACACTTTAAATCCAACGTTAAAACATACAACTTGATTCCATCCTTCGTTCCCAACTTTACTGGGAGCAGGCCAGACAGTGTGTGCCTGTCAGAAATATACGCAGGTAGGGGCAGTGACATTTATCAAAAGTTTGATTCCCGAAGTGATCAGTTGACGGTGACGAGGCTGTAGAGGAGTAGCCTGTTATGTGGCCTTTGGATCTGACATTGTGGCAAGACTTATAGTTGTATGGTGACACGAAGGTCACACACACACAAGGTTCTGGCTCCCTACGTAGCAACAGAGACCGTAAAGACAAGCACTTCAGGCGATATGCAGCGACGGCACTCACACAGATCATGTGAACGAAGAGGTCACTACCAGCAGAGCCAGTGTCCCTGACGAGCTTTAGAAGAGATTTAAGGACCGTAGACCGCAGTCAGGGAGTTCGTTGAAAGAACACCACTGGCACCGATCAATATTCAAGAACGACATATGTAGTACACAGAAGACGTGGACTAGACGCAGCGGGGTATCTTACTACCCTCTCGAAGAAGAGAGCAAGCCTCGCTACAAGCTGCAATGATGGGACACATCAGATCTAGCAGACTATCCACCACATGCACAGCACAGAGTCCCTGCAATTGGCGTTGTGGTATGGACCACGTTATCTATAACTCGGCAACCTATCTATTGGTGTCTTAGGGTTCACTGACAGCCCATCGATATGACCAAGAAAAACATCCAGTCCATTTTTCGCAATTATCTAGCTATGATGTAAGGTGTTCTGAAACACGATAATGGTCTACAGGATGGACGTCCTCGCTATAGATACCGGTAAAGAATGCACTAAGTCATTATACCATTGGTGAGATGCTGCCACAGTGGGGTGCCGTACGGAAATAAAAGGGATGTTCAGAATAGGGGCTTTTAGGAAAAATAATTTTTTTCTCGGAAAGTGGTACAATTCCACTCTACTAATTACACAGTATACGAAATTACTATGCTTGAAAATCATTTCTGGGGAAATTCCAAGCTTAGCTGATGAGTGACCGCTTCGCAGTCACTACCTACAGAAAACAGCCGGCGTGTCTTGAATCACTGTTTTGGGTATCTCCCCTGTGGGCGCTGAGGACTCTGGCTCGATGCGTAATTTTTGACTACGCTTGAACAGTAATTTTTTTTAAGAGGGGGTTACACGTGTTCCTTAAATTGTTATTCTACCAGGAGATACTGTCTGGCGAGAAAGTTACAAGAGCAATACTCTCGGGGATTAGTGTCAGCCTAATGGATTGTGATCAGCCGAGTGTTGTCTCAGGTGTCAGCGGACCATCAAGCTGCTTTGTCATGTGCAGCCACTCAGGCATTCTGGGGGGTAAGAATCGCGTGGGTAAAATTCGCCTGCTACACCGGAACCTTATTATGGCCTGCAACTAACAGAGTACACGAGGAACGATGCGAGATGGCGACTACTCTAGTCTCCGTTGCTTTCAACAGCCGTTGTCAAACTCCATCCGGATTTGGAGGAGGAATGGGACAATGTGCCTCACGACTGCATAAGGCATGTTGGAACACTACACATTACTGAGTCACCGCATGCGTGGACGCCGTAGACGCCTTTAAACAAGGTGTTTCACGTTTGGCTAGACGCTGCGTATTTGCAATGTGCTTTTACTACGGCGCTGTGTTTTATTATGTTTCCACCCATTATTCTGAGTTCATTTTGTTCTTCACCAGTATTATAATCGACGTCAGGAAATAAGGACGAGTATGAATATCAGTACTATTCTTACTTGTAAATAATTGGCCTAAATGACAAGGATATCTAAGACGGTGTGCGTTCGAAATATTTGGGCAAATTGTTAAAAGAGCGCACATGTAAGTTGGTATAATACTTAAACTAAGTGATATTACGAATTATTAACCATTACATGGACTTTTTTTTTCGTTTTGGCGAATATGATTTAACAGCGAAGGGCATTACACGAGGTGGTAAGCGAATGAGTAAAACACATTTAAAAAATACTCTCTTACATCACTGCATACGAACAAAGCTAAAATTACCCGGGAAATCAGAAAGCGCGAGCAGTTTTCTTCATGTTCTGATGAATAAGAACTTTAGGTAGTTTTAATTGCTAAATAATTAGTAAACTGACATAGTTTTACCTAATACATTTCGAATGTATCAAGAAAATTGGACAATTTGTATAGTTATAGTTATCAAGCGAATATTGAAAGGTGAATATATACTAAGTATTTATCTACATTATTTTTTTTTACTGAAACTCGTTTTAAAAGTTTGTTAGTTATCAGCAAGCGTTTACCAGAAATTTCTATACTGCTTATTTGGCTTCATGGCCCTTACGTACTGTACTGCAGTTTTTTTTTTTGGCCACTGAAAAGTTAAATTAACGAAGCACAAAAATATATATATCAGATTGTTACAAGTAATTAAATTACAGTCGAGTTTTCTTCTCTGAATTCATTGTCTGAACATCACTCTCAAATACATAAAAAGTCTTTCGTCAAAAATACACATTTTCAGATTTTTCTCATTGTGTGCATGTTTATGTTTCTGTAGTTGTTACTGATCCTTAATGAGGTGTAAATTATGCAACAAATTGAACTTCGAGAACACAAAGTCTAAGAAATAAAAAGAACTCCCTCATTTTACCATTGTTAGAAACGATACTTTAGTTGCATATATATATATATATATATATATATATATATATATATATGCAGGAAAGTTGTTTCTTTGTCTTTTCTGTTGTGGTGTATTTACCTTTTTATTTTATATCCATACTGTTTAGATTCGAACTAATTTTTTCCCCCAAAGTAATTTTTAGTTTTCCATGATGTTAACTATTTTCTTTATTCAAGACACAAGAAGTTATTTGTTGCCATCTGCGGCGGCATTCACGCGGCCATTTATAAACAGCAACTATCAGTTTTCCTGTATTAATTTCAGTAAACAAATTGAAGATAATGCATTTGTGATTTTGTTATTTTTTCGCATAGTTGACAACATTTCCCGGAAAATACGGTACGTAAAACTTCTTTTTTCTTTGCGTCGGTATCATGTTATATTTACGTTTTTAAGAACTGCCGTAAGTTTTGGGTAGTAGCTCTGTGAATTTCTTTACAAAAGGAAACCCTATCAAACTTGTATCATTCTAATGAGCTAGCAGACCTAGTTCTTTAACTTTGCGGTTTAATCGTAATGTGATATGTTTTATCTGGTGTCCTACCAACGGTCAGGTTGCATGAAATAAATAAACGATACAGCCAGAAATATTTATTCACATATAATATACAAATTTCACTAAATATACGTTACAAACATTGCTCAGTACAAAACTATATATACTTAATATTAATACATACATCTTAATATTTACAACTGCTCTTGAAGTTTACTAAGAGACTAACTTGTGAGATGAGAGACTAAATTATAAAACATATCTAGGCCACTTAGAAAACAATATCATATACATGACAAGTTGTCCATTACCATTGAAATATTAAAAAATCACTGATCAGAAAAAAAATATCCATAAAAAGTAGAAGAGTGTAAAAATTCTTAATGTTTTAAATTAAAAATAATTATAACATACGTGATCAAAATATATTTTCCCCGAAACATTAGATCATTAATTGTTCATGAAAATACATAATATTTCAACATTATGATTTTTTAACAAGTGTTAGTGTGAATTAATGAGCCAATTCTCCGATCAGAAACTAGATTTCATTTTCAATTTGGAAGGTGTTGGAAATCTTGAACCTTCCTTACGAATGCCCATGTAATAAATTATTTAATGTTTGCACTGATGGCTGCATGAGGTCGTTACACTTGTTAAGAGAGTAAAGAATAGTTGTTGTAACTTTCGACAGTAATGAGACTATGAAGCAATAAACAATGACACCGATATGCTACTGAAATGGTTTATCTGTTGAAGAAGATTGAGGCTATATTTACATGTATTGCACAACGTATGAAGAATTGTACTGAATACCAATAGCAATAAGTAAAAAATAATTCTAAATCTATATTATTCCTAGAGTTATTTCAGTGTTGGTTTGACACAGTGCATCATCTTCCATAACATCTCCACAAAATTCAAGGCGTGATGTTCTTTAGGCTTTTAGTTTAACAAAATAGGTCATCTAGTTTTCCCTTCAGCGATAATTGATTTCTCTTGAAATGAGTGACTCTGTCTTCAGTTTGGTTCACGACGTCCCTTAACATGAGCTAGGAACGTTCAGAAGAATACAATTTAGCACCTGAAGATATCGAAATGATTATGTATTAGAGATAAATATACGTAACTAGCAACCATTCATATTAAGTAGCATATAGAAATATGCTTGCATTTTTGAAGATTTTATACACTAAGTGGATTTTAATTGTGATAAAAAATTATTAAATTACAGGAAATAAATTTTCAAAATATTAAAACAATATATGCAGAGTTGCTATTTTACTCTGACATTTTACATTTCATATACGCAAGCATGCTAGATGAAAGATAAGAATAAAAGCGGTTAAATTTTATGTTGTTGATTAACTGAATTAAATGGTAATGCACTTTGTTAATGATAATGTTATATTTATTTATATTTCCAATATTATGAACTCTTAGCCAGTGTAAGTCAAGAGAATACAATAAATAAATGCCAAATCGTAAGACTGAACAGGCTAAAATGTAGGGCATCCTTTTTGTTGTTTACAGTTTCCAGCTGCTTGATTGAGGTATTTATGTAATTAAAAAGATACTCGGGAGGTAGCGAAAAATGTTATTTATTATAGATATATAAAAATGAAATAACAAAATAAAAGTGTACCTTTCTGCAAAAAGAAAATAGACGTGCTTGTATCGAAGAAACTTCATGTAACAAAAGGCAGCAACATGTTATTGTTGTGTACACAGAACATTTGATTAACGCTTGTATTTGTATAATTCACTGTTACCAACACTGGAGCCTAATTGTTGACTAACTCGAAACCCATGTGGTTTGCAGACAGAACAAACTCTATTCCGAAATACTGATTCTTAGGGACCTGCAAAATTCGCGTTATTATTTAGCAACGGGCTAAACTTCACAGAGCTATATATACTAGAGTTGGTGGCATTTAACCAATGGCTGCTGCATAGATATGAAGTCACGCCCTTTCTGACTGAAGTACACGTGATTGGGGCACACTATTGTGAAGTGTTTATTTATTTGCCCAGAGTTACCAAGGGCATGTCAAATTAACTATCGGCCAATGAGAAACGTATTTTAAACATTCATGTGTTGTAAGTTAAACGTATCTTCAAATAATGACGCGAATTTTGTAGGTCTGTACTGGTTACTAATTGCAGATCTGAAAAAAAAATTTGCATGTTTGTAAAGTATCAGCATCCTGTAATAAATAGTACGTTCTGCAAAACAACTAACACATTTTTACACTAACTCATGTACAAATCTAAAAATAGGACGTCACTTCCCTATACAGCACACTTATATGCTGTTACGATTAGTGAGTTCTATTAAAAAAGTTAAAGAAAAATGCCTATGTTATTAAGTACATAACAAATGCCATTATTTTCACAATGAAACCCTTTGTAGCAAATATTGTAAATATTCAGGGCTAATAAATTAACACTATAAATAGTTTGTCTATGTTTACAATCTTAAAAAAAAATAAAAATTGCCCAGCTAAGGTTAGCCGTCCAGAGACAATTAGTTACAAAATATATGTACAAAACTTTTAAACTTTTTAATTCCTTTCCAGTTGTGTTTGCCGGAAGTGACGGGCGACGGAGGCGCGATGGAACCCTGCCACGCGCGGCGTCACAGCGGAAAGGAATGTAGCCGGTTCGCTTCTGCAGTTCACCAGCTGAGTTGGTCGGTGGTCTGGAGAGGCCTTCGGTATAAGCCTCCACAGCGAGTCGCAGACGATTACCTTTATTTCTTCTTCTTTTTGCCCAGCTGGTCCAGCAGCAGCGTCCGCACTGACGGATTCTCCGCCCACTTGGTCAGGTCCATGGAGGGCAGGATACCGCTTCTGCACGGTACCCTCGGGTTACTGCGAACAATGTCATCCAGAACTTCATTCTCGGAGTCGACATTTAAAAACCAAGCTATTCAAGACATAACGAACATCTTAACAACTATTCCTAGATCCTGCTTATTTTTTCTTAAGAGATTAGTTTCACATCTGTATAGGATGTTCATAGTTAAATAAGCACTTTGAAAGCCCTGCTTAAGATCTACTGGCGTACACGTTGCAAATCTGCTCATTTTTACACTACTCTGCATTAAAAAACAGAAAGCGAAATAATTAATTTTTACGTTATCATAAATTGTTACCTAACATTTTATTCGACGTTACATATGGAACTGCTTTCCATCCATCGTTACCAACTTTGCTGGGCGAATGTCATTCAGTGCGCCCATTAAAATACAGGCATGCAGGGGTAGTGACTTTTTTCTAAGGTTTATTCCTGAAGTGCTCACTTTATCGTGAACACCCTTCATATGTTACCTAATTATTTAATAATATCAACGGGAAAATACAGGTATAATTGAAACCGTTAGAATTTCAAAAAATTCGTTTAGTCCTTTATGTCATATTTAGTTTTGACTTTTTATGTCAGGCCATACATTTTCATTACACAGATTTGTAAGGAAAATCGAAGATGGAATGGATACTACAGCCTTAATTTTCTCCATCTAGCCACAAATTATTCAACACCACAGAGGTGGAAAAGCCGCTTATACTGCACACGTGCCAGCAAAATGGCGTCCCTCATCACCAACATGTCGCGAACGCCGTTCCGCGCCGGGTAACCTACTTGTTAGACGGCAGCTGAGCCAATGGGGAACCATCCGTAGCACGCGATAGCCAATCAGGCACAAGGCCCGTTCCCAGAGGCTCGCACAGCCAATCAGCTTAAAGTGTGCGTATCAACTCTGTGTCCAAATCAAAGAAGAGTCGGGGCCGATTAATCCGCCCCTTGTCATCGCGGTCTACCTGTAGAAGCGTTAGGACCCACGCAGTGTTGCCAGATGGGGAAAATGGAGTTCTGGTACCATGCGCCGGAAAATGCTGGTATTTTCCATAAATTTATTGTACCGCAATAAAAATAAGGGGCCCGTTTTCCTATTTCCAATACGTTATATTAATTTTAAGTCCTAAATAACATGAGCAAAATTTTCAAACAACATTTAAAATTTTTATACTTTCCTTTCACGGTGCGCATAGATTATTTACTGGTATCAATTTTAAAGAATTTAAATTCTAATTCACTACGAACGTATTCGCGCATAGAATAAAATACAACGTAAATAATATTAAAATTATTTATTTATTTATTGTTTGTTTTATTGCGTCCGTAAGATCTTTTTTTTCAATACATAGCTGTACAAAGATATTGGACAAGTCAAATTACAGTATACAAATTTTATACACTTGACAGTAAAGTCCCATTAAACTTTATGAATTGCTACAAGTACACTATAACATAAAATACACTTGAGAAGTTGTAATAGAAGGTTATTACTTAGCTTACAAAATAATTTACAGTAAACAAGAAATCGACTACATCAGCAAATTTTTGCAACCAACAAAAATCTGGCATATATGCGTACCATAATGGGATAAATCTGGTACCTGGTACCAAGAGAAGAAATCTGGTGCAAATACCATAATTCTGGTACGTCTGGGAACACTCGCCCACGTGCTCGAAGAGTAACGGGTTATGTTTGTTTATATTTGGTTTCTCGAGAAGCCCATCGCTTTCGTGGCGTGTTCGAGGTTCCTTGGGCAGTTTCTAAAGCCGTGCTACAGATCTAGTTTCTCGCATAGTTTCGCACTCTTCCACCACACGCGAAACTAACATTGCCGTGAATCCAGCACGTTGATCCATGTATCACGTGGGAGCAGATCTGGAATATAATCGGGAGGGAGGGAGGGAGGTCCCAGCACGACAATGAGCTCGACGAATGTCTGGAAGCGCTTCCGAAGTAGCATTGTTTAACCGAACACAAAACTGTATTGAACAACTTTCCTCTCACATTTACGATATCGTACTGTTTCAATGACCGTGGACACTCCTTAGTTCTACAGCCTGTTCACTCATACGAGTGAAACCAAACCAGCGAGCAGTAGATTACAGTTATCTGGATGCTATTGCCCAAACTTCCTGTTATTGGAAATAACAATAATAAAATACACCAGACTGGACCCAGGACATGATTACGTCATTTCTCGACGATATAGAGCAATGTAATACCTCAAGGGGATCTGTTCTCGCCGTTATTCTAACCTGAGAAGATGCCACAGAATGGGCTGAAAATGGACGTGAAAGCGCCATAATCCACATATCCAAAAACAACCTGCGGTTTCGATACAAAATATGCCTTACTGAAATATGACTACAGCAGGAAACGTGGCGTGCTTGTGATATCTTCTAGGTCTATATAATATTACATTAAAACTCTCCTCACTAATATTCTGTATGTTATACCTCTATAAAATGTCGAATTACATATTATTATAGGCTGTTCGCTGTGCACTGAACACCTTTGGATTCAGCCTTTGGAAAAGTCAATGCCTCTACATGTACATATTTTGACGGGTACACTTGAGGTGGACCCACAACCACCCATTTCATCCGTCAGTCACCCGGCCGTCAAGCGGTCACGTGATCTCTGACCAACTGCAAGGCAACTTTTTTCTATCTGTCAAGCCATAAAATATATCTCAAACTTTAACCATTTGAGTAAGCGCTTGTTGGAGGTCTGTTTTTTTTTTTATATTCCTTAAGGAAATGCTCGTTTTTGTGGGATGCAGAATATTAGAGTAATAAAGAAGACCAATTAAGATAGAGCACTTGGTCATTATAATTAAGGTTTGAATTTTGCATGTGAGTGGAGCCGCAGGTAAGAGCTAGTAGTAAAAAAAAAAATTGAAAACTTATGTTCAAGATATTACGTTTTCACGTTTGTTCAGACAGTGCATTCAGTAGAAATGATGAGTGATAGTTAAAATAAGCAGAAGTGTTACTCACATCTCATGGTCAGGCAACACCATGGGGTAGACCTGTATGGTGTCTATAAGGTCCGTGTTGTCGCAGATTACCCTTGACAGCTTCACTTTCCTGATCTCTTGAAGTTGTTCTGGTACAGAAATAAAAATAAAATTCATGAACTATTAGTAAGCCGATGGTTGAGACAAGACAATAAATGTTCTTAGGCAAAGTTTCAAGTATAATGAAAAAAAAAATGTTTGAAAATTTACCATTTCAATTTATAAACTAACTAATACACCACGAATGGTTATGTTATTTCCCATAAATCCATTGTACATATATTTCGTAAATTTGTTAAGAAAAGGGACAATTGCGTATTGACGTTCCCAAATTTGTATAATAGGAAATATATAATTTCATACAGATGTGTAGAAAATGTGCCGTGCTATGTACGGCATAAAAGATTTCATTGGAGTTTACGAAGTTTACTGGAAAAGTTTTACGGTGAAAGAATGAGTAGTTTTATTTCTCAGTGATTTGAGATGAGGGGTCTAATTGTGAAACATTAGACTGGCTTTATACAGATAGTTGCTGCATTACTATATTTATAAGGATAATTAGTAGGCTGTACCTCAACCAACATGTCACCATAACGGTCCTTAAAGTGTATCGTGATTGCTGTTATATGAATACACGCAAACAAGGTGACTTAGTGGACAACTATATTGGGATACTATGTAGCAAGGAGATTGTTGAGTTCAGAATAGAATACGCAGCTTTGCCAAACATACGAGACATCACAAAGACCCAGACATAAAGCGATGCCTCATAGAATACCACTTGAAGACAGTTACGAATGACAGTCGGTTTAGCCATTGTTACTTTGGACATTTCTTAAAGCAAGCTAAAGTGGAGTGGAGTGGAAATGTTTCAGCGGCTCGTAAAAGTGAAGCCCTCTACAGCCAATGAGGGTGAAACGAGGAGAATATGGAGCAGCGCCGGAGATTCCTGAGAAAACCCGCGAGATTCCCATGTGCGACGACAGGGAGTGATGACATCGGCAATTTGAAGGTAGGAGTTTGTGTGGCACCTACCTGGTGTGAAGGAGGACGGTTGGCTGGGCAGCTCGTACCAGAAGCGATCTCCCCTCCTCGAGTAGCTGAACTGCGTGGCGATGATGCAGGCGAATGTCGGTCCCAACATGCTGCCTGGCAGAGGTCTCTCTGATACACCGCCTGACCACAGGTCTACGTCGGACGGGTGCCTGCAGAGTTCATTAGAAAACTGAAGAAACCAAAAAGTGCTGAAGACGTGCACTGACAGGAATGTTTGTTTCAACCAACAAAATATTTGTTTGTATATGGCCAAGCAATAAGCACGTCCTCTAACAAATTAAACAATGACTAAAATGCAACAAAACTGATTTTGTTCACCTAAAAAAATTTACACTTGAACTGACCAAACCGTTTAGTCAGGCAAAAAAAAAAATCTGCTTGACAACAAAATATTTGGTTGAATTAACTGTATGCATTTGTTTGGCCACCTACAAACAAAAGTTTTGTTTGGCTAAAATAAACGTTTATCTCAGTGTGCCTGCTGCTGTGTGCCAAACAATTTTAGTCTCTACAGTAAGTAAGAATAATGCCAATGTGAACTAGCAGAAAATCACTTAACATCGTTACCCTCTATAAGTCTCACAATAGTTGAAAGTGTCTGAAATTGACTTACACGTATATAGAGTTGTATCTATTAATTGTGGTGTTGGACATCGTACCAGACATATCCTTGAAGTTGTCAGCTCCATGAAGGCCACAAAATTTCCTGGAAAGAATCCAAAAAATATTTTTCAAAATTACAGAAATCGTGGAATGGAGTAAGATGTCATACCGGTTATTTTCTATATTCCAACCTAAATTCCATGTATCCTGGAAGACCGAACTCTCGTCCTCTCTGCATGTTGAACGCAACCAAGTCCATTCCAAACCTCGCTCCTGGCTTCTTGAATAAATGGCTGGTCACCTGTGAGTCAACAAGTAAGACTTAGTTCATTGTAACACATTTGATTCATATGTGGTAATCGAAATCTTATCTCCACGTTTGTAGCTTCAAGAATCTAGTACTCACAAATTCAAACATTTTGTACAAGCACAAGTGTGTCGTTAACAACTTAAGTAAAATAATTTTGGACTAGTTTATAAGTGGATAATATTGACATTCTACTGAATTCAAATATTTATTAACCCCCCTACGTACCAGCGACAGGTAAATATGCCTGAACTCGGTTGTATTGTGATCAAGTTCCATTTAAATCATATCTGTACTAAAATTTAGTGGATAGCTAAATTTTTGGGTTTAAAAATAAATAAATTAGTCACCTCTTGTGTAATAGAGTCATCCATGGCTTGTGCAACCTGGTTCATCAATCCCATGAAGTATTCATCGAGGACGCCAGCACGATAGAGATCATATGGTTGACGGATCAGATCAGACAGTCTTTTAGAAGCTGAGAAACAGGGTAAGAATATGCTACTGGTAAACTGCGACAGGATAACCATGCATTACCTTAATAAGTAACTTTTCTGTTTATTAGAGGTAGTCTAAATATGATACCTGGCCACGTAAGAAGCTTGTAGAAAATTGAGTTCCAGGCACACTTACGTCCAGTCAATAACAAATCAAAATGTGATACTATGCTCCTTCATGGCCAAATATTCTTCTCCCTGGCACAAAATGCATTTAGATTATTTATGTGTTTGTCCAGTCATCACAGAAGACACATAAATAATGCTGATGGAATGAAGTTCCATCAGTTTTAGTTATAATTTTTTTTATAACTTATAGAAAATATAAAGCTTTTCTATAAAAACCTTTTCTTCCGTGAGGTTACTTAATTTCCAGACCGGAGGCATTTGTGATTACCAATGAACTTGTGCGCCTTGCTCCATCGTTCCACAGCAGTCGGCAACAGGGAGTGGCCGAACCTAAAGGCAGCAGCGGCGAAAGCATCAATTACATTGGGATTCACGTTAGGGTCGTGGCCATTCCAGTAACCCTGCTTGGCACAAAAATACAATACAAGGTTAGCAGTTTGTCGCAAACTGAACGACTTGTAACTCATATGGGGCAGAGTAGCCCATACCTCCTTCTGCAGCAGCAATCCAAACTTGTCCATGACCTCCTTTCCGAGAAGAATGGGCAGGAATTCGTTGTAGGTGATGTGCTGTATCTCGGCAATGTTGATCCTGCGCGCCTCCTGCAAGACACAGCCAGGTCAGTTACTGCTCCTGAGGAGGCAACAGTGTCTGTACGACGCAAAGGGAATGAGTTGTCACCTGGTAGATAGTCTCGTCGTCCCAGTGCGGGTTGATCTGCCCCAGAGCCGCGGCCACTCTGTTGTGCTCTCGCGCCATCAACGTGTGCATGCAGGTCAACACCAGCTGCTCGTTAACTCGGATCTCACCTGCAAACAGAGGATCAACACTCGTCTTTCAACATGGCCTCTGCTGGACTCGACACTCACTATCCCAACATGGGGTGGACTTTGGTTTATGAACGATTTTTCCAAATTAATTTGGTAGCAGCCTACACTTCTCAGTCGTACACATGCTAGGGTCAGAACTGTTTTTTCATTGGGTTCTGCCATTGCGAATGCCTTTGATTTTATTCATATTGTTTAGACGCGATATGGTCATATTATTTCTTTCTTTCCATTTCTGGCTAGAGAGTCACCCATAACTTGCCAAAACCAAAACTCATATTGTGTGTCAAATACCAGGGTACGTAACTTTCAAGAGGCACTGACTTGTTTATATCCCCAAAATGCAGTCATTTACAAAATATTTACTACAGGTTAAATAATCGCATTACAGACTACATGAAGAGTTATGTTACCTCAATCGAAGCAGTACATGGACTTATTGTATCTGGTGCATCCTTCGTCTGGGATGTCCAACTTCAAGGGCAGCAGATCCTTCAGGCCATACTCGGAGAATACAGGGTTCATTATTATGTATATCTCATTCAAAACAACATGAAGAGTTATGTTACCTCCATCGAAGCAGTACATGGACTTATTGGGCCTGGTGCATCCTTCGTCTGGGATGTCCAACTTCAGGGGCAGCAGATCCTTCAGACCATAATCGGCGAAAACTGAGTTCATCCTGAGCAAGCCGCCATAACCAGTGCGGAGGAACCTGTAACGTAAATTAAAAATATTTTTTTATATAAAAAAGTTTTTTTGGTATACTCTTACAGACTCGAAACTTAAAATAAATGTTTTTTTTTTTTTTAATTAAGCTTGCCTTACATAGAACTGACTTCGCATTTCCTAAGTTACACTTATCTTCGTGCATAAAACTCGTTAACAACCACTGGTTATGTTTTGTCACTTAGGAATATAAATAAATTTTCTGTGTAGTTTATTTCCTGAGACGAAACTCGTTGACTACGCGTGTATTAAATATCTTTTATAAGAATTGTCGTTTGATCTACAATGTTCTATCATGCGCATTGCATATAACATATATTAATGCTTAACTTGTTACATGAAGCGTACAGACCTTTGGCAGACAAGATTTATAATCTAAGGAACGGCACTTCTAGGTAATAGTTTTTGCCAACCTAGTGAACAAACATTTTAGCACCATGTACTGCGCCGCAAACAAACGTAAACAATTACAGGGGAAAAATAGCTTGCAAGCAACGCATAATTCTGACACAGTATTTGTTTACTAAGTTGCTAAATATCAATGTCTGAGATTTCCCCCTCCTGGACTTTCTACCTTGGCTGCCAGAACCATGAGGATTTCAGCTATTCTGGTTAGTGTTTATACGTTTCCTTCGCCTTCTAAGAAGACAGAAGATGTAGGGTACGCTGGGCTCCGAAACATCTGAATTCCAACTCTCTACTCACGAACTGGTACTTGCCACAGACTTGGTATGATTGGCCTGGTACCTCGTCACTACATGGGCATGACGTCACTGTGTCTCGTCAATCTACAGCTCATTGTATGTACAGTTAGGCCCATTCTTGGACACTAATTTACTCAATTTAGATGACAAGTTAAGAAAGGAAACTATATTTGCTAAGCATGGTTAACAAGCACTGCATTAATTAAAAAAAAATTGATTACGAATTTTAAACTGAAATCTTTTCTGTATGGTTATTACATAGTCATTATAACCTGCCAGTAGGCAATAAATATTATAAACGAACTCGTTTACTGTAAAACAAAGCCCTGAGTCGTGATATTTTGCGAGTAATCATGATGCAAACTTACTTAGCAAATTTTTCGGAGGCTCCATAAACAGTGTTTCCATCGAGCACACCTGGTAATGTGTTGAATGGTATTCTTGAACCTGAAATCATGAGTTTGACAAATATTAGATACACAGAATTCACTACTCGTAAACTAAGCATTCCTGAATGAAGATGTACGAACTCCTCAAGTTTGTGTTGCAAAATTCTTATGAATACAAAATACCTACAGGGCAGTTGCAATTACACGTACCTGACAGGATATTACATACATAAGTAGGTAAAATTTTAGCTGCACTCTGACTCAGTAATTTAACAATAACATGTACATAATTAAAGAGCTGTATGTGTTTCTTCTCAAAGTATTGCTACATGCGTATTTCTTAGTATATACAGGATAGCCAAGTAAAGCAAAAAGCCATACTTAAGTTAACATAATCTTGATAGTCTACAGAAACACTTAATGAGGCAGTGCTGAATAAACAAATGGCATTTAAAAGTCATTAGGCCACGGATACTAACATCAGGCCCGTCAGACAACGCAAACGATATATTTCAGAAGAATCACCACAAGGAATTTTGTTCATATGAGCTTGTGTCCTTTCCGCAGTGACTAGCGACCGTAAGGTTAACGAAATTTTCAGAAGTGTTGCAGGGCTTCCTGCAGACCATATTTACGCGAAACAAACGAACTTTCGACGTACGGGAACGATACTTGGTTTTCTATGTTTCAAGAAAGAAATTAAACATTTTTCCTAGTTCAGGAATAATCTCGTAAAATATGAGCTTAATATGCACATAATTTATCTACAGCGAAATTCCTTTTTATTTCTCCATTTCAGCCAAATGAGCAAACCTAACCAAGGGCAAATGCACATCTCGACTAATTTATTATAATTACCATATATACTGTCTTAATAAGACAATTCGAAAGAATGCAATAGGAGTTATTTCATATTCATAACACTTCTTGCCGAGCACGACGAAAGAGATACATTACTTCATTACGTCTAATAATACTATCACGCTCTCGCTTCTTAGCCTCCCGCGCAAGCCAGCGAAGCGGAGGACAGAGAGTCGTTATATGATAGCGACGGCGGAGGCAAGGCAATGATGGGTTTCGAATTACAGACGCTCGCAGCGGACCCTGCTTGTATTGTTAACTGCGCTTATCTGAAGAATGCTCTGGATTAATGACCTCGTTCTCTCAGCGAGACTCGGTGTGCGTTGAACCTTCGAGATGGTCAAGGTAACACTATAAATATTGCGGGAGGCCACCGGGCCAAGAGCGGAGTTGGAGTTGAGTGAATGAGTGACTGAGTTCCAAGCGATAGAAGAACGAGTGACCAGTGGAAGGGAAGTCTGCAACTGCGAAAGTCAAGCAGCGTAATGTGCGGCTGGCAAGCTGGACTATTGGACTATATGCGTTAGTGAAAGGCACTATAAATTATGGCAACAAATAGACTGAACACGTGGGAATTAGAGTATTGATTGTATCCAACAGAGACAATTAAGGACGATAATTAGAGTGGAAATAGGCATTAAATATTGCTATCACTGTTAATTAAAAGAGTAAAAATAGAGACAAATAATTTAATGCTGTAAATAACAGCGGAGTGAACAAATTACAAACGAAATTTAGTTCCATTTACTTTTTTTTATTAAAAGGTCTATCCCTAACGAACTCAGATACGCCCCTCAGGCGTCGGCACGTAGCACTGTTGTCAGAATTGGCATTTAGACAATTATTCTATAATCAATTGTAAATAAAGGTTGACTGTAGGCAAGTAGTGATTTTAAAACTAATTAATTAATTGTAATAGTAGTGTGTAAAAATAATGATTGATACAACTGACACAGTGCATGTTAACTAGGAAAATGTCTGCAGAACTGGAAGTACTACAAACACTAATTAAGGTGCCAGGTAGCCAGATGGTAAGCGTGAGCGCAAGTGTAGATAGCTTGAAAGAAGCTGTAAATAACCAAGTCAGTAGAGTAAAATGAGACTGTAAATACCAAGATAGTGCAAACGAGAATGTAGACAGGAAAACTGACTGAATGAGAATGTAGACAGAAGAATTTACTCTGTTAATGAGAATGTAGACAGGAAAATAGAAGGCATTAGCGATCTAGTGAATACGAAAATTGACAGTGCAAATGAAAGGAAGTACAGTGTCGAGAATTAATTGAGACAGAATATCAGTGAATTAGAGAAGGAATTGCTCGAATCTCTCCAACAACGCAGTTCCACTACTACCACATCGGCAGCCGATAGAAGGGAAGAAGCAATGAAAGACGAAACCATCACAGCAACCTCAGAGGAGAGTAATAAGATCTGCAGCATTGGTGTCACGCAGCCAGCAGTGGAGAAGAAGGTCTCAATTAAGTCCGCCCCTTACGATGGCCATACTTCATGGCGGGAGTACCGAACACCAGTTTAAGATAGTCGCTACCATTCATGGCTGGACAACCGTACACCGGGCTTACTACCTCGCCGCCGTACTGAGAGGCCCTGCACTGAGCATTCTACAATCTATGCCACAGCGACATCGACTGGAGTACTACACACTGGCGTCGGCCTTGGAGATACGACTCGGCGACCAGTACCTGCGACATATCCACCATGCACAGCTGCGAAGCCGCACCCAGCGACCAGAGGAGCCACTGCAGGAGCTATGGCAGGACATTGTGCACCTATCTCTGGAAGGGTGCCCCGAGGAGGCGCGTGACATCATCGCAGTCAGCTTCTTCATCGACGCCATCGCCGACACAAAGGTCTGACTGCACCCCACAACATGCAGGACATCCTGGCCCGAGCACTGGAGGTGGAGTCTGCAAGACAAGGGACTGCACCCCACAACATGCAGGACATCCTGACCCGAGCACTAGTGGTGGTGTCTGCAAGACAAGGGATTGCACCCCACAACATGCAGGATATCCTGACCCGAGTACGGGAGGTGGAGTTTGCAAGACAAGGGACTGCACCCCACAACATGCAGGACATCCTGACCCGAGCACTGGAGGTGGCGTCTGCAAGACAAGGGACTGCACCCCACAACATGCAGGACATCCTGACCCGAGTACCGGAGGTGGAGTCTGCAAGACAAGGGACTGCACCCCACAACATGCAGGACATCCTGACCCGAGTTCCGGAGGTGGAGTCTGCAAGACAAGGGACTGCACCCCACAACATGCAGGACATCATGGCCCGAGCACTGGAGGTGATTTCTGCAAGACAAGGGACTGCACCCCACAACATCCAGGACATCCTGAACCGAGCACTAGAGGTGAAGTCTGCAAACAAGGGACTGCACCCCACAACATGCAGGACATCCTGACCCGAGTACTGGAGGTGGAGTCTGCAAGACAAGGGACTGCACCCCACAACATGCAGGACATCCTGCCCGAGCATGGAGGGTGACTTCTGCAAGACAAGGGACTGCACCCCACAACATGCAGGACATCCTGACCCGAGCACTAGAGGTCGAAGTCTGCAAGACAAGGGACTGCACCCCACAACATGCAGGACATCCTGACCTGAGTTCCGGAGGTGGAGTTTGCAAGACAAGGGACTGCACCCCACAACATGCAGGACATCCTGACCCGAGCACGGAGGTGGAGTCTGCAAGACAAGGGACTGCACCCCACAACATGCAGGACATCCTGGCCCGAGCACAGGAGGTGGTAGTCTTCAAGACAAGGGACTGCACCCCACAAAATGCAGGACATCCTGACCCGAGTACCGTAGGTGGAGTTGCAAGACAAGGGACTGCACCCCACAACATGCAGGACATCCTGGCCCGAGCACTAGAGGTGTAGTCTGCAAGACAAGGGACTGCACCCCACAACATGCAGGACATCCTGACCCGAGCACCGGTTGTGGTGTCTTGCAAGACAAGGGACTGCACCCCACAACATGCAGGACATCCTGACCCGAGTACCGGAGGTGGTGTTTGCAAGACAAGGGACTGCACCCCACAAAATGCAGGACATCCTGACCGAGTACCGGAGGTGGAGTTTGCAAGACAAGGGACTGCACCCCACAACATGCAGACATCCTGACCACACTGGAGGTGAGTCTGCAAGACAAGGACTGCACGCCACAACATGCAGACATCCTGGCCCGAGCACCGGAGGTGGTGTCTTCAAGACAAGGGACTGCACCCCACAAAATGCAGGACATCCTGACCCGAGTACCGGAGGTGGAGTTTGCAAGACAAGGGACTGCACCCCACAACATGCAGGACATCCTGACCCGAGTACCGGAGGTGGAGTTTGCAAGACAAGGGACTGCACCCCACAACATGCAGGACATCCTGGCCCGAACACTGGAGGTGGTGTCTGCAAGACAAGGGACTGCACCCCACAACATGCAGGACATCCTGGCCCGAGCACTGGAGGTGGTGTCTGCAAGACAAGGGACTGCACCCCACAACATGCAGGACATCCTGGCCCGAGCACTGGAGGTGACTTCTGCAAGACAAGGGACTGCACCCCACAACATGCAGGACATCCTGACCCGAGCACTAGAGGTGAAGTCTGCAAGACAAGGGACTGCACCCCACAACACGCAGGACATCCTGACCCGAGTACTGGAGGTGGAGTCTGCAAGACAAGGGACTGCACCCCACAACATGCAGGACATCCTGGCCCGAGCACTGGAGGTGACTTCTGCAAGACAAGGGACTGCACCCCACAACATGCAGGACATCCTGACCCGAGCACTAGAGGCGAAGTCTGCAAGACAAGGGACTGCACCCCACAACATGCAGGACATCCTGGCCCGAGCACTGGAGGTGGTGTCTGCAAGACAAGGGACTGCACCCCACAACATGCAGGACATCCTGGCCCGAGCACTGGAGGTGACTTCTGCAAGACAAGGGACTGCACCCCACAACATGCAGGACATCCTGACCCGAGCACTAGAGGTGAAATTTGCAAGACAAGGGACTGCACCCCACAACACGCAGGACATCCTGACCCGAGCACTGGAGGTGGAGTCTGCAAGACAAGGGACTGCACCCCACAACATGCAGGACATCCTGGCCCGAGCACCGGAGGTGGTGTCTTCAAGACAAGGGACTGCACCCCACAAAATGCAGGACATCCTGACCCGAGTACCGGAGGTGGAGTTTGCAAGACAAGGGACTGCACCCCACAACATGCAGGACATCCTGACCCGAGCACTGGAGGTGGCGTCTGCAAGAAAAGGGACTGCACCTCACAACATGCAGGACATCCTGACCCGAGTACCGGAGGTGGAGTTTGCAAGACAAGAGACTGCACCCCACAACATTCAGGACATCCTGGCCCGAACACTGGAGGTGGTGTCTGCAAGACAAGGGACTGCACCCCACAACATGCAGGACATCCTGACCCGAGTACCGGAGGTGGATTTTGCAAGACAAGGGACTGCACCCCACAACATGCAGGACATCCTGACCCGAGCACCGGAGGTGGTGTCTGCAAGACAAGGGACTGCACCCCACAACATGCAGGACATCCTGACCCGAGCACCGGAGGTGGTGTCTGCAAGACAAGGGACTGCACCCCACAACATGCAGGACATCCTGACCCGAGTACCGGAGGTGGAGTTTGCAAGACAAGGGACTGCACCCCACAACATGCAGGACATCCCGACCCGAGTACCGGAGGTGGAGTCTGCAAGACATAAGCCCGCACCCCGTACTACCGGTACGGTCAGTGATACTAAACCAAAACGACGACATCAAGAAGACTCTGAAGTAGATGCAGACTTTTATGAGAGACATCGCTTCCCGGGTCTATTCTACAGAGCTTCGCAGCCCCCCCCCCCCCAAACGGCCGGAGTGTTGGTCATGTGGACAGCCGGGGCACCTGAGAGCCTACTGCACACAGCAAGCAGCAAAGCGATGAGAGACAGCGAGAGGCAGTGAGAATACAGCTCATTTGGAAAACTTGTAAACACCGATCTTAAAGGGGCAAAGATTTGTGACTGTTTGAGGGAAGGCGCCAATGTTCTTTCATGTACGGTCGGTAAAACTGTATTGTAATGTAATACTTGAGGAGGGGAGCCTGAATTATGTTCCTTGCCAGATGGTCGTCGACACTGGGGTGACCATAACAGTAGCAAGACCAGACATCCAAGGGTCTTACACCCAGCGATCGCCCGACGACAACATTGAACGATGCTATTTAACGACAGTAACAGGTGAGACGACACAAGTTAAAGGTAATAGGATAACGGTCTTGAAGCTTGGTGACCTTAGCATAGAGCATGTTGTTTACATAGCATAAATAGGGGTTAAATCTGTTTTGGGGCTTGTACTACGTAGGCTGGGTCCTGCATCGATACTCGACTTGGTGTGCTACGGGTAGCTATTACAGAGTAGTGGTGTCGACACAGCATGATTTGTCTACCCCAGTTAGTCGCCCAGTAGTATGTGGTCAACCCACTGTGCTCCCTGTTTCTAGTGAACTTATCATTTCAGGCAGATGTCAAGGAACGTTAGTCAGACTAATGGGTTTATTTGGATCAGCACAGAAAATTGGTTCCTGTCAGGTAAAGTTGTTATAGCAAGAACTTTGTTATCTTATATTTCTGACAGTTTTCCAGTTAGAATGCCAAATTTGTCCGATAGTGTTAGCCGTCTTGAGGAGGCGACCATTATAGGTATATGCAGGCAGGTCACGCAGGTACCTCCATATGTTCCAGAAGATTCTAGAGTAGAACAAATAGAATGTCTCCTACCAGAAGTATTGGATTAATTGATAGCACAAACAAAAGAACGTCTTAACTGGCGACAGGAGAAGAATGTCTCTGAATTTCTGCAGAGAAATATGGATGCCTTCTCTAGTGGACCAACTGACTTTGGAAGTACTAATGTAACCTGCCACCACATTGATACAGGAGATACCAGGCCCATAAAGCAGCCACCAAGACGACTGCCACTCGCTTCGAATGAAGCGGTTGGAGATATTCTGAAGGAAATGAAGGAGTTATATGCGCTAGAACCATCAGTTAACCGTAGGTCATCACCCATTGTAGTTGTTAAGAAGAGAGACGGCTCTCTGAGGTATTGTGTAGATTATCGTCAGTTCAATAATGTGAAAAAGAACACTCTTATCTGCTTCCAAGGATATAAGACCAATTAAACAGCTCAGCAGGTTCACAATGCTTTTCTACTTTGGACAAGAAGAGTAGATATTGGCAGTGTGAGGTGGCCTCAGAGGATTTAGAGAAGACTGAATTTTGTGTCCAAGGGAAAGGAACCTTGGAGTTCAAAGTTATGTTGTTAGGGCTATGTAATGGCCCTGCTACCTTCGAACACCTGATGGAAAAAGTTTTCCTTTAGATATCTGTCAGGTTTATCTAGATGACATTGTTGTGACAGGAAGGACATTTGAAGAGCACCTTTCTCGCTTAGACTCTGCATTCCAGAAAGTGGCCACAGCCAACTTGATACTGGTTACTAAGATGGGCCACCTGTTTCAAAAGAAATATAAATTTCTTGGGACATGTAGGGTCGGCCCATGGGATTGAAACAAACCCTGAGTAGACCAAAGCAATACGAAATTGGCCGACACCAACTGACAAAACAGAAATGAAAAAATTTTCTACGATTATGTGCCTACTACCATTGGTTTGTACATGGGTTTGTCATGATTTACAACGCACTATATGAACTGACTGAGGCGAAGAGGAGTTTCACTGGATTACTGAATGTGAAGATGATTTTAGTAAACTGAATAAAATTCTGATATCTCCTTCAGTCCTGGGTTTCCCGAAAAGTGAGGGTGTATTAATTTCGGACACTGATATTAGTAATGTAGGGATTGGAGTTGTGCTATCTCAGGTTCAAGATGGGAAGAAAAGACCACTGGAATACTTCAGTGAGGTATTGCATAAGCCTGAGAGAAATTACTGTGTTATATACAGGCAGCTTCTGGATATGGTAAATACCTTTACGGCATACATTTTATTCTAAGAACCAACCATGCATATTTATGCTAGATACTGAATTTTAAGAACCCAGAAGGTCAAATAGCCCGGTGGATACAGAATCTTCAAGAATATGACTTTTAAATACAGCACAGATCTGGACGCCTTCACAGCAATGCAGATTCGCTTTCTAGGAGGCCATGTGAGCCATTTCGTCATTATTGAGAATGCCAGGAAGTAAAGAGTGGTGAATCGCTAAATCGCTGAAGGTATGGAGGACAAGAATTCATGGTTATCTACCTTGTAAAGGGACACCTACCTATCGTGATGAGGGTATTAGGAAATGCCAGATAAATGCTCCCACTTTGCAGCCATTATCGTATTGGAAAGAAGCTGGTTGTCGGCCAAAATGGGAAGAGATATCTAGTGTGAGTACAGCAGTCAAAGCATACTGGGTACAGTGGAATTCCCTCGAACTGAAAAATGGTGTACTTTACAGAAAGTAGTAAAGTAATGATGGAAAACACACATAGTTAAATTTGGTCCTTCCAGCACGCCGGGTTCCACGAGTATTAAAATAACTGCATATTGAGGCAGCCAGTGGGCACTTTGGTGTTAATAAGAAAATTGACAGAATTAGATTGAAATTCTACTTGTTTCACTGTAGGGAGGATACTGAAAAGTGGTACAGATTGTTATCACCTGCACCGCGAGGAAGGGTCCAAGGACCAGAGGACAATGTCACCTTCAGGAATACAATGTTGGATCACCATTCGAAAGGATGACAGTAGACATTCTGGGTTCTTTGCTTGACATGCAGAGAGGTTATCGGTATCTAATGGTGGCTCGAGATTATTTAACTAAGTGGCCTGAGGTCATAATCCTCCCGAACCAGGAAGTACGTACTGTGGCGAAGGCACTCGTAGAACATGTCTTTTCGAAATTTGGGGTGCCAGGAGAACTCCATTCTGATTAGGGAAGGAACTTCGAAGCTGCGGTCTTCCAGGAAGTTACGAAAATTCTGGGGATGAAAAAGACTAAGACCACAGCCTTACACCCTCAGTCTGATGGAATGGTTGAGAGGCTTAGCAACAATCTTGAGCAGAACCTGTTGATCTTTGTGGCAGACAACCAAAAGGACTGGGATTCAATGGTGTGACTGTTTCTTCTTGTTTACCGCTCAGCAGTTCATGAGTCGACAAGTGTAACACCATCAAGATTGCTGTCTCGAAGAGAGCTATGCCTCCCCAGTGACCTGCTGTTTGGCCGACCGACAGAAGAAGGAAGTTGTAGCCCCTGATGTCAGCGAATTACGTAACAGACTTGTCGGCATTCATGATTTTGGCCGACTGCATCTCAGAATAAATAGTGACAGGAAGAATATGTGGTAGGATAAGAGAATGTCAGGGGAGGTATTTCAAGAACGACAACTGGTATGGTTTTACAGCTCACAGAAAGGAAAACGGCACTGCCCGATGCTACAGAAATGTTGGGAAGGCTCCTAAATGATGTGGTCTTTCGGATTTGTCGTCAAGGCTCTCGGGCGAAGCGGAAGTTTGTCAACATCGACCGTTTGGCACTCTATGATGGTCTGGATGTTGCATTGTCTGTCCGGAATGAACTAACTTGAAGAGGAGCAGTGTTATGCTTTCGATTCTTGGCGTCCTGCGCGAGCGAGCGAAGAGGAGGAAAGAGAGTCGTTATATGATAGTGATGCCAGAGACAAGGCAATGTTGGGTCTCGAATTACAGACAAACAATACTGACCCTGGTTGTATTATTTTCTGTGTTTATCTGAAGATTGATCTGGATTTCTGACCTCGTTCTCTCAGAATGACTCGGGGTGCATTGAACATTCGAGATGGTAAGGGAACACCATAAATATTGTGGGAGACCTCCGAGCTGAGAGTGGAGTTTGAGTTGAGTGAATGAGTGGCTGAGTTTCGAGCGATAGAAGAACAAGCAACCGGCAGAAGGGAAGGAGATAAGGATTCGAATCATGGGTAACCTAGGTATGAGAAGGTTTTTATGAGTAAATTAATGTATAATTAGTATCGAATGTAAGTTTCGTTCCTGTTTGCCTTCCGTCATAAATAAGTGTTAAAAAGAAAATAATAATAAAATAAAAATTGCCTAGTCTGCATCCTGGTCTCACAGCAGAAAATCCTCTCACGAAGTCCTGGCAGCGCATCTTGAAGAGGCTGTAGAAGTAATCGTCCTCAGGGATTTCGATCTCCATGCAGTAAGGGTTCTTGAGATGAGGGGGCCTGTTGCAGCACTCCTCTGGCTCGTTGCGGTTCAGCGGATCTGCAGAAGAGAACGTGAAAATTACATAACCTTATAGGTGTGGTATGTTAATTATCTATTTTTGTAACTTAAAAAAAAAGTATTTTGTAAACATCAAAAATTATTTCACCATATAACTATGGCCATGAAGATGTTAACCTCACCAAGCTCTCTTCCACGTTATACACTGTGCCCCTACTTAGGTGGGGACGAAGTATGCATTACAGTCCTGCTCGAGTTGGGTTTCAGTTTAAAAAATATGAATAACTTTTTATTATAGCTATTGTAAGATAACTTTTGAGGTATTGAGAAAAGGGAAAAACATACTGTATAAATTTAAGGAAACTACAACACAATATCTCTACCATGCTTAGTTAAATTAAGTATTTATTTGACTTTGTGTTTTAGTTATTTGGAGTACGTAAAAATGTTTTCGTAACTTTTATATTATTTCTGTGCATACGAAATAAAATAACCGCTACAGGCCATTGTTAGGAACACCAGCACATGGTCAACAATGTGGGTTTTATTAGATCTTAGTGAATATATGCAAAGCGCGTACATTCTCTGAAACTTCAAAGAACTCAGATAAGCTTTCAATCCTGCAGTCAGCAAGTGTTCCTCTACAAAAAGCTGTGACAGTCACAAAATTGACTCCTGAAAAGCTGCACCCCGAGTTAAATTTACATCTCGTGAAATAGATACGGGAGTAACTAAATAAGTTCATGTGGCGTCTGGAATAAACAACTACGATGTTTCGGTTCGAAACACACAGCAGTGTCTGTACATTAAACAACACAGCACGTCCTACTTCTGTCTCGAATATAGCTACGGTATTCGGCAGACATGTGCAGGCGACCGAATGCTATAAACTATTTAAAGGCCTCATGCACCTTCGATGAAATTTAATTTTTCTTAATCTAGGGATGTAAAATTTTCAAATTTGCTTCCTGCTCACGATACGTGGTTTGTCGTTTCTTCCTCCATACGTTATCGAGTGTTCTGTAATAATTTCCTGGTTGAATCTCACATTTCCTACTTTTCCCCTGATTCGCTCGCAACAAAATCATGTGCAAACCCATAATTTTGGCTACTGTGGGGTATGTCGACTGAGGGTTCAGATACTGCTTGTTACACTGACCACAGGTTTGACTACAGCAGGTTATACCCAAAGTGGGCTCGGCTGCTGTGGGTTACATTGACCGCGGGTTTGGCTAATTGAACTAACTTCGACTACGAGTTCAACTACTGTGGGTTACACTGATCATGGGTTCGACTACTCTAGTTTTTATCGATCGCGGGTTCGGCTAATTGAAGTAACGTCTACCGCGAGTTCGGCTATTGTGGGTTACACTGAACACGGGTTCGTCTACTGTTGGTTATATCGATCGCGGGTTCGACTAATTGAGGTCACACTGACCGCGAATTAAGGTTCTGCAATTTACGTCTACATCTTCATACACATGTCACCTGATTCATCAATGCAGAATTATCTCACACAGAATAATCACATGTTATCTGGTAGTAAATTATAAGTAGGAAAGAACTGTTATGTGGAACGCTTTCAACTCAGTATTGCATTGGCAGCGAGTCAAATAGTAACATGAATGTTGTTCAGTATAGTTGACGGGGTTCGGCATTGTGTAAGAATGGGATTACAGAGACCAGGACTGCTGATGGTCATTCAGTCGTGAAAGTAGACAAGTCACTTCTAGATTGTAATTTTGTGGTGTGGAGGAGGAAGCGCGGACTCACCGAGTGGCGTGGCGGTGAGCGTGTAGTCGTGGTCCATGAACTGCCCCCATGCGACGACCATGACGGTGCCGGCGTGGTCGTGGTAGCCCTCATCGGGATGCACAGTCCTCGACACGACCCTGGCAAGAGGAAGTTGGTTGCCCGCCACACTGATGCGCGGCGAATTCATGCCGTCGGCGAACAGCGGGCCGATCAACCTGCATCACGCACCACCAGCACTCAATGTTGATGGCGCTTAACATCTATTCGTCAACGAGGTCATCAGACATGCAGCAAGTTGCTTGGAGAAGAAGGAAGAGGGAAGGAATCTGCCATCGCCTGTAGGAAGGAACCATCCCAGTATTAGTGTGGAGTGATTCCTGGAAACCACGGAGAACCGAAATCAGGCAGGAAGGGAAAGGAAATCGAACCTGGGACCTAGCGAATGCAAGTCTAGTGGTTAACCACTACACCACCTCACTCTGTACCGATGTTAAATATTGTAGCTTCAATCCCAGATGCTCCCAATTAGTTAACAAGCCATCTGTCGCCTCCTTGTGCTGGAGTCACAGTAGCACCACAGAACACTTAAGACTACTGGAATGAGACAGACTCTAATACTGCTAACTCTCATCCACACACAGTAGTCCCGATAGTAGATTGGTTAGATTACTCGCCTTCAACCAAGGTATTGGCCATGGTGGCTGAGTGGTTGGACTGCTCATCTCCCACCAAGTCGAACCAGGTTCGATTCCGGGGCCGGTTCACTCCAGATTTTCGCAATTGGGAACCGGATGATTCCGTTGGTCGGCGGGTTTTCTTGGGAATCTCGCGTTCCCCTGCCTCTTACATTCCGGCTCTGCTCAATACTCACCTAGCGTCATCATCCCCAATGTCAAGAGCCGCCCTTACCTCTCTCCATCTGCACATGCCAGTAACATGTGGGAACGCCGTTCACTAATTAGCGCCGGCTGAGCTTCCTGCCAGCCAGTAGATAATAGTGAATCCTCCGCAGCATGCAGTAGCCAATAAAGCAAAATGCTTGCTTCCTTAGCCACACCTATGTATACGCCTATATCAAAGGAACCACCATAATATTTCACTTCTCTATACTTACCTCTGTTGTGGTTGCACAATGAGCACGGTACCACAGAGTAGATGAGAACACAAAGAAGAATTAGCATAGTGGTCCCTTCGACGTGGACATACCCACTCGCCGATTGTTGTTGTAATGGGTATTGTGTGTGATTGGCCACTGAATGTCTACGAAAGATTTCCTATTGGCATGCCTGCCGGGTGGTGAGTAGCTTACCAGACTCTGATTGGAGAATGGCTTTTCAAAATTTAGCTGGACAGTACTGCCATTTTGCCGGTGCGTGTGGCTGAAGTTCACTGTTTAAGCAACTGTTTTACCTCTGCATACTTAAGTACTCCTTGACGACACAGCAATAGCAATCACAAAGGGAGAGGCAAAGGGAGAGTCTCATATCCCGAATATTTATTTTCTGAAATGGTTTGTCTTACATCTAGGGATATGCAAATTTCGTGATTTCAATGACCTGTTATCTAAATGTATTTAGTGTAAGGTGAAAAAATGTGGAAACTAACTGGATCATGGTTTGGATACGTGACTAGGTTCATGCACATCACTCTTGGCATTTCAGCTACATTGACCCTGAGAAACTCTTCCTGCCTAATCAGAGGGTGTGGTAGATAACGCACCTCACCGGCATCAATTTAGGGTATATAGGTACTGACCGATATACTGCTTTATGGAATGTCAACCCATCCTACTCCTCTTGTATCCTTGACGAGCAGGCAGAAGTTAGCATAACGAAAATGCCCAAAATCTAGAATCTGCTTGAGTAGCAGGGGTGCCGAAGAGTTTCCACAGGAAATGCCATCATGTTTAACTTCTCGGTGAAAGAAGGATTGGTGTAGAAGCGAAAATAATTAGTAATAATGTTTTGTAGAATTTGGAGTAATTTCTGCTAGCATGATGGTGTCAAAATTCGCAATGTTCTCCGTAGGAACCTCAACAAGATCTACAGCTGACTTTAGCTTTGGTTTTGTAATAAACTTAAGTAAGATAGAAAGTTGTGCTCCTGGAATACCCTATCTAAGCGTCGGCCCCCACTAGAGGTGGTTTGGCGAGGAATTTGCCCGCTCTACTGGGAACACTGACTTGTTGGCTAGACTGTATAGTCCTATTTACACTCGATCGTCAGAGTTTGTACATTGTTTGCTATCCCAGAGATTAGAAAGTGTTATTTTATACCTGCCAGTATGACACTCGCTACCTGTTTCCTTGCAAGTTTGCTATTGGCTCAGAGTCTTCCAGGACATCTCAATTTAACTGGGTTCCTATTTGCAAAGGCGACTTTCAGTTTAAACCTATTGGATGACTATATTGTCCTGAAATGAATTAGTGAGATTTTCCTATCCCTGCAACTGATCCAGTGCAGAAAGAATGGTCGTAAAAATATATACTATTTCTTGCAATTCATTTCCCATGTTGCTCTAATTTATTGAATTAGTAACTGTGCTGTGCATTTTTATTCTCTTTAATGTCATTAAAGAGTATGTTCACTCACACCTTAGTTCCTCGAAGTCAGTCGGCTAAATTCAAGACCATGCTGTGATTTTGCCACTGCATCAGAGAACTGCAAAACTTCATGTGAAATGTTATTACTTATTCCTGGTTATTACTGCCTGAATAGTGACCCGGGGCGTTTTAAATCAACCGTGGTACAGTCATAAGGGGAACACTAGAGCGCACGTACTTGAAGTCTGGGCTCCCACAGAGAGATTCCGCATAATTACGGATGACCTATAATTACAGTGGCGATTAGATGATACGTAGTTCCATACATGTCACGTATTTAGGCTACAACCCACTTAGACAAATAACTCACCCTCACACTCCATACTCATCTTTGCACACTCCATCACACACTGAGTGAATCGAGATGTACTCCCTATGTAAGCCTTTTTTGCTGTGTGATGGGAAAGATAACGAAATGTGAAGTATGGAAACAGTGGTCTCCCTCTCCTTGTCATTACAATAGAATTACAGAGGTTTTTTATATGCTCATGAACTTTACCTGTTACACGCAAAGCAGTGCATTAACTGTATGCGCACAACTAACCTAAATGAAGCCTAAACATTATCATAATTCTTTGTTACACGTGATTAGAAGTATTCATGATACATTTATAAAATACTTATATCTAGCGCTGCTCAATACATAAAAAATTAAAATATGAAAATTGAGGTTGGACTTGAAAACCACGCGTGGGCTATCTCACAGGGTGCTAGAGTCAGCAGCGAGTTCTCTCCCTCTAACTGGGACGGCAGAGAGGACTCTCTGAGACGTTAAGAGTGGGCGAGAGAGTACTCTCTTGGCGAATTAGTGTGACAACGTGAGGGGGGATCTCACCTGGTGAAGGGTGTGTTCTTGGCGCCCCATGTAGGGTGTTGGAGGTTGGTGCAGAGGCCATCGTAACGGCGGTACTTGCCGGGTCGGCACTCCACGTTGGCAAGGAAAGGTGGGCACACCTCCCTGATCAGCGTCTTGGACGTGTCGATCAGCGGCAGTCCCTTCTCGATCTCCTCGTAGCTAAGGCCGTAGCTGCACACGCGTCAAAACACATGCGTCATGAATACACGCTCTGTAGTTAGGGACGCGTTATTTCTGAGGAAAGAGCTAGGATAGGCTTCCATAACGTACCTGGTCCCCTGCAGTTTCCTTTGGCTCTCGGATGTGTGTCTTTGTAAGGAGACTGATTGGTACGGTCAGGTGATTTTCGCGAAAATATTTCAAGACCAGTTGTACTTAAAAACAATTTTCTTCGTGTGTACTTTCGTGGTTGAATGATTTTAAATGTCACGTGCCTCAAAAGTCTGTCTGTGAATCATGGCTGTTCAGTATCGGAGTACTTAATTACAATTGGCCCAGTCAAATATTAACATGTCTTCTCATATAGACACGCGGCCATTAACCAAACGAAGTTTTGGCTGTGGACGTATGAAAGTGAAGTCCATCATGGCCATAATTACATTCGAGAAATACACATATCCCTACTGCTTGGGTCAGTCAGAATATCAGTTTTTTTTGGTACACATTTAAATTTTTCCATACCTGTTACAAACAACTATTTGGAAAGTCAAATTCCAATAACATTTAAATCTGTTTACATTAAAGTGATTACTGCAAATCATATTCAGCAATGAGAATAGTTTCTATTTAAAATACAGTTTTATTCGATTTCATTTTTTTTCTTTTAATATTTTGAATACTCGTGAAAGCAATATGCCAGAGTTAACCTGTATCTCAGTTTTTGTGATTTTAGTCTTCGCTTATGTTTACAGTGTTTAAAGGCAGAGGGCGTATTGCAAAACATGTAAAATATCTTGTGGTTTTATTTATATCAGGGGCGAAGTTTTCTAGTTTAATTAATATACAGCTGTCATTAAAATCAGTGATTGAACGATTGAATTTGTCTAATTCTTTAACGTACTAGTATATTAATTAATGTCTTAATATACCGCATTTTCGCTGTCCTAAAATACCTTTGTATAATTATAGTCTATTCACGGTTTCCTCACAGTTTCATAATCAAAACTTCGTAAAAAAAAAAAAAAACACCCCACGTATGACATGTAGGGTTGTTTCCAAATTTTTTCATTTATTAGAAGAGTTTTGTACTTGTGTCAACATAAAAGTACTTTATTATTGGTTAAATTGAAGTTTTACTCCTTTTTTTTATATAAATTACAATATTTTATTAGTAAATAATATGAATTAAAGTGGGAGAAAATAGGTGTGTTGGTAATGCCTAGTAATAAATAGTACTTATGAAGAAAAATATTACACTGAGTGAACACGTGTGCGGTGCGCTGTTCCTCTGGCACAATTTTCTAAGCTTTGCTAGCATGAGGAGTAGGAATATCCTGGAATTAGAACTCCAGCTGAGCTTCAGAAAAGTTCGAAGTAACCGTGTATGGTCTGTAATATATTCATATTATAGATAATTGCAAGCATATTACACCATCTGTGTTTATAAGTACATATCTCATTGGACGAGTTAATTTCTCACTTCGTTTTCAGCTAAGGAAAGATGCCGCCAGACGCATTACCAATAAACGCCAGTCATCAGTGACGGCCAAGGAAATAAACTAGCGAAGATTATTGACATCAGTCGGTTCCCTCAGGTGCTTCTCGAAAACACGTAAAAACAGTATGGAAGAAAGTTTGCAATAGTGAGTCATTTGACAGCAAAGTGGAAAGTTTAAAACGAGCGGTAGTTTTTGCTAAGCTGAAGTGAAGGGCCGCTACGTGTTTTTTTTTTTTTTTTTAAAGAAGGCTGAATCTTCTGAAGAAAAAAAAACGTTTGATGGAGACCAATGACGACTAATGGAGAATAAAAAGAAACATTTTTTTTTTTACAGCAGTGAAAAATTTCCTACACTACACAAGTTGAACGTTGATTAACGGAAAAATGTTAAATTCCAGAATCGTCCACAGCAACTGGTTTATCATTAAACGCTTTGCGTCCCATTCAGAAATCTACATATACGTGAATAAACGTAAAGATCTGAAATACGAAAGTAAAGTTTCCCCCGGTACATGTCTATGATATCCATTTACGAAATTCATAAATTTACTGTAGGCTAAATTAATTCGTTGTTTCTTGTCAAAGCGACAAATTTTTGGGGGCATATAAATCAAAACTTATCTAATTATTTCGTTGCGATTAGGTTTACCGAAATACTGATGTGGCTATGACTAAAAACTTTAACATGACAATAGTTTATGGTGGAACTTAAATACTTTAACATGACAATACTTTACGGTGGAACTTAAATGGGACGCAAAATTAAAAGTTATAACTGTCAGAATACCACTGAGAAATTTTTACCAGAATTTTGATAAACTGTGTCTTCTTCAGATAAAATCACTTTTACTACACAATGCCAGAAATTTTATTACCTGAATATAATCGATATATTAAAAAAAATTTTGATTTGCTTTGTCTTGATTTTGCATTTACTTACAAAAATCACCTGAAAATCTAATTGAAATTACCTTTACCTCCCTTCCATTTTTAATCTATTATGCTCTGATGCATGAATTACACCCAAAATATACACCTAAAGGTAGTTCTGCGTCGAGTACAGTTATTAACACAGATAACTTACATTTTAGCCAGCTGAGTGGAGATGTCCAATAGTAGTTCTCCTACAGTGGCTATTTCTTCAGGCTTCCACATGTGAGTGTTTGGTTGAGCAACATCTGCACAAAATTACAAACATTTCTTGTCAGGAGTTGTTCAGTTACAGACAGCATGGCTACCAGTGAGTTAGTTACCAACCACCATAATTCTGGCGCATCGTATCATGCACAGCCTTTAGAGATCACACAATCACTTGACAATTTTGTTAATTTCATTAAATTTACAGCGTATTACAAATATGCAGTAGTAATATCAGTCAGCTAAAGTGGAATTAAGTCAATGGTATTTCTGGAAAAAATTGTAGTATTGACATTCTGAATAGACCAGAGATGTTTTGCGTATTACAGGGATGCTGTTTGTATCCCATTTACTAAATGTTTACATATTCGGATCCTTTCAGACTAGTTTTCACTCTACAGTGCTGGTCTGACAAATATTCATTTCGTTAATATGTTCCAAACGCTGTTAATGATTAAGAAGTAATATGTGAACCCATATTTTAATTGAAAAATATTTAGATTTTTCTAACATTTATTTATGAAAAGTTAATTTTGCTATATTAGATTTACCCAAATAAAATAACAATTTTTTTTGTTCCAGTTTCAATGACAGATTCCATGCGAAATACTGCACCATATTAATCTATTAGTTTGAAGTAAATTAAAAAATGTATCCGGACGGAACGAAAGCCAAAAAAGCTCTTCAATTTCTGCACATTTTACACGTAATATGTAGTAAGACAAAATACGTGCAGAATTGTTTAGCAGCGTAAGTTACCGTATTTAGCATGTAAATTGTTTTGCGTTGTTTTTGCAGCCCAACAACAAAATAATATAGAATTCCATGTATACAAAAACGCACACAAAAAATTGTGCTAAATTCTGCCTGTATGAAGACTGCACAGTGTTATTTATCAATCTTAGAAGTGTTGGTTGGCATACTAGTAAATACAAAACAAAATAATTTTGTTGGAATATATTTGTATGTCGTCTTAAAAATATAAATATATTGGAGACATTTTGTCATTCGTTTCTTGATTCTTTTAAAATATAGAAATATTTAAAGACGAAATAACGTATCTTTGTGTGTTTGTGCATATATATATATAATATATATCTAAATAAGTAAAATTGCATTCATCATTTCTTAGCTGCGATCATTGATACATGTCATTTCATACCAAAAATATTAATGTTGTTTAAATTGGCATCGTTTTTGCTACACGATTAGTTACAACATAGTCCCGAAAAGGTACAATATGTAGGAACATTATCTCTTACACGTGCATTCTTTAAAATGTGATAGATTACTGTCCTTTTAAAGTACTTTGAATAACTTACTTTATGCCATTAATAATGTAAGAGAACACGTGATAAACACTATTGGATTTTGGGTTTCATAAGATGGCCACGACATCCTTCGAAATGTGTTAAAATATGTGATAACCGTCCAGGTACGCGGATAGTATAGATGTGTGGTGATTAAATAGATTAAGGATATATTTTACCTATATTATACCACATAACAAGCTAAGCGTAAAAATGTTACTATAATTATACAAAAATTTAAACGTGGTAAGAGGATTTAAAAAAAAAAAAAAGATGAATTATGCAATACACTAATACCCACATTGCAGAAAAGGCTAAAAGATACCGAGAAAATTATAAAAAATGTAGAAGATTCTTTTTCATTCTTATATCTGGCGGCATTTAAGCAGGCAGACACTTTTGAAAAATGTATTAATAGAAAACTGAGTGTCATTACAATTACCAAATTAACCTAAAATGTAAATCTGCTAATGTAATTTGTAGAAGTGTACATAGTAAGATAAAAGCGGTAGATTGTACTTACTTATCCTTTTCCTGGCCTCCAGGTAGGCCTGGTTGATAGCGTCATACGTGATGCAGGTATGTTGCCCTCCATAACCACTGGAAAAAAAATATTGGCAAAATATTTTTCGTATCTTTCAACCACCAAGTGCGTTTATTACATCGTATTCCTACGTGGACTTATGAAAAACTGGTTCACTATAGTTTCTTAAAAACATCAATGGCATGATGTGATTTCAAATAATTTTGATAAATACATAAAATAACTATAACATTCATTCTTATTATTAAAATATAACCATTGCCTAATTTTGCTATAACTATGTTTATTTATTACTTTTAAAACTATGTTATTTTTACTTAAAATGATTTATATGTAACTACTGTAACTGGATAATATTTTTCGTGTCGCAAAGATTAAGGCACCCATCTACTTGATGTGTCAATTGTCACAGTGTGTCTTAAACACGCGTTTCTAACAGAACTTAGCCTACGTGCTCGCGATCTGTTTACATGTACCAAACAAACTATGTTAGATTCAACGAAACTTTCTTCTCTGTGTGCTGGCAGTTACAATTTAACTCACGTTGATTTTTACCTATCTTGTACGGGGCCCTACAAAAGTGCGTACAAATTTTCTGTCAACGAAACACAGTGTTACCAATTGAAACCCTGTAGTTACTCGAAGAGAATTCTGCAGAGCGTTTAAGTGTTCTGCGCGTAGCAGCGACCGCCACTTGATGAGCACAGTATAGTTAAGTATACAGAGGTCGAATAGTCACTTTAGCCTCACACGCACGCGCCAGCAACACATCGGAATACTGTTCTGTAATCAACGCCTGGTAGCCTAGTTGTCCGCCAACAGCTCAGCCAATAAGGAAAGTTCGGAAACAAGGCCCGCTGCCAGAGTTTCACGCAGCCAATCAGAGAACCGGTACACTCACATCAAAGGGACCGCCGCACCATTTAGTCTCTGTGTCTTCATCTGCTCTGTGTCACAACGTAGCCATTACTAGTGTGAGGTGTCGCCGCCTTATTCTCGGGCTACATGGGCCGGTTGCGCTTGTGAGAAGTAGTCATGGGAACGACTGGACTGGGAGTGTATCACTTTCCTTACGAGCCGCGCCACGTCTCTACTGCTCTCCTCCTGGCGGCCGACAATTCTCGACCTTATGGTTGAAGTTAAGCAACTGCCTATGATATATGCGCCCGACTATACAACATGAAGAGGACTCATTAAAAAAGTAGTACAGACACCATGAAAGTTGTCAGAAAAGTGCGACTTATACTGTGCAGTATATGAAAGAAGAATGTAAAGTGAACACTTTTTAAGGCCCTACCAACAGGCTTTAACCACTAATAAATATGTATATAATTGCAGCATCAGGCATTAGATTCCGAGGATGGCAAAATGTATACACTGTGTTCATTCGTCACAAAGCAATGTTTATACTAAAAAGGAGCAGGAAGATGGAAATAGGATGAAAGGAAAAATTTCGAATGAAGGGCCTTACCATGAAGAGTATATATATATATATATATATATATATATATATATATATATATATATATATATATAACAACGTTATAAAATATACTAAAATATACTTTTTATTGTAAAAAAATTAATCGTTCTGTAGAGTCCGCATTTTTAACAGAATTTAGGCGTATTTTCATTTACGATAAAACTTCTTCAAGATTGCATGTAATAATGATGTATCATATTAATTTTAATTACGTCAGTAACTTTCGCAGGCCTATTTAAAGAGAACTAGGTAGCACATCTTAATATTGCTTTGTTTCTGTTGGTCGTTACACCAGTGATTACTGGCGAAGTTTAATTTATTTTCTACAAAATGATAAAATATTGTCAAGAGAATACGAAAGTATTATGTTAAATTCTACCGAAAATGTTTTGAAGTTCGTAAAATTCTGTTTAATTTCTTAACGTACCAAGTTATTATCCTTATAGAATATTTTATAAAGGAAAAAGCATGAATCAAATTTATACAGTCTACAGATAATAACCCCAGGACCAGCTGAGTCATTGTTTCACCGAGATATCTCAAACGGTTCCGGGAAAAATGATGATCAGGGATGTACACAGGTACTGGATTAATCTTTTATTAATATTTATTACTGCATTAAAAAAGCATTGTTAAAAAATAGTTCCATCATTTCTCCTTTCTTTTTGTCTATGGGCTGTCCTCGTTTCCTTTCAAAAAGCCAGTGGATAGATATATGATTGTCTTAGGATTACTGCTACCTGTGGAGGAAGGCGGCCACAGTGGTTTAATGGCTAGAACTATATCAAGTTGGGCCGTAGTGTAGCAGTGTATATATATATAATGGATAGAACTATATCAAGTTGGGCCGTAGTGTCGCAGTGTGTATATACATATATATAATGGGGATGCAGTGACTAGAGTGATATGAATATCAGGAATGTAAATAGGTAGCGGATTAAGATTTTCTTATGATTTCTGCATAATAAAAGAAATAGATAAAAAAATTCCTTCGTTTCTTGTTTTTTTTTTCCTATGGGCTGGCGTCCTTTCCTTCCCAAGATAAGCTTCAAGTATCAAGCTAACGAAGTAGCACTGGCCTACTAGTATAAGTTAAATATATCTGTTGAGCTACTTGTATAAGTTAAATATATCTGTTGAGCTACTAGTATAAGTTAAATATATCTGTTGAGCTACTTGTATAAGTTAAATATATCTGTTGAGCTACTTGTAAAACCATTCGCATTAAATTTCCTTTCTCTAGCCAATGTTTTAAATATTTATGACGGTTCTTAACATTAATAAAAAGTTGCCATCGTCTATATTAATTGTCTGACGAATTTTAAATACATTTGGAATACTTTCAGCCTCACGGATTGAAATGTCCTTTTTTGACTCTTCATCGACTTTCTTCACGTACTAGCCACGAAGAGCACCCTGCGCTCAAAAACTGCGATCTGATTTGCCAGGCATGGAACTTGCCACGAAAAATATTACCAAACCTGGCATGATATCTGGCCGTGCATGGCGGGAAATGCCATGACGGGTGTCATACCACCCGGTTTAATGGTCGCTATGGCGGACGATGCACAAGTTTTTTTTATGGAATCTGGCATCGTGTAATGTGACAGGTGGTCGGGGAGAGTCCTAGCACATCTATGGCATCTGTTACGCCACTGTTCATAGCACGTGCTGTGAGCACAGAGTAGATACACACACAGAGACCAAATGGCTAAGGGTAGTGAAATTTCTCGAAAATATTTCACGACAAGTTACGTTTCACAACACTGTGTGGCCTATTACGTATCTCGATTGGATGAATTGCTTTCATCCACGTTCCAGCTGACTGCACACGAATCACGTAGGAGCCGTGCCGATGTTGCCGAGTTCTGAGTGGCCGGGTCAAATATGAAAACTCCTTCACAAGCAGACAGCAACCAATGGCAATAGGCAAACTGCTGCTGGGTACTTATAGTATTGAAGTCTCCCGTGCACTCGTATTTTGTCGCGGAAAATCACTAGCTCTACAAATGGCGTAGCGGTTACTCTCATGTGGGCGTACACTGTCAGATATTTTTATAGATTTACGGAAACTTTTACGATGATGTAGAGTTAATTTACGGAAAGACACTTCAAAATCACGATTAAAGGAAATGAGCTCCTTAAGTGTAATATACGGAAGCTCTTCGTATCGATATGGCTTCGATTTTAAGACGCGAACAATGCCGATGACACCCGAAGAGTATACAATCCCATCTTCACAATTTTACTTCGTATAAAACAGTAGTAGGTGAGTGGCAAACCACTCATGGGGTGTCAATTCTTTAATTCTTTCTCTAATTCCGCTACAGGACAAAACCTTCTGTATACGCAGTGAAATACGTACACAAATAAAATAAAACAATTTTTTTTTCGTAACCTCGTGATATAAACCGCAAACAAAATAAAATAGTTAGAGCTCTAACACAACTTGAAAGAAGTAAAAGAGACACCTTCGTTATTTGTCACTTTCGTGTAAAATCTATATTTTCTAAATAGTACTTCGTGCAAAGCTGTGGTATGTTAGTGGATCCGGTTATTTAGTGTTACGAAGGGGGGAAAAACCTATTTTTCTTATCCCTGTTTACGAACGTGAAATAAAAAAAAAACGTGGCCAGAAGCCAAGATGAGTACGTATTTCATTTTGTATAAATCCTATATTTACAACAATAATTTTAGCAAACGCGTGGTAGGAGAGTGGATAAGGTATCGAATTGTCAATTTGTATCTCGAGTTTTAACCCCTCTACCCGAACAAATTTTTTTAACTTTTTAATAGTCATTTTCATACACAGTGAAACACCCTTATAACTAAATTAAAACTTTTCTTCTGTTACTTTTTTTTAAATAGCAGATTAAAAAAAAAACAAACTTGCAAGTTTATGGACGCGTTCCCTGTATTCAAGGACATTTGTATGAAATTTAGGGAGAGAATTTTATTGAAAAAAATAGAGTGCGAATTCCAGGAAGATGTCTGGATATTTGTTCCAACAGTGTACCTATTCACTGATTGGTTGTGTGAAGCTCTGGGAACAGGTCATGTGTCTGATTGGCTACCACGCTCTGCGATATGTACCCTATCGGGTGTGCTACTGGCTGGCAAGTAAGTTACCAGGCGCTGATTGCTAAAAGACGTTTCGACGTGCTGCTGGCTAGGGACGCCATATTGCTGGCGCGTGCAGCTGCAGTTGGTGAAATAAGTGGCTGTTTCACCTCCGTAGCCTTCATCATGCTGTGCGGATACGTAGTATAAAAAAATCTGCGCGAACGCCTCGCGTGTAAATAACTTTATCCCTCATCAGTCCACATGTTCCTCTTTTGGCCATTGCTCAGTTGGAAGGGAAAAGAACTTCCCAGGAGCAGCTATTTTAATGTTAGAAAAAATTGCGTGAAATCACACATATCCCTGGTAAAAAAAAATTGTCCTATATTTTTGTAGAATTACGGCCACATGGTTTTCCCATAGCGGAATTTCCGTAAGTAGAATGATATAGATGAGTCAAGGGCAAAGGGATGGGGGTTCGTAGCGTCGGAGCTGGTAATACTCTGTCATTCCGGTTCCCCGGCGGCCATTTTCCCCTAAAAGATTCTCTTTTCCCCTTGAAATGTATTTTTCCCCCCTCAACATTTCCCATTTTCCCTTCATAAAACACCGATTCCCCGAGTTGTTAAAACCATCCCCTGTAATACGTTTTTCTATCCATGGGAAGGAGATGGGGGGATAGTTTTTGAGGGCAGAGCAGTAGCGGCCATATTGGTTTTATAGGTATACAGTATGTCAAATCGATACACATGGTCCAGGGTCCCTAGTCAGACATGACCATTAGCCATCTTGGTTCTTTCAGCCAACTTGTCCACCATGTGAGTTGTCGGCGACCTTGACCTTTGACCTTGACAATGTGTCCATGACCTTGGATGACCTCAAACCCAAAAAAAAATCGGATAAACCTAATAGTTACAAAAATTATTAAAAATATTTTAAAACTATTAAAAATATATCAAATCACACAAATTAAAAAAAAAAATCAAAAATATTTTTGAACATTAGTATAAATACATAAAAATTCCAAAAAAAATCACAAGAAAACCATGACACTTGACACAAGACCCAAGACTCAAGACTAATGATCCTTAACCTAAGACTTAAGATATAAGACTCAAGACTCAATACTCAACTCTCAAGACAATTGACCCCAGACCCTCGACGAGAGATTAAAAAATTTGAAAAATAAACTTTGGAACGTTTGGACATAACGAGGCCTCGACCCAAAGCCAGCATAATGTGTGTTATTCTGGTATTTCGGCTGACATGTTATGACATCACCCAACCACCATATTTAATCGCGCTATTGTACTTGACCTTTGACCTTGACCCTAGGACTGTGTAGGAATTTGAATACAAAAAAATTCCGAAATATCCCCAAAAAATTTTTAATCGCTAAAAATTCTACAAAATTAAATAAAAATTTATAGAAAAATATGTATTTAAAATTTATCAAAATATTGTTGAAGATTATTTTTTACATTTATTTAAAAAAAATTGTATTTCTGGAGGTTCCCCGGCACCATGTCCAGCAGACGATTGACCCTCTTCCAATCAATTACATTACCATACAATTATGGTCTTGAGTCTTAAGTCTTGGATCTTGATACATGGGTCAAGGCTCTTAAGTATTGTCCTTTGAGTGTTGTGTCTTGAGACAAGGGTCTTGAATGTTGAGCATTGAGTCATAAGTCTTGAGTCTTCAGTCTGGTGTCAAGGGTTTTGAATGAAGCATTTTGAATCAAGCGTTTTGAGTCAAGGGCCTTGAGTCTTGAGTCTTGAATCAAGGGTCTTGCATCATGAGTTTCGGGTCTTGGGTCTGGGATATTGAGTCAAGGGTCAAGGGTTTTTTTGGGAATCTGTTAAAATTTTTTATAAGTTTTATTAATAGTTTAAATATTTCTTGGGACTTCTATAAATTATTCTAAATTTTCAAATATGTTTGAAATTAAAGAAAAAAATTAATTTTCTAATTTTTTCGAATATTTTGGATTTGAGGTCATCCAAGGCCATGCGAATGTTATTAAAGACGAACGTCAAGGTCAAGGCCACCGGAATTTAACATGGCGAACAAGATGGCTGACAGAACCAAGATGACTGATGGTCAGGTCTAACTCCGAACCCTGTAACCTGTGTATCGATTTGGCAAACCATATACCCATAAAACCAATATGGCCGCCCCTGCTCTGCCTCGAAACCGATCCCACTAAATCCTTCTGATGGATCGAAAAGTGCCTTTCGGGTGTTGGCTTTTGCAACTAGGTGGATCGGTGATTCCATGAAGGGAAAAATAAGAAATTTTGAGGGAAATTTAGTTGATTTTGAGGGAAAACAGTTGTTTTAAAGGAAAAAAAGGAAGATTTTGAGAAAAAAATGGCCACCGGGGTAACTGGATTGACGGAGCATGAACAGCTCTGATGCTGCGATCTTCTATCCCCTTGCCCCCGAATAGGCTACACCTTTCTACTTCCGTAAATTCTAAACGAAAAAAGTCCATGAATTCAGGGGATCCCTCCATAAATTTGCTAGTACGTTTTTCTGTTTCCGGTTTGGAAAGAATAAACCCGAAAAAAAAGGTTTTACTTTCGTTCTGCGGATATTTTACTTTGTATAATAGATACTTGTTAAAATGTTGAAATGTTTTGTCCCAAGGCAGTATTTGAACTCTTAACAAGAAAATTATAGAGATAATTGGCTGGGCCCGTTCGCCGAACACGTTCCTACAACAATGTGGGTGAAAATCTTCTATCTTGATTCAAATGACGTAAGTAAATTCTTTGTTCGATTTCTAGTAACGTGTACAGCATTTTTTCCCTTGTTTACAGTAACGGTCGTGTCTTTGAAGTTTTGATAACTATTACAAGAGGCTTGTTCTACTTTTTGATCTTTCAAGTGGCGTCAATATGCTAAATTCTCCAGAAACTATATATATTGTTTTTTATTCAGCGAAGTAGTACGCTTCATGGGGACCCGGCAATGTTAGTTCCCAACACCCGAAGTTATAGGAAATATAATGAGGTTCCTTATTTTTGTACAGAACTCAGTTCTGTTTATCGTCATTACGGACAACATTTCCGTATAGGAAATAATACGAGTAAAATTTACGTTTATGTAAGGAAATTTTCAACAGTTTCGTGACACATTCCCACATCAGTTTACCGTTTCAGGTGTTGCAAAAGAGAAATTTTTGGACCCGTGCTATACTTAAGCTGTCAAAGAACTTGTTTATTTAGCACACTCTATTAAGAAGAGCCATCTGTCATTCGCGACAAGATTCGAGGACTTCTTGTACTCCAAAACACTAGAACTCAGATTCATTTTCGTGATTGGACGAGTTCAGTAGTCACGCATTCCAGGTGTCTGTCCGTGAATCATGCAAACTCAGTGTCAGAGTTACTTAGTTCTGATTGGCCATGTCATGTAAGAAATTGTCTCCCGACAAAGACACTTGGCCGATAATTAAAGCCGTACGTATGCTATAGGACGTTGGAGTCTAGCTCTCGCGTAAATCTTTGCGCGAAAAACTGGTAACCCTATTAGTTCCCCAACATCCTTAGCTACATTTGTTCAGGAAACTGTCAAATGCATAGGGAATTTCTTAACGTTGTACAGTAGGGACACTAAACGTTCGTAATATTTCCATACAACGAATATGTTTAAAACTTCCAATACAGTTTCGGAAGATCGCCAGAAATTATTTACAGTGTGTTTTGGAACACAACTTGTCCCGACATCTTTTCGCAAAAAAACAGGTGACCGTAATTATAATTAGAGAGCCGTGATTTTCGCGGGTTCATATCTAGACAAGTACGATTTAACCCACTTGTAAGTTCATGTTAATTGGTCGAAGTGTGGTTTGACACCTCCTGGAGATAAATGAGCCAATAACAAACATGCAATAAATTGTGCGCCCAACCACCGCCTTTTACTATGTACCACAACAATCAACCAATAAACAGTTGATATCTGTATGAGAGTATACAAGACTGTGAAGTCTAGCCTACAGGTAACTGAAATCGCGAATTTCTCAGGTCTGTAATTATAGTTAGGGATAGGAAAAATTCGCGACTTCATTTCAGGACAGGATAGATTGCAAACGCGTGAATACTGAATTGATATATTGCAATTGGATGAGAGTTTATTAGACACTCCCTGGACGACTCCATGTCAATAGCCGACTTGAAAAGGAACAAGAAGCAAATCCCGTACTGTCAGATGCGGGGTAACATTGGGGCAACAGCCAATGAACAAACATCTGAGGTTCGACTATACAAAGGATTGTGGAGTCTAGCATACAGGTAATTGAACTCGCGAATTTCTCAGGTGTGTAATTATAGCGCGTGGCGGTGGCTGGTAGGTACTGGACTCACAATGTGCCGCGGAGAACGTTGAGGTTGTAGTCGAAGACGCTGGTTCTGCCGGGGCGGTCCAACAGCAGAGCGCACTCGATGTCAGGAGAGGCTACGATGGGTGCGAACTGCAGTGAGTCTGCTCCTTGACACCACACAACCAGCAGCGCTGCAGCGCTACACCAACTGGAACAAACACACACACACAGTCAGCCTCTCCACCCAAGTTCTGTCACACCGACATCACAAGTTTTGTTTCAGTGCATCTTTGATCATTTCGCCACAAAAATTTTGTTGAAAGCCTTCATCATTCATAATTAAGGACATCTGGATTTAGTGAAGAGCTTTCTCGACCAGTTATATGTCGTAACACTTTTGCTCAGATACCCTTCCTTGATTGGACGAGCTAGGTGTTACGCGTCTCGGGTGACTGCCCGCGAATCACATACGTACAGTATCGGAGTTACCTAATTATAAATTACCCGTCAAGTAAGAAAATATCTTCTCACAAAGACACGATGCCAATAAGGAAATAAAAATAGCCTGTTTGCCCTTACGTGATTAAAACCTAGCATGCGAGGAAAACTTTTCGCGAAATTCGGGTGTCCCGAATGGAATTTGCGTTAGAAATGTTGAAATGATTAGGCCTTTTTTGACAAATTGTAATTGATATCGTGTCATGCAAGTGCAAAATATACAAAAATCCTTGAGAAAAAATTGGTTATTTTAAAGGTCTCTTTAAGAGACCGACAGCCAACTTTGTGAGCAAATTTAACTTCTAGAGTAATTAATTCATGTCGAACAAATTCTTCAGCTGTAGATTTGTATATTACATAGCAGCTGATATGTGGAATTGTCATTTTTTTCCAAGATATCGCCTCTTACTAAAGTATCCTCAATGTCCCTAGTAAAGAAAGTTACCAAGGATAAGTATGGTAAAGTGTGTCTTTCGGCATTTGAAGTACTTCTGGCGTCCGCAGAGTACACCCTCAAGGCTATCACACGGACAGCAGTTGGCTGCAGTGTCCATACTGATTAAGGTCGTGTTTACGCGAGTGGCCTATATTACGCCATAGGACAGGCCTTGACACTTGTCTTCTGTTCGCGAGAGTTTTCATTCAGAATTTAGTACAAGCATATGCAGCGTAGTGATGCACAAGAACTGTGTGGTTTTGCATTGTTTGTACATACATGGATAATACCATAAGTAAGAATTAAGATATATATATACATACCTCCATGGATAATACTTAGGCCTACCAGGTAACATGTACATAAATCCATTCTGTTATCACAAATATACACTCACTGATTTTCTTAATCTTCCATGTTCCATTAATGTAACGAATCAAATACAATCAGTTTAAAGAGATGTTTCGTAAATAATGTAAATGTACAGTTTAGGACTGACTATTGTAACTATACGTATATTAGGGATGATAAACTAGCACTACTTTGATAACAGCACTCTGCGGTTATTTCATGAACTAAATCAGTCAACAAGGATGGCAGTTCTTCAAGTCAGTCTGAAGATCTGTGCTGAAATCGTGATTTAAACTTGTTTCTTGTAGATCCGTTGTTTGTAACTCAATGCCAACAGAAGGACTTCCTAACCTCCAAATCACGCTCCCGTAGTTATTTGTAGGATCACCTGTTTTATTGCGAAAAGATTTCAGGACAACTTGTACTAGAACTAACATCCACTTTTCTGATTGGCTGAGTTTAACTCTCTGGCGTTGTAGGTGCCTGCCATTGAATCACGGACACTCAGTGTCGGAGTTGCCTAGTTCTGATTGGCGCAGTCAAGTAAGGAACTGTCTCCCAGCAAAGACACGTGGCCAATAACCAAATGAAAACTGCACGTATGCCATATGACATTGGATTCTAGCCTTCGCGTGAGTATTTTCGGCAAAAACAGGTGGCCTAGTTATTTGTATTCGTTTCCATCACTTACTAATGTGAATTTTCAAATGTTAATGCAATTATCATTGTTAGCTTATCTTTAGTGATGTAATGAATATCAGTTTTAGCCGAGCTTATTTTATAAATTTGAACGAATATGAGTAATCCCGTCAGTATCTTCCATATTAATAACTATGTTTAATAAAGTCATAAAAGCCAATCGGAGTACAATATAGAAGTCGAAAAGTCGTTCTTATGTACTTAAACAGGCAATATACTTATAACAAGAAGTGTCTTCAACCGGAACATATTTAGGACCAGTGTTTCCGTGTGTGATGATGTAAATATTTGAAGTGAAGTAGTTGTGTATCTCATGAGACCACAGTCTATGTGTTGATGTCTCAAAATTCTCCACCAGGATGTTCATACTTAAAAATCACAGCAAAGCCCTCGATTTAGACATTTACACTTGCGAAAAAATTACCTTCGGTGATAAATGGAGAACATGAAATTGGTATAAACAATCACAAAGTCTCTTTAAAAGCTATTCCTCAGCAGACATCACTCTAGAACGTTGAGTAATGCTATAATATGCTTTCTGCCGAAGTCCTCCATATCGTTTGGTGGCCTGGGCCGGCGGCCACCCACCTCAAACGGGGATGCTATTTTTAGTTCAACTTCCTGACAAAATTATATAATTAATATTACGCCTCTGAACAGCAAACACCTTAGTGACTTAACCGTGTTCTTATCGCGGAAGTTTTGGTTCTAAAACTATGGAGGTCTCCTTTGTCAAACCGCAACAGAGCGCATATTCTCACGAAGCAGTGTTTCTCACTCGCATTTGCGAGATCGTGCTGACCTACCGTTGTTGAGATTTGGCCGCGAACCACTGAAACATGCTGCAGTTAATTTTATTAATTCCCACTTATAATATAATGGCTAAATTGCATTACTTTAACAGTTACTTGCGACTGTGACCTCTTAACCAGCGGACGGTAAATTAAAAAAGTGACGGAACTGCAATATTACCTACAGGGGGCTTTGAACAACTAAGGTGTCGACTCGGTGAGTCAATTACTAACTTAAAATAGGAAGATGAAATTGCTGTGAACCATTTCGTCTACCAATCATACACACTTGCAGATCATATTCTTAACTTTATATTTTGGAATACTGATGACAAAACAAAGATAATACACCAGTGCTTGTCCCAAAAATACGCTGAAGTTTACCAATGTGAAAAAGGTAACAAAATGCAGACAGTTTGTATCGAATCTCTGACCCCATGAATGCATATGAAACATAACAAACGTCACGATCAAACAATTTCCTTCAGACGGACTTATATATGCGAAATTCGTTTGCTCACTCGGTGACAGGTTAAGTCTCAAAGAATTTCTCTTCATTTTATTTTTGTTGGATCACATTTATCAGATTACCGTTGAACACTGAAAAAATTGGTAACCCTCTTCAGAAGCTTCAGAGTATTTGGAGGAGAACGGAGCAGGGTAGGAAGTCCATGCTTGTGAGATCTGTGAGGGAGTGGAATGTGTTGAGGTAGGAATTAGTATCTGTGAGAGGGGTTGGTAAGTTCAGGAAGGGAGTGGAAAAGGAGTTGGTTGGGTGAAGGAGAGGTGAGTGAGCTCGCCACCGTGCGGTAGCTTAATTGCGAGTGTATGTATGTATGATTTACAGCTGGTGGACCATCGTAATCCAAGGTTATTAACAGATCATGTGACAGTCAATATGCGTACTACAATTCCTTGGGTATGCGTTGACCAAAAGTTCTAGCCTAGTTCTAAACTCGTACAATATCAACATATTGTGCGTCGGAAGGAGCTTGAATACACGTCCAATATTGGAATACAACTTAATAATCCGAGACGCTTTCACCTCGGTACCGAATTACATACGATAAACTGGGTTAAAAAAGTTCGATATATTTAGATTTGAAACATATGTCACGGGGTGCGTCTTGCGGTATGAAACTCCATTATGACTGGCTGGTGTGAGATCTACAACGGTAGATGGGACGTGCCCTATTATCAGGCTTGATATAAAATCCGACCGTGCAATGCGACAACTCCCATGGCGGGTTGCGTACTAGCTGGCATAACCGTGGAGGTGAGTATGGGGTAGAGCCAGTCTCTGTGTCCCGACATTGAACTGTTCACCTGCCAACACGACTATCATAAACAACGTGGAGCTGCTCTTGTGTTAGAGCACTGTTTAGTAAGCAAGTGCTTTGGAAAAGTTTTATGCTTAATCGAACTAATTTGTATAGGCTGTTCACGGTAAAATGAGCACTTTTGAAAGCACTGCCTAAGATCTACTTGTATACACGTTGTTTATTCATCCTCCTTGTGTACAATTAACATTGCCATGGGGCTCATCACCATATTCATGCGTCGGTCCAATGAAATTGTGAAAGGAATTACTTACTTAAAAATCTGGTCATTTTTACACTTCGGTGCATTAAAAAAAACGTGAAATAAATAAATTTTAACTATCACAAATGGTTACCTAATACATTTTATTCGACGTTAAGATATGGAACTACTTTCCATCCATCGTTACCAACTTTACTGGGCGAATGCAACTCAGTGCGTCCATTAAAATATATGCATTCAGGGCAGTGACTTTTTTCAAAGGTACATTTCTTAAGTGCTCACTTAATCGTGGACAGCCTTTAATGCAGTCTGTTCAATTTAAATTGGTGAACGTATTTTATTCAAATAAACTAGCGACCCGCCCCGCCTCAATCGGGTGCGATTTGCAAATATGGCATTGTTTAGGTTTACAGCAGGTATATACACTAAATGCTTAAGATAACTAACATGGCAATAATACTGTGTTGTCCAAAAAGTGTTCGTATGCGAACCTCTAGTTTTAATAAAATTTTAAAAGACAAAAATTTAATACTGTGGGCCATCCTTGAAAGATAAACATACGCTGCCATTGATTTTTTTTTTTTTTTTTTTTTTTTTAGATCCTTTTGAGATCTACAATAATGCAGAACATTAATTTGTAGTATCTCTTATTGTTAGAGCTGGTGATTTTTCACGAAAAAAAATACGAGTATACGGTAGACTTCAATACTATACGTACCCAACAGCAGTTTGTCTGTTTCCATTGGTTGATCTATGCTTGAGAAGGCTTTTTCATATTTGACCGGACCACTGACAATTCGGCAACATGGGCACGGCTCCCACGTGATTCGTGTGCAGACAGTTAACACGTGTCAAAAAGTCAATCAAGATACGTAACCGTCCTTATCGTGTTTTGGAATGTATCTTATCTAGAAATCTTTTCGCGAAATATCACTATCCCTACTTATGGTTTAGTCAGCGTAAACCATGTAAGCGCTCGAAAAGTGGCTTCTCCTGACTATTCTTAGATTAAATATAGATATATTATATACCTGAACCCTTCACGAGAAATTCTCTAGATGATGGTGGAAACGGCATCAAAATCCATCGAGTAGTTTAGAAGCCTTAGCCGAATACACAGACACACGCGGCCAGGCGATTTAATTTTTTATACTTCGTATAGAAGTGCTTGTCCTTTGAAATCGAAGATATAAAAACATACGTTCGTCACTGTTGACTGTTGACCATATGATTTTGACGGTTGTTTTGGAGTGGGGTAGGTCAGTTTTGCATACATGCCCAAAAGACGAAGAATCGCTCTACCTCATCTATAGTCTATGGGTATAACAACTTCTGTGGCAGACCTTGCACCCCAAACTGTCACTCTCGATTTTAAACACACAGGTATTAATATTTATGGCTGGTCATGTGGGAACTCGGGAAAGGTGGGAAATAGCCCCACCCACCACTCGTCTTCTATGTCAAGTGACACACATGCAAGTCGAGGTAGAGGTCCGGGGGCTAACGCAATATGACATAGCTATTTTGTCTAGCTTAAACAATTTAATCTAGCTTAGTCTTACTATCAATATTACATTATATCAAAATAAATCAAATTTCTAATAATTTTATTATTATCATAATTGAAAATATTATTAAAAAATAAAAAAATACAAAGAAATATTTCAAATATAAAAATAAAAAATACAAAAAAACATTTTTTAAAAATTATGTAATTCAAAACATATAGTGTTCTATATGTTACAAGCACAATTACTTACCTACAATAAAGCACCGACCTTATAGTCTGTTTCAGGTCGGGAATAAGACGATCCTCGTTGAAGACAGGTAGTGTGAAAAAAAGGGGGATGGGGGGGTCCCTGCTTTGACTAGGGCCTGGCAGACTCTGGTCCCAAGGGCCCCACATATTGTATTATGTTACTAATAATGTCTTTCTCTCCTATGTCACGACACTTTGAAACGATGAAACCTACCCCGAGGGGTACTCCCGGGCGATTAAATATTCACCGACACACTACACGCGAGATTAACTAGCACACTTGTATACAACAGAACAACACGTTAGACAGACATCACGACACTTACACTCACTCCAGCCGGGAGGCTGGAGGGGAGCCTCACTTCCCCGCCGACAACACAAAAAAGTTAATTTACATAATAATAGGCGACAAAACTAAAACAGTCTACATGTAGGCCCGGTGCCCTAGACTTACACTGACACCACGGCGCCCGCCCGCGGATCCTATGATTAGTCCAAGTGTAGTGTGGCAATTGTTTTTACAAACACCCTGTGATTTATGGGAGCTGTGGCACCCGGTATCACGACACGCGTGTCATTCCGGTGGCATACGAGGGTCGGCGTGAGCGGCGGCTTGTACAAGCTACTACGGAATCTGGTAGTACCGTGCCGTATGGCCATAACGTTCGAAACGAAACCTCTCCTAACAGCGGACCTCGGTGGCGTAGTGGTTAGACTACTCGACTACCACCCTGAGTGGACCGGCGGGGTTGCTCGCACGTGGGAGTCATGCCGGACGACGCCGCTGGTCGGCGGGTTTCCTCGGGGATCTTCCGTTTCCCCCACCCCCACCCTTTCATTCCGGCGCTGCTCCATACTCACGCCACTTCACCCACATCGACTCTCAAGACCTCGATCCAACGCCACTAATCTAGCTCGTCAAACGCCTCCACACCTTCTGTTCCCGTTCAACTTAATTGTTCCTGCTGACTGCGCCCGGAACTGAGAACTGAATATTGTCGCCAGTTCGCTCCCCAGTCACGGTTTATCACCGAGAAGGTGACGCTACGGAAGCGATATTATTTGCCCCAATTCACGTCGAAACTTCTTGCCTCGCACCTGAACTCCTGGAACAGACAGTTAACGCTCCAGTTCGCTGCTGCTTGGATCTCCAGGGCGTCGTTCGTTTCGCTCAACTTCTGTCCCCGGCTCACTACTATATCCAGCTAGCTCGGGAAGTGAAGTGTCCATGTTACTTCAGTCCACTGTTCTCACGTTGCAGAACTTTCAAAATAACTTTAGGCTATTCACGGTGAAATGAGCACTTTTGAAAACCCGTCTTAAGATCTACTTGCAAGCACGTTGTGTATTCCTCCGCCTTAAGTAAAACTAACATTTCCGTCGGCCTCATAACATTATTCAATCATCGTAGGTCAAGTGAAACTGTGGAATTATTAGAAAAGTAAATATGTTACAAATCTGCTTATTCTTATACTTGACGCATTAAGAAAAAACAGAGAGGAAAATAAATAATTCCAGTTTGAGTAAATGGTTACCGCATACTATTTATATCTGACGTTAAGATATTGAACTATTATCCATCCATTATTATAGGCTGTTTAAGGTAAAGAGAGCACTTTTTAAGGCCCTTCTAAATTTCTGCTTTCATCCAATTTCCACCTTCCTAATGCTTTTTAATATAAACATTGCATTGTGACCAATAAACACAATGCATACATTTCACCACCCTCAAAATTTAATGTCTGAGGCTGCAATAAGATATATTTATTAGTGGTTAATACCTGTAGGGAGGGCCTTAAAAAGTGCTCACTTTATCTCGAACAGCCTTTATAAATATTTACATACTCTCGGAAGTCGTTCAAGATCTTGCACGCGGAGTTATTATAAATTATTTCAATTTCTTTTAAGTGAGCGTCGATGTTCAGTGCTTCAATCTACGTCAATATTTTATTTTTTAACATAAAAGTCTATGAGAAAATTATTGCTTTATTCTAATTACTAGAGCCACCAAATTATCGTGAAGAGGAATACACTGAATACCGATTTCAATGTTCGTACTACTTGCACACTCCTAAAGCGCGCAGCATTTGAAACCATCCAATCGTGAAAGTGGGTCTGGGTTTAAGTTCATAGAAATTCAACTTGACAGGCGTTCATGTCACGAAATTTTGGTGGTCCTCTGTATCACAAACGTTTTTACTTATGATAATATTAAAGTACCTGATTTTTCGTTAAACTGTGTTTAGCTATATATCATAATATTTAATTTATAATTAATACTCAAAAACAGAGACAAGATAGGTGCGTTGTTAAGCGTAGTAAGAAATAGTTCTCATGCAACATATAAAAACTTATTGCGCAAGAATGCGCTGCGGTGTCCATTTGGTGTAATTTTGTAGACTTCGCTAAACTTGGTTTGCGCAAGACGGGGAATAGCCTAAAAGTATTACTTTATCGGGGCTTCAGAAAAGTTGGAAGTAACTATTAATTGCCTGTAGCTTGATGCAGTTGTTTATGTAGGGGCAGACCTCGTTAGCTGAGAGGTTAGCCTGCCCGTCTCCCATAGAGGTGAACCGAGTTCAATCTTCGGCCGGGTCACTCCCGAATTTTCGCATGCGGGAATCGTACCAAACGATGCAGCCGAGGGGAGGGGGGTTTCTCGGGGATCTCCCGTTTCCCCAGCTCCCTTCGTCCCGGCACTGCTCATTACCCACCTCGCTTGGTCCTGATCGAATCTCAGGATCCCGATATTATGAGCCGCCTAGATATATCTTCTTTCTTCTCAACACCGAGCCACAGAATAGACAGGTACACAGAGAAAAATCAACGAGGCCATTCCTTTGATGCGGGCGTAATCATTCTCTGATTGGACGGACACCGAGTCTCATTTGCTACCGTGTGCTGCGGAAAGGTTCCCTATTGGCTGCGCACAACAATCTCCGTGTCACAACATTGAACTGCTTTTTTGCCAACACGACAAGCAAAAATGGCGTCAATTGAGTTTGAGGTTAGAACACCGTTTAGTAAAAAAATGCTTCTGAGATTTTTTATACTTCAGCTAACAAATTTATAATGCTTTTTGATTAAATTAGAACAGGTAAAGGCATTTTATTAATATAATAGTGCTTGTCATTTAAAAATTCAGATATAAACAAACATGTTCATAACTATTGATAATGTGACTTTGACAGCTGTGTTCCTTTGTGGTAGGTCAATGTTGGGTACATGAGCAGAATACGAATAAGCGGTCTACCTCATCCTTAGTCTATGGTTTCACATCATCTTCGGCGGTAAACATACTGTGACTGAAGATCGTGATTGGTCTGTCTGATGTGCGTGCGACCATCCTACCACCGGCCAGGTGCTGTCTAGCCGGAAAGTAGTGATGGCCAAAATAGAATGTAAACAATTCGAATATTCGATTGTTGTAGTATAATAGAATTTTCGATTTTTGTCTGTGGTATTCGATGAAATCATTCAGTTTGAAGTTTACCTGCTCGACAACAGATGTACTACAATATTTACGTAATTTTTTAAGGTTATCAGCAATTGAAATTGACCTTTTTGTAAATTTTTGTACAAGGATTTATAATGTTTCCTTTGTATCTTTTCTTTAAACACAGATTGTGGAATATTACATTTAAGGGAAGATAATTTCCAACCAACATTCATTTCTTTTAAATGAATGATGATTTTGCTCACTCATGCGAATGTTCATTCGTTTCACGTATGCGAATATTCATACATATCTCCACGAAGTGAATGTTTCATTCGAGTATCAGGGAAGTGAATGGCAGCCATTGCAATAATTCGGTTTCTGAAAATAAATTTTAGCAACTGCTATCAGTTTTGTAAGTATTAGTGAATTGCAAAGATTTTTTAAATCATCAAAATACTTGAAAATTTATTTATCATTCAAACGACGAGAACAGATTGTGACTAATAAGAAAATTACGTAAAAAGGCTTCTGTCTCATTCCCAAAGGTTTACGGCAACTCTGGAATACAGAATAAGACGAAAAATGATCGAGAACTTAAAATGGTACCTTTTTCAAATACAAATAAATATTACAACTCAAGTTCAGTCAACTACACATTTACTTTACTCGCTTCAAGAAAGTACTTTTGAACTTTGCATGCACTCCTTTCGATTAAGACGGTAAGTAGGTAGGTAAGTAAATGGGCTTGAAGTCTCGTCGAAATCGAGGTCATTAGAGACGGTGCAAGTTGCGCAAGGAGCAGGGATTGGGGAAGGAATCGGCCATGGCCTTTGTTAGGGACCCACCCCAGCATTCGCCTGGAGTGATTGCGGGAACCTATGGGAAGGTCGAGATCAGGATGGCCGGACCGGGAATCGAACCCGGGCCCTCCCGAGTGCGAGTCCGGTGAGTTACCACTGCGCCACCTCACTCGGTATTTGATTGAGACGAAATGGCGCAAACGGATAATAAAACCAAATATTCGGAATCCGAATGATTGATTCGATTTCAGAAAAGACTATTCGAATAAAAGTCGATCTAGAGAATAATTCTGTTTTGCCCATGTTTCCTAATGGCGCAGAGAACGACTGGCCGCGGGACGGCCGGCCGGCCAATCACCGCGCGTGAAGCAACACCGTCGTAGCCGTCTTCCCTTCCGTGTAGTCGGGCGGCGCGGGTCTGGCACCCTTGTCGGCCAATTTGACCGACGCGATGTGATGTAACACGCGGAGTCACGACCTCGCTTTCACATTCCTCTCTCCACTGTGGCGCCTCGTCGCCAGCATCCTCAAGCTGCGCTTGCAAGCTCGCGTCCTTGCCACACAGCGCGCTTGTGAGGCGAACGACACTACAGTCGCGCCGCTCCAATAACTAACTTAGCCCTGCCTGCCCAAGCGAAGGGAAGAAACAGAACGACTCACACAGCACCAAAAGCATCTGCCGATTTACGACCTTCTTTAGTTTACGGTTCCAGGCGCTGCAAATAAAACTTTATGTCGCGTGTTTCATTGTCACAGTCAATTATCAGAGGCACGCAAAATCCGCGTAATTATTTGGGGACACGTTACACTTCAATCACATGAAAGTTTGCAATAAGTTTGTCATTGGACAACACTTAATTTGACACGACCTGTATAACTATGTGCCAATAAATGAACACTTCACAACTGTGTAGTCCAAACACGTGTAGTCCAGTCAGGATGGGAGTGACTTCACATCTATGCAGCAGCCAATGGAGAAACAACTCCAGCTCGAGTATATACAGCACTGTGAAGTTTAGCCTGGTGCCAAATAATAACGCGAATTTTGCATGTCTATCAATTAGCTACCGTTAACTGAACGAGTTATGGCCTAGACCCACAGGTAAGATCATTGGTCACTGAGCTTCACTGTGTACAAACCAAAACAAAACAAAAATTACCTGCACGTGCGTAATGTACAAACTTGTGTACACTGGGTTTGAATGGGTTTTGAAAATACTCCTTCGATAGAACACTCTTTCGCGAGATCTGGCGAGATCACTGCTTCACGCTCTCTCACGCTCTCGTTCTGTCAATATGAGACAAGCACACTCTCGTTTATCTCCGGCGTCACGTAGACAGCTAATGTAAAAAAAAAAAGCGAAATCATGTTAACCCTTTCCATCCTACATTAATTTATGGATTCTGGTGATACAAGTGAGATATTTTTTTTTCATGTGCGCTATACTTAAGCTAGCAAAGAACATGTTTTGTTGTTAGAAGCAATAAGATCTAGGCTTTGTGTTCAGTGATCAGTGATATGATCCAGTCATAACGTAGAAATCTCACGTCGTTTACTAATCAGGGAAGATCGTTGTACACTGAGGCTCGCGGCGCACAGTACTTGTCAAATATAACCTTTGTGTGTAACTCGCAGACAGTTGTCATAATGGGCGCAAGAGGATTAAGCGAAAATCACGCTCATAGCTATCGGAAGTAATTTGTATATGTTCACCAAATTTCAGAAATAATTATAGCATCCCGAAAATAAATGTTACGAGTTTAAATACTATTATTTTTCTTTTATATATTACCGTCATTTTGCAGCAACGTGAAAAATAAAGATATTTCGTCCGATATCCCTATTTATAATTTCTATAAATATGTGATATATAAGTTATTTCGCAGACTAAAACAGTTGAAATAATTCACTTTCATGCAAAATTCGACTTGGCTAAGGCCCAGAAACCTACTATACCACAATGGCCTAAGGTGGTAAGTTAGGTAAATGTAGGACCGTGTTCCGATCCCTACACGTATGCAACCTTACTGCATTCTGGACTGGGGAACGGAACTACTTCCGCTTATTGTTGAAGCTCTGAGCATTTCTTAAAATTACGACACCAAGTTCGAAAGTAAAATATAGATCGTCTTGTTGAAACACCATAACTTGCTACTTCTGCGTGAAGATAAACAGGAAAACTAAGGCTCTTATGTACCTGGACCTGTTTTCTGCATTCAAGGTCAAGAAATGAGGGAGCGATACGGGTGACACTAGCAGCCGCCACTAGCGCCACATCGCTCTTACGCGCAAGTCGTGCAGTGTTCCCTCGGTGCACTACACTTTGCAAAATATACGTGTAACAGAGGGACTTTATTGCACGTAGTGAAATCCCACAGATTAAACTACGTCCGCATAGTTGCACTTTAGTCCTGCCGCTTAAGGAAATTGCGCAGGCAAGCTCTGAAAACCAGATATTCTTTATATTTTGCGATATTCTAGTACACTTGATAATATAAACGTAAGAAATATACTGACTTGGGTAACTGGTTTTTGCCTTTTATGGTAAAATTTTCCATTCCCAGAACATTTAGTTAGTTAGGTACACGTATTCGCGCTAGCCACGATTTAACAGAAAATATTTTAGTACGGTCCCTTTATACCGTGAGATAGGCAGCATGCTCATTACTCTAGTTAAGAAGTTTGCCTACCTCGAAGGCATTAGATTGCCATCCTTATTCGCGCGCTCTGTTATCTAATAAATACAGCCAGTTATAGTGTTGCATTCAAAGGGACCTTTTATTGTATATTTTTACATTGTTGTATTTTGTGTGTTAACTGGGGATGTTCTTTTCAATTTCATTTTCAAGCGGTGATGAAATTGGTCGGCTGACATATAATACGATTCTATTTTAATTCTGACATTTATAATTCTTATAAGCTTGCTACTGACTCATCTACGAGCGTGCATAACGGACTTCAATAATCTTTTTAGACCACAACGCGTACACATCTTTTGTAACTGGGTGTTATTATTAAATCACTTCCCACCTCACCAGAGCAACTATTACAATTGCCCTTCGTTTGCAAAACGTTCTTACTGAAAAATTCAGAATATGAGTAAAATTAAATACTGATAAAATAGATTTTTACTAAATGACTTCTATAATATTTAAATAAGTAAGTTTGAGCCAAGCATTATACAGTGCTATCAAACAAATGCATTATTCTTTTATATGCAACACAAATCGCACATTCCTAGCAGTTTTGGCAGTGTGGTATACAATTTAATAAGTCGTGCAGTCGTTTACAGAGCTCAATTAATATCGAAAATCGGGTAAATATTCTACTTTCATGCCCCATTCATCTTAAGTATTGTGTGCTTCGACGTGATTGGCCCGCCAAGGTCGAGGTAACTACTCAGTCGCTTTGTGTGGCGCTCCGCCGTGTGATTTCCCGTGTTACGCCGCAGCGACTGGCGTGTGAGTTTGCGCAATGTTTACTTGCTTCCCGCCGTCCTCTCTCTCTCTCTCGTGGCGGAGAAGTGAAGTCATGACCCGGGAGGGTGCATAGCTCACATAACTCTGACGTCACACCTGCTGGACGGCTATTGCCGCCACATCACACAGCTATACACAGCAACCCGCCAAGGTGACAGCGAAGGACAGCCGGCTCATCCAACACAGCAATCTCCATTAATTGACACACGCACCATGATTATACAACGTGTTGGGGACAAACTTCGGCAATGTATTCGTGGCGAAAATGTAAGACTAAAATGTGAGCACCATTTTTTCTCGTCAAAACATTATCAAGGGAGCTGTGCGTCACCTTCCCAGAAAAATCCTCATTTAAATTGCCTTTCTTTGTATGGTGATTTACCTACCTGGTATGTAATACACGGGACGTTTTGAATGTTCAACATGAATAATCTCAGAAATGGCTCACCTGAGAATGTTCCAACGAGACGCTCTTTTTGTTCATTTAGACGTGCTGATTCACATGTTGTCAAAAAATTGCTGACAAAGTAGTGTTACAGTGTTTTATTTAATAATTGTACGAAATATTGTTCATTTCGTACGCATTGCAGGTATGTGGTGAAATTTTCCTCGAAAACAAAATACCTTACTCACTATATATTTTTTATAATTTGATGTCAAATTCATAATTATTCTGTTACGTTACAGCCGTAATGACAAGTACTAACCCAGATGCACAGATGAAGAGATTTACAACTTAATATAATGCCTAGAGCTAGTGATTTTTCGCGAAAAAAAATACGAGTAGACGGATAGACTTGCATACTATAAGCACCCAACAGCAGTTTTGTGTATTGTCATTGGTTGCTGTCTGCTTGGGAAGGCGTTTTCATATTTGTCCGGGCCACTCAGCGTTCGGCAACGCCGGCACGGTTTAAACGTGATTCGTGTGCAGACGGCTAACACGCGTCAAAATGTAGGTCAGCCAATCAAGATACTTACATGACCCTACAGTGTTTTGAAATGTATCTTGTCTTGTAAACTTCTCACGAAATTCGACTACCCCTACTAATGCAGTGGCTATTGCTTGACATATATGTAATTACTAAATAACAGTCTATACGAAAAATGTTTAAAATGTTCATACATATTTTTCATATTTAATATTTTTTAAAAATATATTTGGATTAATATTTTGTGATTAGATACATATGTGTCACGCAGTACCCCATACGATTAGATACATATGTGTCACGCAGTACCCCATACGATTAGATACATATGTGTCACGCAGTACCCCATACGATTAGATACATATGTGTCACGCAGTACCCCATACGATTAGATACATATGTGTCACGCAGTACCCCATACGATTAGATACATATGTGTCACGCAGTACCCCATACGATTAGATACATATGTGTCACGCAGTACCCCATACGATTAGATACATATGTGTCACGCAGTACCCCATACGATTAGATACATATGTGTCACGCAGTACCCCATACGATTAGATACATATGTGTCACGCAGTACCCCATACGATTAGATACATATGTGTCACGCAGTACCCCATACGATTAGATACATATGTGTCACGCAGTACCCCATACGATTAGATACATATGTGTCACGCAGTACCCCATACGATTAGATACATATGTGTCACGCAGTACCCCATACGATTAGATACATATGTGTCACGCAGTACCCCATACGATTAGATACATATGTGTCACGCAGTACCCCATACGATTAGATACATATGTGTCACGCAGTACCCCATACGATTAGATACATATGTGTCACGCAGTACCCCATACGATTAGATACATATGTGTCACGCAGTACCCCATACGATTAGTTCACTTTGTAGTACAACTTAGTATTTCTTGTTATGGCTGCGAGAAAACTGAATAATTTTATATTTGATAAAAAATTATTCAATAATATAGTATGTGGCAATTTTTTATTCGAGGAAAATATTATCACATACAATTTGTACGAGTTGAAAAAATGTTTGGGACAAAATAAAATTACTCATTATTTGGGGTCCGACACTTTCCAATGAGAAGTATCACAGCCATCTTGGATTCACATATTTTTCTCCATAACTTCTTTTTCGAAGTAATTATTTAAATCCAAGCTAGCCAAGGTATATGTAGGGATAGGAAAATTTCGCGACTTCATGCCAGGACAAGATAGATTTCAAATGCGTGTACACTGACGTCACTTTGCTATTGGATCCGAGTTTATCACGCACGCCCTAGAAGACTCTTGAGCCAACAACAGACTTGCGAGGTAACAAGAAGCTAGTACCATACTGCCAGGTGTGGAGGTAACACTAGGGCAGCCGCCAATGAACAGGCATCTGAGGCTCGACTGTACAAAGGATTGTGGAGTCTAGCCTACAGGTCATTGCACTAGCAAAAATTTTCCTATCCCTACCCATCCAGAATTAGTGTTCACAATTGTGTACATCCCGTGCGTGTGGGTAATTTTTGTTTTTGTCTGTACTGCACACTGCGAATCTCAATTACGAATGATCTTACCTATGGGTAGACACATGCTAAATTCGCGTTATTATTTGACACCAGGCTAAACTTCGCAGTGTTGTATATACTTGAGCCGGAGCCTTTTTTTCCACTGGCTGCTGCATAGATGTGAAGTCACTCCCATTTTGGCTGGACTACACGTGATTGAACTACACAATTGTGAAGTGTGTTCCATTTACTGGCGCAGAGTTATACAGGGCGTGTCAAATTAAATGTTGTCCAATGACAAACTTATTGCAAACTTTCATGTGATTGAAGTGTCACGTGTCCCCAAATAATAACGCGAATTTTGCAGGTCTCTACCTATGGGTAAATTATTTGCAAACCATCTTAGTGGTCTAGATTATAACTGATTCACGTAACTGTAGCCGAACATATAGTCTACAAATCATTGGTTGTGACAACGAAGCAAGTGATGTGTCAACTTAAGTACAGCACGCATCATAAAAAATCTTATTTGCAACACCTGAAACCATAAATTAAAGTTGGGTCTCAAAGGTTAACAGTTATTCCGAAACCCAACTTATTTTACTTTCATAATTAGTTTCACGCCTGTAACCGTAGTCAAATATTTCCTAATTATTTAATAATTTCAATTTCACATGGGTAAACACGTAGATATAATTAAGAGCGTAAAAATTTAAAAAATAAAAATTCTCTAAGTAGTCCATTTTGTCATGTCTAGCTTTGATTTTTTGTGTCATGTCATACCTTTTTGTCGCGAAAATTTTTAAGAAAAATTAAACACGGAATGGATTCTACCACCTTAACACTTTGAGTGTGGTACAGATTTACGCACAAAGAGGGTATGCTAGGAGTAAGTCAACTATATGCACGACTGCGCGACTATCAGTTTTGTTGCTCTATCCACCCGTATTTACAAACATCCTATTGGTTCAGACAACACCGGACATGCTTACTCCAGTGTACAGTGCATAGTTCGTATGCGGTCGGCTCTCGACCAGTATAATGTCGAGTTGTAGGTGTCCCAATCAAACCTTATTTCTTACGTATGATAATGTAAACTCCGTAGGACTACTGTTTATTTAAGTGATGCAAACGTTCAGTGTTGACAACGAGAAACGGATTTTTCGCGAATAAATCGGCGCACACAGTAGAATTCAATACTTGATGTACACCTCGGCCGTTGTCATACCTCCATTGTCTTCTGGTGTCGTTTCCGCATTTGACCGAGCCGCTCAGGATTCCGTAACTCCGACACTCTACCTTCGTGATTCGTGTCCAAACAGTTAACACGGACCAGAACATGCTTCAGGTAAAGCTGGACGAAACCACAGTGCTTTGAAATGTTTCGTGTCTCGAAATACTTATGAACACTGTTGACGAAGTAATATTTCATCGACAGTTTTTCCAAACAATGCAATTGTCGTAATGTTGCAGTATACTACATACAACGCAGTTAAATTCAGGCGACGTAATATTAGAGCATCCAGAGCCTTAAGCGCTGTAACATGCGGAGGGGGGGGGGGGGAGTAGAGGCGGTATAACCGGCGAATTTTACCCCCTGGTAGGAAAGGGCCGACACCCTCGCGATAGAGACAGGAGAAGAACGTACAAAGTACATCATTAGACCATTAGTGAGATGTCGTCACAGTGGGGTGCCGTATGGAAATAAAAAGGGTGTTCAGAATAGGGGCTTTTAGGAAAAATAAGTTTTTTTCTCCGAAAGTACTACAATTCCACTCTACTAATTACACAGAACACGAAATTACTACACTTGAAAATCATTTCTGGGGAAACTCTAAGCCTCACTGTCACCACCTACAAAAAACAGCCGGCGTGCCTTGAATCACTGTTTTGGGAATTAATTCCCCTGCTGGCGCTGAGGACTCTTGCCCGGTGCGTAATTTTTGGCTACGTTTGAACAGTCATTTTATTTGTGAGGGGGCTAAACTTGGTCCTTAATTTGTTATTCTACTAAGGGACACTGTCTGACGAAAAAGTGACGAGGTTAATGCTGTCGGGGATTAGTGTCAACCTAATGTATAGTGGCCAGCCGAAGGTTGTAAATAGTGTTATACAGTTGGTAGCGGACCGCCAAGCCACTCAGGCATTTGAGGCCTGGGTAAAACTCGCCTGCTACACCGGTGCTACATATGTCGTTCTCGCACTGTGGCTGGCGAAGGCCCGGGGCGAAAGTGCAGCAGTTTGCCTGCTTGCGCTAAGAGGGAGGTGTAGTCGCCCAGAATTTTAGTGAAGGGGCATCCCTGACTAAACTTGACGTCGACGGGAAAGTCGTAGCCCCTGACGTCGTTCTGACGGTGGCACGGCCCTTCACCGCTAGTGCAATGTCCGCTCACGACTTTCCCCTGCTGGACAAACACTTTGACGAGGTTGGCACAACAAACATCTTAGGCGGTAAGTAAGGCTACCTGTTTTTTACGAAAATATTTACTCTCTGGTTATACTTCAATATCCTCTCTGCACACTTGCAGCCTTCCTTTCGCTATCACTAGAGGCAGTGAAATTTCGCGAAAATATTTCAAGATAAGATGCATTCCAAAACGAGGTAAGGTCGGTTACGTATATTGATTGGCTAAATTACTTTTTAACACGAGTTAACTGTCTGCACACGAATCACGTGAGAGCCGTGTCGATGTTGCCAAATTCTGAGTGGCCCGGTCAAATGTGAAAATGTCTTCTCAACCATAGAGAAACCAATGGCAACAGACAAACTGCTGTTGGATACGTGAAGTATTGAAGTCTACCGTGTACTTTTTTTTTTTTCGCGAAAAAATCACTAGCTCTAACTATTGGTATTGGCAAGTGTTTTCGCGAAAATATTTCTGGACCAGTTGTACTCCAAAACACTTAAGATCATATATATATATATGCACGTTCGAGGTTGGATGATTTCAAATATCACGTGCCTCAAGTGTCTGTCCGTGAATCAGAGACATTGCGTATCGGAGTACATAATTATGATTGGCCCAGTCAAATATGAGCATGCCTTCTCACGTAGACACGCGACCAATAATCAAAAGAAGTTGTAGTTGTAGATGTGAACGTAGGATGTTGAAGTCTGCGATGACTATGAATATTTTCGCTAAAAACACCTGTCCCTAACTATTGGCCGTCTCTTTTTTTTTTGTGTGTGAATAAGGACTGCTACATGAGTAAGGTAATCATGGTTTAGTTTCTCCGATACTTTAGAGTCCGTGATTGGCGGGCAGGTAGATAAGACTCGTAGCAATTGGATAATTCATTCACGAAAGTGGTTCTGAACACAACTTGTCCTGAAATCTTTTCACAAGCAACATGTGCCCTTAGCAGTAAGCTTTAACGCTTTGTAGAGTACGCACGTATATACTAGCGGCTACGATTATGTGGTAATTTCTTTGCTATTGAAGATAAAACTCCGTCTTTATAGTTTCTCTTTTTCGCTGGAATTCTCCAGAATCTAAGAGAAAGAAGTTTCAATTAGTAAACATTTTAATTTGTAAGAATAAAACTGTTAGTTTTTAATAATTTCTCAAACAAACACGGTGTATTGTAAAAATGTTACCTATGTCGCAACACTTGAATTACTATACAGTTACTCTCCGTCTCATATAACATAACTAGGCAAGATAATGACAGTCAGAGTGGCAACTTGACGTATACGAAACAAACTAAGTGCCGTTTACAAAATCCTGCATCAGCTGGTGCACGAACGAACAAAAGTTAATATTATATTGGATATTCTGAGTGCACTGCCAACGCACACCAGACAAGCAGAAAATACGCGATAAGAAAGAGTTCCTTTATTAATTAATACATGTTATTTTACGTGGTCACAAAACAGCAGTTGTAAGAGTTGAAAACTATACTTCGTAGTAGAGTAGTAACGCAGAGGGTTAAAAATTAAATGCGAAATAAAACTATCCCACAGAAATGAAACGCCACATCAAACCTTACGCCGTGTCTCAATTGGCCCAGAGAGCGTTCTCTCGTGCTCTCGCTCTCGCGGCGTAATTATGACGTCAGAGAGAACGCTCTCTGGTCGTCTCAATTCGTCGGAGAGAGCGCCAAAGAGCGAGAGCACAGAGAGTACGAAGTTGTATACACGCTTGAGCTCTCTCGCAGGCGGTATATCTGTTTACATTATTTCCGTGTTTTAATAAGGGTATAGTAGCTTTCTGGGCCAAAACCACGTTGCATTTTAACTGCAAGTGAATAATTTCAACTGTTTCAACCAGCGAAACAACATACGCAACACGTATTTTTAGGCTGTTCACGTTAAAGTGAGCACTTTTTAAGGCCCTTCTATATTTTTCCTTTCATCCAATTTCCATCTTCTTCCTGTTTTATAATATAAACATTGGAATGTGACCAATAAACACAGTGTACACATTTCACCACCATCCAAATTAAATGCACAAGGCTGCAATAAGATGTATTTATTAGCGGTTAATGCCTATTGTTAGGGCCTTAAAAAGTGGTCACTTTATCGTGAACAGCCTATATAAAAGTGTAAATACGGATTTCTGACTTGTCCAATTCTTTGTCACTTTGCTTCAACATGACGGTACAATACAAATCAAAAATAATAATTTTTTATGCGCTAATAATTATTCTGTTAGTGCTATAATTATTTGTGAACAATTTTGAACACATAACTTACTTACCATAGCTATGTCCGCGATTTTAGCTTAACATGGTTTCCCGCCTTTTGGCATAAGTAGGGTTAGGAAAATTTTAGCGAGTTCAATGACCTGTATGCTAGACTCCACAATCCTTTGTATAGTCGAACCTCAGATGTTTGTTCATTGGCTGTTGCCCCAGTGTTACCCCACATCTGACAGTACGGGATTCGGTTCTTGTTCCTTTGCAAGTTGGCTATTGGCATGGGGTCATCCAGGCCGTGTCTAATAAACTCTGATCCAATTGCAAATGTTACTTCAGTGTACACGCGTTTGAAATGTATCGTGTCGTGAGATGAAGTCGCGAATTTTTCCTACACCTGGGCATAGAATGTTTGCCTGACGTCGGAGAGAATGGTTGTCTCAATTCCTATAGCGAGATCGTGAGAGAGCGCGAAGCAGTGCTCTAGCCATATTGTGCGAAAGAGTTGTTTCTCTCGAGAGTATTCTATTAGTTGAGACGCGACCTTGGATTTATTCATGTCGTCGTATTCCCACTCTTCACCCATGCTTTCTATACGTGCTTGATATTAATTCCAAAAGTCTACAGAAATATTGCATGGTATTGCTGATTTTTTTTTCCTTCAAATAATTTGACGAAATATGTATCTGCATTACTCAGAAAACTGCACCACATAGTAAGACGTACGTGGCAGGGAATCTTCTAATGACCTCCAATATCAAATAAAAAGTATGTCCAAGCATTAGTACGACGCCGTAACGCCATTTATTTCACACGTGAAAAACCAAATACAAAGTAAATAGAAAAACGCACATCGCAAGCTAACAAGTCGTAATAATCTTTATGCCCTTCCAAATCAGACCAAGCTACATTTAAACCATAACCATAACTACCATCATTGCTCATAGTACGACCATTAGCAACAATATCAGACCACTTAGCATCGCCATTAGCAACAATATCAGACCACTTAGCATCGCCATTAGCAACAATATCAGATCACTTAGCATCGCCATCAGCAACAATATCAGACCACTTAGCATCGCCATTAGCAACAATATCAGATCACTTAGCATCGCCATTAGCAACAATATCAGACCACTTAGCATCACCATTAGCAACAATATCAGATCACTCAGCATCGCCATTAGCAACAATATCAGACTACTTAGCATCGCCATTAGCAACAATATCAGACCACTTAGCATCGCCATTAGCAACAATATCAGACCACTGAGCATCGCCATTAGCAACAATATAATACCACTTAGCATCGCCATTAGCAACAATATCAGACCACTTAGCATCGCCATTAGCAACAATATCAGACCACTTAGCATCGCCATTAGCAACAATATCAGATCACTTAGCATCGCCATTAGCAAGTTTAGTACACACATCACTTGAATACTCTACAACGCTGATAAAACCGCCACTTCATTTTCTTAGTATCACACAGGCGACAACCAGGAACTCGCCTGTCATTTAGTTGCACACTAGACAAATCTCTTGAGCCATCAATCGTATACGTAAACGCACTTTATCAAACTTGTTGTAAGGGTCCACTGTCACTTTATCAAACTTGTTGTAAGGGTCAACTGTCACTTATCATCATAACTCTGACTAGGGTTGTCCCTAATAGTTTTAGTAGTGTTCTTGTCAATATTATGAATGAAACAAAATGGCTTTTTATTGTTATGTTCGACATTTCTATCAAAACGTGCTTGGGCTGAAGACGCCTTCACTTAAACAGTAAATTTTTCAATCTCAACAGACGTAACATGAATTACAACACGTGACAGCGCAGCCGTCAACCAATTACCATGTTCTCGCGTAAGAACGTGAAGTTAGAACTCGGTGATAACATTTGGTTGTATCGGAAGTTAGTTGGTACTACTGGTGATATGCATATTCTTGGCCATGTGGAACTCTATTATAATCCATAATAAATGTCTTTGGCCGTAATAAGCGGTGTATCTCTTGTTATTGCAGTTTTTTTATTTCATTGTTGCTGATGCTATTCCCCAATAATATTAAGTAATTATTTGGGATGTAAGGATTAGTTAGTAATGACGCGCTACAAGTTGTATATGTTGTAACACTTATACATGCTTTATAGATACACCTGCTATTACAGACATACCCGCCAATCGCCTTGCACCAAACGATACATAAAGAATGATACACAGAAACGTGATTAACAGACAGCTGATAGTGACATAACAGTTCTTGAAGGGAACTTATTAGGAAGGATACAGCCTTGTGCTGTATTGTGGTTGTAGTTTCAGATTTGATTTATGATCCAATATACAGATGGTTCTATAATGTAATTGGTAATTATTACCACCTACTGTGACATAATTTCTGTTATTACAAATTTACATATATTTGTCTTTATAGTGCTGCTGGAGTGATTGTGATTACATAACACTTTCTTTGACCGAATTCGGTTTAATAGTTTGGGCGTTATTGCTTTTTCAGTTTTCAAGGTTATGGACTTAGAGAATCTCGGGCGGCAGCGTATAAACACTAGTATTACTATTGGCTGCCGCGTTTAGGATCAGTTGCTTGTGTACAAAATAGTTAATATTCCCTTACTTGTATGGGATTTCCCCCCACTTTTGTCAGGTACTTTTTCCGTACGATTAGGGGATAGTACCTTGTTATATAAATTTACTCTACATTTAAGAGGTAATTTTACCTTACAGGTAGAGGTAATTAGCTTCCCTTACATGTAAGGGAATTTTACCTCAATTTTTTTATACAATGCACTGTACTTACATCGAACGACCAGTGAGCAACGCGATACCTGTTCAGGTGTGTGTCAGCATTAACCATTCACCAATGAGAGATGAAGAAATATTTAACAAATCACATTTCTCTCAAGGAAGAAGCTCAGAGCACCGGCCACTGATTCCTTGTTATGTACAGTCCGACCATATATATCATTCATATGCAACATGTCCTCTGAACTGGACGTGAGAACTGAACTGTGTGGCCGAATCATGATCGAACAACCACAATGATGAAGCAAATGGACAGACGCAGAACCCAATGATGAAGCAAATGGACAGACGCAGAACCCACGAGTGCTCATAGACAGCAGTGTGAAATCTGGCCACGACTGCCGGAAGAATTCGTGATATTCCAGGACGGTCTGCTCATCGCGTCGAACATTCACCGGCGCGTTCTGTAACGACAAACTCACGATTAAGTTTCCCCTTGCTTTCACGCCTGCGAAAGTTTTCGCACGACTCTATTATGTACCGGAAAGATGTTTTCCCTCGCGCGATGGGCGCCGATTACTCCTGCAGCCTGTCTTCATAGCGGAAACCAGTGGCCGTTGTTTATAATCTTTCCGCAGTCATCACGAGGAATACACGTTGCACCTCCCCCCCCCCCTCTCTCTCTCTCTTCCGTTCTTCCCAGGCCCAGCTCTTGGATCTAACGTCTTCGTTCTTTGCCTAACCTTTGATTACATAGTAGACAAGTACACAGAACCGGAGTGGCGTCACGATTACTTTAACTCTTCCATTCCCGTGTTAATTTTTTTTCTGGTGTTGCAAACATGGAATCTTTTCATGCGTGCTGTACTCAAGCTGGTAAAGGACTTGTTTCGTTTTCACTACCAATATGTAGAGCCAGCTGTTTTTCGCGAAAAGACTTGCGTGAAGGCTATGCTTCAATGTCTTATGGCATACATACACTTGTGTTCTCGGACCCTCCTGTGTCTCGCTGCCTGAAGACGCGAACACAGTGCAGTTCCCTTAACACAAGCATTCTGTCAGTCGTGGGAAAACTACTGTTTGTTCTTGTGCGAGTTTCCTTGTTGTGTTTGTTTTATTTGCGAAAGTAGATATCTAACCTGTGTCGTATTTGTTGTGTTGTCTGTTGGTCACATATAGTTTTTTTCGTATACATTCATCAAATTAGATTTTCGCACTTAGCTTGCTGTCTTGTTTCATGTGACTCGATTGCTTCATGGAATGTTCTGGCTTTGTGCCTATATATTCTTGACTACAACATTCCTGGCTTGTATTCTGTCTATGCTGTCTTGTTTCATGTGACTCGATTCCTTCATGGAATGTTCTGGCTTTCTGCCTATATATTCTTGACTACAACATTCCTGGCTTGTATTCTGTCTATGCTGTCTTGTTTCATGTGACTCGATTCCTTCATGGAATGTTCTGGCTTTGTGCCTATATATTCTTGACTACAACATTCCTGGCTTGTATTCTGTCTATGCTGTCTTGTTTCATGTGACTCGATTCCTTCATGGAATGTTTTGGCTTTGTGCCTATATATTCTTGACTACAACATTACTGGCTTGTATTCTGTCTATGCTGTCTTGTTTCATGTGACTCGATTCCTTCATGGAATGTTCTGGCTTTGTGCCTATATATTCTTGACTACAACATTCCTGGCTTGTATTCTGTCTATCGTGTCTGGTTAAACTATTGTGTTTTAGTGCTTTTCTTTGTTGTGTTGTCCTATTTTGTTCCTACTTATTCTCTCATTGTTGTCCTATCTTTGACATCAGGTTTCTTACCAGTGTTGGTTTCTATGTGTTATCTGTTGGTTATGTATTTATGCATATATTTTTCGTAATTTGTTGCTGTTTGTTTTTGACTCTATTCCCTCTTGAAATTTTCAAGTGTTGTATACATATGCCTATATTTATTTCCTCGTCCATAGGTTGCTTGTCTTTTTTTTTAAGTATTTTTTCGTGCTCAGTCCGGTTTTTTACATGAAAGATATCTACATCGCAATGGCGAATGTCCAAAAATCTCCATATTGTCAGTAAAATGATTTACTATCCACAGGGAAGATAACTTATCTCTAGGAACAGGTGTTTTAAGCGAAGATATTTCAAAAACAGTTGTACGCAGGACACTTCTGTGTTCATATGAACTTTCGTGGTTGGATGATTTTAAATCTCACGTGCCTCAAGTGTCTGTCCGCTAATAACAGACATTTAGTATCGGAGTACTTTATTATGATTTTCCCAGTGAAATAAGAACATGTGTTCTCACGCAGACACGCGGCCAATAAAAAGGGGCAGTGATATTTAGCGAAAAGATCTCGAGACAAAATACATTTCAAAGCACAGTGGGTTCATCCAGCTATTTTGATTGGCTCGAGCATTTTCTGGTCCGTGTTAACTGCTTACGCACGAATCACGAAGGTAGAGAGTCTGAGTTACGGAACAACACTCACACACTTGTCTCCGACGGCCATGAGGGTTAACGTAAGCGTGTGCATTCTCCAACTGGCCGCGAGAGGCCACCGACTATAATCAACTGCTTAAGGTTCCCGCCTAGCTGCAGCTTGTTTTCGTGTTTGCGGCCGAGAAGCGTGGGAGGGATAAGGGCGACACTGCCGCGCGCATCAAGTTCACCATCGCCGCTAAGCGCAGGGCTCAAAACTGACGTGCAGTGTTCTCGTCGCACTGCGTTTACCTATGGGACTCTCAACAATGACACTATTATTTCATTGGAGGAAAGTATATATGAAGGTTCAATGCAAGGCCATGAAATAGCTTTGTCTGTATCTGACGCGTATATATTATGGGATACAGCGCTTTGAAAAAGTCAAGCCTTTTTGAGGTGCTATGAAAAGGTGTCTCTAATGTGTGCAACGCTTAAAGCACTCAACAGCCCTGTTATGAGATGTGTGATATTGTTGTATATCAGCACATCGGACGCATGACTAATATTTTCTTTGAGAAACGTGTATTTATAACACACTGCAACATAGTTCAAGTGCCGCCTAGGCGGGACACTTAACGTACATACTATCCCGAGAGTACTCGTTAAGTGTTGCATATTACAGAATAGGTAAAATTATGGTCAGTGCTGTACAATGTAAGAAGCTAGTACGAATAAAATAAGTGCCTTTACCTAGCTAGTGATATTGCTTGCTGCTGGCATTAATGATTGGTTGCTTCATGTATCATGGATCTAATGGAACTTTTTATATATTTTCCACAATGTCGTAAGTATGTATCACACCATAAATTTACTCTTTTGCAACACCTAACATGAAAAATGTATGTGCACGTAAAGGGGTTAATGTGGGTCAGAAAGGATTAACCATTCATTCCCAAATTAATTGACGGTTTATAGTTTAGCAAATTACACATTTTTTGCTCAGTTTTGTACTTGAGCTGACAAAGAGTTTGTTCCTTTATCACACCCAATATGTTGTCTTTGTGTACGTTGATTAGTGATATGAACCAGTTATTACGTAGAGAAGGAGCACGGTTTAAGAATCAGTAGAGACCCGGAGATTTCGTGGATTCATTTGAGGACAATTTAAACTTCAAGCCAATGTACTTGGGGGTGTCTGCTTCTATTGAACCACAGCTTGTTAGACACACCCTGAACCACGTTCAACCAATAACGAGCTTATTAAGAAAACGAGGAATGAATCACGTGCTTTCTGGTCTGTAGTTAAAACCGCAGCAGCAGCGAATGAACAACTAAAAGAAACTCTACTACACAGAGGATTGTAGATTCTAGCTCGTTGCAGAATAAATCCGCGGAATTTCCGGGTCTCTAATAATCAGTTACCCACAGGAAGATCATTTGTAAGGACCTGCAAAATTCGCGTTATTCTTTGGCATCAAGCTAGACTTCATAATCTTGTTAATACGGGAGACGGCGTTGTTTGTCCATTGGCTGCTTTTTGGATGTTGAGCTATTCTCCTTTTAACAAGACTGTGTGTGATTCGAGCACACCATTATGACGTGTTCATTCATTGGTGCAAAGTTTTTCAAGGCGTGCCAAGTGATATATTGTCCAATGAACAACAGGATGCAATTCACACACTAATTAAAATACAACTTGTCGCCAAAATATAACGCGAATTTTGCAGGTCTCTAATCATTCGGTATTGAGCCTTGCAGAGTACATTAATGGTCAAATATAACCTCCCTTTGCAACATCTAGAGAAATGGGTGTGAAATGGTACACAGCGGAATATGGGAAGGCAAGTAACCGACTTGCAGATTGTCAACACTACTGCGGAGCCACAGGTAGGGCGCGGCGAATCTTCTTGACCTCGGGCCGGTGTGCCTTCGCAGTTCTTGCACTCTAGTTCACGACCACGCCTTGCTCTTGACGTCTGTGGGAAGGCGTCCCCCGCTGTGTGTCGTGACCTCGTGACCTCTGCGGGGAATGTCAAGTGACTGGTCGTTGATGACCGCCTTCTCACTCTGGGGTCATCTCCGGCCTTGGGCGTGGCTACAAGTTTCTTCGCGCCACCAACATATCGGCAACTGCTTGCAAACTTTTCTCTCGTGTGCACGGGTGAACTCATGAGCACATTATGCCGGCAACAGCAATTTATGTGCTTGGGAAATATTATTTTCCTACACTTTTGAGTATTAATGTAATTAATTTACTGTTTGGAATTTTGTGCACTGTAGCATAGGGGCACGGCCGTAGAATACAGGTCTGGACACTCACTTATCTAACAATGTTAGCGAATCGATCCCCTTATTGACTGATTTAGTTCATACTGTTGCAGTGTTTAACGGCTCTCAGTTATAATAATAGTTACCACACTTTACGAATGTTTCCTTAACTAGTCATTTAACAGTGGCTCTCCTCACTGAGGCATGCTTGTATGTTTGTAAAAACGAGACAGTGATTCCGTTAAACAAGACTTTGAATAAGCATGAATACACTTCCTAAATCAAAGAAAATATATTTTGACGTAGGTGGGAAATGGAAAAAATATATATACTTTCTCATAATGAGATAAATAATATATCGATCTATTCGTAATTTGGTGTCATTTTGACTTCGATTGCCCAAATACTCTACCAGTATGCTTACACTGTGCTTTAATTTGCCGTTCCGATGTATTTTGCTGGTTCTTCAAGTGTTTGTGAACTCCTTGCGAGTTATTTCACTTCTCTCTAACCCCGTTCTTGCCCTTTTGAAGTGAAGTTTGTCGACGTCGAGTCGATCGGCTGTTGAAAACATTTTCCTTCCGCTGCGGCAGTCTTCGGACAATGGACGTGAATTTCACCTCTATTGCCATCCCAGGTAACTCTGTGTATTCCGTGCCACAATGCGCAGCAGGAGCGGTGAAAGATAATTTGGCGCCCTAGGCGAATTACCTTCACTCCTCGTATACATCTCGGTTATCCGCTCATTTCTATAATTAGCCTGAGTCGACAAGCACTGAACGTCCTCAATACTAGTCGACTGATGATACAAATGAGCGACAGGAATTTACGTTCCCTATAGATCACAATTCGCCTATGATAAAATGGGATCAATGTAATTGTACAGGATAATTCACTAGGAACTACCGCCAATTACAAGGTTTAATCCTTAGGTCATTTAGAGCAAAATATGTCATATGAATGCGAGTCCTATCCCAGTACGTATTTACAAAGTAAATCGAAAAATTTGGAAAACGAAGGAAAAAATAAACCTTTCAGAAGTAAAAAAAAAAATAATAATATTTTGTTTGCAGTTGAGCATTAAACACCGTATCGGTGTATTCTTCTGTGATAAACGTAAGTGGCATTGTAACACAAATACTACACCTCGCAATAAATGATCATGAACACGCAGTGTTCACACAACACTCAGTGAAACAGACAGTTACAATTCTCTGTGGCCAAGGTCACGTGCTGATCACTGCCATGCCGTCAGCAACATGTCACCGGCTGATCACTGTAATGTGTTTCACATTTTTTGCAATTACTCTGTTAATATTGCGAAAAGGAACCACAGTTATATGACATAATTTACTTTAATTAATTTAAGGAATAGGCTTTACGATACAATTATGAAAAATAAGATGAAATTAAAATTTTTTAACTGATGGCATTACTAACATTATTTTCTGATATACAGAATGATTCACGAGGAGTTACCGCCACCACCGGAAATAGAACACAGAATAACGGGATAATGTGTAAGGATAAATGTGTATGCTGGTTAGTAATCCATCATTTGAACCCCAAACATGCTACAGCGTTATGATGATTAAGTGCAAATAAGTGTAAAGGCTGTTCACGATAAAGTGAGAACTTTAGAAATGTACTGTACCTTAAAAAAAGTCACTGCCGCTTACTGCATATATTTTAATGGGCGCACTGATTGACATTCGTCCAGCAAAGTTGGTACGATGGATGAAAAGTAGTCCCCTCTCCTAACGTTGAATAAAAGGTGTTAGGTAACCATTTAGTATGACATTGAATTATTTCTTTTTGCTTCCTGTTTTTTTAATGCATAGAAGTGTAAAAATTATCAGATTTTTTTAAGTATTTATTTTCTTAATAATTTCTGACTTTGATTTGACCAACACATGAATAAAGAGACGAAGCCCATGGCAATGTTAATTTTACATAACGCGGGTGAATACGCAACGTGTATAATGGAAGATCGCAAGCAGGGCTTTCAAAAGTGCTCATTTTACCATGAACAGCCTATAGTAACCATGCTTATTTCCATTAAATAATTTGATCACTGCAACAGGCATGTTTTGTGGTCCCTACACAGCTCTGTTTCGTAGCGCATTATCCATAAACTCAATGCCTAGAGCCACGAGTATTCCGCGAATTCATTCGGAGGCGAAACAGACCCCAACATTGGCCTTTTGCCCTACGGTTCTGATTGGACGACAATTGTTTGGACACGCCTCGTCTCAGTGTGAGCCAGTAATAGGAAAGAAGCAGTAGTGCGAGAGAGTGTTCAACAGCTCTGTTCAGAGGCCTCTCTTGATCACAGCAACCAATAAGCAACCGATAAAGTATCGAGTGTATAGAGGACTGTCCAACCTAGCTTGATGCCAACTCAATCCGCGAAATACTTGGGGGTCTATCAATACCTCATCTCAAAAATTGTCCCCAATATTTGTAGAGCCACATATATTTTGCGAAAAGATTATACGCCTTGTTGCACTCGGAAACACGTTAGTTCAGAACCTATTTCGTGATTGGTTGATTTTAACTAGCACGCGTCTAGAATGTCTGCCAGCCAATCACAGACGTTCTCTGTCGGAGTAACTTTATTCTGATTGGCCCTGACGAGTAGAAAATGTCTTCTCGCACGTACACGAAGCCAATACTATAAGTAAAATTTGCAGATGTGAACGTAGAATTTTAAGTCTAGCCTAGGCATGAATATTTTCGCGAAAAACAGGTGGCCCTAAATATTTATATAATAAACGAGCGTTTCAGGTCCAACTTCAAATCTGTATACATAATTTAGTATTCACTTTAGACCGTAGGTAGTATGTATGTTTTCACGTTTTTTTTTTTTTTCAACTGAAGTTTGCCGGTGTAGTTTACAGACATTCTGTATGGTCGAGCCGTGTAGTTTATAGACATTCTGTATGCTCGAGCCGGCCCTGATGAGTATACGAAGTCTTTGCCGCGTTCAATGACGCTCGAAGAAGCTACTGGCGAGAAAGAAGAATAAAAAGAAGGAAGACAGGAAGCATACAGGGGAAGAGTTGTATCAAAGTAACTGGTCAGACGAGCTCTCGCTGATTAATGCCTTCGCGGCGCCAGATAGCGATCACAGCCCACGAGCTGGTGCATCGCTTGCTACTCACCATAGTGGCTAGTGTCAGGTCGAGAAGTTAGCGTCGACCTTGTATCTGTGTGACGCCCTGGCACAGAGTAAACAAATACACAGAGGAGTCAACAGCAGTGGGGCTGCGATGGTGTAGTGGTTAGACTACTCGCCTCCCACCTATGCGAACAAGGCTCAAGCCCAGGCCGGGTCACTCCCGGATTTTCGCAAAGTGGGAATCGTGCTGGACGATGCCACTGGTTGGCGGGGCTTTCTCGCGGTATCCCATCCCCCCTTGCATTCCAGCGCTGCTCCATTCTTACCTCATTTCACCCTCATCGGCTCATAAGACCTCGTTGTTGTTGAGAGCCGCCTATATCTCTCAACTCAACGAAAGTAATTCTGACCTAATTTTTTTTTTTGTAATACGACTTGTCCTGAAATATTTTCGTGAAAAACAGGTTCCCCTATTCATAAATAATATTGTACGACACGAAAAGTAAGCTACAAGAAGACGTGAGGAGAACATTTTTCAATAGTTTGAGAATAATTCCCAAAAGGCATTTAGAAATAATTTCCACGAGATATCTAAAATGTGGCTTGTTGAGTAGGTCACAGCAGAAATTTCTCTGTTGTTCAACTGCATGAATAGTGGGAGAAGTGTGAATAACTTAACACATCTACACCTCTGCAGAAATCTTACTTGAATAATTATATGTATGTAGTCGAGACCAGAACAAGCTTGGGTTCGGGTGTTGCCGCTTTCTAAGTCGGTCTTGTTTGTGTTGTCGAGGTGTGGTCCTGGACCACGTTCCTGAGACAGTTATACAGATAGCATTGATATACCTTGCTTTCACTGATGCATTGTATCATGCCGTGGGTGCATGCTTTCATAGTAACTATGCATCAGTAGATAAATGCACAGAGAAGAAATGACGTGATGGTTCCATTGATGCGGGCGTACTAATTCTCTGATTGGTTGCTCAAGGCTCTGGACATGGGCCATGCGTGTTTCATTGAGTGTTACGTGCTGCAAAACGTTCCCTAATGCACAGAAATAGACTGATGTACTTGAAACAAAAAAAAGACTATCGAGACACTTCTTTAAACGTTCATGTTGTATTAAAATTAATAATGTTAGTCATTTACAAAGTATTATATTACTTTAATGCAAATATACTTATAAAGTGTTAATGTTAATAACGATTCAAAGTAATGTTGCCACGACCAAAAGATGTATTATGCTAAAGAAATTAACAGGAATAACAAAATATGTTGTGCTCCTGCGACATTAAAAGTAATGCCCAACCAATAAAGATTACACTGACTTGGCGTTGTAAAATGTCTGATAGTAGCTTATAGCGGCAAGGTCGTAAAATGAAACGACTGTATTCAAATTTTGAAACATATCATGAGAACTAAATGTAGCTCAGACCAGCCCTCAAGCCTTGCAAGGAAGTTTGCGTCTGCCAAATATGCAAATACTTCTAGAACATGAAGTACTGTATTTCCACATACCGTAGCGACAGAGAACTGCAATTTGTCTTTAATTTGTTGTGAATACCCAAATTACTGATCAGTCATGTAGTGGTACAGCATTTGGTAGGATGTTGTGTTTCGTAAAGTGTAGAACGTCAATCACACAAGGCGAGGGTTCGCTTCCTCTCCCAGACGTAACTTTTTTTTCCGTTGTTAATATTTCCTTATATGACTAAATAATTGTACTTAATTTATTTTACATCGGAATGTTTTATTTTCCAGTTAAGTAAATACAATAACATCTTTTCATAGAAGTTAACATCAATTCAACACAAAATTTGTTTTGTCGCAACATAAACACCACGTTAATTGTGACAGTATTGTATGCAGGTGAAGTTTTACAAAGGTTATTGATGTTAAAGGCTGTTTACGATAAAGTGAGCAACTTTTGAAATCAACCTTAGAAAAATGCCACTGCCCCTACCTGCATATATTTTAACAGGCACCCTGAGTGACATGCACCCAGTCAAGTTGGTAGGCCTAACGATGGATGGGAAGAAGTTCCGTATCTTAACATCGAATAACAAATACGTTCTGTTCTTTTTAATGCATCGAAGTGTAAAAATTAACAGATTTGTTAAATATTTACTTTTCTAATAATTTCACAGTTTCACTTGACGAACGTATGTATAAAGTGATGACGCCCAGGACAATGTTAATTTTACGTAAGGCGGATTACTACTACACAACATGCATAGAAATAGATCTTAAGCAGGGCTTTCAAAAGTGCTCATTTCACCGTGAACAGCTGATGCATTTGCATTAATATCTGAACAGCATATTACATCAACATCAACGTTAGCTACTGACGGCTCACAGATAACAAATAATTATCGTTGTAGTAACATTGATGCAGTAGGTGCAACATTGGACTCTTATCTGTGTATGATGCTGGCTGGCAAGTGAGCTGCTACGTGCTGATTGGAGGACGGTGTCCCATCACTTTGCTAGGTATAGGCGCAATTTTGCTGGTGTGTGCGGATGGAGCTCACGAAACAAGCGGCTATTTCGCCTCTGTAATCTTAACTACTCTGGGTTGCCACCCTTATATGTTTCAAATAGTAGTTATAAGTGACGTGGCTATCCTATAAATACCGGGAAAAAAAGCCGATTTTCTAGTAACAGTGGTAAAGAAAGCTTCACGCGCCCTCAGTATTGTTCATTCCCGAAACCCGAAATTACAAGAAATACGGACACTTTCCGTAGTTTGTATTTTCTGAGATCAGCTCCCTTTTCCGTGTTTTAGCCCATTCATACCCAGCGTACACAATCCACGTGAATATAATTTTTGTCATTACACTCAAAGAAATTATCCGTAAAATTACCAAATAAATGTATGCGGAAATTTAAAAAATGTAAACGGTCAACTATTTTCCCATACATTCATGGAGTTCCTACATTCGCTCACGAAACAGTCAAATGTGCAGCGAAGTCTCCAACCTTATGCAGTAATGACGCTCGAAATTCCTCTATGGGCATGTCTGGCATCTGGGATTATTTCCATACAATGTATAGGTTAAAAACTTCCATTACATTTTGGGAAGTTAACCAGATAACATTTTTACAGTGTTCTATAAACTGCGAAACTCAACAACCAATGATCTTACCTGAGAAAACTGATTTGTAAACCGTGTTATTGGCCTCGATTATGAACGGCTCGTATTGCTGTAGCCTAACACAAAACTTATATCTTACTGACTGAGACATCGAAACAAGGGTTATGTCATTTCAAGTAGAGCACGCATAATAAAATTTCTTGTTTACAACACCCAGAAAAAGTTGAGTTGAGAGATTTGGGTGGCTCTTAAGAACGAGGTCCTGAGAACCGATGGCGGTGAAATGAGAATGGGGCAGCACAGGAATGGAAGCGCGGGGGAAACGGGAGATCCCCGAGAAAACACTCCTACCAGTAGCATCGTCCAGCACGCTTCCCACTTGCGAAAATCAGGAAGTCACCTGGCAGGGAATTGAGCCCGGTTCGCCTTGGTGGGAGGCGAGCAGGCTAACCGCGGCCCCTAACACCAGAAAGAGTATATTAAGACAGTAAATTTACGTGACAATTTCCACGAATGTACAGAAAGGTGATGGGGAAAAAACTGCACATCATGTTCCAGTCAGTTGAGAAACAGCTGTGGGAACGAGAATGCAAATGGGAGCGGTCAGGAAAAGGAAAACGCATCGTTTATTCTTGTTGAGATGACGTCACTTTCCGCCTGACCACAATCAACACGAGGGAAAAATGAGCACACGACTTCCTTCGCTGACGCGAGTTTCCGCTAATCTGAAACCAGTTCTGGACCGAGATGAAAAAGAAAAAAAAACCGGAAACATTCTGCGGCCTCATCTTCCTGTACGGTGACTTTCTCCGCTCAGAGAGCTGGTCACGTGGCAAGAATAACAAGTCGTGCAGCCAGAAAAATAAATAAATAATTTGAAGCTACCACTTTTAATGTTTGTAAGAATTTACTTCCCTAAAGCTAACTTCATCGAAAGGTGCATCTGCAAGAATACTTCCTAAAACCAGTTGGTTCCCTGGCCTTATCTCCATACTCTTACTGGGGCCGCGGCGGTGTAGTGGTCAGACTACTCGCCTCTCACCTAGGCGAACCGGGTTTGACTCCAGGTGGGGTCAACCGCGGAATGTTGCATGGGGAACCGTGCCGGACGGTGCCTCTGGTCGGCGGGTTTTCTCGGGGATCTCCTGCTTCCTCCGCCCTTTCATTCCGGCGCTTCTCCATAAGGAATTTAGCCTACAATAACGAATATTCATGTTTAAAATAGCCCATCATTATTATTCATTTTTATATGTATACAGATGTAAATTTCTGTTCATAAAAACATAGAATAACATGCGAAATATAACAATATAGTAAACAGGAATATATGGGTTGGTCATCAAAGAAATTCTTTCGGTAACATATATATGTTTTGTTTTATTATAGTGGTTGAAACGATTTAGGATAAGAGTACTCATATCCAAAATTAATACTTCAATAATTGCTATACGTCTTTACCCCTACGCTGATAGATCTCACATATTTCTGAGTGTTTAAAAAATATTGTTATATTTATAACTGTAAAACAATTTGTTATTGTTTTTCATCGGGTAGATATTGTTTTAATAATGTAATTTTTTTTCAACAGTAATTTAAAAGTTGCCATCGTCAATATTATATGTCTTTGTCGATTTAAAATTCATTTGAAAGAATCTCAACCTCATGAAAGTATAATCAAAGAATGAAGTGTCATTTATGGTTTCTTCAACAACTCGTTTCAAACCTCTACAGCATATTTGGTATTTGTCTGTCGCTGCGATAGAGAGCAGCACTTCTACTGTAATAAGCCAAGTAACTAACAAAACACTTTTGTTATATTTTAATATTGTGCAATTATTGTTCGTTGTATTACTGTAATCCTTTTTTTCCAGTCAACTTTCTCATGTCGTCGTTTTTTAATTACCTTTATAATGTTGTAAATCTAAGGTATGGCCATGGAATAATTTTTCACTGCATTTTGCACTCGTGGTATGGTGTTTCTATATTTATCGATTAGCCATATCACGACTTTTGGAACTTTGCCCAAGCCACTCCATGCACAAAGGAATTTGCTGACTCCTTCTTCTTCATCCCGTTTCCACCACGTTGTGAGTGCTAAAAATTAACGGCTAAGATTTTTCACCGTTTATATAATGCGAAAGTTCAGTAACGCCGCTTAGGTAAGTGGAATCTTTGTAACATTTGTTGTCACACGCCTGTTAGTGTTTGTAACGAAAGTTATAGTGTTTTTACACTAATATTTGTTCTTGATATTTCTTAGTGCGGTTCATGTCTGCCCCAGGGAAACGTAATCGAGTTCCCATGTGCAGCTGAGTCTTACACGCCTGCCCCTTGCGGCATCTTTCTTGGACAACATGTGCTAGATTTTCTGAGCTGTGTGTGTCGCAGCCCACGCCGATTTTTCGTCCAAAATATTATGGTCAGAACGTTTCAAATTTTTTTTGCGTGCTCCTTTTGCATGATGTGAATATTAAAACATCAATCATTTCACTTACTGGAATTTAACAAACAGACTAAATTTATCACGCTTTCTGTGCGCGATTTCTGGACAAAGCGTGATACTAAATGTTTTATATTTAATGTTTTTGTAATAACGAAGTAGCACTTCAATTTAACAATCCTGATTTCAAAAAGAAAAAACGCAAAAAGAAAATGACAAGTATTTTTATATATTTGTGTGTTAACTTAAATGTTAACATTTAACCATGTGTGAATCATAACAAAAAGGTTATGGGGTGCGCCCTCTTCTCAACATAGATCTGTGCAGTTTTAAACGAAAAATATATAAAAACAAAAGAAAATGAATGTAGTAACATGCAAACAATATTGCGACTAATGTTAAAAATACTCGTTTGCTACCTGTTATAAGTTGTTGATATGAAATGTGGTTTTTGTTGTTAAATATTTGTACTCCACAAATGGTGAGGGAAAGAAAAAATAAACCTTTTTAAAGGTAAATATATTAATTTATTTGTAAAGTTCCCCTTTTATTTACCATCTGTGTTGAACTGAATCATACCTACAAACTTTCTTTTACAATATAACTTGATAACTAAACTAATTTTTTTTTATCTGTGTCATGCTAATGTTGCTGGTTCTACATACGTGTGCCCGACTTAGCAACAAGAACGTTAGTAATCTTATTTTGGGCTGCGCGCTGTGTTTGATATAACCTATTTATTAACAACACCAGAGAGTTACATTTGAGCAGGGATTTATTCTTCCTTCCGTGTTCTCCTCTGGGGCACCTTGGCCCAAGGTTGAGAGTCCCTCAGCTGGGGCGATTTCCCTAAAGGAAATTTCCCTGGCTGTTTTCTCTTTCGGCTCTTAGCCTGGGTGCTGAGTGGTGGTTCATTGTGAATCGATAGTTAATAAAACATGGCACGAAAAATAGGACGTGCCGAACTACCAAACGTGGTACGAAATATAGCCGTACAAGGCGGGAAATGCCATGACGGGTGCCATATCAGCCCGTATACCGGCCGCTATGGCGGACCTTGCACAAGCTTTTACGGAATCTGGTATCGTGTAACATCGCCTTAAGTGAGGAAGCAGGAACGGTAGTGTTTTTCCCTACACAGTCATTGTAGCGTTCCTACATTTGCTCAGGAAACAGTCAAATACATAGGGAAGTTCTCATCTTTGTATAGTAGCGACACTAAACATTCCTATATCTACAGCTTGGTGTGTGGTATTATTACCATGCATTGTATAGGTTAAAAAATTCCGTTACAGTTTAGGAAGTTTACCAGAAAAATCTCAACAGTGCAGCCTTCGCTTAGGCCGTTTCGCGAAAAACAGGTTGCTGTACCAATCATCTTACCCGTAGGTAAATGATTGGTAAAACTTCTTACTGGACTAGTTTATAATTGGTTCATGTGACTGCAGTCGAACATACAGCCTACAGCTCATTGGCTGTGACAACGAAACAAGTTTTGTATCGACCTAAGTACACATGTAGTGGTAAACTAAAGTAGGTCTGAAAGGGTGAGAGGTCAGCGAGGATGTAACTGGATGCTGGCCACGTAGAGAGCGGCTAGCGTGTTGTTAAGGAAGGGGCAGGGTGGGGTCAGGAAGCGGGTGGTAATTGAATCTCGGGTTGCGACATGCCTCCAGAGGAAGAGCGACCACCAGTACAAGTCTAGGGAAAGTGAAATGAACCCCCCCCCCCCCCAACAAACAAGGCGCCTTTAATCGCCTGCTTCCTGCCGCCTTACATCACCTCGAGCCAGTGTTGTTAAACTGAAGACCAGCAAGTCAAGTCGTGCTGCATTCGTTCCGAAATTCCGCTACAAATTACAACATTTACCCTTCGAGGTGTATGCACATATATACAAGAGGCCACGTTTATATGGAAATTTCTTTACTCCTGAAGGCAAAACGCATATTTTTATAGTTTTACAGTTTCGTTGAACTTTATCGGAGTCTAAATAATCAATTACAAACAGTCAATATTTCATTTCGTAAGATAAAAACTTTTTTTTTTTTTTTTAAATATGATTTCTCCAATGAACACTATGGATTGTAAAACATGTTATGCATGTCGCGACCCTGATTGGTACACATGCAAGGCGCGAATTTATTGGCCGACGGCTAGCCGATAATAAATACTGTAGAGTACAGTAAGCGTGTCCCGTGTATCCAGAACCAATAGGAAGACGAGAAGTGGAAATACAGTGACTAACAGAACTGATATTTTGTTGTAGTGGTAAATATAGGCATTTCGCGTTAACCTTTTCATCAGTGCCAGTAAATTTGTGCCCTTCTTCAAAGGGTTAAGTGGCGTATCTCAGTTGTTAAGCAGTTCTGTATAATTTTTAAAGAAATCTATGCATTATTTAAGTGTAATTTTTTTGCCAGTGTCTAAATGTCGAGTGCATTAAAGATAGTAATTTTTCGCAGAAAATATGATTATACAGTAGGCTTCAATAAGCGCACCCAAAGCGGTTTGTCTATTGCCATTGGTTGCTGTCTGCTTGAGAAGGCGTTTTTATATCTGACCGGGCCACTCAGAACTCGGCAACATCGGCACGGCTCCTACGTGATTCGTGTGCAGACAGTTAACACGTGCTAAAAAAATAGTACCGTCTGTCGAGATAGTTAAACGCCCCTAAAATGTTTCGAAATGTAACTTGTCTTGAAATATTTTAGCGAAATGTCACTACCCCTAGCGACACAATTTCAGAGCACTCCAACTTAGCTTAAGACTGAATTTCAAAGGCTGTACTTTGAAATATACGCGTCAGATTCAAAAGGAGATAGTCAAGGGCTCCGCGTTTATCCTTTACACAGTGTTTACACCGACGGATGTTATAGGTAGAGCCACCTGTTTTTCGCGAAAATATTTACGCGAAGGCTAGACTCCGATGCCATAAGACATATGTGCAATTTTCGTTTGGTTATTGGCCACGTGACTTTGTCGAGAGACAGTTCCTTACCCGACTGGGCCGATCAGAATCAGGTAACTCCAAAGTTGAGTGCCCGTGATTCGCTGACAGGCACATACAACGTGTGACAGTTGTACTCAGCCAATTACAAACTTAAATCTGAGCTCTAGTGTTTTGGAGTACAAGCTGTCCTGAAATATTTTCAAGCAAAAAAAAAAAAGTTGGCGCTTACTATAGGTTCATCTCTTAAAGTGCCATTACAACACGCTGCACGGCGAGAGCACTGCACTGCAGGTGAAATTCCTACGCATAGTGGCGACGGAGCCCTTGATACGCGTGGCAGAGTCGCCCTAATGGCAAGTGGGTAGTTGCGAAACTACGGTAGTAGCAAGCACTGCGCTTTGAGTCGCGTCCAATAAGATTACAGGGTCGCCGCTTTAAGTCGCCGCCCGCTTGCAAGTTCGGCTCCCTGCACGTACGCCGTTAAAAATGTCCTTATATTTACGACAGTGTGTACGTCGAGTTGAGTTGAGATATCTCGGCGGCTCTTAAGAACGTGGTCTTGAGCGCCGATGAGGGCGAAATGCAAGGGCGGCAGAAACCGGAGATTCCCGAGAGCGACGGCGTCTTCCGGCACGATTCCCATACGCAAAAATCCACGAGTGAACCGGCCGGAGATTGAACCTGGTTTGCCTTCGTGGGAGACGGGTAGGGTAACCACTGAGCCACCGCGGCCCCCCGGGAGTTTTTACAGAAATGCACAGTGAATGTACGGAAACACAGTCAGTAAAAAACGAGAAACGGACCCTTACAGATCCCGTGTTTCTCGACCAAAAAGAAAAGGAGAAAAATGATGTAGACAGGCGGGCGGGAACCTTAAGAGGAGTGTGATCTGGAACACTTGTTGCGAAATATTTGTAGGCGCGTATTCGCGTATCTCGGTGAATATATGTTCTGTAGATACTACGTTTGGCTGGGAAAGGTAAAAAAACAATTATCTATGCCTCTATGTTTTTACTTTTAACATATTAAGTGTATTCGCGGAGAAAAAAAAGCGGCAAGAGAAAAGTATAAAGATACATGAGTGGTTTAATCTGTGGTCTTTCATCGCGTGTAATAAAACCCCACAGTTACAAATCTAATTTGCACGGTACAGGACCACGACGGAAACACTGCACGCGAGGCACGTAGGAGTGACGAGGCTCTAGGCATGCGTGTTAGTGTCGCCCGTATCGCTCCCTCGCTTCTTGACCTCGGAAGTGCAGGTTCACTCTCCTCTTAAGGCCGTGGGGTAGAGGCGAGCTGTGAGAGACGGCGTGGAGAGCGAGGCAGGTCGCGCCACTCGGCGAGCTGTTGCGGGTAGGTCGTGGTGGCCGCCACGCACAGAAAGCCGAACACACACACCCACGCCTCTTCGTGTCGGCACGAGCCTAATGGCAGTGGCGACACTATCATTTTATTGGCGGAAAATCTGCAGCAGACTTCAACACAGGCTCCTGGCGTAGTTTGCCTCGTGTCCAGCTAGTATGAGTAGAAACCTGCAAAATTCCCGTTATTGTCGAGGGACACGTTAAACTTCAAACGCAAGTAAGTTTGTAATAACTTTGTCATTGGACTAGACTTAATTTGACACATCCTGTGTAACTCTGTGCCACTAAATGAACACTTCACAACTGTGTAGTCCAATCACGTGCAGTCCAGACAAAATGGGAGTGACTTCACATATACTTAGTAGCCAATGGAGGAACGACGTCGGCTCGAGTATATACAGCACTGTGAAGTTTAGCCTGATGCCAAATAATAACGCGAATTTTGCAGGTCTCCAAGTATGAGTGAAGAGATTTGGTCGACTCTTTTAACATCGAGGTCTTAAGAGCCGATGAGGGTGAAGAGAGGAGACTATGGAGCCGCGCCGGAATGAAAGGGCGGGGGAAACGGGAGATCCCAGAGAAAACCCACCGACCAGCGGCATCGTCCGGCACTATTACCACATACGAAAAATTCGGGACCTATATGTCTAACCTCTACAACACTACGGCCCCTATCACTATACGTGTTCATTTGAACAACTTAATTAGAACTGTGGTTATGTACTTAAATGTTTTAAAACGTATTACACTTCATCTGTCCTAGTTTAAATGCAGCTTAAGTTAGCCAAATCATTTTATTCACGTAAATGGATAGGTTGGTTAAAAGTGCAAATGTAATAAACGCGGATCAGTGTAGACCATATGAAGGACTGTGGTATACGCAATGGTCGAATCAGTGTTGCGGATATTTGCCGAAAACGAAACTAGATCTATCTTATACCTAGAGATGTTGGAAAATCGCGAGAAATTTTTGAGCCAACCTATATTCAATAACACTCCAACTAGTTTATTCTTTCGTGATTCGATGAATAAAGTTTTGACTGGGCTAAGTGGTTTGCAGACTAATCACTAAAGTTCTGCCTTATAGTTAGGGGTAGTGAAATTTCGTAAAAATATTTTAAGACAAGATACATTCTAAAACTCGGTAAGGTCGGTTACGTATATTGATTGGCTAAATTACTTTTTAACACGAGTTAGCTGTCTGCACACGAATCACGTGAGAGCCGTGTCGATGTCGCCGAATTCTGAGTGGTCCGGTCAAATGTGAAAATGTCTTCTCAACCATAGAGAAACCAATGGCAACAGACAAACTTCTGTTGGATACGTGTAGTATTGAAGTCTACCATGTACTCATATTTTTTCGCGAAAAATCACTAGCTCTACTTATAGTATGATAATCTTCATTGGTCCAGTGAAATCGGGTAGGAGCTTCATACATGCATGACAGCCAATACGGAAATAAACCTGTCAGACATGTCTACAGTACGTTGAATCCTAGCAAACAGTCAAGTTGTCCTACGATAAACCATCATCTCTACATATATATTTACTCTACGGTGAGACATTCACGCGGCAGAATGAAGAATGCGTATGAAATAAGGCAAACTTTCTGTAAATTTTTCCTACTCCTGAAATTATTATTATTTTTTTGTAGAAAAGTATTCTCACCCATTGTTAAACAATTCCATTCAACAGTAAAAAAAAAAAAAAAAAAAAAAAAAGCAAGGAAACAACTCACTTGAATGGTAATATTGTAGCAAGCAGAGCAGCAGTTCAATTCAGCATACCATGCAGCGCTGCTTGTACACTCGAAACTCGAAACAGTTAACCCTGCTTCTAAATCGGTGAATTTGACTGCACATCTGTTGGAACTGCTGCACTTGTATCACTAATATTCGACTGATATGGGGCCACGGTGGCTGAGCGGTTAGCCTGCTCGCCCCCCAACCACCAAGGCGATCCGGGTTCAATCCCCTGCCGGGTCACTCACGGATTTTCGCACGTGGGAATCGTGCCGGATTGATGCCACTGGTCGGCGGATTTACTCATGGATCTACAGTTTACATTCCGGCGCTGCTCCATACTCATCTCAATCACCCTCAACCTTTTCGTAAGACCTCGCTTCACACACACCCACACACACGCACACATACACACGAAACGGCATGGCCGTTCCATTGATGTGTGAGTACCCATTCTTTTATTGGCAGCGCGAGGAACTGGACGGGGCCTCGTGTCTGGTTGGCCGCTGCGTGCTGCGAAAAGTTCCTCATTGGCTGGCCGGCTGGCGAGTTGGCTTCAAGGCGATGATTGGCGAACGCTGTCCCGGCATTTTGCTGGCTAGCGACACCATTCTGTTGGCGTGTGCGGTCGTAGTTCGCGGTACTCAGTGTGTTTTCTCCTCTGTATTGTTATCTACTCTGTGTCTATAGCAGCAGTTTGCCTGATGAACCCGGCTGTCTTTACGACTATCTTAAGGTCCCCGCCTACCTGCAACGCTTTCCTTCTTTTTCGGCTGAGAATAACGGGAGATATAAGGTTTACACTGGCACGCACTACAAGAGCGTCATCCCCGCTATACGCGCAGGGCTCTGAACTGACGCGCAGTTTTCTCGTAGTGCTGCGTGTATATACTTATAGTACTTTCAGCGGTGACCCTATTATTTTATTGATGAAAAGTCTATAGCCAAGTTCAATACAGGTATAGTTTTACTTGTGTCCGGCGAGTATTTTTTAAGATACGGAAAAGGGCAGTTTTTAACTATATTGGAGGGCTCCAAAATAATATTAACAACACGCGTGATAACTTTAAAGTACCATTTCTTCCTCGTATGGGGATGATGTCTTTACTTAGGTAAACATACAACGGGTAACTTTAATAGTTTCGTAAAAAAAAAGTATTTCAAACACTCTGAAACTCAGTTCAAACGCCGTGTAGGCGGGATTCTTAAACTTATTTGTTGAAGTTTTAAGTCGTGCAGCAAGCATTTCAACATTTGTTGAAGTGTTAAGTCGTGCAGCAAGCATTTCAACATTTATTGGTCAACCTTTCTTATTTTATTTGACTCACCCCTTTCGCAACATAAAACTATTTTAGGTCCACAGAGCCGAGGTCTTCTTCATCATTACGACACTATAACGTTCGACTTATGCTCGTAAGTGTCCTTCAAGAATTTTCCTTTTTCGAGTGTCTGCCTTCTCACCGTGTTTAAATTTTTAACGCTCGATGTTTCCAACAGGTAAATATTTATTAAAGGCGATGCCACAGATGAGTTCACTACACAATGTGGTTACGTTTCCGATTTTTGATAACCTGTTTTTCTGGCGTCTTTAATCGTGCCAAGGCCCACGCAAGGGTATGAAGACACCTGGAAGTATTTATTTTTTATTGAAGGTCATTGGAACTGACACATTTTTAACGCATCGCTGTTTTGCTATCACCAACAGTCGTTTCTATTTAAAATTTTAAGTGTCTCGAGGATGTGCAGATCGGTGGAATCTACACCATATTTCTGAATAAGTGATTTCAATTAGTAGAATTATTTCACTGAAACTTTCTACTGGCTCAATGGAACGAGCTGAAGTTTTACTGCCAGGTAAGTACACTTCACCAGAAATCGAAAGAATCACTATTTAATCAATTAGTGAACAGCAACTAAACTGATTAGTAGAATTTGATTGACTCAAGCGACACCGTTTCAACATATCTGTACTCATAATCGGTAATTTGGAACAGTTTCCGCTGTAAATTTTAGAGTACATGTTTGTAAATTATATTAAAAGAGTTATCGTTATTAAAATAATGTTCTTCTTCTAGTGCTGGTGACATGCTGGAGTCTGCGATGTCTTTGTTGCCAGCTTTGAGACCGCTTGAACAAAAGTTTACAGTTAATTGGAAATATTGACATGAACACTTAACAGTCAGTCAAAATTGTATCATCCAGACCTGTGCATTTTATTAGGGTATAATAAGTTCTTGGATAGCATTTTACTGAGAAGGCTTTGATGAGGCTGGTATTTCACAGTATACAACTACATAATGTAAATAGTTCCGTGCTAAATGCAAGTACGTATGTTACCTTGAATACAACCAGTTATAAATAAAGATCCGAAAAATTCGCGAGTTCAAAGACCTACAGTCTTATATTAAAATATGCTGATATTAACTCTACATTGGTTGTGTCCAGCTGTCATAGTGGAAGGCGACGATTGAGCCAGTGTTCGACAGGAGGCATCAAACACCATCTGGAGCAATGGCTAAAGTTATATAAACACAAGGGTCTTGAAATCTAGCTTGTCTCAAAATGAATCCGCGAATTCTTTATGTCTCTAGTTATAACTGGGGCCACCTGTTCTTCGCTAAAAGATTCACGCGAAGGCTAGACTCCAATGTCCTATGGCATACGTGCATTTTTCATTTGGTTATTGGCCACGTGTCTTGTCGGGAGACAGTTCCTTACACGACTGGGCCAATCAGAACTAGACATCCAACTCCAACAGTGAGTGTCTTTGATTCGCTGGCAGACACCTACAACGCGTGACAGTTAAACTCAGAAAAATTACAAAAGTAACTCTGAGCTCTAGTGTTTTGGAGTACAAGTTGTCCTAATATCTTTCCGCGAAAAAAAGGTGGCTCCTGTTATAACATTAAATAATGCTTCATTCTATTGACATTACAAACACTCCCGCTTTTCTATGGAACCGTTATTCGTTTTGCGGAAGCATATAGGCATAAATACTAAACAAACCTATGTACATAATTAGTTTTAAAACTCACACAAACCCATGTCTGGTCCATGATCCGATCACTAAACGACGAGGAACCTATTTCAAACACAAGTAATCGCTACCCTCACGAAGATGGTCAAGACTCCACTACAATTATTCAGAAGATTATTACTAGGGCCACCCGAATTTCGTGAAAAGATTTCCGCGCATGCTATATTCCAATATTATATAGGCATAGCAACTGTTTTTATTTTGCTTATTGGCGGCGTGTCTATGTAAGAAGATCTCCTATTTAACTGGCGGTGGCTGAGCAGTTAGCCTGCTCGCATCCCACCAAGGCGATCCGGGTTCAACCCCCAGCCGGGTAACCGGATTTTCACATGTCGGAATTGTGCCGGACGATGCCGTTTCCATCGGGATCTCCCGTTTCCCCCGCTCTTTCATTCCGACGCCGCTCCATACTCACCTCAATCGCCCTCATAGGCTCTCAAGAACACGTTGTTAAGAGCCGCCCAAATCTCTTCATTTCACTCCTACTTAACTGGACAATTATAATTATGTGACTTCAACACTGTGAGTCTTTGATACCCGGGTAGACACCTAAAAACGCGTAGCATGGAAACCTTCCAATCACGAAAGTGGATCTGAGCTAAGTGTTATGGGATACAACTTGTCGTGAACTCTTTTCGCGATACTTAAGTGTACCTAATTATTACGTAATCATTTAGATCATGTAGTTATGCAACAAATAACACTAACCTCACGTCCTTTAAATGATTTTCTGCTGAATACCTTCGTTTAAGATGGCGTCCAAGGGGACTGCTAACAATTACCTAAACATCCTGTGTGAGTTGAATAATGGCAGGCTAATTAATACTCACAAAGGTGAAGAAATAATTAGTTAAAAATATCCCGTGCCTCTGCGCAACGTGACGTACGTCATATAACGATTAATTACCTCGACAGTGACTGATGGATTGGTCGTCCTATGTAAATGCTAAGTCAACGCATACACTATGCTGTCAAGGATCTCTGGGATAATGCTGCGTAAGAACGGCTGATGCAAATTACAACGTCATGGCGATGAATAACGAGGTGAAAGCTAATAGGGGAAGGCACCAGTTCATTTGAACATACTTTGATTTGCTTCGTTAATTTTGGAATTTGCGAGTTTTCTTTATAAAATATTGTTTTATCTCCCACAGAGTATAATTAAAGTCAACTAATATTTTTACGCATTAGTAAACATGTATTTATATTATGAAGAGGAAAACTGCGCCATCTCATATTTACACCACACGAAGGACCAAATGTGTTGGAAAGTGGGTTTGTTTATAGTGAAATGTGAAACAATGTGTTTTCGTGAACTTTATATTTATGTATCTCAATTTTCCTTTAGTCACTTATTTATAGTGTAAATAGAGCTGGTGATTTTTCGAGAAAAAAATATGGTTACACTATAGAATTCAACTCTATACGCACCCAACAGCTGTTTGTCTATTACCATTGGTAGCTGTATGCTTGTGAAGGCGTTTTCATATTTTATCGGACCACTCAGAATTCTGTTGCATCGGCAGGGCTCTTACGTGATTCGCGTGCAGGCGGTTTACACGTGTCAAAAAGTAATTCAGTCAATCATGATCAGTAAATTACCCTACAGTGTTTGGGAATACAACTTGTCTGGAGATCTTTTCTCGAAAGTTCACTATACCCTTAATTATACCTCTAAATGCCGTAACTTATGAATGCAGGAGTTTTAAGGGTAACGTCACGAGACCTATAACGAGTAAGGTGAGGGTTTTGGTTTGGTCAAGCGGATTCTAAAGCCAAAGTTTTACGTGGCTCGGCAGTAGTCTGGAAGGCAAGGCCTCGAGTGAATTCGTGTTTGTTGTTATGTAATAATTAAATCATAAACAATAATTAAATTATAATTTATTATAATTTAAAATTTCAGTGAGATGTTAGTATCATAACGCGTGGAATAAGTGGCAGTTTCTCGTGTGTAAAAACTCTTCACGTTAAAGTTAGCACTTTTGAAATCAACCTTATAAAATAAGTGACTGTTCCAACCTGCGTATATTTTAACGGAGGCATTGAGTGACATGCAAACAGTAGAGTTGGTAACGATGAATTGAAAGTACTTCCATTTTTTAACGTCGAATAAACTGCGTAAGGTAACTATTTGTGATAACTTAAATTATTTCGTTCGCTTTCTGTTTTTCTTTAATGCATCGAAATTTAAAAATTAGCAGATTTGTCGAACATTTATTTCTCTAATGATTTCACAGTTTCGCTTGACCGAAGCATGGATAACGTGGCGAGGCCCAAAGCAATGATAATTTTTCATAAGAAGGAAGAACATACCTCGTGCTTTCAAGTAAATCTTAAGCAGGGCTTTTGAAAGGGCGCATTATATCGTGGATAGCCTATAAGCTGAAGTACTCGGTAGGCGTATGACAACTGGGGCGGCCTCGCACGTGACCCAGTTCAGCCAATGGAAGACTCACTTGGCAATGTGTTGATGGCCACGGGGAGGGGCGTGTCTGGAGGCCAACTACCCTGGACAAAGTTTTGATCGAAGGCGGAGATTGTGTGAACTGGACAGCACGCGACACCATTCCACGAGCTCGTAGCGACAGCAATAAAAAAAAAATACATACACGAGGCGGTTCACTCAGGGCTGCGATCAGCAACTCCGAACACACACGTTGACTTCACGTTTGCTTTCCGACATGTTGTTTCTAATTGAGCTTGACTCAATGGAACAGTCAAAGGTAAAGTCAAGCACTCTTGACTTAACGATTTCGAAAAGTTGAAATTTAAAGTCTAAGTCAAGCAGCCATTTCGCCGAGAATCTGACAGAGGTTATATGGAAAGTGCGTTATTATATTTTAGGGCGATTTAAATCTCAGGATATTAAACACGGCTAGTCTTAAATTAAATAAATGGCAAGCAAATATGATATTAAAAGGAAATATAGCATTGACATATTTTAATAACGTAAACAAATGAGTTTTTTGTTTTTGAATAGACATTTAATATAAACAGCAAGCCTATTTTTAAAAGGGGCACGTAAAATGAATTCCTGGATAGTATCATAATTATTTACATAACAAGATACGCATACATAAGCTCGCAGAACCGATGTTCAATTGTCTGAGCTCTGATTTTACAATTGTATTGTGTATTCGTGGTTTCGTCAGAGGAAAGGAAACGTAAAGTGAAATGTTAAAGTTTTCTATTGTGTAAGAAGCTTTACTCTAACAAGTCTAGCAGCACGCGCCAGCAAAATGGCGTCACCGGCCTGCGCCACGTTGGTATGCCGTTTACCGACAGCGCAGCGTCTGGTAGCTCACTCGCCAAGGGCCGCGGAGGCGTAGTGGTTAGACTACTCGCCTCCCACCATGACGAACAGGGCTCGACTCCCTGCGGGGTCGCCCACGAATTTTCACGTGTGGGAATCGTGCTGGATGACGCCGTTGGTCGGCGGGTTTTCTCGGGGATCTCCCGTTCCCCCCGCTCTTGAGTTCCCGCCTGCTTCATACTCACCTCGCTTCACGTACATCGGCTCTCAAGACCTCGATTTCAAGTGTATCTCTTCATTCACTCGTTTTATAAAAATTAATCATACATCGCAAATGTTTTAGATTCTTGTTGATGCTAAAACAAATCATATTTGCTATTATGTACTCTACCTTTGACTAATTTTTGTATGTAAATTTAAGATTTAATTTCTTAACCAGCAGCATTAAAAACAAAAATTAATAGGCGTATCGTCGATGATTAAGTAGTAATAAATAGTTCTTTTGTAAAATTTGATTTTTTATGTTATTGATCTACCTATTTAGTTTTTTTCAAGTATTATGTTTTAAACACATTCTATAGTTATTCATAAAAATATGTACTATGATTGTCTGTTCTGCGTACAAATACAATACATTGATTTCTCATTGGCCTTTATTTTGCGTTTCGTTGACATGTGGCGAAAGAATACATTTACATGGTCGCCTGAGAGGCCTATCTGAGTTCGTGAGGGATGGAGGTTATATTTAATAAAATAGAAATAGATCTAATAATTACATTTTTTTCTCAATGCTACAAACAGTCAAACATATGTTATCTACCAATCTGAGCATCCGATTAACTCTTATGATTCTTATTGAGCGCAATAATTAATTATTATCTCCATTTCTATTGAAATCTTTATCGCAGTCTTTATTCTTGCTAATGACCCTTAAACTGCTCCAATTATTTCCACACGTTTAGTTAAAACTGTCTTTTTCCATCGTTCCGAATGTATTCTCACTCGCGCATCCAGTCCACAGTCCCGCAGATCAGCCCCACTCTTCACTGCACACAATGTCGCCGACGCACTCTCGTAGATAGCGCTGCAGTCGTCCCTCGCCGCTCCGGTATCGCCCAACTGTCGCTTAAGGTCGCACGAGACGCCAAACTCTCGGCTCTTGATCACTCCCTCCTCAGAGGCCCGTACGTGGTGTTTATACTGGAGGTAGGTGCCGTATAGAAAGTTCTCGCCAATCCAAGTTGTTCTGGGAAAGGAAATGGTGTTAACGAGGACTTTCCTGCGTGATAAATGGTGAAATATCATCTTTACAGGGTCAGTCAGGTGCGAGCTGTGATAAGTTTATCGTGTGCGGCAGCGTCCTTTATGATAGGCCGCTCGCTTCGTCTAACGTTACAAACTCAGCCTCCAGCTCTCGGCGCCTTCCACCGCGAAGGAAACACCAGCCAGCGACATACAACACCCAACAATAAGTTGTAGTTAGCCCGTAAGTGGATCTTTATAAGTGCTTTATAAAAGTTCGAAGTACAAGTAAACAGACACCATAAAATTCTGTACGGACTAATACTGGAAGCTCTATACAAGAATACACGCAAGACTGAAAAATATTCTAATAGAGAAAAGTGACAATAAATAATAATTTTACAAAATATTTATATTGTTACAATTTCTATCTCTATAAATTAAGTGGGCTGTACCAAGTTCATTAAGGGATGTAGGTCTCAATCAAATAAAATAATTAATTTTAATTTCCTTATTTTATTTACAATAACTACAGCAAGATTCTCTGAACTCAAAATCTCACAATAAATTGATATCATATACTGTTCACAACTAATTACTCCAATTTAAAACAATTTATAATTACCACAAATAAATAAATACAATATGCGTCCAAATTGACGGTTCGAATATTTACAATAAAATCCGTAGTACACATTTATTCAGTCCCACCTCAGTTCAGTCCAAGTCCCGCCATTCCATAATGTTCTAGATTTCTACAAGCGCCCTCGCTCACAGTAGGCTTCACTCGTCGGATTCACACCCTCTCGTCCATTCATGCCACGAACATCTCGCCCGCCGTCGTCCCGCAATCTCCTGTCGTCTTCCACACTCCACTTCGCTCGCGCACACTCGCCAGACGGCCTCCGTCAAAGACTGCCGGCCGCTGGGTTGCGGCAGTATATATAGTGTCTTAGGCCGCCACCTAGAATCTTCCCCAACTCGCGTGATGCGTCGCGGAGGGCTGAGGCGCCAGCCAGTCTCACCAGAACATTCTTGCGTCGTCGCTAAACCCGTCTAAACCTCCGGCAGGGGAGAAGGGCCGTGAGACATGCAAGGCGCCGAGCAGCGCGACAGCCCGATGGCTGCTGTCCATTATCCACGGGTTTCCCAGAAGAGGGATTCAGGAGGCATCAAGCGTTAACCCCCCGGAGAGGGGCAGGGATTAGGTGGGTCCACCGTCACAGCGCCAGGCAGTAGCGCGTAACAATATATATGTTTCCCTCTGATCATACAGTTGACGTTTTCATGTCTCGATTTCGTTGCGATGTCTTCACCAATATACATAAACAAATTAAAATAAACAAAGAAGAAATGACAGTAAGACTCCGTTTCTCTGAGTGTACTTGACGTTAGTTTGTTTTCGGCTCATTAGTAGTTTGTCGGGAAGGGATCAATAATGAACGCATTTACTCACTCACACAGCTATCTGGGCGACAGAAAAAAAAAAAGCAATACTTGCGAAATAGAAAAAATTGCGGATGAGTTTTCTTAAGAGCTTTTCTTACACTTTACGTCTGTGGGTTAGGTGCTGTGCGAGTGATTACGTCTATAGGTTAGGTACTGTTCGAGAGATTACGTCTATGGGTTAGGTGCTGTGCGAGTGATTATGTCTGTGGGTTAGATGCTGTGCGAGTGATTACGTCTGTGGGTTAGGTGCTGTGCGAGAGATTACGTCTGTGGGTTAGGTGCTGTACGAGTGATAACGTCTGTGGGTTAGATGCTGTGCGAGTGATAACGTCTGTGGGTTTGGTGCTGTGCGAGTGATTACGTCTGTGGGTTAGGTGCTGCGCGAATGATTATGTCTGTGGGTTAGATGCTGTGCGAGTGATTACTTAAAATAAATTCGACTGACCAACCGCCATTCAATTTATGTTGTCGTTATAAAAAGGTTTAACTACGTTTGCAAAACTGACCGGAACAGGTTTAAAAACATGCGTGTGGAATCGCATCAATTAAATTATACCTACGTGTATCGAAACTGTGTTGTATCTCTTTGAGCGTCAAAAGTAATTGAAAATTAAATATGTTTAAGCAAGTCTATTTTTAAAATTCACTTTATGTTAATACAGTAGGATTTTCTTTGAGATGATCAAATTACCAAAATGCAAGTACAAAATTTTGGTGAGATACTGAAACAACTTTAGATCATAGTAGTCGAAACCGACTATAGATCATAGTAGTCGAAACCGACTATAGATCATAGTAGTCGAAACCGACTATCAAATAGTACGAAATCGTTGAGTTAAGAGATATTTGAGCGGCTCTTAACAACGAGGCAGTGGAGTCGATGAGGCTGAAATGAGGTGAGGATGGATCGAAGCCAGAATGCAACAGGAGATTCCCGAGAAAAGCCTTCGATCAGCGGCATCTTCCGGCACGATACCAACATGCGAAAATCCGGGAGTGAACTTGCCGGTAATTGATCCCGATTTGCCTTGGTGGGAGACTAGCAGCCTAACCGCTCAGCCACCGCGACCCCTAATATGAAGTAGTGGATACTTCTGCGCGTAAGCTTAAATGTAGCTACATACTGTAAATTTCAGTAACTTTCAACGACAAATTGTTGTGTAACTTGGACACGAACAAAACTATTTGGTTCTGAAATGTTGTTGGGTTAAGCTTTCTTTTTTCAATATATTTGTAACACAAGCTAAAAATACTGTTCTTTCTCTTTTGAGTGAGGTTTCTCGGGACTGAAGTTGAGCGATATTGGTTTTGAAGTATGGGCGTGATTGTTTCAGGAGCTCGTTACAAGCGGTTCCTACATCGTATGTAATAACATATTGCGATATTGGAAACATTGATTACAGATATTTCAGCAGATAAGAGTTGCCGCGAGACGGGAAATCATAATATCTCAATAATCGCTTTTCTGAAAAACATACGCTGTGGATACCAGCAGGGATCACTGAAATTGTATAAAGGAAATATGGATAAATCTTACTATTCATAATATCACCATATTAAGGGACATCCGAATTTCGCGAAAATATTTCTCGACTAGTTGTATTTCAAAACACTTGGATGATGTACTTGTTACGCATCTTAAGTGCCTGTCCACGAATCACAGGCTTCCATTGACAGAGTAACTGAATCATCACTGGCCGGTCAAGAAAGAGAACTTCTTCTCACTAAGACATGCGACCAATACGCAGAGGAACACTGCTACAGTGTCAGTACACTATTGAAATATATCTTGGACGGAAATATTTTCACGGAATTCGGGTGTTCCTAACTATATTCCACACGAAAAAAAATAACAGGAGAGATTTTTTTTTTTACATAAATTCATATTGTTTTGTACTCTGACCCATTATTTTCAAAATTATCTTGTAGGTCATGTTTTAATTATAGAGATCTTGCACAAGTTTGCGGAAATGTTTACGTCATTTAATACTTAGTTGATAAAACATGCACCTTGCTGTTAGAAATAAATGAAAGGAAGCTTCAGATAAGTCATTGATTACAGTTGCAAAGTGGGCTGTATTGCGTCAAGTCCAACACACATTTTCTTCTCATGGGTTTGATTGAATAACAGTGAACTGAACTTTCTACAACCCGAAAAAATAAAGGGAAAATCTACTACCAACGAAGCTTATGCCAGATATTCTGTATCCAAGTTTACAAATTATTTTTTTTTCAAACCAAAAAATATAGAATATGTAACGATATTATTTAACGAATTTCACTTACAGGAACAAAAAAAAAGGGAATTTTAAAATTTTAAGTTGAAAGATTTGTATTAGCCTCATTTAGGGACACTCGAATTTCGTGAAAACGTTTCCGCCCAAGATATATTTCAATAGTGTACTGACACTGCGGCAGTGTTCCTTTGGCTATTATCTGCATGGCTTAGTGAGAAGAACTCTTCTTTCTTGACCGGCTAGTGACAATAAAGTTACTTTGTTAATGGAAGCCTATGATTCGTGGGCAAGTACTTAAGATGCGTAACAAGTACATCAGCCAATCACGAAAGTGAATCTCAGCGAAAGTGTTTTGAAATACTAGTCGATAAATCTTTTCGCGAAATTCGGAGGTTCCTAGCCATATTACGTACTCAGATTAGGTAAATTACAGTATTTTTCTAAAAAAATTATATATATATATATGGCGCCAACTTTAAATTTTGAGACTTATAATTCTTGACTATTATACACTATAAACATTTTCCTGGTGTGCAAATTGTTTCAGTTACCACAAAAATATTTTTTTTTGTAAATATATACTAATATTATTAAGAATTAAAATATCTAGTAAACTATCTATGCGGTAACAGGTATTTTTTAACGACAATAGTGCCTAGATACCTACTCATTCTCCCCTTAACCCAGAGCGATGGCCTAACTTCCTTGTTCCCGAACGCTTTTCGTAAATTAGCTGATAACCTTAATTGAAGCCGTGACCAGCTTGGCGAGGGCACAGAGGCATTATAATTCGGAAAAGTTGCATTTCACAATGTTTCATATCGAGAACAACAGAAGTTTTATACCGTGTTGAAATTAAACGCAGAGTACACGTATTTAACCCCCTTTTTTTTATACCAGTGGCAAGGTTTATTTTGAAATATATGGCCCCGCGGGATGAAAAGTAATATAAATTCGGTTGTCATTTCCCTGCAGTTATGGTAATAGGTAATTGTATCTGCAGTTTTGCAGTATTCCGTTTTAAAAATACAGAGACTGTATCGAGCACGTAATTCTTCAGTATCGCATAAATTGGATGATTCGTAGCCATAACCAAAAACATAACTGTTACAGCTGTTGGTGAATTATTTATCGTAAACTGTACCTAAACTGCTTATAATTTATGCAGTTTAGGAACAGTACATATATTACAGGAACGTAAAATTGATTGATTTATTGTTCTATAACATTGGTAGATAATCATTAAATGCAGTTCTCATCAAATTGTTTAATTTAAGCTATAAAGGCTGGAGTTGTCATCCAATAATGTACTATAATTTTTATGAAAATCACAGAAATGTTGGTGAAATATTGCAAGCAATTTTTCATTGCGATTTCGCTAACACACGCGGATGGTTACATGTATAAAGCTGCAGGTAGCATTTTGTTTCCACGTAGGCGTCTGCATGTCACACAAGAAAATAATTTTACACTCCAAATATAAATCAGATAATTTCAATCAGTAAAATTATTTTACTGTACCTTCAGTTAACGTGCTGTTATCTACATGCGAATAAGTGATATGTTCTGAGGTCATACTGCCATATCACTGCAACTCGCTAGGAATTTTTTTATTTTAACGAAATCGGTTTTCTGGACCGTTTTCATTTCCTCATGGAAAACACTACGAGTGAACACACACACATATATATATATATATATATATATATATATATATATATATTATATATATATATATATATATATATATATATATATATATATATATATATATATATATATATATATATATATATATTGCTCTTAGCGATTATGACGAATTAATAAATATTATTGCACAATGTGAGAGTTTACATTGCACTATTTACTCCACTTAACATACTGAGTTAGCCATTCTTCCTTCAGAGAAGGGATCGGTAATTATAATTAATTGAAAATACATTTTAGTTAAATACGCCAATATGTATTTCTCGACGATACACTGCTTAGCACTTGCCACACTTGGCCACATCGCAATGTAACAGTGGTCCCACTATACTTCTCCTAAGAATGCGGAGGTGGAACACCCGCTTATAACGCTCACTAGTCACACACACACACACACACCAGAGAAATGGCGTCATTGACCACAAACATGTTGGAATACTGTTAGCCCATCAGCTCCAGGTAACTTACTTGCAAGCCGGCAGCCCAGCCAATAGGGAACATTTTGCAGCACGTGGTAGCAAATCACACTGAAGGCCTGTCCATGGAACCTCGCACGTCCAATCAGATAATGGGAACAAGCACTTCCAAGAAACCGCTACGCCACTTCATCTCTCTATATTTACCTACTCTGTTCCTTAGAGCTGCGAAATTAAACCTGATTACCTTCAATGGCGCCGGGGACCGCGGTAGCTGAGCGGTTAGCCCGCTCGCCTCCTACCAAGTCGGACCTGGCTGAATCCCCAGCCGGGTCGCCCCCGAATTTTCGCGTGTGGGAATCGTTCCCGGACGATGACGCTGGCCCGGCGGGTTTTCTCGGGGATATCCCGTTTATCCCCGCCCTTTCATTCTGGCTCCACTCCATACTCATCTCAATCACCCTCAATAGCTCTCAAGATCTCGTTCTCAAGATCTCTTCACTCATTCACTCACTGGTGTTGTTTTTACTGTATTTATTCCTAACAAATGCTAAACAGAAACTTTTAGCACGCCTTATGCTATCTCGTAATTTATGCTTCAAACGGCTGTTGATGGCGGATTCACTACTATTTCTTAGTTTCCTTGATCGTTATCCGTGTCAGAGCGCAGAACAGATAAATCCAGAGAGGAAGAAGAGGCGAGATAATCGCGCAGTAAAAGTTGTCGTCTAAAGCGTCACTTAGGATAAAACAAGACATAATTTAGCTTCTTCTTCAGGTGTGCTGTGAAAGATCACTGCCCGCCCGAGTTAACCGGTGAAATTGTTGCCTGTGGCACATATATACACAAAAAAAAAAGTATCTTTTATATTCTCACGTGGTGTTTACTACAGGAAATTTTATACGAAAAAATCGATGTTGGAACGCATATTTTTTAAAATAATTTTCTTCATAAATGTAATTAATCTTGCACAGAAAAAAGTAAAATTACCTTGCAATAAAAAATGTATATTCGGTGTTTTCTTTAAACGCTTATGGTGTAGTAAGATTAATAATGTTGTACAAAAGTTAATAATTTAGAGATTAAGAAGAATCGCAAACAAATGTTGAGCCAACATATATACTATAACACTCTAACAAGTTTATTATTTCATGATTGAATGAACAAAGTTTTTGACTCGGCTAAGTAGTTTGTAGACAAATCACGAACATTCAGCCTTATAGTACTATTAGAATCCTCATTGGTCCAGTGAAATGGGGTGGCAGCTTCATGCATGCATGAAAGCCAATAAGGAAAGAAAACTGTCGGACATGTTTACAGTACGTTGGATCCTAGCAAACGGTCAAGTTTTCCCAGGATTAACCATCACCTGTATTAATAATGTTAACGATTTACAAAGTCTTGTACAACCATAATGCAAATATACCGTTAGAGTGTTACTGTTAGCAAAACCTGTACGTAATGTTGGCGTAACCAAATGAAATACTACGCTTAAAATAACAGGAATAACGAAATAGTTTGTGTTATCGCGACATTAATGAAATGCCCAACCAATAAAAGTCTGCACTGACTTGGCGTTGGAAAATAGCGGATACTGATGGACAGCGGTAAAGTCGGAAAATAACATCCCTTCATAAAAAATTTAAAGAATATCTTGAGAACTGAATGTAGTTAAGTCGAGCTGAGAGCTAACGTGTCTCAAATACGCATACATTTTTATAGCATAAAGTATTTCCACATAACGAAACAGATCTGCAGTTCGTCAGTATACTGTATGGAATACCCACAATATGAAATGCAGTCACATATGTTGAGATAGAAGAGTTACGTAAAGTCCAGAACGGCAAGTTGTCAAGGCTGCTGTCATTTTTTTTGGTAATATTTTTTTTTTTTACAAACTAATTAAACTTAATTAATTTTCATTGGGGCACCTTTCTGAAGCAAATAAAATACAAGAAATAATTTTAACACAAATGTTAACGTCAATTTAAAACAAAACGTTTTATGCCTCAACATAAACATAACTATAATGTTGACAGCACAGTAAGGAGGTAACGTTGTTTTATACATACTTACATTAACATTAATAGCTAAACGTTATATTACATTAACAGCAAAATTAGTTGCTGACGGCTCACACATAACAAAAAATTACTTTTGTAATAAGATTAATACATTGTCTGTGTGAGAGACATAATCAAAAAATTCATTCCTGCATTTTTTTTTCGCGGATACGAGCGTTACAAATAAGAAAGCTTTTGATGCGCGCGGTTATTAAGCTGAATAACAACTTGTTTCGATATCACAGCAAATAAGCTGCAGTTTTTGTGTTGTGTGATCAGTGATATGAACCAGTCATAACGCAGAACATTAGCGTGGTTTACGAGTCAGTCTCCTCCAGGGGAGATCATTGGACACTGGCCTTCAGAGTTGGCAGCACTGGTCAAAAATAACTTTCCTGGGCAACATGTACACTGACAGAAAATCTAACAAAATATTTGCTTGTATAGCGCCAAATATATATTTAGTTGCCCTAACAAAATATACTGTTGAGCAAACTAAATTTGAAAATCAACAAAATTGCTTTTGCTTGTCTAGCAAAATATATGTTTGAATAAACAAAATTTCTGTGTCGGGGCAAAAAAATTAGACTTCCAACTAAATATTTTGTTGAATGAACTGTACATATTTGTTTGGCCACTCATTTGACTGCCTTCGTTCGAAAATACATCTCGAGAGTTTGTATTTGTTGTGACAATCAGGATAGTAACCGTGTTTGTTAGTGCATCTATTAATGCCTACCAATTGTATAAGTACATTAATATGACAATGCAACAAGAAACTGACAAGTAAAACTGTAAAACTTGAAATATTTGTTTGTATACCCCAATATTTCTAGTATGTGTATTAAACAAACTTCCGACATCTTAAGTTGTCACATTAGCTGAGATTACTAAGGCGTAGCGCTCGGACGCAGGTGATCTAGGTTCAAAACTCGGTCGAACTTGCAAAATTCTTTCATATCGGCCCAAAATGTTTAATGTACTTGTAGCCAAACTAATATTTAGTTGCATCCAACCAATTCTTGCAGCTTGGGGCGACCAAATGAGAACAACAAAATAATTTGTTTTCAGCAACATAATATTTCATTGCTTCTATGTAAACAAATAATTTGGTCGCACCAAATAAATCTTGTTTGATTCAATAAAACCTTTTTCTCAGTGTAGACAGTTGTCTATACTGGGCGTGGAAGTATCACATTGTAAGGTCTAACTGCACTTTTGGCACGTGTGTAACTATATTCCTATTGAACAGTCGTAAATATGAGTTTGTACGTGCATCATGCTGCAGCGTAGATAATCTGCAATGTTTCTCTATAGAGATATACATATTTTGAGCTCGTTGAATATGTGAGTAAACCACGCACAGTATTACTTTTGTGTCATTCAAAACACTTGTCTAATCTAGCTACTGACATTTCACATATTCCCGGAGCTTTTTAAATGGCTAGTTGTGTATCAGTAGGGATACACGAATTTTCTCGAAAATATTTCCGCTCATGCTAAATTTCAATACCCTACGAGCGTGCCAGCAGTTTCCTTTTGCTTATTGGCGGCGTGTGTCTGTGAGAAACATTTTCCTAGTTGACTGGCCAATAAGAATTAAGTTACTCCGATACTGTACGTCTCTGATTCAGGGAGAGACATTCCACACGCGTAACAACTAGATCACCCAATCACAAAAGTGGATCTGAGCTAAAGTGTTTTGAAATACAACAGGTCGTGAAATCTTTTCGCGAAATTTGTGTGCCCCTATATGTCAGTAGTGACCTGCAAAATTCGCGTTAGTATTTGGGGACACGTTAAACTTAAATAAGTTTTAAATAAGTTTTTCATTGGACCACACTTAATTCGACACGCCCTGTGTAACACTATGCCAATAAATGAACACTTCACAATTGTGTAGTCCAATCACGTGCAGTCCAAACAAAATGGGCGTGACTTCACATATACTTAGCAGCCAATGGAGGAAATACATTAGCTCAAGTATATACAGCACTGTGAAGTTTAGCGTGATGCCAAATAATAACGCGAATTTTGCATGTCTCTATCTATCAGCATACATTGGTTACCTTATACGCCTTCCCATTTTTGTGACCTTACATTTTATTAAACGTCTTGCTTTTTACGTACATGAGAGATACTCCTCACCATATCCACGTTGTAAGGCTGTATCGATGGCTTCAATATGTGAAGTAACTTCTGAAAAGTGATTGATGAATGAGATACACCGGTTATTATTACATCGTAGCAGTAAGGAAAATAAATTACGTAATTAATAGGTCATAGGTAATTTCATTAACTCAGTAACATTTCAACTTTCATTATCACTAAAGCCATTTCAACAGTATTTTTAAGTTTTATTTGTAGTTAGGGGTAGTGAAATTTCGCGAAAAGATTTCAAGACAAGTTACATTTCACGACACGTTTACGTGCCTTGATTGGCTAAATTAGTTTTTGACACGTGTTAGCTGTTTGCATACGAATCACATAGGAGCCGTGCCTATTTTTCTGAAATCTGAGTGGACGGGTTAAGTATGAAGACGCCTTCTCAAGTAGACCGCAACCAATGGCAACAGATACTCGACGGTTAGGTTCTTATAGTATTGTAGTCTCCCGTGTACTCAATTTTATTAGCGAAAAATCACTAGCTATATTTATAGTACATTAAAAAAAATCGCCTTTGCAGTGCAGAACGTCTTGAGTATTTCATTTTATTGACATGGTGTCTATAGCAAATTTTAAATAATCTGTTACTGACCGACCTGGAGAGGAAATGCAGGAGCAGTTTAATGAAGCTATTTATTCCAGTGCTTCGCATGTTGGACGCAATCCGCTACCAAATTATTCTTGATCGACCAGGTGCTCGTTACGCAACACAGACGAAGACCAGAAGACCAGAAGACCAGAAGACCAGAATGTGGTTATAATGAAGTGAAAGGTATTTTATAATTGTTCATTAGCTTCCCTTGCGTAATGATCTAACTCCCTCCCCTGGGTGCCAGGGACGCCAAAATGGACAGCAGCATCTGAGAAAACTGGCCCTTCTCATTTCATTGGTGGTAACTGCTAACCAACCAGCGACCTCACAGATATAACTATCTCGCAACCAACTAGTCCCTTAAGGCAATCAAGTAAAGTAATGAAATTAATTCACTGTCTTATTTCCTATACGCAGTTTTCTATTTATGCCTCTGAATTGAAGTTTGCATTGGCATGCCAATAAAGTAAGGATATTTAGGCGGCTCTTGACATCGAGGTCTTGAGAGCCGATGAGGTTGATTGAGTTGATAATGGAGCAGCGCAGGAATGAAAGGGTGGGGGAAACGGGAGATCTCTGAGAAAACCCCCGACCAACGGTATCGTCCGGCACGATTCCCACATGCCAAAATCCGGAGTGACCCGGCCGGGGATAGAACCAGGATTGCCTTGGTGGGAGGTGATCAGGCGAACTGCTCAGCCACCGTGGCCCCGCCTGTCAATAAAGATCTCTTAGCTATGATTTTTAGAATACGCTGTTATGTGTATGAAATAATTAAGATGGTATTTTACAAAATGTGTATCTTTTTTGAAATTTATATTACATATTATAAATTTCGAAATGGACTTTCAGTTGTATGCCACAAACTTTAAATGTCGAAGAGTAAAATGAATGTATCACGTAGTTTCACTGCACCGAAATAAATTTAATTTATGATGATATTTTGTAAAGCAACAAAAACCAACATAAAAAATCAATATTTGGAAAATACCTTTTTTTCCTGAAGCCGGTGTGAAACATTTAATAGATATGCGTATAACACATTAAAGTAGTTGCTTTCACAGAAAACTGCACAGCGCGCTCAGAACAGAAATTGATTATATTGTCATATATACTCGGACAAATTGTGTCATTAGCCGAGTGCAAATAAGTACAACATAAAGTCGAAAAGTCGACCTGGCATGATGTAGAGATTGTAATGGCCTTTTTCTAGCCAACACTAAGGACGTAGTTTATGTGTAACATTTTAAACTGTGCCCTAATGCGCAAGCGACTTATTACTATCGGATCTATCTTGGGTAGGATTTCAGTTAAGTGTAGACATACATAAAAATTAATAAATAATTGCATTCAAAGGGTGACACTTCTGGAAAATTTTTAAAGTATGTTTTGGTGTACTGCACTATGGAAAATATTATACGCTGTACGGGAAACATAATTTTGTAGGTCCGTATGTACGTTCAACTACATGTATTCATATATATATATTAATGATTAGACTTTGGCTAGAATTATTCTTGAACATTGATTGCAGGACTACTGGGGCAAAAAACAGACTCAGACCACGAAAGAAATCCTGTTTTGAATAGTATAATAAATAAACTTACCAACTGAGTGGCAGAAGTGTCAGTCGAAACCAGTATTTGTATATGTTAAATCATATTACATATTTAATCCGACTGAATAACTTATAACATTAAAATAAAAATTAATTTCTATTTAGCGAAAATAAACTGCTGTATTATTCAAAATTATCAACTCCCTGGCAACTCATACACTGAGGTTGGCTCGCCGAACAAAAAATCGATGAACTATAATACATAAAATTAATAATTATTCACTGTGTTAAGTGGTGATGTAAATGAAGTTAAACTGCCTATAACGGCTTACAAACACAGCTAGTTTAGTTTAAATAAAATAAAATAAGCTCCTCTGGAATCGTGAGATGCATCCTAACGCCCATTAAATATCATAATAATAAATGGAATGTCATACATAAATTCGACAGGTGAGGAGTATTCCTTTAATTGGGAGTGTAGATTTTCATTTATCACGCCTTTAATAAATTTATACTCATAATAACAACGCTGAGAAATATTGTTCGTGTTGACATCTAGGAAAGAGATTAAGGGGGAAGAGAGGGTGCTGTCTGCTCCCATGTGAGAGGCGTGCTACGTCAGGCGAGGTATATGCTGTTCACGGCAAAGTAAGCATGTTTTAAATCAACCGTGGAGTAATGTCGCGTCCCCTGCCTGGTAGGGTCGCGGTTGTGTAGTGGTTAGACTACTCGCCTCCCGCCTAGGAGAACCGAGTTCGATTCCAGGAGTGAGCTACCCCCGAATTTTTTCACGAGCGAATTGTGCCAGACGATGCCGCAATTGCATTCCGGCGCTGCTCCATACTCACCTCGCTTCACCCTCATCGGCTCTCAAGACCTCGCTATTAAGAACCGCCCAAGTCTCACTCACCCTACCTGCTTGTATTATAACGTGCGCACTGACCGACAAGTGCCAAGGTAATGCGAGAGATAACAGATTTCTCTTCTTTAACGTTCAATTATAATTGTTAGCTAAACATTTGTGAAAATTGAAACTACTTATTTCGATTTATGTTTTTTTATTCATTCTGATAAGGCGTAAGAATTACAATACAGTCACCGTTACTTGACAGTTTTTTGTAGCCCGGCTTAAGATCTACTTCCAGGATATTCCTCCGCCTCGTGCAAACTGAACTTAACTATGTCTAGAAATTTACACCAAAGGACAACGCACCAAACTCGTGCGCTATCAGTTGTAATAATATTTTTCATGGGAACTTTTTCTTATTTGGCCCTACCAACACATATGTTGTCTCACTAATTTTATTCATATTTATTATTAATTAATTATTATTTTTCGTGTTTTAAATATAGCTAATTATTCAAGTCAACAAAAATATATAATATTATTTACCAAAGGTATAAAACAGTTGTGAGACATGTCACACATAGGTTGATTTCTCAAAGGTTTGATTCGAAAAGTGTGAAAAAACCGTGAATATACTATATCAGATTTTTTAAATATTTGCTTCTCTAAAATTTCTACAGTTTCACTTGACCGGCGCATGATTAAGTGATAAGACCCACGGAAATGTTAATTTTACATATGTTGGAAGAATACACATTGTGCATACAAGTAGATCTCGGGCAGGGCTTTCGAAAAGTGCTCGGTTTACCGCGAACAGCCTCGCAAAGGCTGTAAACCCAGAACTTTTGAAATTAACCTTAGAAAAATGTCACTGCCGCTGCCTGCGTATATTTCAACGGGCTCAATGTGTAACATGCGCTCTATAAAGTTAGTAACGATGGATGGAAAGTAGTTCCATATTTAAAGGCGAATAAAAAGTGTAAAATAAAATAAACCGACGCATGAATAAAATAATGAGTTCCACGGCAATGTTAATTTTGACAAGGCGAAAATTCACAATGTTCATACAAGAAGATCTTCAGCAGGGCTTTAAAAAATGCTCTTTTTTTCCACGAACAGCCGCTACCCGCACGAGATCCCACTACTTGACCAGCAGATACCGAGTTGGTACGCAGTGGCACCTAGTAATTCCGGTGAGATTAGCACGATTGGGTGCTGCCTGGTTATTGCACCACGAGCCGGTCTTGGAACACTTGCAAACTAGTTCATGCCCACGATCGTCGATAAAACCTACACCGCAGTTTCGTGCACTTTCTACTTCGCCCCGGTTTACAGTGAAATGGGGCGGTGTCGCAATCACTCCAAGAGCTAGCAATACCAGCCTATAGTCCATGTACGGTTACTCGCAACTTTTCTGAAGCCCATCTTAACTTCCACTTTCATGACGTTTCCCCGCCTTATGCAAACGAAGCTTCACCATGTTAAAACAATCGTACCAGAGGGGGCGGCGCGCTGCAGTCGCGAACGCGTAGTGTAATAATATTTTGCATAGGAAATATTTCTTACTACGCATTACCAACCCACTTATTTTCTCCCGGTTTTTATTTACATTAATAAAAAACGTAATCTCATAATTACAGACCTGCAAAATTCGCGTTATTATTTGGCATCAGGCTAAACTTCACATTGCTGTATATACTCTAGCCGACGTCGTTCCTCCATTGGCTACTAAGTATATGTGAAGTCACTCCCATTTTGTCTGGACTGCACGTGATTGGACTACACAATTGTGAAGTGTTCATTTATTGGCATAGTGTTACACAGGGCGTGTCAAATAAAGTATGGTTCAATGGCCAACTTATTGCAAACTTACATGCGTTCGAAGTTTAACGTGTCCAGAATTTTGCAGGTCTCTAATCATAATTGATAAATAAATTATAAGTAAGAGTTCACTTTAACAAAAATTAGATACCTTTATGTTAACAGAAGTATAAAACGTTTGCGATACATGCCATATGTAGGAAACCATCAAACACAGCATACTTGGAGCGATTATTCAAAGTTTGGTTTTAAAAAGTGTGAAAAAACAGTGAAAAGACCATACAAGTTATTTTCAAAATGGCATGTCGAATTATGCTATACTTACGCCCAGTACAATAGGGAATTTTTCTTGTAGAAGAAAGTGTACATAAAAGGCGAACGAAAAATGGAACATTAACCTGCATACGAGCTAGCATGCAAGAAATTGTGTGATCCGTGATGCATGAACAAGGTAGCATTTCTTGTAGAGATGGGACGAACATTACAGATTTTGAACCAAATTATATAATTAGTTTATAAATACTTCGTGTTAACTGATACAATAATTACAGCTGCCAAAGGGGTATTAATTATTTTGCATTATTTCGTCTTATTAAAAAAAATGTATAATGAAAGAGACAATTTTTTTGTTTGTAGAAGACTCCAAGAAATCAACAGGAAAGTGAATGCACAAACGTTGGTATTATCAAACATTTCACTTCCAAATGCGCAATCACTTACGCAAATAAGACATAGTTCTTTTTTTTTCATTCGTACACAGAAACAAATTATGGCTATATGTTGGAACAGGTGTTTTTCGCGAAAAGTTTTCAATACCAGTTGTACTTCATAACACTTTTGTTCAAATGCACTTTCGTGGTTGGATGATTTCAAATGTCACGTGTCTCAAGAGTCTGGCCGCGAATCATGGACGTTCAGTATCGGAGTACTTTATTACGACTGGTCCAGTCAAATAACAACATGTGTTCTCACATAGACACGCGGCCAATAACCAAGGGAAGCCATGGTCGGGGACGTAGGATATTGAAGTATAGCTAGGGACACCCGAATTTCGCGAAAAGATTTCCGCGCATGCTATATTTCAATGCCCTACGGTCGTACCAGCAGTTTTGTTTTCCTTATTGGCGGCGTGTCGTTGCGAGAAGACATTTTACTACTCGGCTGGCCAATCAGAATTAGGTAACTTCAATACTGTACGTCTGTGATTGGCGCGCTCGGACCTAATGCGAGTAACACGGAAACCATCCAATCACGAAAGTGGATCTGAGCTATAGCGTTGTGAAGTAAAACTGGTCGTGAAATCATTTCGCGAAATTCGGGCGTCCCTAAGTATCGCGAAATATACATGTCCTTAGCTATATTTATATTAAACGTTTCATAGTATTAAAAAAATGATAAACATTTTTCCATATTGACAGCATATACAACCTATAGTTTGTTTACATTCGACTTGTACATGAAAAATAGCAAAATAGGACAGTCCCTATATAGCTCTAGCCAGTACACGAATTATTGCGTGATAGTCTGGGCGACAGAAAATCCGATGCAAGTAGGGGTGTATACGAAAATGCTTTCCTTATGATTAGAGATCTGAGGAATTCGCGAGTTCAATGACCTGTAGGCTAGACTTCACAGACTTCACACGCATACAGATATCAACTGTTTATTTTAATTGTGGACTTGTATGAATGGTTGGACGAAAATATAACTGTCTCGGTATTTCATTGAATTTAAAATTTAAGTCAAAATGCTTAGATTTTTTTATACGACGAGAAGACCCTATATATATTTATTAATTGGTTGATTGTTGTGGTAGTAAAAGGCGGTGGTTGGGCACATAACTTATTTCATGTTTTTTATTGGCTCATTTATCTACAGGTGGTGTCAAAAAACACATCTACCAATTACAAAAGTAACATGAACTTACAAGTGTGTGAATTCCAACTTGTCTAAAAATGAATCCGATAAATTCTCGGATCTCTACTTATGGTACATTAAATATTTCCGTATGTAGTTTTAGGGATTGAAGTTCCTACGTTTGGTCAGCGACATAAACTTAAAGTTGATTCAATTATTACCAGGGAATTCCAAATATAGTCTGTTCGTGGTTTCTTCACACGTTTCGTATCTTACCTTTGAGAAATCATACCACGAATTACGTGTTTGGTTGTTTCATAAGTATGTCACGTATTCCAAGCCTTTTATACTTCTGTTAACATAAAATCACATTATTTTTTATTAATTTCAACTTTTACTTATATTACATCAATTATAATATTTCATTTGTTATTAATGCGAATTAAAAAAGGGATACAATGCGTATGTCGGTAATACCTAGTAATAAATAGTTATGATGCAAAATAATATAATTGCTCTGAGTGTGCACAAACATGGTCCGTTGCCCTATGTTGTAATTTTCTACACTTGGTTAAGCTTTGTTTATATGAGGCCGAGTAATATCCTAGAAGTAGAAGTTCAGCAGAACTCCGGAGGAGTTTGAAGTAACCGTGAATGCACTATAGTTTAATATCTAGATTGTCCCTGCGTACCGCGCTCTTCCTCTGACGAAGTTGTTAATTGCTGACTGACACAGAAATTACCCGGTTTTTCACACTTTATGGCCTTCAACACTACACGACAGCCCACGAGAAAAAGCCGTTCGTAGTATAAATCACCAGGAACTAATTTATAATTTTATGCCCTATCAATAGAGACCTACAAAATTCGCGTTATTATTTGGCATCAAGCTAAACTTCACAGTACTATATATACTCGGGCCGGCGTCGTTTATCTATTGGCTGCTGCATAACTGTGAAGCCACTCCCTTTCTGACTAGACTGTACGTGTTTGGACTAGATGGATGTGAAGTATTTATTTATTGGCACAGAGTTACCCAGGGCGTGTCAAACAAAGTATGGTCCAATGACATATTTATTGCAAAGATACATGTGTTTGAAGTTTAATGCGTCCCCAAATAATAATGCGAATTTTGAAGGTCTCTACCTATCAAGCGTTTCAATGGCCGTTTCTTTCTGGAAAACACGCCGACGCGTGGTATATAAAAAAATTGGCGTGACTGTTTTAAGGACGTGCTGTGTCTAACGAACTAATTATTGGCTGTACCGCGCTGTGAGGACAGCAGTTGTATAAACCGCTCTATAAAATAACTTTGACCAGGCCGTGTGGAAGTTTCCCCTCTAACCTGGGTTATGTTACCAGTTGACGTGATATTTTAATTAATTTTATTTTTGTAAGAATATGATTAATCTTTTCCAAATAGGTAATTTTTCATCGTCTCGGTGCTGTGAGATAATTGCTATTCAGCTTACGGCTTAAGAAATGTACTTACAGAAACGTACATTCAAAATGATACACATCACTACACCACCAAAGAGTGAGTGGATATGTTTGGGCGGTTCTCCACATCGAGGTCTTGAGAGCCGATGGGGGTGAAGCGAGGTGAGTATGGAGCAGCGCCGGAAGGCAAGGGTGGAAGGAATGGGAGATTCCCGAGAAAACCCGCCAACCAGCGGCATCGTCCGGCACGATTCCCACGTTCGAAAATACCTTGGGTGACCCCGCAGGGAATGGAATCCGGTTCGCCCTGGCGGGAGTAGACCAGTCTACCCACTATGCCACCGCAGCCTCTAGACACTAAGAGCGTTATAAAGGCCTCGTTTCTAGAAATAATGTATTTATACCCGACATATTAAGAAGAACGTAGATGATTGGTGTCTAGGACACCAAGGAATTTCATTCGTGTTCAATTCTGGCTCCAAAACAAAAAATCTTATTAAATTACTTTTTAGGCTATATAGAGTAGAAAACCCGCGCAGTAAAAAGTAAACATACCTTACAAACTTCTTTTTCAACCGGAATTACAGCAAAACTAACCAGCATATTTACGGAGCTGTTTTGTGAATCCAAGGAAATTTCTAAGAAATTGACCAAAAAATCTGTTGTTGCGGGGAAAAAAAAAATGTGTTCGTTATATTTCGAAGAGTTCTTGAAGACATATTTACCAGCAATTTTCTGTAAAATTACAGAAAAATTTTTGACGGTGTATTATCCCCCGCGGTTATGGCTGAAGGCTTATCTGGGAACATCTTACAAAACAAACTTACGACCTAACTTAAACTAACGCCCTTGCTTTACCTAGGACTCGAACCCAGAGCGTCCCGCACCGCAGATCAGCGGCGCACCAACCGACTGCGCCACGGGAGGTCGGCTGTGAGACAACATAGAGAGTCTTGCTGGTATCGCAATCACTGGATCACCGACCTAGCAGAGGAAAGTAAGTTTGTTGACATTAAGAAACTTGATTTATCAGAGGCACGACAGAAATCTCTGGTAGAGGCACTATGGCGGCCTGCAAGCACGCGAGGTCCGGCTTGTGACAGGAATGCATCTCACTTGAGGGGGGGGGGGGGATATCTGCGAGGTCTGGAATGTCGCGGCGCAAGTCTGGCAACCCTCTCTCTGAGGCCCTGAACGCATTCCGCGCACATTTTGCGTCTTGTGCTGGCATTTTGCATTTAGCAAGTCTCATTCCAAACAGTTGCAGTATTCAACTATAGCGCTTTACGTATCTGCGAGCACAGAAAGTGAACGAGACGTCTTGTTACGATGTTCGAGTGTTTCCACATAAAGGCTGTTCACGATAAAGTGAGCACTTTTGAAATCAACCTGGGAAAAAATCACCGCTACTAACGTCATACATTTTAAAGGGCGCACTCAGCGACATGCGCCCAGTAAAGTTGGTAACGATTGATTGGAAAGTAGTTCCGTATCTTAACATCGAATAAAAAGTGTTAGGTAACTCATTTGTGCCAACTTGAAATTATTTCGTTCGCTTTCTGTTATTTTTAATGTATCGAAGTACAAAAATTACTAGAATAGTAAAATATTTTATCCTCTAATACTTTCACAGTTTCACCTGACCGACGCATGAATAAAGTGATGAGACCCACGGAAATGTTAATTTTACATAAGATGGCAAAATGCACAATGTGCATACAAGTATTTTCTTAAGGAATGCTTTCAAAAGTGCTCATTTTACAGTGAACAGCCTAGCCTATACATTCTTTATGTCCGTCACGCCATGGCGTCCCCGAAGTTCTTGACTATACTACGTATAATGCCACTGATACCAATATCGTCATCCTTGAACTGTAGTTCAATTGCTTTCCTCCTTTGGAATGAGCAGTTGGTGGTCTGGTGGTACTCAGTTCGTACCGCGAGATGTTACAACTTAGCGCAACCCATTCTTGCAACATGGCATGGCCAGTTGTTCTTAGGATAGTATAACTCTCTTTTATTTTTTTCAACTAAAATGTAATTTACTGCAGTCAGTCATTTTTCGCGAGCTTTAAATTTACGTGGCGGATATCTGAGATTCGCTTTGAAATTCACTGTGATTTTTTATTGGAATGCAACTTCAGGACTTGTCTAACTCCGCATGACGTATATTATTGGATTCCTAAAAGCGTATAATCTAGAACCCAAAATTACGGACTTCACATAAGGTTTTGCAATGATGCATTCTTTAAATTTATATAGAACTCAAGTTATAATCATCAAATTTCGAATAAAGTTAGCCTACTTCTTTCACATAAATAGAAATTAATTTAATTTTTGTAATCCTTGGTAATTACCAAATTTCGAATAAAGTTGCCATTTTCATATAGTTAAAAATTAATTTAATTTTTAAATCCTTAGTTGGATCATATATTTTTATTGTAACAATGTTGAAATAAAAATTCTGAAAAACAACTAATGCTTTATTCTTTCTGAAGTCGTAATTAAATTGGGTGGAAAATTAGTATAGTAAATGTTGACAAATATGTATGAGATCGACCAGTGGAGTTGTGCACTGTCGATTGTGCTCTCTTCAGGCAACACGCGCCTCAGACAATCCTGGCCTACTCCCGTGACATCGCAGCTTAAGATCTGAAGTACACGAACATACTGTGAGTGATACCTCGTGATTCAGGCAACACGCGCCTCAGACAATCCTGGCCTACTCCCGTGACATCGCAGCTTAAGATCTGAAGTACACGAACATACTGTGAGTGATACCTCGTGATTCAGTTTAAGATCTGAAATACACGAACATACTGTGAGTGATACTTCGTGATTCAGGCAACACGTGGCTCAGACAATCCTGGCCTACTCCCGTGACATCGCAGCTTAAGATCTGAAGTACACGAACATACTGTGAGTGATACCTCGTGATTCAGGCAACACGCGCCTCAGACAATCCTGGCCTACTCCCGTGACATCGCAGTTTAAGATCTGAAGTACACGAACATACTGTGAGTGATACCTCGTGATTCAGGCAACACGCGCCTCAGACAATCCTGGCCTACTCCCGTGATATCGCAGCTTAAGATCTGAAGTACACGAACATACTGTGAGTGATACCTCGTGATTCAGGCAACACGCGCCTCAGACAATCCTGGCCTACTCCCGTGACATCGCAGTTTAAGATCTGAAGTACACGAACATACTGTGAGTGATACCTCGTGATTCAGGCAACACGCGCCTCAGACAATCCTGGCCTACTCCCGTGATATCGCAGCTTAAGATCTGAAATACACGAACATACTGTGAGTGATACTTCGTGATTCAGGCAACACGTGCCTCAGACAATCCTGGCCTACTCCCGTGACATCGCAGCTTAAGATCTGAAGTACACGAACATACTGTGAGTGATACCTCGTGATTCAGGCAACACGTGCCTCAGACAATCCTGGCCTACTCCCGTGACATCGCAGCTTAAGATCTGAAGTACACGAACATACTGTGAGTGATACCTCGTGATTCAGTTTTCACACTAATATTTCTTATGTTATCCTTTTTTTTTTTTGCAAAATATTATGACAAAGATACTTCAATCCTCCGCGTAACCAGCGCCCTTCAAAAATTTTGCTACGAAGTATTTAGATAGTGTGCCAAGAATGAGGTCTTAATTTACTGGCTACATAGCTGTACTTAATTCATAAATTAACGACTCTCATACGCGTGAGTATAATATACATCGTATGATATATATTATATAATGTATTATGAGTGGCATGTCATATTTTATACATTATATATTGTATAATTCATGTATAATTATACACACAAATACACATTGAGGGATTGCCATACTGGTATTGGTTTAAGCAAGTGGTCACCCATTTCGATTCATAGCAAATGATAGTGCATATGTCCCTTGATTCTCACCACATTTCTCCACCGCCAGAAGTTGTGCTGGCCTGCTATTTGACTAGTGTTTTGCACAGTTCGTAAAAAATTAACAAAATAAATAAAAGTTAATGAATTTTTGAAGGGTTTGGCTGTTGCAGTTGCGGAAGGGTTTGTCGCTCTCTAATGGATGTGAACTTAAGCAAGTACCTCTTGCCTCACGAAAAATATCGATTTATTAATATTCTACAATTTTCGATTAGTTCTCTCATCTGTAAAGCGGAAGACTTCTGTCTCCGAGAGGTCGCTATGCAGACTTCGGATTCTGAGGTGTTGTGTTTGAGTTCCACCTTTGTTATGGTGATATCTGTCTGTTTCAGTGAAGCATGTTGTAATCCGTGCCACGACTAGTTGCGCATAAAAAACCTGGGACTCTTAACATAACTAATATTATTATCTCTCAAATTTTAATGCTTCCTGCAATTATAAGAAATTGTGTTACAATGACGTGTGTCCTTAAGGTTGAAGTAAAGCAACTGCCTACGGAGCACTGCACCCGACTATATTATGTAAAGAACTAAAAAAAAAACAAAGTAGTACAGACACCATAAAATTCGTCACAAAAGTGCGATTTATGATGTATATGAAAGACGAATGTATATATTTTGCAACAGGATGAAGTATTCTAATGAAATATACTTTTTAAATTAAAAAAAAACCTATCGATTAAAATAGTCTCTATTCTTAACCAAATTAGGGCCATTTCCATTCCGGATGCTTCAGAAAGCAGAATTTTCAAGACGATCTTCTTCAAGAAAGATTGTCATAATATTTACTGTGATAACGTGTAGTAAAATCATAGTAATAATGTATCATATCAATTTTACACTTAATTTTATTTACGTCAATTTCAGCCATAAATGTTAGTGACAAATGGACGCACACAAAAGTACTTACAAACAATATTTCCTAACTTATTATTACAATTTTCTTACACGCAATCATAGTAAACATTATAACAATATTCCATGACGAATATTTTCCTGCAAACTCTGCTTTGTGAAACATCCAGAATGGAAATTAAGTTTCGTTAAAAATAGTAACTATTTCTATCAATTAATTTTTACATCTTAAAGTATATTTTATTAAAATATTTTATTATGTTGCAAAATATATGCATTCTTCCTTCATATACGACATAAATCGCCCTTTTGTGCCAATTCTTATGGTGCCTGTCCTACATTTTAATGAGTTCTTCACATTGTATAGTCAGGTAAAGTGCTCCATTGACAGTTGCTTTACTTCAATCTTAATGGCAGTTACATAATCATTTAACACCTTTGTGAGACTAATAATAAAATAATTACATGTTATTACTACAAAAAAATATATTTATTATTTCTTAATTATCGCTCATTATAGCCTGCGGTTTTATGCTGGGAGGCTATAACTCGGGAACGGAATATACGTATAAATAGAATACAGCGTATACATCAGACTTAGCCGTGATTGGAACCCAAACGTCGTGATCTCAGTGTAACAACTTGCGAAGGTCTGTCACGGACATAAACTTGCAGAGTGCAAGCTACTTATTTAACAGTTGTGCAAGCAGCTTGATAACTTAAGTTCAACCTTGGATTCGACACGCTTAAGTTAAAAGCTTCGTGCAAGCACCGATCATAATTTACCAACGGCGGGTGCTGAATAGGTCCTTTCCCGGTAGGTAGCACAATTTTTTGGCGTTTAGTCTTTTCTCAAATAGCGTAGCTGTGTTTCTGTCTATTTCGCGAGAGGTAAGTACAATTACACTTGTTGAAACCACTCGCTGTGACCTTGCAGTCGCCACTTAACTGCAGACAGTTGGCAGTTACGACTGAGACATACTGGCCTAGATTCCCTTCCGAAAATGCATGAGTCAGTACTGGAGGTTTATGACGTCCCCACACAGCGCCCGAGCCACGCCTCCAACCTACTTTCCAGAATTCAATAAGAAATATTCCGTGCACCCGCTTCTATTAAATTCTGTGAAGTCTACATGTCGCACCAATATAACTTTTTGTAGCCAGAAAAAAAAAAAAGATACTGCACTGAGAGAAAATCGAACAAAATATTTGTATTTATAGAGCCAAATATAAATTTAGTTGCGCTAACAAAATATATTGTTCAGCAAACAAAATTTGAAAAGCAACAAAATTACATTTGTTCGTCTAGCAAAATATATGTTTGAATAAACCAAATCTCTGTGTTGGGCAAAAAAATTTACACTGTCAAATAAATACTTTGTTGAATCAACTGTATATATTTGTTTGGCCACTCATTTGACTGCCTTCGTTCGAAAATACAGCTCGAGAGTTTGTATTTCTTGTGACAATTAGGATAGTAACCGTGTTTGTTAGTGCACCTATTGATGCTTAAGAACCGTATAAACACATTAATAAAACAACGCAACAAGAAACTAGAAATATTTGTTTTCACACGTTGCTCAATATTTGCAGTATATCTATTTAAAAGCTTTCCAGTCTCATCAGTTGTCACATTAGTTCAGGTCACTAAAGCGTAGCCCACGGACGCAGGTGATCTAAGTATGAAACTAGGTCGAAACTGTAAAACTTTTTCATACCAGGCCGAACTGTTTAATTTACGTCTAGGCAAACAAATCTTTAGTTGCACCAATCAAATATTACATTTTAGGGAAACCAAATAAGTACAGCCAAATAATTTGGTTTCCGCAACAAAATTATTCATTGCTCATATACAAACAAATAATGTGATTGCACCAAATATATCTTGTTTGTAAACCTTTTACTCAGTGTAATGCCTTTCCGATAAAGAAAATATTCTCAATTGTTTATTTATTAAGTACCATATTAAAACGTAGCAGTCTTAATGTCAGTAATTTTAGACAAATTTACATTAAGTGCAAGGGTATTAAACATCGAATAAGTTTTAAAATTATGTTGCGTTCGTGAAAGAGCTACGGAGTGTTTCTTATGCAGCAAGATGAATGTAAACCTTCTAAGTATAGGTTATCGTCTTTTACCCATCAGTAAAAGTATGTTTCAGTTACGTGATGGTTTATTGTAGAAAATTTGGGAAGCTGAATGATTTAGTTTGGAAAGTACAATTTTTCGCCGCAAGGTAAGCGCTAGTGTCGCATGTGTACTGGTAATTTCCTTCACTTTCTTCGTTGAAAACAGAATAATTGCAAATATCTCATATAAAATCACTACGTAACTAAGTTAAACCTTTCTCTTTTATTTTCCCGTAGCTTAAAATTGTAATTAAACGTGATCTCTTTGGAACACTGCGCACCTAGAGGCGGAAAATTTCCCTTTGCCAAAGTATCCAGTAAGAAAACTCTTGTTCTTAACCTGAGTAGAATCAACTTTAGTTATGTTGCTCGACAGGAATTATGATAATGTACAGTCTGTTGCAATATTGCATGCCATGTCAATACTTGGTGGGAACATTCCTCAAATCTGGAGGTTGATGCTTTATTTTCGTACTGCAAACAATAATGCATAACGTACAGTGTATGGTTTGTGGGCTGGATCATGGAACTGTGGAATGCCATCGCAGCTGTAATTGGCAGCCCCATACCAACCCCCGAGGAGCCCTGGATTGAATCCACTAGAATTTTATTTGTGGGGACATTTAAAGTCACTTGTGTATATGCAACCTCAGTGGACGACGTGGGCACCTTCTGTAACCGTATTGTGGCGAGTTACGAAACAATCAGGAATTATCCAGGGTGTTCACTAACGCATGCAACGGAGGGTTGATGCATGTGTTCGTATTTATGGAGGGCATTTTGAGCATTTCCTTTAGTGCCGACGATAAGCTTTCACACATGTGTAACTACTTCCTGTGCAGTTCTTACTGTTCTAGGTGTAGTGTCGTAGTGTGAGGTGTCAGTGTATCATGCAAACGAACGCTGCGATGGCATTCCACAGTAACATGATCCAGCCCGCAAGCCATACACTGTAAGTTATGTATTATTGGTTGTAGTGAAACAAAGAAGCATTTGCGGACCTATGTTCATATAACATATTTCATCCTCCAGATGTGTGGAATGTTCTTCCCAAGTATTGATATGCAGTATTGCAAGATCCTGTATTTGTTGCTGTTTTCGAATGTCCCCATTCATTGCCTTTCAAGGAACATGCTTATGCTAAATATAAGAAATAAAAAATAAATAAATAAAGCTATAGCTTGCAAACATATCCATGAATTATCGTGATTATATTCCGGAACATCACGTGGTCAAGGTGAAACCTTATCAACTTGTTTCTGAAATGAGCTACATCCGAATTTGTCTTCATCGCACGTACGATATTAGTAACAGAAAAGGGGAAATTTAACTGCCATGCTCTGGTTATTAACTTACTCTTCCACTCATATACACACCTCAAAATAAGTATTGGACCACCGGGATCTCGAGGATTCTAAAGTTGCTTACGGCCCAAGAGAAAGTTTGGGGTTAAAATACACACTGTGTGTACAGGATAACACGTCATGCAGACTTGACGAATGTGTTTTTACATTGTGCGTGCTGTCCCAGTGAACATACTTCATACGCAACCAATTACAGGTGGCAGTCGCGGCTCGTGGGTTTCAGAACAGGTAGGGCTGCACAGTAACACTGAATGTTTTTGACCGGGCGGGGGGTGGGGGGGGGGGGGGTGTGGATAAGCTAATAAACTACATAAATTTTAATTTTGATGAATGAAAATAAGCTTTACAATATTCTAGGGTTGTGCGAAAGCAATTTTTTTGTTTCACAAAACTAAAAGGAATAATATATCTGTTAGATTTTGTGAAACTGAAACGTAAATTAAAAAATAATTTTATGAGAACACAGCTTTAACGAATGTTTAACGAAAATCTGAAAATGGTACCTAGTTTTTCATTAATATCTATTTTCAACTAAAAATTTCCATATAGTCAACTGAATTCAATTGAAATTTTAAAGCCAAACTTGCCCTGGTGTCATTAATAGCAATACAGTTAATAATATGCTCCAAAATATTTACTTAAAGTACATGCAAAAGAAATAGACATGAATAGATTCCACAAGGAAAAAATAAACGTCGCAATAAAATGCTTGAACTTAATAAAATTGCTTTTGCAAATTTTCAAGACAAAGTTTCAAGTAATTATTTCAATAAACCAACAAAATATTCATTTTTATTAATCTAAACGAACATTTGACAAGCAGTGAATGTTCCGTGAATTTCAAATTTCGATTTCGCTTAGAATTCCATTAAGTATTTAAATTTGTTACCAAAATTGAAAATAAAGGATCTGATTTTTATTTATCACTTCATTATACAGACGTATTAAAAAATAGGGCTTGGATAAATCAGCTTTACTTTTACACCATCTTTTTAGAATAATCCTGCATTAAAAATTTTTGTCTAAAATATTTTTATTCATAACTTATCTTTTTCTCTATTTTATGCTGTACCAACATAATATCCCCACCATTTTATTTTGTGATTTTCAAACCACAGATATTTGCAACACTCTAAACCAGAAAATTAATTAAACAAGTTAAAAATATTTTTGACATACTTTTTTCGAAAACAAATTAGAGCATTTTTTATTCACATTCGCACAGCCCTTTGTGCTTATCATACACGTCACGAATAAATATTCTTTTATTTGTCTGCTGCCTACTTTAAAGCTAATTAATTATTAAGCCAGGAACAGGCCGTTCTTTGTTTTTAATTAAATTTTTCTCCTCTAGTGATAACTGCAGAAAAGAAATAGCTTTCAAATTCGCCATATATTTTTTGTTCACGTTGAATCAAATTCAAGTGCAGTGAAAATAACATAGTAACAAACTTCTAAATGCTTCACTTCACGCCTGGAGTTTCACGACAGCAAAGCAATATGAAAGTCGCTCGCCAGTTGTTCGTCCCAGAGCAGCCTGTAAGGGCTGGCAGCCGTGCAGCCCACATGCGCACGAAGGGCGAGAGACCCACTCGTTCCCTGCTAGACTAACACAACCACGCCCCTGCCAGCGGTGTGCGCATGCGCTGGCATGGCTAGACGGGCTGCCTCCGCTGCAGCCCAACCAAGCCGCCCGGCCTAGCACTCTACAGGGGTTCACTCGACGATCGTTGGCAAAGTGGAAAGCTCGAAGCAATCATTATACATAAGGTTCCTTTTAATTGAGAGCAGTTGAAACATTACAAATTGTTTATTGTAATTCACAAATAATTAAGGGGGGATGGCTGCAGCCCTGCAGCAAGAACCACCACTTACAGGCGGTGCAAAACTTATATTGAGAGGCTAATATCATATGATTACTGAGCTCACATGCAAAGTTGAAATGTCATCTCGACGTTCAATACTTTTATAGACAAAAGATATAATAGTTACTGTGCTGTGAGTATTGGAATCTATCGTAAAAAATTTAGTTCTCTGTCCTCATAGAATACACGTTCAGTACATTGCAGTATTCCATTTCGAATGCTGTAAAGTACCACAAAAATCCTAAGCACTTGGAAAAAGATAATTGCCACAAGCGTAAGATTTGTCTTAACAAAATATGTTTTTTCAGTTTTGTCTGCAATAAATGTATATGCGTTAGTGTAAAATTAATTTTATTTGTCAATTTTTTTTCGAACAGTAGTGCTGCATCCAAATACGAAGATTTTTTTTCACCGGTTTGTGTATTTATAATACGGCCTTGATTTTCTTTCTTAAGCAGCATGCTACTGGTTAGAACCTACAAAAACATAATCATGAGGTAAGCACCCAGAAGTTTTCACGAATCACCCTACTAAGAAGTTGCTACTTATTTGATAATGACTTTAATGTGACGAGAAGACTAAACTGTGACGTTACATCAACCACCCCCTCCCTTTTTCTCCTCCAACACTGCTCAGAACAATCTCACTAATTTGGTCGTTCCTATTCTGTTATTTGTGCGCAACTATGTTACAAAAAAAAACTACATCTAGCACCACTTTGGTGACCATGACATAATCAACATTAAAATAAAATAAAAAGCCAAAATGTTATGTTTCTCGTCGTGCACTCAATGCGCGAAGGGTATATACAGACTACGTGACGCACTGATCACAGAGTACTTCGAATTAATTTATCACCAACTGCATTGAAGAAAGGTTTGTTCCGACAAACAAAATACTTGTTTGTATAGGGTAAAATAAATATTTAGTCACATAAAAGTAATATTTCGTTGAATAAACAAAACATGAAAAGCAACAAAGCTAATTTTGTTCATATTACAAAATATACTATTAAATAAACGAAAATTCTGCGCTAGATCAACAAATTACAGCGCCAACGAAATATTTAGTTGAATCAACTGTATATAATTGTTTGGCTATTTAATTGCTTCCGTTCCAAAATACAGCTCGAGAGTTTGTTTGTAATTTCTGTGGGAGGTAGGATAGTAAATGTGTATCTTAGAGCATTTATGAAGGAACTATTTCAACAAGAAACTAAAAAGTGAATCTGTAAAATTTTAAATAATTGTTTACTCGCGTTGTCCAGTATTTGCAAGTATGTGCTAGCAAACATTACAATCTTATCGGCGGTCACTTCGACTGAAGTTGCTGAGGAGTAGCGCTCTCCAAACACAGAGCCACCGAGTAGATAAGAACTTGGAGTAGAGAAGACGTGGCTATTGCTTTGATGCCGGCGTATTGTTACGAGGCGCTGCAGTGACCGCAAGGGTGCAGGCGGGGATAAACAGCACAGCAGTCCTAGGTAAACTATGACAGCAGCGTGATATATAAGGCAGCCAACCACAAGGCCAGCCCTCCCCCTCCCACATAGGCTACCTAGAGCCACGAGTATTTCGCGAATTCATTCTGAGGCGAGGTAAACTCCAAAAAGTTGTTCTTTTCTCCTACTGATCTGATTGGACGACAGTTGTTTAGACACGGCCCGTTTAACTCTGAGCCAGTAATAAGCAGGAAGCAGTAGTGTGGTCGAGTGTTTAACAATTCTGTACAGAGGCCTCTCTTGATCACAGCGACCAATAAACAAACGATAATGTCTCGAGTGTATAGAGGATTGTGCAGCCTGGCTTGCTGCCAACTTAATCCGCGAAATACTCCGCATTACGTCAGCGATCCAGTTGCCGACGAGAATGAGATCGGCGGAGCCGCCGTACATCGGTCGCGCTGCATAAAGACATCTCAGTGGTGCGTAAAAGCCTATTTGGATACGTAGAGTACAGAGGCAGCAGTCAGTATTGAAATCAATTGCGCTGCTAACGATATTATCGAGCCTCAGAGTTGTAACTTATCTTATGTATCACTTTGAGTAAAAAGAAAACGTTGAATTGTATGTTTTTGAAACTGAAGATAAGTGAAGTGCCATATGAATTGTATGTTTTTGAAACTGAAGATAAGTGAAGTGCCATATGAATTGTATGTTTTTGAAACTGAAGATAAGTGAAGTGCCATATGAATTGTATGTTTTTGAAACTGAAGATAAGTGAAGTGCCATATGAATTGATCGTCTAGTCTATCTCTGAGTTAACATCCCAGTCATAAAGTAAAATACCAGTATTCACAGTACGTTGTACCTCCTTAGGATTAACCATTAAACTAAAGGAAGTATAGGATGTTCACGGTAAAGTGAGTACTTTTGAAAGCCCTCTCAATTAGAATAATAGTCAATAAATATATTTTATTGTAGCCTTAGATGATAATTCCGAGTGCGGTGGAATATACACACTGTGTCTATTACTTACATCACAATATATATTTAAAATGGTAGTAAATGGATAAGAAATAGCTTGAAGGAGAAAGTAACAATTGCCTTAAAAGTGCTCACTTCACAGTGAACAGCCTATAACAGTATACTCATTCGCTGATTGGCTGTTCGAGTGTGCAGACACGGGCGTTGAGTCTCATTGCTGGCGACTTCGTGTAGCGAAACGTTCCCTATTGGCTGGACTGCCAGCTGATAAGCAAGCTACCAGGTTCTGATTGGCGAACATCGCTCCGGCATGTCTCTGGCTAGTGATGCCATTTTGCTTGCCAGTGTGTGAGGCTGGAGTTCGAGGGATAAGCGGCTTTTCACCTCTGTATACTTTAGTGCTCTGTGGAAGAACTGAAAAAATATTTCGTTTGTATCAAACAAATTTTACAGTTTGGGACAATCGAATAAGAACAACGAAATAATTTGGTTTCAACAACAAAATACGTAATTGCCATCTTGCAAACAACTAATTTGGTCGCGCTTTTAAGAAACTTTTTTGATACAACAAAACATTTTTCTCAGTGTGAGACTCAGGAATTATTGAACTATTCCTGGAAGTTGAGTTCGATTTGTCTCTGGTCTACGAATTAATCGTTTCAATATACAAATAATTAAATAATTATATATAAAAAAATACATGGAAAAAAATCCGTACAAAAAAATATTTTTTTTTCGTTTTTATTTTAAGTGGTTTTAAAAGCCAGAAGCTTACTAACTACACTTTTAGTAAATGTTTACTTTATGTAAAATCAACATTACCGTTGGTCAAGACACATAATTTGAGCGTCGATAAAGTGAATTAGTTAAGAGATTTGCGTAACTCTAAACATCGAGGTCTTGAGAGTCAATGAGGGTTACTCAGATGAGTATGGTGCAGCGCCGGAATGAAGGGGCTGGGGAAGCGGGAGATCCCCTAGAAAACCCACCGACCAACGGCATCGTCTGGCACAATCCCCACATGCGAAAATCCGGGAGTGACCCGGCTCGGCTGCGGATAGAGCCCGGATCGCCTTGGTTGGAGGCGAGAAGGCTAACCGCTCAGCCACCGCGGCCCCTCACCCAGAGAATGCCCTTGTTAATGGTGATACACTTCTCGTGGACGACCGTAATAATCAAAGCACCTCGCTGTGTGGTCCGCTGGAAACTGGAGAAGTTTCATCAGAGAGAGAGAGAGAGAGAGAGAGAGAGAGAGAGAGAGAGAGAGAGAGAGAGAGAGAGAGAGAGAGAGGAGGGCAGCTGTGTAGTCGTTTTGGCCACGCTCGGGTCAGATGGCAACAGAAATACGGCTGCTGAGGTCGCAGAGTTCTAACTGAGCCTAACGTCCCGCGATCTGCCTGTAAAGGTCTCCCCGCTTTGCAGTTGCAAACTCAAGTTACCGTCACATTCTCGCTACAGAATAGATAGGTATACAGAGGTGAAACAGCCGCTTAATCCGCGAACTTCGGCCGCCACACACCAGTAAAATGGCGTCGCCAATCAGCACCTGGTAACTTACTTGCCAGCCGCAGTCCAGCCAATCGGGAGGGAAAGGAAAATTTCGCGAGTTTAATAACCTGTTGACTAGACTCCACAGTCCTGTGTACACTCGAGCCTCAAATGTTGGGGCAGCGAAATTTCGCGAAAAGATTTCAAGACAAGATACATTCCAAAACACGGTAAGGTCGGTTACGTATATTGATTGACTGAATTACTTTTTGACGCGAGTTAGCTGACTCCACGCGTATCACGTGGGAGCCGTGGCAATGTTGCCGAATTCTGAGTGGCCCGGTCAAATGTGAAAATGTCTTCTCAAGCAGACAGCGCCCAATGGCACAAGACAAACTGCTGTTGGGTAAGTGTAGTACAGAAGTCTATCGTGTACGCATATTTTTTAGCGACAAATCACTAGCTATACTCATATGCTGGGACACCCGAATTTCGTGAAAAGATTTCTCGACTAGTTGTATTTCAGATCACTTTCGCTGATATTCGCTTTCGTGATTGGATGATGTACTTGTTACGCATCCTAGATATCTGCCCACGAATTACAAGCTTCCATTAACAGAGCAACTTAATTCTTACTGGCCTGTCTAGAAAGAAAACTTCTTCTCACTACGGCATGCAATCAATAAGCAAAGGAACACTGCTACAATGTCAGTACACTATTGAAAAATATCTTGGTAGCGGAAATCCTTTCGCGAAATTCGGGTGGCCCTACGCATATGTTTGTTCATTGTCTGCTGCGCCAGATAGTATCCAGTGTTACTCCACACCTGGCAGTATGCCACTCGCCACTTGTTTCCGTGCAGGATCTGCTATTGGCTCAGAGACACCATGGGCGTCTCTAATGAACTGTGATCCAATAGCAAATGTGACGTCAGTGTCCACGTGTAGGACGCATAGACTAAACTTGAGGTGGACCGATATCACTGGCTGCGCCAAACCGATCTCCGTGTCCCGACATTGAACTGCTTTTCTGACAACACTCTAGCGAAAACGACATGGTTTGGATTTTAGGTCAGAAAACTGATTTGTAAACAAATACTTTGAAGTTGTATGTATTTTTCCTCTGACCAATTTGTAATGCAGTTTGATTAAATTCGAATTGGTAAAGTTATTTTATTTATATAATAGTGCCTGTCATTTAAAAATCAAGAAGTTATCAAACATCATCATCACTTTTGAGCACGTGACATTGACAGTTGTGTATGATTGCGGTAGGTCAGTGTTAGGTACATGCGCAGAAGATGAATGAGCGACCTACCTCATCTTTAGTCTATGGTTCGACGTCCGTCTTGTCCTGAAATGAATTCGCGAAATTTCCCTGTCCCTATCAATAGGGACCCTTTCGCAGCACGAGTAAGCCAGTAAGACACAAGGCCCGTTCTCAGAGCCTCGGACAGCCAATCAGCGAAGGCATGTGTCCACATCAAGTAACCTGCACGTCATCTCGTCTGTGTGTATTTATCGGCTCTTCATACATTGTGGTCAGTCGAAGGCAGAAAAGCCTTGTTTTTTCCAAACAGCAACGTTCCGAGCCGTAAGAAATTTAGTTTTGCCTCCACACTGATTCACAATTAGCGATTTCAATTAGTGAAACCCCAATGACTATTAATTTAATTACACGAGCAGAGCAAAGGACTGTAGGAGAAACAGCAAGCAGTGAAATGGAAATAGCACGCAACAGATTTTACTTCAGACAAGAAAGATTTACTGTTATATCGATGAAGTCAGACACTTATCAACAGGATTTCAGTAACTGCAGTGGAGTGATTTCCAAAAGTTTTATATAAAATAAATAAATAAATTTTTTATCCTAACTTTAAAGTGTGTGACCTAGAAATTTAAAGCAGAAAAAACTGTTTGTTAGAAAATGTAGTTATCTCGTGTTACTGAGAGATAATATAAATCCTGCTTAGGAAAATAAATAATTTAAAACCACGAAATATTTACCTTTCGTTTGACAGAAAGTTGTTACAGTTTCACAGATAAAAGTGATTTACGTAAATTCGCTTGAGTAAGTGAACTGTTTTAAAAGAAATGCAACGCAGCTGGTGGCGGGCAGAACATATTTCACGTAACATTAAACACGTTATATATTCAGAAAAATAGAACGTGGACCTTATCGAAGTTAACTGCTGTGAAAGAAACTGTCATATACGTCCATAAAAAGTTTTGACCTCGCTATTTCAAATAACGTCACCCGGTATACAGTATAGGACGCACAGAATACTACAGTTAAACTTTTTTATTTATAGCTGCACAGAAATTTAACGCACGTTTTAAAAATAAATAATGTAAACTAAAAAAAAAAGTATTATGCAGTATCACTCTTTCATAAATCGCTCTGCTTTAGCATTTCATTTTAAATATGTCGCTATAAACTTATTTTCAGCATAGAGTCGAAATTGAAAGGTGGTTTTCTTCGATGTGGAAGTGGCCGTTGTGCCTGGAAGCAAAACCGAGGTTTTGCTTCCAGGCAAGCCCTTGCTGTGGCGCTTGTATGAACGTACCTCCAAGGCAAGCGAGGTCACCGAAGTGAAGCGCCGCCGAGCCAATCAGGACACGAGCTGCAGGGGGCAGTTTTCAGACACACAGGAGACATTTGTAAACCACCAAGTATATAAGGAAGCCAATGAGTTTAGTTCAGGTGTAACGACTTCCAGCTAACCACGTGGCAACATGGACCAGCAGATGGGTTTTCATCCACTTCAGCCATAATAGCAATCAGCCTTCGGCAAGACAAAGTTAAAGTCGTTCCGGCAATTAGGAGATGAACTCTTAGTTCGATGCGTGGCTTGCTATATTAGATAATGTATAAATACTTGCAGGTAAAGAGTAACTTAACGTAACACGCTCTCCCGGTGCAATTTAAGGTATCTGCGTAAAATGTAAAGTGTTTTATAATTTACAACGTAAGAGGAAGTACATTTAATGGTTTTATTTACATGATGTAGTGAAATAGTATTGGGTTCTCCATCAGAGTTACCTTTCCCCACATAGATTGTGTGACCCTCATATCGGAGCACAACACAGTGCAATATACTAGGAACAAGTAGGAATAGAAATTACTGTTTTAAAAGTAAATGCCAGGGACTAAATTGACCAGTAGAATTTTACGGATTTATCAAAGGGAGTAGTTTCTACCGATCTGGATTCAAATTGGCTGATTGCTGACAATTTCAATTGTTTAGATTTTAGACTGACGCTATTACTTAGTTTATAATTTTTTTCTTCCCGTCTTCTTTCATTCATTTAGCTTATTCCTATTACAGCCAAGACGCGTAGGATTAACTGAACTATTAATATGGACAAAGTCGTTTCAAAAATTCTCGTAAGTCACAGAAAACCGATGACGGCTGACAACAAATATGTCCAAATTCACAACTCAATTAATCACCTGCCCTCATTGTGAGCATTAGTCAAAGAACTTGTATAACCCTTCTATATAGAATTTAAAAATAAGATGAGTTTTTTAATTTAATTTTAAAATCAACGACAAATTGTTGATGTACGAAACGGGGGAAGGGAATTATACAAACACTTGTTACTTGTTCCGGGACCCGAAAATATTTTAGCGGTCTGTTCATAGGAATACGAAAGAAAAACTTTTGCAGCCAAGTATCATGTTTGGCGGTTTTCTAAAATGGGCGGTATCTAGGGGGTAGTTCAAATGGAAATATTCCTCTCACTCAGTTTGGGGAGTGGAAGATCGTAAAGGGTGGTGTCTCTAGATAATTATATGGAAGGAGGGTACACAAGAGGAAAGGCAGCTGTGATTTTAATGTCTCAGCTGAATACATAGTCTTCAAGTTTTCGACGTATACTCCGCCCGAGCTCGTCACTGACCAATCGATGCTTTTTTCCATAGTCGATATTCATCCACAGGAGCAAACTAAACATTCTTTCTCAAGCGACGATACATGGCGACTGAAATACTAACCCCCCCGCTTACAAACTAATAGGCTCGCCCTGTCAGTTTTGTGCTTTTGCACACCCTTTTCCTCATTTGGATCGTGCCAAACCGTACAATATTGACGGAAGCGGCCGATACTGGTTTTCTACACGTTTGTAACGTTCACTCATTTTCCATACTCGAATGTCAAAAATTTCATATGCAATCAACGTGAACTGTGTAACCTACCTACTGTTTTTAAACAGGTTAATTCACGGTAAAGTGAGCACTTTTTAAGGCTTCGCAAAAATTTTCTTTTTAGTCAATTTTCATCTTTCGGCCCCTTTTTAATACAACCACTGTCATGCCACTAATTAACACAATGTAAATATTCCACTATTCTCAAAAGTTAACGTCTGAAGATGAAATGAAATATATTAATTAAAGGTTAAAGCATGTTGTAAGGGCCTTAAAATGTATTTCACTTTACCGTGAACAGCCTATATAAATAGAATGCCCTATTACACTTCAGTTGCATTATAAATTAGCTATAAGAATTTTGGAACTCGCAGTCTGGTTATAGAGCAGCTCTCCTCTACGTCATTACAGAACACTTAGGAGTACCCGAAGTCAAACAGCCGTTGATACCGGAAAAATTGCTTCACTTGCCAGCAACATGGCGGAGCACTGTGCGCCAGTCGGCGTCTGGTAACCGGCAGACCAGCCAATAAGGAATCTCTGGCAGCTCGCGGTAGCGGGTCAAGACACAAGGCCCCTCCCAGAGACTTGCTCAGCCAATGGGCATGCCCACTTAAAAGGAACAGCCACGGCATCTCGCCACTCTGTATGCACATATTCTGTGACGTCACCACTTGCTTGATACCTGCCATATCAGTAGAGACCCGGGAATTTCGTGGATTCATTTGAGGACAAGTTAAACTTCAACATAATGTACATGGAAGTATATGCTTCTATTGGACCATAGTTTGTTAGACACACCCCGAACCACGTTCATCCAATAAACTGCTAAGAGAATGACGACCGAATCACGTAATACCTGGTCTGGAGTTAAACTGGAGCAGCAACCAATGAATAACTAGAAGAAGCTCGAATACACAGAGGATTGTGGAGTCTAGCTTGTTGCAGAATGAATCCGCGAAATTTCAGGATCTCTACGTATCAGTAGGGCCACCTATTTTTTGCAAAAATATTCCATGACTAGTTGTACTCCAAAACATGTAAGTTCAGAACGTGTATCGCGGTTGGATGATTATAACTATCTCACGTCTTATGTGTCTCTCCGCGAATCACAGACTTACTGTATCGGAGTAACATAATTCTGATTGGCCATTTAAGTAAGTGGCTGTCTTCTCACAAAGAGACTCCGCCAATAAGCTAATAAAACTGCGTGTATACCTAGAGGGTATTGAAATCTAGCATGTGCGGAAATATTTTCGCGAGAAACAGATGGCCCTATACGTATCAGACTCGATATCGACACATTCCTTCGCCTAGGCGTCGACCAACCGGGGCCGCCACCAGCCCGCGACAGCTGTTTTCTCTCAGTAGCGACAATCCGTGGTGAGGCATGCATCTCAAATCGCGGCCAACGTTATTACAAATGAGGTTTCTCGGTACCCGACCCTGAGGACTTGATGTCTGCGACACGACTAAGGCCGGAATTCATAGTCGGAGTCTTGTTTGGCAAAGAAACTACGCTTCGTGAAGTAGTGCTTCTTCTTCAAGCACTACTTATCTCACGAATGAATTCGTAAATCGTTACTTGACGAAGTAGTTATTGTATAAGCACTATTTATTTGGGCCAAGTTGTGCTTGGTGAAGTATGGAAATAAGTATCTGTATAATATCAATCCCAACATAACATAGTAAATTTGTCACTTTACTTACAGCAGTCATCCAGACGAAATGAATTTGTACGTTAGTTTATTATTATTTAATTTTTTTCCTGCTGTTTTGAATAATTTTAATTCGTTTTATCTCACATTTTAGATTAAAATAACAGTATGTGCAATAAAAACGTGTCTGTTTCATGTGTTATGTAATAATTTTTTCGGAAGTTTGTTAACCATGCTAAAAAAAAAAAAAACTTTGTTGCTATGCATACTTGAAAATTATATGATGTGTATGTTCGTTTTGATAATATATCAGTTAATTTGAAACCTAAGATATCTTGTAATAATATAATTCTGGACATTTCCGTCGAGCGCCAATAATCGCCGTTCCGCGAGCATTATCGATCGTAAAAGTGCTTGCTTACATCTCATGCTACCGTCCAGTCGACATAACCTGTGCTTCAGACCTCGTATTGCAAACACAGGCCTGTGCGAATACTGGACTTTTCGCATGCCATTTCGAATAATTGAAGAAAATAGTTCTCCAGTGCCCGTGAACTGCATTCATTTATATCATATTTATTCGAGTACCTTGTTGGTGTTATAAAAACTTTTATCGGTAGTTAATTATTTTTGTATGTGGTTTCATTAAGCGTGATTGGTTGCAGGTACCGTTGTAGTTTTCTTGATAGAAAGGTAATACTATCAACATATGTTTTACCACAACGGCTCGTTCCGCCATTTTACAACTGTCATGCCGTTCCGTTCCGTTCCCCACGAAGATACATACTCCAAGTATTTACGTTTTTTCGAAGGTTATGATTTAAGTTTGTTGGTTTCAGGGAACAGGCAAAGTATTGATTTAACTGAATGATTATACAAATAAATTATTTCATATCGATGATGGACAAACATTTTTGTTGTGAAGTGTTCGTGCTAGGATGTCCATTTAAAAAAAGACGTGTTCGAGAGGTTGCGAATTACAAACTATAAGTTAACGTGTTTTGTAAAAAAATGTATTTCGAAACAGTTGCTATGATGTTTGAAATGCACATGCTCCAAAAAGGCAGCACTATCAACTCTTTTGTCTTGTAAAAATAATATTTGTTTACTAGGTGTGTGTTGTATAGGCAACGAGCGTAGGGTTAACTCCGGTAAAATTGTGTTTATTGCTGGATCATTGTGCAATTCAAAATGACACACTCGTGAATTGCAAAACAATGCCGTCTCATGAAAGACGTAAAAACTAAAGATCCCCACCCCCCACCAGCATATTTCTCCCGAAATATAAAATAATGAGAGCCCCAGCCACAAAAATAGACTGTCCAGCCAACATAACATGTTTCTTTACTCGTACGGCAAACACGTTCAATCATAACCTATCTGTTTTGGGCACGTTATGTTTGTGTTTATGTAATAAAAATGATAAAGTAGCCCAGTTTTGTGTACTAAAATTTATGTTGCGATTTTTTAACTAGCTCCAAAGCTAAAATGTGAACTAAATATTCGTTAGGTGTAAAAATCGGCTCATTTCAGTGTAACGCATATTTCACCATAATAATTGTTAATGCCGGTTTTCGTGATTAGTACTTATTAATTTGCAATTGTCTTTATTTGAAAACGAAAGGCTGTTTATTTTTGCTGAATCTGAATGTGCGACATTTTTATGTAAAAACGTCTGGTTATTTTGTTGTTATACACCAGCCCCTAAAATATATTACAATTAAGAAAAATTCAAAATTATTTGATGATCATACTTATTAGCCGTAAGGTATTTCATATACAAATTGTTAAACATTGTCCTAATAACCAAAACCCATTGCACATAAAGGTTAAGAAAAGAGGTTGTGTTTTCACATCAAAGTGTAGGATTTTCATTTTCCCATTTGTCCCATGTAATTATCTAAAGCATATTCCTGTTTCCGACACATATTTTAAGGAAACATCATTCGTAATAAAAATATTTTCTGATTAACCTAGTCCTATTAAAAATATTCAGTGCTTAAGTTCACAACGAAGCAGACTTGATGAAGTACTACTAGTATGCATAAATAAGCAATGCTGCTTTGACTATGGATACTTGAGAAATAAGTAGAACTTATTTCGTTACTGTGAATAAATGATAAGCAGTACTTCATGAAACATTACTTACAGCTATCAAATTAAGCAATACTTGTATCTGACACTATGAACTGAAAATCATACTTAAGCACTAGTATAAGTATTTCTTGTTTCAAGTGGTGCTCATATGCTCACTATGAATTCCACCCTAACTGTCTCTCGCCCACTAAGCATTTGAAGAATAGGTAAGTGGTAGAAAAGCAACAGGTGGTCGGTGGATTGGGGAAGGGAGGTTCCAGGAGGACATTTTCTCCTTGCTGGTACTCAGAGAAGGTCAAGTGTTTTACCAGGCGCTGACCGGCTGACGGCTTAGCGACATGTTGTTGGCCAGAGACAAAATTTTGATGGCATGAGCGGTTACACAGTTGTCAAGTTTACAGACGTGAAAGAGCTACTTATACCGCGAAATCCGGCCTCGTGCGCCCGTACAATGATGGGACGCCATTCATCAATGCTTACTTGCCACCAGACAGCCCAACCAATAAGGGAATTTCTCTCAGCATGATGTTTCCAATCAGACACAAAGCCCATTTCCAGATGCTCGCATAGTGAGTGAGATAATGGGCATGAAACAGTGAGGACATTTCGTCTCCGTGTACAGTAATCGACGGCCTGTTTGCGGATGAATTAGCTGACTTAAAGTCATCTGTTGGACAGGAACCAAATATACAAATTTAATTTGGACGACAGGCAACTGTCCGACATGCAGATGATAGCCATCAATTCGACAAGACAGGTGACCGACACAAGCTCTCAGGCCATTCGGACACACGACAGCGGAATATAGCGTGACTGTTTCATCCACTGACTAAAGATGAGGTAGACCGATGGAAAAATTTTGCAAGTTCAATTACCTGTAGGCTAGGCTCCTCCGTTCTCTGTATACTGGAGCCTCAGCCGTGTGTTCATTGGCTGTTGCCCTACACCTGGCAATTATGGGATTCGCAAGGTGTTTCCTTACAAGTCTGCTATTGGCTCAGAGACATGCAGGGCGGATCTAATATACTGTGATCCACTCTCGAAGGTGATATATCTATATATGTGTCTGACGTCTATTTTGTCCCAAATTTAATTCGCGATATTTTGCTATCTCTTAACCACGTGACTTTGACAGTTGTCTATGATTGTGGTAGGTCGATGTTAGGTATATGCGCAGAAGACGAATGAGCGGTCTACCTCATCTTTAGTGTATGGTTTCACCTGTGCAGTATTCTGCGGCGCGGATATCCGTGAAAGCAGCAGTAGTAGAGGACTACAGTCCAGACACGGACGCTGTCGCCCGCTAGCCGGCCTCGCAGACATATTTGTAGACGCCGCCCACGTGGACAGGGCGTCCCACTTGGCTGGAGCCGCAGCACACTGTACGTCGGCCCTCAAGCCACGTGCGTTCCTCGTGGCCTCGTCCCGCCACACCCTCACAGTCCGTGGCCACTGCCTGCTACTATACGTCATGGCTGGTTCATATCACTGATCACACAACACAATGTCTACAGCTTATTGTTTGTGATAACGAAACAATTTTTTTTTCCCAGCTTAAGTACAGGAGTGACAAAAACATTTGTTACTTGCAACACCTAAAACCGTAAATGAATAGGGGATTGAAAATTTTAAACAGACGTGTTTTAGATAGGGACGCACAAATTTCGCGAAAATATTTCACAACCAGTTGTATTTCATAGCACTTTAGCCCAGATCCACATTGGTGATTGAGTGATCTAGATGTTACGCGTCTTCTAAGTGCCTGCATACGAATAAGAGAAGTACAATACCGGAGCAACTTAATACTGATTCGCCAGTCAACTAAGAAACTGTCTTATAACTAGAGTCTCGAGTATTTCGCCGATTGAGCTAGCAGCAAGCTAGATTGGGCAGCCTTTTATAGACTCGAGACACTATCGTTTGCTTATTGGTATCTGTGATATAGAGAGGCCTGTGTACAGGACTGTTAAACACTCACTCAAGCTACTGCTTCCTGCTTATCACTGACTCACAGTTAAACGGGCGTGTCTAAAGAAGAGCAGTAGGAGAAATGATCAAGTGTTTGGAATCTATCTCACCTCCGAATGAATTCGCTTAATACTCGTGGCTCTACTTATAACTAGGGACAGGTGTTTTTCGCAGAAATATTAATGACCACGCTAGACTTCAACTTACTACGTCCATAAAGACAACTTCCTTTGGTTATTGGCCGAGTGTCTACGTGAGAAGACATGTTCTTATTTGACTGAAACAATCGTAATAAAGTACCTCAATACTGAACGTCCATGATACGCGGACATATAATTGAGGTAAAAGACATTTAAAATCATCCAACCACGAAAGTACTTACGAAAATAAGTGTTTTGGAGTACAATTGGTCTTGAAATATTTTCGCGGAAAAACAATTGTCCCTACTTATAACCAGGGTTAGGAAAATTTCGCGAGTTCAATGACCTGCAGGCTAGACTCCTCAGTCCTCTGCATACTGGAGCCTCAGCTGTGTGTTCATTGGCTGTTGCCCCACACCTGGCAGTTATGGGATTCGCAAGGAGTTTTCTTCCAAGTCTGCTATTGGCTCAGAGGCGTGCAGGGCGCGTCTAACAAACTGTGATCCAATTACTTAGGTGACTTCACTATATATGTGGTTGACGTCTACCTTGTCCCGAAATGAATTCGCGAAATATTCCTATCCCTACTTATAACACACACACACACACACACACACACACACACACACACACACACACACACACGCCACCTATAAGTAAAAGGAAACTGCTGGTGTGCTCGTAAGGTAATGAAATGTGAAATGTGAGGAAATGTATTCGCGAAATTCTGGTGTCCCTTGTTCTTAGACCCGTGAAGACATGGGACTCCGCTGAAGTTCTGGTGCGGAAGTACAGTGTCGCTGACGTTCTCCAGGGCAAAGCGGTCGAGTTCCTTTCACCCGACCTCTCCCGCGAACAACGAGCTCACTTCACACCACCACCACCCCCTCCCCACCGTCTCGAGGACTACACTTTCTTCCCGTTCCATACTAGGCGCGAATACTTTCTAGACGGCATGGATGGAGTTGATGCGGGGACCTGTCGCGTCCCAGCAGGCGTGTCGCAATTGCCGCGACACGGGTCCATCGCTTCCGGGAGACGCCCCACCTGCTCACTGCCGAACTAACCACTTGGGACATGTATCATGATAATATTTTATTCCATTATCTGCAAGATATCTATGCCAGGACCTCATAAATGTAAATATTTGTAGTCAAGTGATAATAGTTTTCAAAACATAGCACCGAAAAGCCGAAAATTTCGGATTATGGGAGCCAAAGTTTCTATGCTCATAATTAACTTTGCCAACTAAATCCCGTGTAATCTGATACATATCAAATACACAACGTGTTAATTAAGCATTTAGGATATTTAACAATGGGTACTCCGGTACTGGCATCTTGCATCTATTTAAAAATAAGCACGGAAATGTTTGCCAACACATTTTTATCCGTTCAAAAGAAATTATAAATATTAATATTATTTTCACTTGGACGAATAAAAAATAATCCTTTCAGTCACAGACCACAGATAAATGTATGGTTTTAGGTGCTGCAAAAATGTTTTTTTTTGTTCGGAACTGTAGGCTACAGCCATCGGTATGACCTTATATATGGGCTGTAATAAACTACTTATGTTTGCGCTTCGTGTTGTTGGCAGCAGGTGTTTGTGAGTCTGCGGGAAAAAAGTCTCCACGACGGATCACACCTTTGGCAAATAAGAGACTTATCACGTTCAACATTGTGTTCTGCTGTGTACAGTGTAGACTATTAGTTTCAGGTATTGCAAAAGAAGAACTTTATGTTGTGAACAGTACTTACGAGTTTCTTATAACAACTGAATCTTTGAAATCTATGGAAAGAGTTTCGTTAGATTCATGAAGCAAGAAGCAACCCGTAATAAAATGTTTAGTTGATCAGCAGCGACCAATAGCATTATCCAGAGCGAGGCGCTCTCTGTATTGATGCTGGACTTGCACAGCACTGACCATAAATTAACCTATCCTGCAACATGCCATACGTGGACGAGTATACCAGTGCTAAATTGTTAAGGGTTTAAAGCGACTTGCTGAGATTAGCCTCTGTTAAAGACGTCAGTCTCCGCGTCCATGCTCTAGGGCATATTGCAGATGAAAGATGTTTATGGTCGGCATTATAAACAAAAGGCATCAGTGTCGGGGCCCCACTGGCTGAGCGGTTAGACTGCTCGCCTCCCACCAAGGCGAACCTTGTTCAATCCCTGGCCGAGCCACTCCCCGATCTTCGCATGTGGTAATTGTGCCGGACGACACCACTGGTCAGCGTGTTTTCTCGGGGATCTCCCGTTTCCCCCGCCCTAGCATTCCGGCTCTGCTCTCGCCTCATTATACGCTCATCGACTCTCGAGACCTCGTTGTTAAGGTACACCCGAATCTCTCAACTCGACTCTGGAATCAGTGTATGTCTGTGGCGTTTTGAGCAGCGGCTACCTGGTAAGAAATGTGATTTGTGGAAGTTTCTGCATGTCCTCATTTGTGAACGGTTAATGCTGACATCAGCGAACATGCAGTATGAGCTCTCCACTGGTTGCTAGAAGCAAACTCGACTCACACGTTCAAATAAATGATTGCAACAGTTGATTTCCTAAGATTAGCTTTTTCTCGCCAATATTAACTTACTGTTTCAGGTGTTGCAAACAAATCATTTAGGATGCGTCCTGTACTCAAGTCGACACAATACTTGTTTCGTTGACACAGCCAATGAGCTAGGCTATATGTACTGCTACAATAATATGGACCAATTATGATTTAGACCAGTAAGACGGTTTCAGAATCATTTATACCCACAGGTTACAGTGTGCAGTACAAACCAAAACTTACCTACACTTTCGTAATGTACACAATTATGTTTACTAGGCATGCATGGGTTAAACGATTCCAACAGTTTTTCACGGAAATTAATTTCGGATATAAATGTTTAACATAGACTTTTAACCAATTCAGACCGAGTGTACACAATTGTGCACGTAATGTAAACGAGTTTTTATTTTGTTTGGCACTGCACACTGCCGGACTCAATGTCCAATAATATTTCCTGCGGGTGACAGTTTTGGAACCGTGCGACTGCAGTAGGTAATGAATGGTTTTCTCCACCTTAGGCGAACTCGAAAACTGTAGTTCATTGTTTGTGACAACGTAACAAGTGTTGTATCTTAGTCTATTCAGACCCAGTGCTCACAATTGCGTAGTTTCATTACGACACACAGCGAAGCTCAATGAACAATGATCTTACCTGTGATTAATGGTTCGCGAACCGTCTTACTGGTTTAGATCATAATTGGTTCATATAACTGTAGCCGAACATATAGCCTACATCTCAATGGCTACGACAACGAAACAAGTGTTGTGCCCACTTAGGTAGAGCTCATATTATAAAATATTTTGGTTTCAACACATGCAACCGTAAATTAAAGTTGGCCTGAAAGGGTAGAGTGCTTTCTATTACAGAGGCGAGTGAGCAAGTGAAGATATTTGGGCGGCTCTTAGCAGCGAGCTTTTGAGATCCGATGAGAATTATTGGTGAATATGGAGTAGCACCGGAATTAATTAGCACGGGAAACTGGAGATCCCTGAGAAAACCCGCTGACCAGCGGCATCGTCCGGCACGATTCCCACATGCGAAGATCCGGAGTAAACCGGCCGTGTATTGAACCCGGTTCGTCTATGTGGGAGGCGAGTATTCTAGCCGCTCAGCCTCCGCGGACCCCGTGCGTTTCTTTTTCGCGCTCGTAGATCTCAAGTGGTTTTAGAGACGGAGCACAGAGGATGTGTTGGATACTTTCGGTGTCCTCAAGGCTGACAACCCAAGACGACCCACCTCGCTTACCCTCGCCGAAGTAGAAAGCTTGGCCACGTATGCAGTGCAAGGTGAAGGCGGCATAACAAGTTGGCATTCCTGAGAGCCGACTGGATACTTGGATCTCTAGGTCAAACCAGGTGTGGTTGGATGAGGGTCTTCTCTCTTGCGTGGGAGCTGAACGCCGACGGCAGAACAAAACAGATTTCTTTCAAGCGAAGAATAGGCCCTTTCGACACATGGGATGAGAAATTTCTGATTTTCAAGCTTCGAGAGACCTGTATGGTATTGGCACCAACGAAAATCGAAGTCCTCCCTGCTTGGATTATAGGAAAAAAATTATTTAACAATTTTTCTGTAGTTTTTAATTTTCTCTTCCCAGATAACATCAAGAAGCGCATAACTAGGGATACACGAATTTCGCGAAAATATTTCGGCTCATGCTAAATTTCAATACCCTACGAGCGTGCCAGCAGTTTCCTTTAGCTTATTGGCGGCGTTTGTCTGTGAGAAACATTTTCCTAGTTGACTGGTCAATAAGAATTAAGTTACTCCGATACTGTACGTCTCTGATTCAGGGAGAGACATTTAACACGCATAACAACTAGATCGCCCAATCACAAAAGTGGATCTGAGCTAAAGTGTTTTGAAATACAACAGGTCGTGGAATCTTTTCGCGAAATTCGTGTGCCCCTACGCATAACATATTTACTTCCTGAGGACACACGAAAGCTTCAAAACTATGCGTCTTTTGATTCTTAAAAAATACAATACCATGAATACGTTTTGCTTTCATGGAACGATATACTTTCCGTTTGCGATGGTTTATGTATAACATTTTTGTTCAAGACACTTCGGTTTATGTGTTTCAGTATTCTCACATTTTTAACTATTTTTTTAGCTCGAAAGATTTTCTGTAGCTCAAGATACTATTCTCAATGCATACGAAGCAGTATATGTTCAAACATGTCAACATTTTCTCTAGCACTTTCCTAAAATAGTTTGGCATTAGAAAAGTTCCGTGTTTTTTATCTGACCTCAAGTACACCTATTTAGAATATATTAAAATACAAATTATATATATATACATAAATTATACACACAGGGTATATTTTATGCGGCTTAATGGTTATATCGCTCGAGTTCCGGGAACACAGCAATTTTTCTTCATTCCCAATTTCACGTGAATTTTATACCGCGAAAGTAGTTTTGACGCGGAAGTGATGGAAACCGGGATTCGGCGAGGCTTTTCCCTGTCGGTAACAACATCAATCACTCGGCAACAGAGCGATAAGAATACGTAATGGGTCCAAAACGATTTATAACTCCCGCAAATCCTATTACTTATGTCTTTCCCCCCACGTGCGTCTCAGCTCGTTGAGAGTATACGGGAATGCGTCTGTGCGAGGTTCACATCCGACAGAGTAAACAACTTTTTACGAGCAAATATGAAGCGTCGCTGAATAAAAATATACCTGGAACTACTCTTTCAACAAGTTAACACATTATTAATTATTATTAGGAACACCCGAATTTCGCGAAATGTTTTCAATACCAGTTGTACTTCACAACGCTATTGCTCACATCCACTTTCGTGGCGCACAATATTGGTAGAGATAGGAAAAATTCGCGACTGCATTTCAGGACAAGATAGTTTTCATACGCGTGTACAATCAAGCCACCTTTGCAATTGGATCAGAGATAATTAGACACGCCCTGGACGACTCTGCGCCAATAGCCGACTTGCAAGGGAACAAGAAGCGAATCCTGTACTGTCAAATGGCTGGTAACACTGGGGCAACAGACAATGAACAAACATCTGAGAGTCGACTATACAACGGATTGTGGAGTCTACCATACAGGTCATTGGACTCGCGAAATTTTCCTATCCCTAAATATTGAAGTTACCTAATTCTGATTGGCCAGCCAAGTAGGTAAATATCTTCTCACAAAGACACATCGCCAATAAGGAAAATAAAACTGCTGGCGCGGCTGTATGGTGTTAAATTATAGCATGTGCGGAAATCTTCTCGCGAAATTTGGGAGCCCCTAATTAATTTCTAGTGATCCCGAACATTTCACGGATTCATATAAGGACACGTTAAACTTGAACCCAATGTGCATAAGAGTATCTGCCCCTATTGGACCACAGCTTGTTAGACACATCCCGAACCATCTTCAACCAACAACTAACCTGCTAAGGAAACGAGGACCGAATCACGTGCTACCTTGTCTGGAGTTAAACTGTAACAGGAGCCAATAACAACTAAAAGAAGCTCGAATACACAGAGGATTGTGGAGTCTAGCTTGTTGCTGAATGAATCCGTGACATTTCTGTGTCTCTATAGATTAACCCGAGTGCACGCGTTACTTCTGACAAGTTGCAGACTATGTTAAACCATGGTTGGTGCTGCACAGTGTAAGAAGCTAGCAGCAATAAAACCAGCGCCTTTTCCTGGCTAATGCTACTGGTGGCTGTTGACATGCGATCTATTTAATGATTGATGGCTTCAAGGGGCCTTGAAAATATACTGAATCCCTTTCCACAGATTCCACATTATCAGTTGTTATAAGTAGAGACGTGCAAAATTCTCGCTATTATTTGCCATCAGGCTGAAATTCATAGTACTTTATAGACAGAGCCTGCATCGTTTCTCCATTGGCTGCTGCATAGATGTGAAGTCACGCCCATTCTGTCTAAAATGTACGTGATTGGGCACACAGTTGTGAGGGGTTCGTTTATTGGCGCAGAGTTACCCAGGGCATGTCAAATAATGTATGGTGCAAAGTCAAACGTTTTCAATGATACGCGTGTTTGAAGGTTAACTAACGCCAATTTTGCACGTCTCTACTTATAAGTGGAGATAGGAAAATTTCGCGAATTCGCTTTGGGACAAGATAAACGTTAAACACACATGAAGTGGAGTCACCTTTTCAATTAGATCATGGTTTATTATACCCACCCTGGACGCCCCTGAGCCAATAGCAGAATAGCAAGGAAACATCTTGCGAATCCCATAACTGCCAGGTGCGGGGCAACAGCCAATGAAGACACAGCTGAGGCCCCAGTATGCAGAGGACTGAGGAGTCTAGTCTACAGGCCATTGAACTCGCGAAATTTTCCTATCTCTAGTTATAAGACATTTGTATGTACTTATCACACCATAAATTTATTCTTTTGCAACACCTAACATGAAAAATTAATCTGTTGGTTAAAGGGGTTATAGGTCATTCACGTTAAAGTGAGCACTTGTTGAAAGTCCTCTCGTTTGGAATAATAGTCAATAAATATATATTATTGTAGCGTTATATGTTAACTTCCGAATGCAGTGGAATAAACACAATGTGTTTATTACTTACATGACAATATTTACACTATTTAAAAAGGTGGATAAAGGATAAAAAAAACTGCTGAAAGGAGAAAGTAACAAGGACCTCAAAAGTTCTCACTTTACCGTGAACAGCCTATAGACCTAATAATTCTACACTCTGAGTAATTATTATTAATGTATGTACTTTTATTAGAGACCCTATCATTTCTCGTTATAATTTAGCATCAAAGTAGCCGGCATACTATTGTATGTTAGTTTTACGAGTGGCAATGTACCTGCGCTCTTCTAACACGCCCTGCACGGCTCAGAACCAATAGTGAACAGACATTACTCTGATAGCTTCACGTTAGGTGGCCAGATTACAGGTCAATGAGTTCTGTTTGTGGCGCGATATTTTTGTTTGTAACTCTTAAAATACACTGCTGTGATTGTCATGAGTGGTTACTCAGATCCAAATAACCACACAATTTTGTAACATTAAATGCAAAATAAAAATTAATACTTTCAGATCATTACGAGGGAACTTACCAAATCAAGTCATTATGTTCTCCTACTACCAAGTCCTTAAGTTCTCCTACTACCAAGTCCTTAAGTTCTCCTACTACCATGAGCTGTTCCTAGACTTTGAAACGTTTCAATGTATTTTACATGACTGTATTATTATCTGTTACTTATTTTTATATATCTGAGTAGGTACAAAGTGTGCGTTTCCGTTCCTTATTTGATTGGTTAATTTGTAACCATTATAAAAATTAAAACTATTTTCTCTGAAGTTGGGTAACATCAGAAAATTTACTTAAAGGCTCTAGAAAACGAATACATATGTGGTAATTTAAAATTATTAATACACTTGGGAAGCCCGTTATTATATTAAGTTCCCAGTAAGCAAGCCGTATGAATACTGTATTGCGTCGTAGGCAAGTGAAGTTGGCTTGGTGCGATCTTCAGTAAGAATTGCTTCAATGTGGACAAGTAGTTTCCAAACTCTGGTAACACATTAATTCTTGTCACACAGCGCCAGGAAACAAGACAACGTAAAAAGTTTGTTTAGTAAGGAATTACTAGAAGGACTTTTAAAACCCCGAAAGTATTGGACCTGTATACTTGATATATAGTAACACATAATTACAGACCTGCAAAATTCGCGTTATTATTTGGAATCAGGCTAAACTTCACAGTGCTGTATATATTAGACGTCGTTCCTCCATTGGCTGCTGCATAAATGTGAAGTCACGCCCATCCTGACTGGACTGCACGTGATTGGACTACACGATTGTGAAGTGTTCATTTATTGTCACAGAGTTATACAGGGCGTGTCAAATTAAGTGTGGTCCAATGAAAAACTTATCACAAACTTACATGCGTTTGAAGTTTAACGTCTCCGCAAATACTAACGCGAATTTTGCAGGTCTCTATACATAATAAATTATTGTTAAGTAACTCAACGCATACTACACGCCAAGAATGCAGCTAAAATACAGCACAAGAAATAATAAGTTTGAGCCCTTGATGAATATGCGTGCGACTTTCATTCTTGCAATAAAATACTGCGTTTATTTAAGTGCTATAGAATCTAAACGCTGAAGTTTTTCTTACGAGCGTATAGAGAAATATATTTCGACGTTCCCTGGAATTCTGTTTGTTGGTGTACAACAGGAAAAGATTAAGAAATGTAACTCTTAGAACAATAAGTTCGCGTGTATCTTGGGCAATAACAAATAATAATTTTTTCCTGCGCGGAGAGCAAAATTCTCATTAATGTCATTCCATAGTTTTGTTGATACTTGTCAGGATTTTAAAAGAACCTTACTGTACGCTCACTAGTTATCACGAATGAACATAAAAATCCCTTAATAACAACTCACTCTTTAAAGATTTAGGTTTTGTTACCTGTTACATGTGAAGGGATATTTGATTGGATGGCTACCAACTCGGTACTGCATTAACTGACAGTTAGCCAGTAAAATATTTATGCAGCGCAGTAAGTGAGTCAGATGCCCGTGTGGTAAGCGGAAAGCAGGGACACTCGTATTTCGCGAAAAGATTTCACGACCAGTTGTGCTTCAAAACGCTACAGATCACATCCACTTTCGTGATTGGATGGTTTCCGTGTTACGCGTGTTATGTCTGCGCACGCCAATCACAGACGTACAGTAATGAAGTTTCCTAATTCTGATTGGTCATCGAAGTAGTAAAATGTCTTCTCACGAGGACACGCTGCCAACAAGGAAAAGAAAACTGCTGGGACGGCCGTAGGGTGCTAAAATATAGCATGTGCGGATATCTTTTCGCGAAATTCGGGTGTCCCTAGCGGAAATACACGAGACCAGCAAAAGTGACATTCCTTAAGAGGCGAAGGTAAGTCACACGACTGTAGCTTGTCTTAAGAGGCGAAGATAAGTCACACAACTGTAGCTTGTCTTGAAAGCTAGTAAATGTGAATAGTGCAAAGAAAGCGTTAGAGATTTAATCTCAATGAACCTAACTTTGTCGTACAATATCGCAGTTGGTAACAGAACGGAACCAAGGACGCGGCCTGGAGCTTGAATCGAAACATGTCTGAGCACTAACAACCAGAGAAATAAGGAAAGAGAGATTCATCGTTACGTAAGCCGTTATTTGAAACAACTTTCATAACGGCCCGTCGGCTAGACGGTTGTCGGACTGGGTCAGCTGCGCTCAAAATGATTTGATCGGAGGACACGTCTATAGTGTAGTATACAACCCTCCAAGCTGTGCCACAACCTTGTGAGGATGAAAATATTTTCGAACGCCTTTTTGCTGCGTATTCAAAATTCATCGATGAGTCCACCAGGGGTTGATACACCGGTGTAAACCAAGCCATTTATCGAACATCAGGTAGATTTTTAGAGGTGTTTTCGTCTACTTTAGACGCATGTTAATTACGTTTCACTCAATTTTTAAAGTTTTCATTGCTCATTTGTAAAACTCGACATCTGAATTATTTGGGTATATTTTCGAATGCTTAAAAATTAGGAGTTGTAAATGCATTTAACTTTTATTTTTCAGAGAAAGCGTTCGAAAATTCATTGGTTGATGTTTCGGTGCATATCCACCAGATACACCGTGTATTCAGGCTGGTGGAACCGATGGATAGATCGGTTCAACCGGACTCACCAAACGATTGATTTTCGAGCGTCCGGTATACATCGGCGAGTGCATCGGTGAATTTTCAAATACGCGGTTTGACGCATGCTTACGTGTAGGCTGATCACGGTTAGCTGAGGCCTTTCGAAAGCTCTGCTTAACCCGTTGTCTTCATGTCCACGATCGAGGACACGTAGTAATTGAAGGATATTTATGATGAGCACTGTACACAAGGCACCAGTGGCCAACGTTGTGAGCGTCTTTCCTGTGAAAGATTTGATTTGCTGAAGTTTCAGCATCTCTCATTTATGAATGGCCAATGCTGACTTCAACTAACATACAGACCCTTGTTCACTGGATAACAGAAGCTCACGTGACACAATTACAGCGCGCACCATAAAGTTAAACCATTGCAACACAACACTTCACCTCGGGAATTAATTCGTTTCTGAGAGGGTTAAGATGTATTTTTATCTTCCGTTTGATATCTTTCCACCGTATGTAAAATTAACATTGCCTGATGACTTTATTCGTGCGTTACTCAAGTGGAGCGTGAAATTATTAGTAAGGCTATCTCTTTTCCGCGAAACGATTTACGTTGAGACTAGACTTCAATATCCTATGTGCACACTTGCAGTTTTTGTTTGACTATTGGCCAATCGTCTCTGTATGAAGACAGCATGTTACATGAGTGAGCCAAGCAGGAAAATAGTTCCTTCCATACTGACGGTCCGTATTTAGCAGGCAGACAGATAATACGCGTAACAATTCAATTGATCAAATGACTGAAAGTGGCTCTGAACTAAAGTGTGTTTGAACACATCTTGTCCTGAAATATTTTCATTCACGAAAAAACAGGTGCCTCTAATTGAATTGTTTGTAGAGATGGTTGGTAATATACCAGCTCGTACTCTTATGTCTATAAAACAAAAAAAAAAAAAAAACACCAACTCGACTTTCTATAAAATTGAACATAACATTTGCAATTTAATGTAAACACCTGGTACAGTTATCTTAATCCGTTGCTAACTTAACTGATATACTGAAAGAAGTGGCGGAGTTGTAAACCACTGGACCCGCAGTCGAGAGTACACGGGTTCGTTTACGGAACCAGCCATCCTGATCTCAGTTTTCAATGGCTTTGCGAAATCACTCCAGCCAATTGTTGGAATGGGTACGTACTATAGGTCTTGGCCAAATCCCCCCCCCCCCCTGGGTCGCCCTACTCTATAAATAGAGACCTGAAAAAAATCGCGACTTCACTGCCCTGCAGGTCAGACTCTACAGTATCATGTACAAATATGTTGTTATTAACTGTACATAGGTTGTACGCTGTCACAGTGGAAGGCGACGATTGGGCCAGCGGAGTTAAACACAATGTGGACCAATGGCTAAAGTCATATAAACACACGTGTTTTGAATTCTAGCTTGTCTCAAAGTGAATCCGCGAATTCCTCAGATCTCTATCTATAAAGCAACTTGCTCCGTCTCTAGTGACCTCGATGTCGTCGAGGCGTTAAACCGTATCTAACTATATTAACCAGGAACCGGCATTATATGAAGTTTAAAGGCAGAAATTTTTTCGTTAAAAGTTCGATTTCAAAAGTGGTTACTTTATCGTGAAACGGGAAAGGACGGAGGGTTAAGAACGGTACTCTGCATTATATATACATATATATATATATCAGCAGAGGCGTGATAAGAGAACTGTGTTCCGTAATCGTGTTCCAGGTTAGCTGCAACCAGACTTCTATACCAGCAATAGAATTCTCTGTCGTTTGTTTCGGGAACAATCGAAATATTGGTGAAGTTATTGTGTGAAAGAAATATAACAAACTCAGTAGTCAGTAGCAATAATGTGTATCTCTGCTGTAGGAATTATGCGTATAGTTAGGGCAGCCTGTTTTTCGCGAAAAGATTTCAGAACAACTTGTACTCCAAAACACTAGAGGTAAGATCCACTTTTGTAACTAGCTGAGTTTAACTGTCACGCCTTGTAGGCGCCTGCCAGCGAATCACGGACACTCACTGCTGGATTTGCCTAATTCTGATTGGCCCAGTCAGGTAAGGAAATCTCTCTCTCTCTCTCTCTCTCTCTCTCTCTCTCTCTCTCTCTCTCTCGACAAAGACACGTGGGCAGTAACCAAATGAAAATTGCACTCGTGCTATAGGTAGATACCTGCAAAATTCGCGTTATTTTCTGGCAACAAGATAGATAACTTCGTTCTATACATATTCGAGTCGGAGCCACTTGTTCATTGTGGCTTCTGCAGCAGTGAGGACCCATTTTTCCTTTTGACTTGGTAGGACATGACTGGAACAGCCTTTAATTACTTGCTTGCTATTGGTCCAAAGCCGTCCAGGGTATGTCCAAACAAACTATACTCCAATGACAAACACAATACTAAAGAACAAGTGTTTGGAGTCTAGTCTGTCCTGAAATAATAACGCGAATTTTCTACGTCCCTAGCCATAGGACACTGGAATCTAGCCTTCGCGTGAATCTTTTCGCGAAAAGCAAGTGGCCCTATGAGCAATCACACGCGGGACTACATCAGAGTGTCGTGTTGCTACTACTATTTACGATAGCAATATTACGACCTTGTTTGATGTCACTATATCGCCAGTGTAGAAGTGCTGTGGCTACAGAACTGTGGTTCCCACGACCATATGCTATAGTTAGGGATAGGAGCATTTCAAGAGTTCATTTCAGGACAAGATAGACGTCAAACACGCGTACACCGAAGTTGATTTTGCAATTGGATCGCAGTTTATTAGACACGCCCTGGACGACTCTGAGCCAATAGCAGACTTGCAAGGAAACAAGTAGCGAGTGCCATACTGCCAGGTGTGGAGTAACACTGTCTACTCTCTGGGGCATCAGCCAAAGAACAAACATCTGAGGCTCGAGTATACACATGACTGTGGAGTCTAGCCTACAGGTCATTGAACTCGCAAAATTGTTTTCTATCCCTAGTTATCGTCATGGTGTCGGAGTCATTGCCTTATGATGGGTTCGTTCACCCGCAGTGTGACTGGCCGGTATGTAGGCCGAACGTGGACCGCAGTTGGCTTGCTGCACGCGGGGGAAAGGACAAGTGACGTAAATTTGGGTTCTCCGGCACTCCCAGTTTGTTAAGTAGCTGGTTTGTTCCAGGCTTGTTTGTTACAAAGACACCTTCCTTTGTCTGCAGTCGCAGTCACTTTCCTCGACATTCCAAGTTGAATCACTCGAGCGGAAACCGGCGAACCCTTCCAGACCCACTTTCCGGTTTCAGGTGTTGCAAAAAAAAATCTTATGATGCGAGCTGTTCTAATGACGACACAACACTTGTTTCGTTGTCACAGCCAATGATCTGTAGGCTACAGGTATACGAACCAATTATGACCTAGACGTGTAAGACGGTTTGCGAGGTAATATTACTGGAAGGGACACCCGAATTTCGTGAAAATATTTCTCGACTAGTTGTATTTCAAAACAACTTGGATGAGTACTTGTTACGCATCCTAGATATCTGGCCACGAATCACAGGCTTCCATTAACAGAGTAACTTAATTCTCACTAGCCGGTCATGAAAGAGAACGTATTCTCACTAAGGCATGCAACCAATAGGCAAAGAACACTGCTACAGTGTCAGTACACTATTGAAATATATCTTGGACGGGGATCCTTTCGCGAAATTCGGGTGTCTCTAATTATTGGTAATTGAGCGTCGCAGTGTGCAGTAGAGACCAAAAATTCATACACGTCCGTAATATACACAATTGTTACAGATGATGGAAAATAGCGAAAATTATTTCAACCAAGATCTCTTCTATAGCACTATAAATAGTTATTTTTTCATGATTGGATGAAGAAGGTTTTGACTCGGCTAAGTTGTTTGCAGACCAATCAGGAACGTTCTGCTTTAGAGTATCAGAATCTTCATTGGGCCAGTGAAACGAGGTAGTAGCTTCATAAATGCGTGACATCCAATAAGGAAAGAAAACTGCCGGACATGTGTAGAGTATGTTGAATCCTAGAAATCAGTCAACTTTTCCCGCGATAAACCATCATCCCTAACAATTGTGTACGCCCGGTCTGAATGTGTTAACGCATAAGCGTAATCACTGGGCGGTGAGGGCATAGAGTATTTAAGTATACAGATGTGAAACAGCGGCTCACTCCACGAACTGCAGCCGCACGCGCCACTAAATTGGCGTCACTGGCCAGAATCATGTCGTAAAACCAGTTCGCCAATCAGCGCCATGTGACTAACTAGCGAGCCAGCAGCCCTGGCAGTAGGGAAGCTCTCGTAGCTGATTGGTAGCCAGGCAGACACATTGCCTGTTCCCAGAGCCTCGTACAGCCAATCAGTAAGTGGGTACGCCCACATAAACCGTACCACCACGCCATTTAGACTCTGTGTGCTGATCTGCTCTGTGATGCGTACAAATGAAGGGCCCCTCGTTAACAAAGTTTTCGAAACACACAAAGTGTTATGCCACGTGCCTTAACTCTATCATATCTGGGACATTTACATACATTTAAGGCGAGCTAGTAGCTAGTCGCCATATACACAACTGCAGGAACACAAGTTCTGGTTTGGTTTCTTGTTTATCCACTAACTATTAGTCCAGACTAACCCAGGGAGCCATCTTGTACTGAGCAACGTTTATTATTCGCCGAAGTGTGCGGCTGGAGTTCGCCTAATAAGCGGCTATTTTCATTCTGCATTATTACAACTCTGTGCCTACCTGCAGTTAGTAGGGATAGGAAAAATTTCGCGACTTCATGCCAGGACAAGATAGATTTCAAATGCGTGTACACTGACGTCACTTTGCTATTGGATCCGAGTTTATCACGCACGCCCTAGAAGACTCTTGAGCCAACAACAGACTTGCGAGGTAACAAGAAGCGAGTACCATACTGCCAGGTGTGGAGGTAACACTAGGGCAGCAGCCAATGATCAGGCATCTGAGGCTCGACTGTACAAAGGATTGTGAAGTATAGCCTACAGGTCATTGCACTAACAAAAAATTTCCTATCCAACAATTAGGCACACGCCCTAATATTTTTAATTCCATTTAATGGTTCCAGTGTACTATTAGGCGAATATGAGCTCCAATATCCTTGAGAGAAACATTGCAGCTACTTCGATGCCAACAATGAACCACACTGGACGGTAAATTAATGTGTTGGTTCCTTTAGGAACCATCCTTTATCACAGCAGTGGGAAATTCTATCGACTCCTAAATATCCGTGCTCTACAAAGTTTAGACTTTCTGGTACGAAAGCCATAGCTAGCGACGTTAGAAAAACGGGCAAATTTTTAAATCTCACATATTTTCTATAGTCCATTTGCGGTTTACTTCCAAAAGTTCTGAAGCCCTGCCAGAGTTCTACTCCCAGGATATTCTTCCGCCTCATGCAAACAAAAGCCTAACTGAGTCTAGAAAATTACACGAGTCTGTCCTTTTATGAATGGATAGTTACGATTTTGATTCGCGTAAGTTCCTTAGAGACCAACTGCAAACGTTCTCGTACAGTATGTCAGAATATTGGCTGATCTAATGATATAAGATAGTGGCTTTCTACATGAATGGTGGCCAATAAAGATATTACGGTGCTTTGATTTCTAAGAAAGACTCGGCATTTCTAGCGGTAAACCATTGCAAGCGGCACCGGTTTTTCGCGATAAGATTTCAGGACATGTTATGTTCCAAAACACTTTAGATCAGAACCGCTTACGTAATTGTATAATTTGGATTGTTGCACGTCTTATCTGTCTGCCCGCGAATCACGGACGGTCAGTATAGGAGAAACTTAATTCTGATTGACTGACTCATGTAACAGACTATCTTCACACAAAGACAAGCGGCCAATAGGCGAAGTAAGGCTGTAAGTGAACACACAGGATATTGAAGTGTAGTCTTAGCGTAGCCATTGTACGTAGGCACATATTTTCAGTCGGTGAGTCCCTGTCTTTCTGTGCCACCCGTCAGGTTCCCGCGTGATGAAGCCAGCAGCATGTATTCGCTGGTCGTGGGAAGACAGTTCATCGGCGGTTCCTTACCTCGCTATCGTCATCTGAAATTCCTCTGGCTGCAGGTGTTGGACGTCGGCGAAGCAAGAGTATGTTTTCTTCTTCTCCCTTCGTCGTCGGACCGCTGGCTCGCGGAAGGAAAGGCGGCCGGTGGGAGATGTGATGCGAACTGCTCACGTGTTGGGCGAGCACTGGACGCGGCTGGAGAGAAGAGAACAGCGGAGAACGTGTGACGACAGTCGGTTGTGGGGGAATAGCGAGTGCGCTGCGGTGCCCTAGGTGATACCGCTTTTGAGTCCCTTGCAAGGAGGTCAGCCGGGAGGGATGGCCGCGGAGGGGGGCAGAGCTCCCTTTCTCGCACTCGCGCTGCACTCTCCCTTTCTACCACCACATTCTCCCCACCCCCCCCCCCCCCCAGGCTGTCGTGACGACGTTGGAGGTAGGGGCCCGCGCGCTAGGTCCCGCGCCTCCACGGGGAACACGCCTAACTTACACATCAACGACTAAAGGCTGTTCACGGTAAAGTGAGCACTTTTTAAAGCACTTACAACAGGCATTGACTACTAATGAATAGAGCCACCTGTTTTTCGCGAAAAGATTCAAGGACGCCTTGTACTCCAAAACACTAGAGCCCGTATCCCCTTTCGTGATTGAATGAGTTCAATATTCACGCATTCCAGGTGTCTGTCCGCGAATCATACACACTCAGTGTCAGAGTTACCTAGCTCTGATTGGTCCAGTCATGTAAGAAACTGCCTCCCGACAAACACACGTGGCCAATGACCAAAGGAATACAACATGTATGCCAGAGGACGTTGCAGTCTAGCTTTCGCGTAAATCTTTTCGCGAAAAACTGGTGGCCCTACTAGTAAGTATATTTTATTGCAGCTCCAGACATTAACTTTCGGTAGTGGAGAAATGTATACACTGTGTTGATTAGTGTGATGGCAATGTTTATATTAAAAAGTGACAGGCAGACAGAAATATAATGAAAAGAAAAATTCAGCAGGGCCTTAAAAATTGTTTGCTATACCGTGGAACCCCTATACTTAGAACAGCAGTAACGTAGCATTCTCGGAAAAACACACGACCATTACATCTCCGAACAAACGTAACTTTGAAAGTTACAAACGACAACAGTTTTAACAAGGAATGCCATAACTAGAGACCCGAGAAATTCGCGAGTTCAGTGACCTGTAGGCTAGACTTCAAAGTCTTATATACTCTCATACAGACATACACTGTTTATTGGATGATTGTTGCGGTAGTAGAAGACGGTGGTTGGGCTCACAATTTATTGCATGTTTGTTATTGGCTCATTTATCTCCAGGAGGTGTCAAACAACACGTCGACTAAATAGAAACGTAACATGAACGTACATGTGCGTGAATTCCAACTTGTCTAGAAAATGAACCCGCGAAATATTCGGGTCTCTAGACATAAATTACAACTATCATGAGCTAGAAACACGCTCCTTAGAAATGTCGTACAGCAGACGAGCACAACTTAGAAACATACAACACCGAACCGCGTACCTAGGAAGAGTCGTAACTTACTTAGAAAATAACAAATTAAAAAAGTTAACACTTAGAAAGGTCATAACTTAGAACTACCATAAGATAGGAATGCTCAACTCAGGACTGTTGGCAGTAGAATCACACAACTTAAAAACACAGCGCAGAACCACGCATTTTATAAACGTCGTCATAACGTAGAACTAACATAGCTCACAACTACGAACTCGAGTCTTAGAAGTTAGAAAGTTCACAAGTAACATATAGAACCAGCATCACTTTAACAATTCAGTATTTGTTTTTGTGTGGGCTATTTATAACTTATGACATCACCCCCAAGGCCTGTAACTACAAAATTAAAAAAATGAACCCTTACCGAATAATTCCGAAGTCCGTGTTTTATATTACTACAACCTTTAAAAATACGTTGGTCCTCATGTAAACAAAATATTTACTACCTGCAAATCGCGTTAAAATGTACGAGCACTCGTATACTTATTCTTTATAGAAGTACAATCGGAAGTGCGTTTGTTTGCACTAAAAATATTTTCCCGGCTCTGAAATGGTGTATCTGATGTGATCGAGGTCTTGAAAGCATTCAGCACGCCTCATATGAGGTGTTTCTTAGTCCTTGCACAATTTTCGGACTCACATTCGAGAGGAAGTGGGTTCGAACTCCGGCCAGGCCATCCTGACGTCAGTTTTTCATGGTTTCCGGAAATCGCTCCAGGCGAATGATGGAATGGCTCGTTACTAAAGGTAATGTCAGATTCCGTCCCCGCCTTTGCTTCTCTGAGCAACTTGCTTCTTTCGGAAAGACTTCGCTATCGAGGTCTTGAGAGCCGATGAGGGTGAAGTGAGGTGACTATGGAGCAGCGCCGGAATGAAAGGGCGGGGGAAACGGCACGATTCCCACCTCCGAAAATCTGGAGTGATCCTGCAGGGGATTGAACCCGGATCGCCTTGGTGGGAGGCGAGCAAGTTAACCTCTCAAACGTGTGCACAACGTGCTAATACACGAAAAAGAAAAAAAAACACTTCAGAAGAGGCGTGCTGAGTGTTTTCAAGACGCCACTCGCATAGGAAACCCCATTTCAGAGCACTCCAACATAGCTAAAAACTGCCATTTTAAAGCTCTGTATCTCAAAACATATTGGGTAACTCTGAGCCAATAAATAAAGACTTCACATTTGTCTAGTCCAAACACGTGCAGTCTAGTCAGAAAGGGAGTGGTTTCACATTTATGCAGCAGCCAATAGAGAAAGGACGCCGGCCGGAGTATATATAGTACTGTGAAGTTCAGCTTGATGCCAAATAATAACGCGAATTTTGCAGGTATCTACTCATGGTTAGAGACCTGAGAAATTCGCGAGTTTAATGACTTGCATGGTAGACTCTACAGTGGTATGCACAAATATGCCAATAGTAACTGTACATTGGTTGTCTGCTGTCACAGTGGAAGGCGACGATTGGGCCAGTGTTCTCCATGAGGTGTCAAAGACCGAGTGGACCAATGCCTAAAGTAATATAAACAGACGTGAATTGAATCCTAGCATGTCCTGAAATGAATCCGCTAATTGTTCAGGTCTTTACTCATCGGTTCCGCAATGAACCTTCCTACGGACTTGCCACCATTAAAATGATAGTGTCGCGGCTTTAATTCTAAAAGCTGTTCATGATAAAGTGAGCACTTTAAAATGAACCTTATAAAAAAGTCACTGACTCTGCAACTAGGTATTTTAATGGGCCCACTGAGTGACATTCGCCCTGTGAAGTTGGTAACGATGGATGGAAAGTAGTTCCATATCTTAACGTAGAATAGAACGTGTTAGGTAACCATATGTGACAACTTGAAATTATTTCTTTCGCTTTAATTTTTTTAAATGCATTGAAGTGTAAAAATGAGCAGATTTGTGTAGTATTTACTTTCTTAATAATTTCAAAGCTTCAGTTGACCGACTCATGAATAAAGTGGCGAGTCATATGTCAATGTCAATTTTTCGTGAGGTGGAAGAACACACAATGTTTATACAAGTAAATCTTAAGCAGGGCTTTCAAAAGTGCTCATTTTACCGTGAATAGCCTATAATAGGTAGACGCAGTACGACAAGAACACATGCACGATAGTTCAGAGTTTTTGTGCTTAGAGGCGATTGCGCATTTGATACGCATAGCACGATAGCTCTTACTGTTCCGCATTTCTTGTACTTAAACGCGGAAAATAGCTCTAGTTAGCCAGGCCCCTTGAAGTTGTTTGCCCTAACGTTTATGGCGAACAGCGTTTATGGCGAACAGCTTTTTGGCAAACACATTGTACCCATGGAAACACGTGGTTGAATAACGCATTTTAATTTTGTTGGTTGAAGCACAACCTTCGTTGTTTATGGATCTTTCACATCCGCTAGTTCGTGCCACGTGTCTTTAATATATGTTTCCGATCTAATTGTTTATACAAAAATCTTTAATTTTCACGATTGTGATTTATAATGTCGCGAATGTATTATTTGTACGAATTAATTGTAAATAAACGACGCAATTAATGATACTGCCCAGAATAAATGAGCTAATATTTAAAAAAATTACACACTGGTGACGTAATTGGAATTGTCTTTCGACAGAAACGGTAAAAATCACTCCGTATCCTAACGTTAGCAGTACTGTAGAGCCACACAGTAGAGAAATAACCAGACGCAACTGCCAGGCGGTTCTTTTGATGTGTTGCGTACTCAATCGCCGATTGGCTGAGCGAAACTCTGAGAACGGGCCTTGTACCTGATTGGCTGCCACGAGCTGCGGAAGTTTCCCTATTGGTGCTGGGCTGCCGGCTGGCGAGTAAGCTACCGGGCGCTGATTAGCTAACCGGCGTTGCGACGTATTGCTGGGCAGAGACGCCATATTGGTGGTCAGTGTGCGCGGCTGCAGTTCGCGGTGTAATCGGCTGCTTCACCTCTGTATAATTAGGACGCGTCTCAACTCACGGAATACTCTTACGAGAGAGCACTCTTTCGCACAATCTGGCGAGAGCACTACTTCACGCTCTCTCACGCTCTCGCTCTATGGAAATGAGACAACCACTGTCTTGTTTCTCTCCGATGTCGGGCAGATATCTGATGCTAAAAGGCGGGAAAACGTGTTAAGCTAAAATTGCTAGAGAAAGGATTTTTGTGTATTCAAAATAATTCACAAATAATTGTATTACCACCAGAATAATCATTAGCGCATTACGTACTATTATTTTTGTTTTAAATTTTACCCTCATTTTGCAGCAAAGTGACAAAAAAAACTTGTCAGAAATTGGTATTTATATTTTTATAAATACGTGTGACGTGTTTTATTTCGCCTTTTAAAACAGTTGAAATTATTCACTTACAGTTAAAATGCAATTTGGTTTTGGCCCAGAAAGCTACTACACCCTTATTCAAAAACAGAAATAATGTAAACAAATATACCTCCTGCGAGAGAGCGCAAGCATATATACAACGTCTTGCTCTCTCTGTGCTCTCGCTCTTTCTCCAACGAATTAGACTCCCAGAGAGTGTTCTCTCTGACGTCATGATGACGTCGTTGGGAGAGCGACAGCCTTAGTTTCTCTGTGATGCAAGCAATGGCCACGACATTTCACGTGTCTATATATATGCTTCGATATTGTGTGATCACGAGTAGCCTACTGCCCACACGCCCTAAAATCTGTGGCACAATGTAAAATTTTTCCGTCAAACTGCTTCCGACAAGATTGGTGAAATAAAGTTGGACACTTATGACGTCATAGAAACGTCATGAACGCCACCATATTTGTCTGAGATTGTTGTATTGCTTCTGTTTCCATGAAACATTCGAAGATTGGAACTATTCTAAAATTTCTTTGATTTCTGACGGTCTCAGCCAATCAAAATCATGCACGACAAAATTTGACGTCAAGGAACTTTAATATAACATAGAAAAATTGCTGGAAACTAAGTATAGGTACGACCACCTGTTTTACACGAAAAGTTTTACGCGGGGGTTGGACTTCAATATCCTATGAACACACTTACAGCCTTCTTTTTGCCATTGGTCGCTTGTCTTTATGTAAGGAAAGTCTGTTACATGATTGAGCCAATTAGAATTAAGTTTCTCCGATACTGTTCCGTCCATGATTCGCGGGCAGACAGATAATGTGCGTAACAATTCAAATGACGCAATCACGAAAGTGGCTGTGAACTAAAGTGTTTTGGAACACAACTTGTCCTGAAATATTTTCACGAAAAACAGGCCTCCCTAAGTATAGGTAGGCATAGGAAAAATTCGCGACTTCATCTCAGGACAAGATACATTTCAAACGCGTGTTCACTGAAGTAACATTTACAATGGGATCAAAGTTTATTAGACACACCCTGGACGACTCCATGCCAATAGCCAACTTGCAAGGGAACAAGAAGCGAATCCCGTACTGTCAGATGTGGGGTAACACTGGGGCAACAGCCAATGAACCAACATCTGAGGTTCGACTATACAAAGGATTGTGAAGTCTAGCGTACAGGTCATTGAACTCGCAAAATTTTCGTCTTCCTAAGTATAGGTTATGGAGATAATTTATTTACGTAGAAGCTGTCTAGGTATGAATGCTACTTTAAGTGAATATTGCACATAATGTTACGAACACAGAGGCGTTAAATTGAATTGTGCAGGAAACTTCCCTGATAAATAAAATTCGAATTTAGTTAAGACGCAAAAAAAAATTACCACGTTCATTACATTTCTTCCTGTAATGGATTGCATGGAAAAACAAAAGCAATATCTCACTACGAAAATAATTTTTAAATAAAAATTCAAATTAGATTCTCGCAGTAAAAAAATTGGACATTGAGATACATTTTCAAACACATTCAAAATTATTTGAAAAAAATTGCTGAAATGAAAATTTTGATGCAGTATTTTTTCTTCAAATTTTACCGTCAAGTATAGTAGGAGGTGAAAATTTGACATTGTGACAGGAGCTTAACGCCGCACATTTCAGTGTGTATTCTTTTTGCGGTGTATTCACACTTTTCGAATAATACCTAGGGCCACCTGTTTTTCGCGAAAAGATTCCACGACTAGTTGTACTCTAAAACAGTTAAGTTTAGAACCAATATCGCGGTTGGATGGTTTCACCCCGCACGCATTTTCAGGGTCTGCCAGCTAATGATGGATATTCAGTGTGAAGGTAGCTTTCTTGTGATTGGCCCAGTCGTGTAGAAAAGATCTTCTCACACAAGCACGATGCCAATAGCCAAAGTAAGTTTGTAAGCATGCATGTAAGAGGTGGAAATCTAGCTTGAACACACAAATTTTTTTCGCCATAAACAAGTGGCCCTGATCATTAGAGATCCAGAAATTTCGTGAATTCATCTGAGGATAAGTTAAACTTCAACAACATGTAAGTACATTTGAGTTCCTCTGTCTATTGGACTACGATTTGTTAGGCACGCTTCAGACCAATTTCGACCAATAACAAACTGCCATCTGCTCCGGAGTTAAATTGGATCTATAGCCAACGAACAACTAACTGAAACTCGTGTATACAAAATATTGTGGAGTCTTAACTTACTGCCAAATGAATCCACGAAATTTTCGGGTCTTCTAATAAAATTTATGGAAAATCTGCACATATAAGACACATTAATATATTTACAAAACATTTCAAATATTAGAATTGTTGGCCACTTCCATTATTATGTATTAAAGAAACTTTTTGTTTATCGTAAATAATATTTTTAATTTGATTAGTATATATTAAATTTAATTATTTTAAAGTTTCAATTCATTCAAAATTTATGTGAAAGATGTGTGTTGGTAAGAAGAGAAATGAATTGTTCTCGTACAAAATATTAGTAAACACGGTTTCGTCACTTTTTTGTTGTTGTTGTAAACTACGTGTTACTTAATGACAATGTATAAGGACACCTGGATTCGGCGAAAAAATTTCTCGACCAGTTATATTTAATAACACTTTTGCTCAGATACCCTTCTTTGATTGGACGATCGGTGACTGCCCGCGAATCACAGACGTACAGTATCGGAGTTAACCTAATTACAATTGGCCTATCAAGGACAATAATGTCTTCTCTAAAAGACACACCACCAATAAGGAAATGAAAACAGCTTTTTTGTCAGTAGGGTATTAAAATCCATCATGCGCGTAAATTTTTTTCGAGAAATTCATGTGTTCCTATCATTGTATGCCTATTCCGTCAAGAAAAAAAACATTTATAGGCTATGCTTGATAAAGTGAGCACTTTTCAAAGCTCTCTTAATTGGAATAATAATCATTAAATATATTTTATTTTAGCCTTAGATGTTAACTTCTGAGTGTGGTGGAATATACGCACCCTGTGTTTATTACTTCATGAAGAGAAAGGTGTTTTTTTCGGAAATTTTATAGCTGTGTTAGACTTCAATATCCTACATCCACAATCATTACTTCCTCTGGTTATTGGCCGCGTGTCTACGTGGGGAGACATGTTCATATTTGACTGGGCTAATCAGAATAAAGTACTCCAATACTGAACGTCCATGATTCGCGGACAGACTGTTGAGGCACGTGACATTTGAAAATCATCCAACCACGAAAGTGCATATGAACAAAAACGTTTTGGAGTGGAACTGGTCTCGGAATATTTTTGCAAAAAACACCTGTCTCTACTTGCATGGTAATGTTTACTTTAAAAGGTGGATTAAGGATAATATATGGCCGAAAGAAAAATGTAACTAGGGACTCAGAAGTGCTCATTTTACTATGAACAGCCTATAGGTTTCAGATAGCATTTTTTTAAATATATTTCACTGTTGTGTATAAGAATATTTATTTCCGATTGTCTGCCTAGCGCAAAAGATATGGTAAAATGTTTTCTCCCTGGAAAATTATTTTTCTTCAGAATTGTTAACTTTTTTGTTGACATTTGGTTGAAACATACGCAGTGAGCAGCCCGAAAGTATGAATTAAGCTGGACTTCTGACAAGTTGGCAGTAAACAACCCCCGGCAATTAAAGTAGATTTTTTCTAATAAAAAACTTTTAATGGGCATTAAGTGAGTGAAGAGATTGGGTGGCTCCTAACAGCGTGGTCTTGAGAGCCGACGTGGGTGATTGAGGTGAATATGAATGAAGGGGCGGCATCGTCTGGCACGATTTCCACTTGCGAAAGACCGGTGACTTGGTTGGGGAGTGAAGTCTGTTTGCTTTGGTAGGAGGCGAGCGTGCTAATAGCTTAGCCAACGCGGGCCCCCAATGGGCATGCAGTTTTATGGTCGTAGCAAAGTGTGTTGCCCTGGACAACACGGAAGCAATTGCTGCCAACTAACTGTGACTATTTGGTAGTAGCCGCACTCTTGCATGCCAACATTGATAGCACGACCAGCTCGATTCAAGCTTAAATCAAGTTTGACATGACAAGCCTATAATACTGCAGCAAACATGCTGTACTATACAGAAAACTTGAAACAAGCTAACAAGTCTCCATATGTCATGTTCGTGGCAAGCTTAATTAGTTACACTCGCTGCCAGTTTGCCTTTAGCAAGTGCCAGTTGTTAGTAATTAGTCTTGAATCAAGCTTGAATCTTGCACGATATGACAAGCTATCTTAGCAAGACAAGTTCACATCAAATGCCAAGCTTACATGTTATCTAGGAACACACTGAACTTAGTGATGATTACATAAGTCGTTTTGTAGCTAACACTAAATATTGAAATGACTAGAGAAATCGTTATTGCCATAAACTCTTTTGTAGTGTGTATAGTTTAAAAAATATTAAAACTTCATTAAGTAAGTTTACATACTTATTTCAAAGTTGCTCGTGGTAATTTTTTAACGAAAATTATTTCATTGCTAAAAGGGCACTTGAATATATTTAATCTGTTTTTACTAAAAACAGTCGGGCGATTCAAATAACATGTGATATATTGTCTTTGTTTTAAAAATAATTTATTTTTAAATTAGTTGGTGAGTGACGATGGGTAGGCATAGTAACGCTAAAAGATAGTTGTTATTATATGCATTCGCCATCACGGTAAGGTCTTTGACGAACCTTAAGTAAATGTAAACCTGAGGGTATTTTTTAATATTATAACAGCGACTAATTTTCAATAGTGTCCAAAAACATGGTTTTGCACAACGGCTCGTAACATAAGGGAACGTGATGGCCACACCTTGGTGTCGCGAGAATATTTGTTGTTAGTGAAAACAACGTTTAGACACCTGTGCGTCAACTGGCTTTTCTCACGAACGGAGTTCAAGCAGTTTTCACAGGAGGATTAGAAAAGTGTTTGCGTGAAAAACTTGGTACGTATTTCACCTACAGCTTAACTACAAATGACACGGGAAATAGTCCAGTTAGCAAGCAGTTGTAAATATATTTGAGGCTGTTACACAAACTTTTCTCAATTTATGGACAGTGAGGACAGAAAAACCAGAAAAAATGACATAACAAACGTGTGCTAACGAAGTGGATTTGTTTCTAGAACTTCCTATGGTGTAATGTGGTTGTCATTTTAAGACAAGTTAAGTATAAATGTCTTCTTTGGATTTACAGATAATAATTTAATTGCAAAGTACATCGGTGGTAAGAGACACGGCCTTGTCTACAAACCGTCATCACAGCTTTAGCAGGAAGACTAGATCCCTCATTTACGGGTATGTATGCGGTTTCAGCACCAACAACAAGATGGTTCCTTTATTAATGCATACAGATTGTTCGTCAAGGCAGCTAAAATTGCACTTTGCTGAAGTTTTCCTTGCATATGTAGGACGTGTAATAGACCATTCTAATAATATATACATTTTTTAAATGAAACTCTGCATGTCCAATTGTTCATAAATCACCTTTCCTCAAAGTTAGCTATTCCAATGACAAGTATTTAAGATAAAAGATTCTTTTGATTTCATTACTACAAAATAATTTTCAGGAACCATTTCAATTTCAAAATTGTAAATAATGTGAGTATAATTTTATTAAAGTTAATTTGTAACCAAAACATTATTAGGGAGAAAAATGAAACAATATAATCAAGAGATAGTGCAGATGAAAATGACATTGAAAAACTACAAATGTTAAAAAAATAATTATTAAATTGTTTAAAAATGTCCTCGGTTTTTCTGATTTCTATATAATAATGTTATATTTTTCCGACTTTTTAAAAATAACATTACATATTATACTAGCAGGAACTATGCTATAATAATCAACACTAATTTTTATATACGATTTATATTTTAAATTGTAGCTTTTTCTATATGTTCGTCAGTACTGTCAGCATTTTTCGATGTACATACATTAAAAGAATTGCAACCAGAAGAATTTATGATATGAAAAAAAATATGATTAGAGGATTTTATTATTTCTGACCTGACTAAATCTAGATCAAATACATTTCATTCTAGCATACTAAAGATATTTGGTCGTTAATATAGTTTGACTAAATATATCAAAATTAAAACTTTAATAATTTAAAAAAAGTAGTTTTAACTAATCAATCAAAAAATATACACCAAAATAAAAGTTTGATGATTTTTCTGAAAGAACAAATAAATATACCAAAAAATTTTAATGATCACATTGCTAATAAAATTGAGTAAAAATGTCTGATTTCAATAAAACAATAAAATCTACTCTGAATAATTATCCTTTAATAACTGTATTTAATGATCATAACCAAAATTACTTCAACTATAATTATTTTTAAGAGGTTGCTTTTGAAAGAGAAAAAAAAATTATATTAATAATCAAATGTTTAATTATTAAGCAAAATATATTGCTTTTAAAATAATTAAATGATTATAATATAAATTTAAAATTACATTATTTTCAAGAAAGACAAGAGCAGTAAGGCATTGTATGCAATGCTGTATAACTAGAGCCACGAGTATTTCGCGAATTCATTCGGAGCCGAAATAGAACCCCAACACATGGTCTTTTGTCCTACGGTTCTGATTGGACGACAATTGTTTGGACACACCTCGTCTCAGTGTGAGCCAGTAATAGGAAAGAAGCAATAGTGCGAGAGAGTGTTCAACAGCTCTGTTCAGAGGCCTCTCTTGATCACAGCAACCAATAAGCAACCGATAAGGTATCGAGTGTATAGAGGACTGTCCAACCTTGCTTGATGCCAACTCAATCCGTGAAATACTCGGGGCTATATATACACTATCTACCAAAAAGTGATTGGGCACCTGTCCACAATGTTTGCTCGGTGGTTGTCACCCCGTTAGAATCTCGTAGGGCCACCTCTTGCGGCTATAACAGCAGCCACCCTGTCTGGCATGCTCTCTACGAGTGTTTGCAGGACATCCACGGGGATTCGTCGCCATTCCTCTTGCAACCATTCCATGAGTTGAACTATGGATTTTGGCCGCGCCTGACGAGCCCTCACCCGGCGATCCAATTCGTCCCAAATATGTTCTATAGGGTTGAGGTCGGGGCTCTGGGCAGGCCAGTCCAATCCGCGAACATTGTTGTCGGCGTACCACTGCATAGTAACACTTGAAACATGGCACCTGGCATTGTCATCCTGGAAGTAACACAGGTCCATTCCGTAAAAACGCCACAATGTTGGGAGCATTTCATTATCCAGAATGTTACAATAGGCCTCTGTGTTCATGCTACCACGGACAAACACCAGCGGTCCTACGCTGAAGGTAGTGAAACACAAGTCAACTGACGTACTGAATTACATATCTTCACGGGTGTCCAATTACATTTTGGCAGATAGTGTATAAAACAACGACAAAAAGTAATTACGATTTTAACACATCCAGGTCTGCACATATAGCATTGGCTTTAATTGAAGACAAGTTATAAGTGCATTACCTGTATACACCACTGCAAAAACGCATATTCTGTTGGTTTCTGAATTCCCACGTACCACTCTTCTATTGGTCTACACACACTATACTGGGCGTGCTTATTGTGCTCTACAACGTTCATCATTGGCTGGTCATCAGCCACTGGAGTCGCAGAGCTGATTATACTCCAATCAAATGTATCTTACTGTTTAAAAACTTAATAGTCAATTGTGTTCTTTTATTAAGATATAACAAAAAATATTTTTTGCAAGAAATCTATAACTACTCTGTTGTATTGTTCTTGTACGATCCTGTTAAATGCTAGTGGAACAATTACTCTATAACCATGCCAGTTTTTTTTTCTAGGACCAAGAAATTTTTAAACTCGGGTTGCTCGAGATTAACTCGAGCTTAGTCCATAATGTGTTTTAATGTGTTAATGGTAGTGGATTCACATGTGGCCACAGTTACATCTCTCCATGGCATCCAGTGTCTGTGGCTTTGTGGTGTTACACAGTGGTATTCAATGTTCCCCATAGATAAAATGATAACGGCATTAAGCATGGAGATCTGGTTAGATATTCAGCCATTCCTCATCGGCCTGTCCACTTCCCAAAAACGTTTCATCCAGGAGCGACCGTACGTATCAACGGCAATGTGGTGGTGCACCGTCCCGCTGGAAAAGGCATTCGTCGTCTGGGTAAGGTTTGTTAGCAGCTGGCACAAGTTTTTTCTTCCAGCATGGTACAGTAACTTCAACTATTCAACGAAACAATAACGGCCCTACAAATCCTCTGGCAAATATACTGCACCACACTGTTAACCAGGGAATATTAACTGCTTGCTCTATTACAGCGTAGGGATTAACATAGGTACAGTAGGTACACACAGTAGTGGAGGTCGATAGTTCAACTCTATTTAAAGGATACCTCATCGGAACAATCACGCCAGTAAAAATGTTCGTTGTCATTGCACGTATTAACAACCCACTCACTAAGTCCCACACCTCCATCTGGGCCGTCTTCATTCATAAGCTGAGGTAACGTAGGAATCCAAGTCCTCCACTTCACTTGCTCTAAAAATGCAATGGATGCTTTATTTATTGACAGTTGACTCATTTGCAGCTTGCCGTATGGACTTCGACTCCCGGTGTAAAGTATTGTTATGAAGTAGGCTTTTGTTTACACTTGTACAAAAAAGGGCTAAGGGCGTAACTGAATAATGAGAGATTATTTGGGAGAGCATTGCTGTGAATGATGGGGTTTGTTAACATGATGAACACACAATAGCATATTACGTTAATATTAATTACTCGCGAGAGCTTATTATGGATTCCTTGTAGGTACAATTAATCTGTTATTGAATATTTCTTTGACGCCACTACTATGACACACTAACTGGAATGTCCTCACTTTAATCTCGTTCATCGTCATTATCTTACTGCTGCACCGTACTTTCTTCATATCACACACAGTTCAGCCCCTCCCAAACTTGCTAAGTAATCGTGTCGTTGTTACATATGGCGGTGGCGCATTATCGAGTTCTGCGCCTCGATCATATTCTAGCATTTACAATAACACTTTAAAATCCCCTGTCATTGCTCCAAAGAAAACCTTTCGTCTTCGCCATTTCCTATACAATCGAAGTGTTGCCACTCGTGGTTGCAAACGAAGTGATGACAGCAGAATGTCGACACACGCTCGTACACACTCAGAACTGTCTTTATAGCATCAAACACACGCAGATCGGTAACATTTCCTTTAAGTTTCCCTGTTAATATGCTACAAAGAGTGCAAACATTACTTTGGGACATTCTGTATTTACCGCAAAAGTAATAACCCATCTTTTAACTGTGTTGAGGAGTTTTCACAGTAAGTATAATGGCCTTCGTGGTTGCATTTTCGAATCATCTGCTGGGTGTATAATTTTCGCAAGAAAGTAGCTTGCGGATACGCTCAGTGTATTCTTTTAAAACCGGTTTTCCAGACACCCCGCAGCACGATTCAAACGGCAAGTACGCAGTCAGACAATTTATACTTGTATTCGGCAACAATCTGCGAACATCTTGCAGTCTTGCCTTCGAGAGTAACGTTCACTGGCACCAATGCAATCAGGTGCTCTCCCCCCTCCTCCTCCCCCGTATCTTGTCTCGCTTATAGAGTGAATTTTTAGTATTGTGCGTATGCCAGCTGTGATGGTGCAGTATTGGACTGCTTTCGTCATAAGTACTATCCAACAAATAAGATGGAGTGGCTTACAAGGTAATGACCCTTTAGCCATTATAAATTTCTTATAAGTGTCAGTAGATCTAAAATCAATGTAAGTAAAGTGTTTATTACAATACAACTGATTTGTTGAACAACTAATTGGACGTATCACCGCTTTACTAAAAGTCATTGAGAATTATTCTAGTGAGAGGTGAGTAATTGCTGGTTACTTTTGCAGAGGGTTAAAACGTTTAAAGTGGACTCTCCCACACTAGAAAGGGGTTTCACTGGCCACGTGGTAAGTCTGACATCAATTTCACGATACTAGTTTCTCTCAAAAAGCTCAGTTATAAGAATAAGGGGTGAGGTAACAGAGAATTAAAAAAATTAATATTGTTAACTGTCCCACAGATATATACATTATATATATATATATATATATATATATATATATATATATATATATATATATATATATATATATATATATATATATATATCGGAGATTATATAATATCGCCGGAGAAATAATACTTTAGCTACAATAACGTTTAAACTACATATAAATATTATAAATATACATTGTAGTCTTTAATTTGTACGGTATTTATTATTTGGCTGCGTGAAGTATTGTGCATGTGTATGCGCGAGAGTGTACAGAGCCAATTTAAGAAATATAGCTTGCTTGTGTTAACTGAGCTTTTTAGACAGGTGAGCTTGGTTTTATCTTTGACATGATTCCGCCACGTGTACAAGTAAGCATTTCCACGACTATACTTCCAGTCTTCCCTATGACAGTATTAAGCAATACAATATATTTTTTAATAATCTATTAGTGATTACTTCCGAATTTACTGTAGCTATTCTAATTTTCTAGTTTACGTCTACTTGCTACGCATCCTTCTGCTACTTGGATACAAAACATAAACAAGTGTGCTTGGAAATCGTCACGGATAAACCATTAAATCCATTTCTACGGTGTACAGGCACATATGTATGTTGTATGTGTGCGTATAAAATATTCGAGTATGAGTGTGTGTAAATATAATGTGTGGGTATAAAATATTCGAGTATGGGTGTGTATATATATATATATATATATACACATACTCGAATAATTTATACGCACACAAACTATATATATGTGTGTATATATGTGTGTGTGTGTGTGTGTACAGCGTAGAAATGGATCTAATGGTTTATCAGTGACACACACATATATATACCCATACACACATACATAGGTATCGGGTGTTTTTTAACATTGGCAAACTCCGGCAGGTTATTCCCCACGAAAACATAAGACTTATTATATACCCCATTTAACTTATTAATTATCAAGTGTTTTACGCCTTACACATCGAATTTTGAAATGCCTTTCGTTCTGAATATCTTAGGCTTAATACGGGTAGTCTCCTTTATGCAAATTTCTCCGCTTGCCCCATGCTAACCTGCTCACGATGCCTACGCAACTGCATTTTTATTGCCCACACCAAGAAAACGACGCAGTTATTGACCGGCATAATGTCTTCGCCTTATTCTGCAAAACTTCTAAAGACATCGCTGAAGAATAAGCTTCTTATAGGTTATTCACGGTGAAATAAGCACTTTTGAAAGCCCTGCATAGCGGCCTACGAATTGTATTCTTTCGCCTTATGTAAAATGAACACTGCCATGGCCCTCATCACTTTATTTATGCGTCGGTCAAGGTAAACCGTGAAGTTGTTATAAAAGTAAATATTCTACAAATCTGCTAATACTTACTCTTCCATGCATTAAAGAAATAAACAGAACGCGAGAGAAATAATTTAAGTTATCAGAAATGGTTACCTAAAACTTTTTATATGATATTAAGATATGGAACCACTTCCAATCCACTATTACCAACTTTACTGGGCGCATGTCACTCAGGGCGCCTCTTAAAATATATACATGTAGGGGGCGTGACTTTTTCTAAGGTTGATTTCAAAGGTGCTCACTTTACCGTGAACAGCCTTTACCTTAAAAAACTGCATCTCGGTGCGGCGAGGCGCCGATCGATACGCCACGTGACCTGAGACAACATAGTGTGACTTGAGGTGGGTCGGGGCCGCCCGATGCCGTGATTCTCGGCAGTTCGACGTTTCCTGGAGACCCCGCTGTGGAGCGCCACCGTCGCACTGCTACGTTGAAGACGCGCTGCGTTGAAGAAACGTCGGCGCCACGTGTGTACAATATCCTACAGGTTGTACACGGTAAAGTGAGCACTTTATAAGGCCCTTCTAAAATTTTCTTTTCGCCCACTTTCTATCTTCCTGCTGCTTTTTAATATAAAACTTGCAATGTGCTCAATAAAGACAGTGTATACATTTCGCTACTCTCAGAATTTAACAATTAAGGCTGCAATAAGATGTATTTATTAGTGGTCAATACCTGTTGGGAAAGCCTTAAGAAGTGCTCACTTTACCGTGAATGGGGTATAGAAACTAACTGTTTTCCAGAAGCTACCACGATTTTTATTGGTAGGAATTAAATTGATGTCGTTGCACCCCATAAAAGTGGAGGGCGCGGGACACTTAATTTCCGTATGTATACCCCAGGAGTCCGGGAGCTCTTGGAGAGACGGCGTCTGGGGACCATCCGAGATAAGTACCGACATTATGTTAGTAGGCCCCTTCAGGCCAGAATAGTATAAAATGCCGATTCGGGCGCAACCGCAAAAAAAGTGGCTCAAAAAGTTGCGTTTGGTCAGATCGTAGTCTTTAGAAAAAACGTTGCGTTAAACTTTGCGTTTGAGTGCATCTGTAAAAATACGCGTAAAAAGTTGCGTTTGGGCGCAGTTGCAAAAAAAAAGTGGATTAAAAAATTTGAAAACGGATTAAATAAAATATTGTATATAATAAAGATGAATCACTTGCTAAATGTATTAAACGGAACCAAACAATTTAAGAAACTTTCCGAACTTACAATTGGGCTGTCCTATCCTATAAACCATGCTGAAATAAATGATACACGGTATGGATACAAAGTTTTAATTACTTCTGGATACTTTAAAGGAACCTTACCAGACATATATGTTCAGATTCTCACTGAAAATGTTTTAAATGATTTTAATCGTGGAGGTATAAGTTTTTTATATGATGGAATGTTGGATTATGGTGTTAAACAAATGCATTCTATTCAGTTTTTTAAATAGTAAATGATGATCGTCGCATAATTAGACATGAGTTGATTTTTATTTGTGCCCATATCTCTATAATATTTTAATGGTTATCCAATCATTAAAACACAATTATCGCTCTGACTTCGACAATGTGCTACGACATAGTCAAATTAAAAATTTAGATATACATCTCCAAATTCGACATATTAAAGTAGTCAAAACATTGAAATCTTTTACTAAATCTTTCATTGCACTTTATATAGAAATATTATTCATCTTTATCACATGAAACTTTAATAGTTTTTAAACTATTAAAGTTATTATATATAGAATATGATTACTTCCAACCCAGAAAATATCTATGGTCTCATCTCTAATACCACTGTTCTTTCAGATAAATCAATGTTAATTAAATTACCTTTTTCATCCTTAATCTCAACTATTATTTCATTAACTTGATTTGTTTGCACTGGAAAAAATAATGGATAAGCTGGTTCGTAATAGATCGTGCCGCCAAATCCTAATGTTGTTCTTTGTTTAAAAGTGGCAATTATGCTAGTTTCTCTATGATTATTTTCATCATGTTTTAATATCATACCATTTACTATATTACAGTGTATATTTATGTTTCAAATGGAGAAAATTTTGGAATTGTATCGCCATAATGGTCCACATTTGATTCAGAGTTTTATTTTCTACGAAACCCAAAAGTTTTCCTATTGAACCCCGTTTCACAAACTGTAATTTAAGCGTATATTTTACTTTCTTTCTGTTTGTTATTTCATCCAGCTCGTAAGATATATAATTTTCTTTCCCATCCATTGAATATACCCTAAATGAAAAAATCATTTTTATATTTTTTCAAGATCTTTTAAGCTATATTAACCAACTGTAATTTCAACAAATGCGTTAGCTAAGTAGTATAGAACTGAACTAAAGCCAATGAGTGCTCCTCCATCTCTAAAGGGTAATGTAGTCTTTTCTTCAACACTGATTTGTTATCTGTTAGTTTGAATACTTTACTCATTTATTATATTATTAAATAAATCTATTATTAAATGAGCAAGAAAAACATGAAGCATGTAGACAGGAATATTAAAATAAGAATACCAGACAAGACTATATCGACAAAACGTCATGGAGAATTATTACCTAATAATATTATATGTTTGATATTGTTAAAGGATTTTTTTTTCTGTATAATAAATGGATCAACAAAAAATTGAAAGCTATTTATGTCAGTCGTTTTCTCCAAACGACCAAACAAAAAATAATTTGAATGAATACAACAAGTGCATTGAGTTTGATATTCATATTGGCGATGCAATTTCACTTTTGATTGAAGCTTATTCATACCAACAGTATACGCTAATTAAAAGAGATACAAATGCAGATTATGAAAAAATTTCAACTATTGATCTTTGTGAGAATTTCTTCCCATTCCAGTTCTCAAGATTAGAGATCTCTAAACATGGTTGTATTATCGAAAGTATTGACAACCCTGGCATCATTTCAACAATGATGCATACATTGCTAGGTTCGGAACCAGAATCAGCATACTTCCAAATGTCGGGGATAGAACTAGGTAAATATGTTGGGAAACATAAGCGTAACGAAATTACCTATCCCTTACGATATTTGTCTGGGTTTATGAGAGATTGTAATGAAATATTCTGGAAAAGTGGGTACAAGATCATATTCATTCAAAAATTATAATGATGATGTTTCTTTTTACAGATGACCTCCAATGAAAGCAGATGGATCTGATGATGAAGATAATAGACCAGACGCTGCTAAAATTGTTCTGATCTCCGCTATCTGCAAACAATGTTACTTAACTGACATCATTCTGAGAATTTACAAAGGCTGATAAATATTACATCTTTATGAATAATTTCAAGCAGCCTTTTTAGTAACGTATTTTAAAATGAATGCCTATTAATTTCAATACTTTAGCATTTTCAACATTAATTATATTGACGAAGGGCAGTAAACGATAAAGTGAGCACTTTTGAAATCAACCTTACAAAAAAGTCACTGCCCCTATCAGCGTATATTTTAACGAGCGCACTGAGTTGCATTCGCCCAGTAAAGTTGGTAACGATGGAGGGGAAGTAGTTACATATCTTAACGTCGAATAAAGTGTTAGGTAACCATTTGTTAAAACTTAAACTATTTCTTTCGCATTCTGTTTCATCTAATTTGTAAAATATTTACTTTTCTAATAATTTCGCAGTTTCATTTGTCCGCAGCATAAATAAGGCGATGAGGCCCATGGGAAAGTTATTTTTATATAAGCGTAAGAATACACAACGTACTTACAAGTAGATCTTAATCAGGGATTTCAAACGTGCTCATTTTACCGCGAACAGCCTATACCGATATACGAGCAAACGTCCATTATACAATCTCTTGCCAGTAGTATAAAAATGCCGATTCGGGCACAAACGCAAAAAAAAAGTGGCTCAAAAAGTTGCGTTTGAGCACTACCGCAAAAAAAGTGACTCTAAAAGTTGCGTTTGAGTACAACTGCAAAAAAGTGACTCAATAAGTTGCGTTTGTTCAGATCGTATTTTTTAAAGAAAAAGTTGCGTTAAACTTTGCGTTTGAATGCATCTGTGAAAATACGTGCAAAAAGTTGTGTTTGGGCGCAGTTGCAAAAAAAAAGTGGCTTAAAAAATTGAAAATGTAAAAAATTAAATATTGTATGTAATAAATGAGCGCACATAAAAATCAACTGATGTATAATATTATGACCATGGCAACGAAAAAGGCTAACGCAACTGGTAATGTTTGGAAAGAATATAAATTTAAGAAAGATGTTTTTGTGGAAAGAAAGAAGAAGAAATCTCAAGAGAAGTAAATGTTTTTAATGGATAACCATCCATTAAAAACTAATAACCATACATATTTGCGCACTATTGGACTTCGGTGATTCTTTCACTTTTAACATCATAAATTAGGTTTCTTTGGCTTACTAGTACCACATTACAAATAGTTTTAGCCAATATTGGCTTATTAAAATCAACTGTAAGTTTCAGATTAGTTCGATCTTTTACAATAGCCATATATAGAAGGGTTGGATATTTACAGTATTTTTCCTAGCGTTTATAATGTAATTGTGATTGCTTCTCACTCATGCGGAATTGATAAACGACTCATGGTTTTCTGTGTAATATCTGAAAGCAATTGCATCAAAATTAACCTTCTGCTTGTAATACACTGTTTGTGTGTTTTGTGTGAGTTTATACTTTGTGTCGCCTTGCTAGCGCTACAGGGCGTAGCAAATACTTCAAGCAATTTACGATTAAGCAACAAATCAGTGAACGATGTTATGTAGAACGGAGATCTTACAATCTAATAACAGGGTTGGCAAATCATTCCCTTCCATAGCGAAAATAGGTATTGACGTCTTATTTTTTAATAAAACTTTGTGATCATAAAATCCGAGCGGCTTTTTAATACAGCTATTATGAATCAGCTTGTGTAGATTAACAAAAAGAGTTTTCTAGGAAAACTCTCGGGTGAACTGTTTTCGAGAAATTCGTGTGTAATTCTCAAAACAGATAGTCTGTTGCCAGGTAGGTAAGCAACACACAATCATTTTAAGGGAAAAATTTACGTGCATTTTCGTCTTTCAGTTTTGTGAGGGATAGCACTGCAAATTCTGTCGGTGTTGTCCAATGCACCTGTTATATACATCACAGCGGGAATTATTTTCCAAACATAGCATTCCTGAAACCTAAACTTGAAAGTAATAAACATTTACTTTCCATACTCGTTCACGTTTGAAATGTTTCAGAATAAGAAGTATCACAGTCGGTGCTGTGTAAGTCCAGAAGGTAGCGCCGATATAGACAACTTGGGCAATGCTATTGGTTGGTGTTGACGCATCAACTGTTTTTTTAACTTGTCGTTTCTTATGGCATAGATGCACTGAAACTTATTCCATATGGTTCCAAAGTGTCACTTGCATAAAAAATTGGGCGTGGCTGTGTTGGGGACACGGCCGTTTGATTCGCGTGAATACGTCTACGTTGACGCGCTCGGACGCCTTGATGTTTATTTTACGTCCCCGGCACCGCTTCACTCGATCATATATGGTTTTATGTGTATCACTGGATTACTTTTGAGATTCTCTTTCCAACCGTATACGATTTTTTTATTTCAACTTGGCTTTTTAACGATTATAGGCCGAAATTGTGTTTTTTTTACATTAAAAGCATACAATTTCACCATAACCACGCCACACAAATGTTTTTATACACGCAATCGACTTATCTTTGACGAGAGCTGTCGATTGAAACCTAAACGAGCGTCGTAGCTGCTCCTAGTCAAAAGTCATACTACGCGAAAGTTATGAGACGCGGTGAAAGGAACTCAAGATTGCCCCCCCCCCCCCCCTAGGGTTCCATGTTCCGTCGAAGTCCTCAATCAACGTAACATATTCTTTGATCCTTTGGCAATCGAGTGGTGTAATTGAATTTTGAATGTAGACTATAGATTCGGAGCTGCAATGCCAAACTTTACCCCCCGATTTTTTTATCATCGGATTTTCTGGATTGCCTTCCACTATGATTGCATATTTAAAGACATATTCACATCAAAAAATTCGCAAATACTTTTCACAACACAACACCCTCAACGAAAAGTTAAAGTGTACGTTAATCGGTTAAAAAAACATTCGTATGTTACTGGCACGTCAAGTACATCTTTAATGTGTAAAAAAAAAAAAAACCGCTTTTCAACTGTCGCTAAATGAAATATATCATTGATAAGTGATTCAGACATTGAAATATTTGGTTGTCAGACGACTGACCTGCCGCCACCGTGAGCTGGGCTCGGCTCACCGCGACGCCAGCAACGGATTTTCGAAAGAAGGGAAACGTGGCGGACGCTTCCTTTCGCCAGTGGGTTCTCCCGTGTAAAACACGTATAGATACAACACACCATTCTGTCACCAATCCGCCCTCACGTCTCCACACTTTAGGCCTGGAAAAACTAATACATCCTTGCCACAGTTCGAGCACTGAAAGAAATACTCGCGCTAAATGTCTGTGACTTTTCGTCACCGCGACTAATGACTGATGATGACACTTGCTAAAGGCTGTTCATGATAAAGTGAGCAATTTTGAAATCGACCTTATAAAAATGTCACTACTTCTACCTGCATATATTTTAACGGGCGCACTGAGTGACATTCGCGCAGTAAAGTTGGTAACGAAGGATGAGAAGTTCCATATTATAACGTCGAATAAAAAATATTAGGTAGCCATTTGTGATAACTTAAATTGTATCTTTCCATTGCTGTTATTTTAATGGATAGACGTTTCAAAATGAGCGAATTTGTCAAATATTTGCTTTTCTAATAATTTTACAGCTTCACTTGGCCGACACATTAGTAAGGTGCTGAGGCCCGTGGCAATGTTAAATTTACATAACTCGGAATAGCACACAACATGCATACAAGTAGAACTTAAGCAGGGGTTTCAAAAGTGATCATTTTACTGTGAACAGCCTATAGTACATCGCAAACGTGCCTTCTGTTCCTTATTCAGGCAGAATGAAAAGTACATACAATACATAATTAAAAGTATAATTTTCCCAGCAGAAAAGCAATTAAAAATACATTTTATATATATTTTTCTTTTAATTTATAGCTCTGTTATGGATGCGTATTTATTAACACTCATAAATTTTGGGGCTGAATTATCTCAGCAAACACATTTTTTCTTAGTAGAAATTTGATTTCAAATGACATGGTTACAAAATCGGGGAATTTCCTTTTTCTATTAAAAAATTCATTGTGTTCTTGGTTGCTCTTTTAGCTGGTATAAACATTTATTACAGTTTTTTTTTTCAAATTGCACTAGTAAAGCAATTGTCTATTGCAGTGAAATGGTTTCACATTACACTGATGCCTATTGTTAGCACAGTAGGTCTTGCATTCTCTCAGAGCTACGAAAAGTATTGCATCTTCACTAAATCTGCAACAGTTTAATATTTCGTAAAGCAATTACTCAAGCTCCTCGCTTTCTCGTTATGCTTTTTGCACTTAAACAACACAACGGCATTACCAGTGGCATTAAACCTGATTAGATGTAAGTATAAATTAAAGGAGTTTAATTTTTATGACCACGTTGATTAATACGAATATCGACATTCGAAGTTATAATTTTTTCATAATATACAAATTAATAAGTAACATTATATAACTGAATTTTCTGTATAAGGTTACATGAACGAGTTAAATTTCAATAACTCTTAAGAGTAGAAATAAAACTGGAGCTAAAGTTTCTCTGTAACATGTTCCGTTCCACAACAGTTCCTTCTGTGACCTTTGTGTGGCAGTCGCTCTTCTGTTCGTGATTGTCACCGTGCCTTTGTGTCGGTGATCACTAGCACGACCGCACACATGTTTACGGGAGTGGCAACAAGTTTCGTGACTTCGTCACTGTTACCTTGGTGAACACCTCACTGTTGTGACATGTTCCGTTCCACAACAGTTCTTTCTGTGACCTTTGTGTGGCAGTCTCTCTTCTGTTCGTGATTGTCACCGTGCCTTTGTGTCGGTGATCACTAGCACGAATGCACACATGTTTACGGGAGTGGCAACAAGTTTCGTGACTTCGTCACTGTTACCTTGGTGAACACCTCACTGTTGTGACAAGGGGCCACGGTGGCTGAGCGGTTATAATGCTAGCCTCCCACCAAGGCGAACCGGGTAAATCCCCGGCCGGGTCACTCCCGGAAATTTCGCAAGTGGGTATCTTGCCGGACGATGCCGCTGGTCGGCGGGTTTTCTCTGGGATCTCCCGCTTCCCCCGCCCTCGCGTAACGGCTCTGCTCCATTCTCTCCTCATTTCATCCTCATCGGCTGCCAATAAATCGTTCTAAAGAGCCGCCCAAATGTCTCAATTCATCTCAACTGAACTAATGTATAAATTTTTATTTCTGGTAGGAAATTGTAATTTTTTTAAGGCTGGCGTTCCTAGTCAAAGGCTGTTCACGATAAAGTGAGCACTTTTGAAATATACCTTAGAAGAAATTCACTGCTCCTACCTGTATATATTTTAGCGGGCGCACTGAGTGGCTTGCACCCAGTTAAGTTGGTAACGCTGGATGGGTGAGTAGTTCCATATCTTGTCGAATGTATAGTGTTAGGTAACCATTTATTACAAACTTAAATTATCTCTTTCGCTTTCTGTTTTGTTTAATGCATCGAATTGTAAAATTGAGCAGATTTGTAAAGCATTTACTTTTACAATAATTTCACAGTTTTACTTGACTGATGCATGATTAAAGCGATGACGCCCATGACAATGTTAATCTTGTATAAGGCGGAAGAATACATAAAGTGAGTACAAGTAGATCTAAAACAAGGCTTTCGAAAGAGCTCAATTTATAGTGAACACCTATACCAGTAGGCGGTCCATGCACCTACATCTGGACCACAGAGTAGATAACTATACAGATACGAAAGGCGTGGCAGTTCCTTTGAAGTGGGCTTGCCCACTTACTGATTGGCTGTTCGAGCCTCTGGAGACGGGCCTTGTGTCTGATTGGCTACCGCGTGCCGCGAAAGTTTGCCTATTGGCTGGGCTGCTGACTGGGGAGTCAAGTTACCAAGCTCTGATTGGCGAACGGAGTCCCGACACGCTGCTAGTCAATGACGTTATCTTGCCGACATGTGACGGCTCGAGTTCGCGTAACAAACGACTGTTTCATCTCTGTATTCTTTGGTACTCTGCGTCTGGACCCTTCGTTGTAGCTGCTTCTCGGTTACTTCAGCCTTTACTGAAGCCCTGCTAAAGTTCTACTTCCAGGATATTCCTCCGCCTCGTGCAAACTAAGCTTAACTAAGTCTGGAATATTACACCAGAGGGACAACGCACCGGATTCGTGCTCGCTCTGTTGTAACAGTATTTTGTATAAGAACTATTTCTTACTAAGCGGTACCAACACACATGCTTTCTCGCTGTTTTTATTCAAATTACGGAAGCAATATAATTTATAGATAAAATATGAATAACATTTCAATTTAACAGAAAAAAAAAAGTAACTTTTATGTTAACAAAAGTGTAAAACGCTTGTGACACATGGCATATGTTGGAAACAACCAAGCACGTCATATATGGGGAGATTTTTCAAATGTTTGATTCAAAAAGGCGGAAGAAATCAGAATGGACTATATTGAAGGCGGTTCACTACAAAGTGAGCAGTTGTGAAATCAACGCTTGAAAAATGCCTCTGTCCCTATATATTTTTTTCACGGTAAAATGAGCACTTTTGAAAGCTCTTCTTAAGATCTACTTGAATACACGCTGTATATTCTTCCGCCTTCTGTAAAATGTACTCTGCCACGGGCCTCAACACATTATTCATGCTTCGGTCAAGTGAAACTGTGAAATTATTAGAAAAGTAAATATTTTGAAAATCTTCTCATTCCCACACTCAATACGCATCAAAGAAACTGAAAGCGAAAGAAACCATTCATGTTTCTGCAAATATTCACCTAGCACTTTTATTTTGAAGTTGAGGCGTGGAGCTACTCTCTCTACGTCGGCCCCAACTTTACTGGACGCATGACCCCGAGTGGGCCCAGTGTATTATATGCAGGTAGGAGCAATGCTGTTTTCTAATGTTGACTTCAAAAGTGTCCACTTTATCGTGAATAGCCTTTACCTGCGAATATGTTTAACGATCACACGTAGTGTCATGCGCCCGGTAAAGTGAGTAACGTCAAAGAGCAAGTAGTTCCATGTCTCAACGTCAAATTAAAAGTGTTCGGTAAACATTTGTCAGTTCTATAATGATTTACTTTTATTTATTATGTTTTAATGCGTACAGTACATAGATTAGAAAATTTGTTAAATATTTACTTTTATAATAATTCTAGAGGTTTCCCTTACTGACGCATGCATAAAGTGATCAGATCCATGACAGTACTGGTTTTAACATATGGCGGAAGAATACACAACGTGATTAAATTAAGTTTTGGGGTAAACGTTTATTGAACAATTGCAATATTTAATATATAATTAATATGAATAAAAGAGAAATAAAACAGGTATGTTCGTAGTACCTATTAAGAACTATAAAAAAAATACTGCTTTGATTAAAAGGTAAAATGAAAAATAACTTAGGGTTTTAGTTGTCAATTAATTTCTTTTTACATTTTTGTTTTACGGAAATATTAATACTCTTTACACCAAAAGAAAACGTTTCACTGGACTTGGTTTTGCTTAGAGCAAAGTAATTGAGCGCGCTACACTTCTTTCGTTCATTGTAGTTTTCAATATATAACGAAACATTAAAAATGCTAAGTTGTCAAATAAATTCCTTAAATTACATCCTAATTATTTAATATTAAAAACAGAGTAACCGAATTCATCACATAGGACACCACTGAACTTTTGCGACAAAAAATAAATAATTTAGCTATTTTCAATTGATTATCAGATACTTTTGATTCAACGTTCAGTCGTGAACTATTCGACTTTCCTCCATTGTTACCAACTTTGTCAGACGCCCAGCGCCGGCCAGTGTTCCCACCCGTTCAAAAATATGCAAGTACAGGCGGTGACAGTTTGTAAAGCTAGATTTCCAAAATTTCTCAAAATACAGTGAAGAGATTTAAATGAACGTAATAACTGTTTAAAACAGCAATTTACAAAGTGTGTGAACTTTCATGGCTTATTTATAACGCGCTACGTAACTGTAAGAAAATGCAGAATATAGAACGTTTCACGCTTCACTGATTCTAAGTAACGGTACTCTGTGTCGATGGCAGCCTTGCATTGTTTTACACCGGTTCTTCTTCACATCTCTCGAATAACTGAAGTATTTTCTTTCCGGTAAAATAGCTGCCGAACCAAGCTGAAGCAAGACTTGTTTTCATTTTTTTCAATTACTCCGTTGGCTTGGCGTTTACACTTAATTATTACGGAAAACTACACTCATTACCCAGTTACAAGTTAATAGAGTTATAAAATTTTCGCCCACTTGAAACCAAAAGCGATACACTTTTAGACGTCCGCTGGCAACTTTCTCCTCCCTCCTCCAAAATAAAAAAATAAATATAAATGGCTCATGTATAGTTTGTGAAAAGGAGCCTAAATATTAAATTTACTTTGTCATTATTGTATTAAAAGTAAGCATAACATTGTCCCTGCATTGTAAGCAGGCGCATCAACAACAACGATAAAGAGGTTGGAAAAATTTTAAGTTCCTAGAAAAATGAAAACTTTAATTTGTTCGGTATATAAATTCCATACGATCTGCATTGATATTTTAGCGAACTCCTCCAGCGTTTTTCCGGTTGTCACGTTTGTTGTTTTAAGTCTGTGTCATCATTCCACACAAGTACGAGCCAGTAACCGTGTTTGTGTGATAACTAAGCTGACCCTCTGGCAAATCCATCCTAACAACTATTATTTCTTCAGCGCAGTCTCTGCCAACTCATTCGCTCTCATGTCGCAAACCTAGAACCATTCTGATCTTTTCATTTCCAACTTTACGTGTCTAATGCCAACGTCGTACTAACTTTTAACATTTTTTATTAACCCTTCTTCCATTATTTCCTTTCTCGAGGCTTATCTGTCGTTTTATTTTCAGAAGTCTTTTTAGTGCCATCACCACATCCATTCCATACTCACAACGTTTCTCTTGCAATTGTCTTATTGCAGATACCTTTATTGTTGAACTTCCGCTTCTAATCCGTACCGCTTATTGCGTAGCTCTTTTTGCACCTTTCCTCTTGTTCCTTTTCTCCAGTACCTTTACATACATCTCCGCACAATGTAAAGTAAAATTTCTCTCTTGTAATGTTGGCCTTTTACTAAGTCTCTCTTCCTTAAATTAAGTTTTCAATTCCAGCTGCTGCCTTTACTATTTTCACAGCAGTTTTATTATTCCTGAGTCCTTTCATAGTTTCGCTTACTTAACTACAGAATTATACTATATAGCCATACATGCTTTCTCCCGCTTTCCCTTCCTCTATGGGGGCCGCGGTGTTGCAGTGGACAGACTACTGAACTCCCACCAATGCGAACCGGGCTCGATTCCTGGTGAGGCCGATCCCTGATTTTCGCTTGTGTGAATCGTGCCCGACGATGCCACTGGTTGGCGGGTTTTCTCGGGGGTCTGCCGTTTCCCCGTCATTGCATTCCGGCGCAGCTCCATACTCACCTTGCTTCACCCTCATCGGCTCTCAAGAACAGACCAAACATCTCCAAACCATTTGCTAGGAGTGGAGAGATTTGGGCGGCTCTTTACAGCGAGGCTATGACTGAAACACGACAATTATTAAATATCAATATTTCATCACACATGAAGTTCGACATAGTGTCTTCATTTCATTGGTAGAAACATATGTTTTTTCGAGAAAATATTTCTGGCCATGCTAGACTTCAATATTCCACGTCCACAACCCCAACGTCCTTTGGTTATTTTCCGCGTGGCTAAGTAAGAAGACATGTTATTTTTTCACTGGGTCATTCGTAATAAAGTATTCCGATACTGAACGTCCATGATTCGCTGACAGACCCTTGAGGCACGTGGCATTTAAAAAACATCCAACCACGAATGTGCATATGAACATAAGTGTTTTGGAGTACGACGAGTCTTGAAATATTTCCGCCAAGAACACCTTTCCCTACTCATTGGTCATCACAAGTAAAGAAATTCCTGTAGTAGCATCTCCGACGACTTCCATACCTACCCGAACACTTAAGACCAGATATTTTGCATTCCCATTGTTTGTCAGTACTTTTTGAAGATACACAATACAAGCTTCACAAGATTCCGTGGAGCTGGTTCCATAGAAGTTGTCGCTGCCAATAGCTGGTTCCTCACTAGTTTCCTTCCCCAATCCATGGGCACTAGATTGTTTCCAAGCCATTGTTGCCACTGTAAATATACATTTGAAATGGTGGGTAGATGCATCATAGGTAGGTTGAAGGATAGCAAGGTCTAAGTTTGCATTAACAGACAGTTTGGCATCTGTGCCGCTATAAGCAAAGAATCTGTGCTTGTGAAAGAAATGTTATTGTTCACTTGCTGCTTCTGTTACCTCATTTGAAGAATGAAGATCATTAAACACTTCGAACAATGCACGCAGCTCGGTTTATGCTGCAATAATGTCACAGCCTAAATTTTCCGTTTCAGAAACGTAGTTGGTGTGGTGTCGTATCCATTTGCAGCGTGAAGGAAAAGAAGACATTACGCATTTCACCTAGTAGTAATTTATGTTAGGGTGTGACAGAGTACTTAGCCTATCTATGTTCTTTCAATGGTGACATGAAACGTACATTGCTATCGATTGTGGCGAATGCTGTCAACAGAACCAACAAATCTGTATCTTTGCAAACAACTATTCTACATTAACAATTTTCGCCCTTTATAAACTTAAATCAGGAGAGCTCTCAGAGCAGTAATAAAAGCTAGTGTTTCGTGCATGTTATTAAGGAAGTCACTTGATTAAGTTGGTTTCCTTATATTGTTCTCAATTTGCGAGCAATGAGCTCTTCATATGTGCTCTTAGATGTTGCTCTTCTCCGTTAGTAGATCATTGTAAAGGGCTTTTTAACGTCCCCCGGTTATATGGTTCAAAGTTTAGCAGTTTACAGACTAACTTATAACCTAACTTAAAGTAACACTCATGTCTTACCCGGGATTCGAACCCAGAGCTTCCCGTGCCCCAGATCGGTGGAGCACCAACCGACTGCGCCACATGGAAGGTCAGTCGGATTCTCTGTTAGTGGTTGGCTTACTTGGATAACCATCGGATACGACATTACAGTCATCACCATAATTGGTAAGAACAATTAAATATATTAGTTTGTAGGACATCTCCACATGATGCTGAATTTTTCCAATCACGGAATGGAGACGGTGTCTTCCATATACAAAGTAGGCTATATTTGAATCTGTAGTTAGGTATTTTCCAGACTGTCCGGATTGGAATATCTAAACATTTGAGCAATTGGTACGTTTTTGTTAGCGAGACTGCATCAAACAAGAATGGAGTCATGGAGGCTATAACGCTAATTTATTTTAAAGGTAAGCATTCAGCTCCACGGGTCCTTCGCAACACACTCTATGCAACTGATAAGTTGTTGCAAGTTAATAGCAATGACTAAATCTTGTATTTAGATTTCTGATGTGACTAGTGGGACTACCCTATCTTACCGATTCAAATGCACATCAGCAAAGTTATTTCCAGCAATTCTTTACATAGACTAGGTTCCTAAATCCATAGCATTGTCTCATGTCACGGCGTCATCAATGTTCAGAAGAAGTACACAATGAATCATTCAATGTTCTGGTCAATGGATCGTGTTGCTACTACCATTATTTGAACAGTCTTCTATCATTTATATTTGTAGCTCGTTTTGCAAGTTCCAGTACAACGCGTTGGCAAGTTGCCGCAACTCTTGTGCCAGTGAAGACTTTGATTATTCCTCTCGCCTCTACACATGCTAATGCAGTTGATATCCGTCGTGAAAAAGTGTCTTCTGCTATTCCATGACCATGTGTAAACCCCACGATACTTTTAAAATATCGCTTTAGCACTTTTCAATTCATATCTGTAGATATACCCGACCGTAAATAGTGGTTTCTTCTGACTGCCATGTTACCATGAGTCGTAAACTTAATATACTCTCACTCTGGCATTTAGTACTTCAGGCCTGTCACCTGCTTAGCATACAAATGAGCCGACTTAGCGTGTAAAAGTCCCGAGCGGTATAGAAATATGGAAGCATTTCAATTACACTTACGATGTGCAAATTACAATTTCCTGTTCATTCATCTCCGATGAATTGTAACAGAAGGGTCGCCTATTGAAATATTGCAACCAATGACGTGCTGCCCTGCAGTGTTGCAGTGTTTATTTATTGCTAATTGTGACTTAAGGTTCATGCTACTTTTTTATATTAGAAAAATAAGTTCAATTGGCATGAATATCCTAACTGTCGCAGGAGCAACAATTTTCAAGTTACATCAGCGAAGAAAGCTTAAAGACTCGGGATTGTTCGTTCCCGAAACACGAAGCTAGGAAATACGATGCGGCTCTGAGTGTTTGTCCGAGCTCATCGGACCCATCTATTCATGATACATATCATAACATATTCTCCTAATTTTTCCCAACCTTCGAGTCGAAATCATTCCATAGTTCAAAAGCTTCTCTGCACATTTTCTAAGTTGTATTTGCAAAACTCTTCTTTTTACAGTTCCTTGTAACAATGATCTTAAATGTTTCGTCTTTAAACAATTCATTAACTCGCGTATCTATGTTTCATTCATGCTACAAACGTCAGAGGATAATGGCTTGCACCAACTGGAAACTATACAGTATAGCCTTGAAATTCCTAGCCTATATAATGTAAAGAAATACGTAAAAAGTGATTAATTGTGGTCCATTCCTGCATAAGCAGTTATTTGACATCAATCATTGATTAAAATATAGCTTTTCTATAGTGGAATTAGTCAATCTTTCTCGCACGATGACATTATTTTCGGTGCCTACAATTTGTTTGGGCTTAGAGTGTTAGGTGTCATATAATCTATATATATATATATATATATATATATATATAGTATGGCCAACATTGTGTTACTAACATATTTCCAATAATGCTTAACAGAGTTTTTGGAATAACAATAACAATAACTTTTAATGCTTGCATTACATTAAGATGTTTAAATACATTAATGTTTTTGTTTCAAATTAAATTTGATGGTCGATGTTGGCTGAACATTGGCAATAAGTTGGTAGATATACAGTTGGTAATTGGTATGTATTTTTATCTTGAGACAACACTGTATTTTAAATCAATATTAGGGAATAGATATTCTTAATGAAAACAATGCCCCTTTCCTGTATTTAATTATGTAGAAATAGTTTCACAACACTAACCATTTTCCTTTGAAATATGTTTAGTTGTTCTCATGTTGGGATAATGCTGGAAACCAAACAGTTGATAATTAGTATTCTTTCTTTAGTTTATTTGCCGGTTTGACCAATGTAATGTAACTAACATGTTTTCAACACTACTCAGTATTATGTTTGAAAAGAAAAAAATTATCGATAATTATTCATGTTTGCTTACAAGTTAGGATTTTAATACATTTTATTTTTGTTTCAAATGGAGTTGTATGGTTATTGTTGGCTGATTGTTGGCAGCACATTGGCAGACACACAGTTGTCAATTGGCATGAATTTTGTATGTTGGGCCAACATTTGCATATATTCAAACTGGAACATAGTGATACGTACTTATTTCTGCACGGGAGAGCTAATAACAAGTTACCGTATTCTAGTGGATAAGATTTCGGGCTTCTAATACAAGCGTTGTCGGTTCTAATCGGACATCTGCCTGCCTAATGTGAAGTGGTTTTGTGATTAGTAGTAATAGGTACATATAGTCAATTTTTTTTTATAATTTCTTTGTTATTGGGTAAAGTTTTTTTTTTAACACAAGTAAACAACGTTGGAATAATGTAGTTTATTTGTTGGCATTAGGTATGCAAAACCACATCTTCGCAAAACAATGCCAAATATGGATAAATTACTGTCTGAATGCCTTTCTGAAATATTGATCAAAATACTACGAATAACCATCGTAACACCAACGCTCGTTAGAGGTTAGTTTTATGTCATATTAGATTTGTGTTCTGTAATATACACACGACAAACCAATTTAAAGCCAACAAAGAGCATTTCGGTTTTTTGAGTGATATGGCATATATTTGAAGGAAAGAGAATTTAGGAAAGCGTGCAGAAAACCATTTATTTTCATTGGCCCAATAATGTAGGTTGAGCGTCATATTTCAGTTGGCAGCGCATGAAAAAATACACGTTTGCCAACGTTGCCCTGAATGACATTTTGAGGTTGGGCCAACTGATGTTTTCCAGCGTAGGCCAACTACCAAAGCCAGACGTTGAACCAACGAAAAGTGGCTACTGGGGTCGGTAGGCCATAACCTAAAGAACATATTAAAAACTAACTTTAAAAAAAAGCACAACATTTAATCATCAGTATTAAGTTTTAAGTGTGCAATTAAATTTAAAAAAAACATGTATAACAATTTTTATTAAACTATTAACGTTGTCTAGAGTTAAAGCGGACCGTTTCAAAGACTCAAGAGTGGAAAGGACTCCGCATTTTTCGTGAAATAGTTGTTCACTCGAATACACGTATCTTGGTATATAAATGTTCTGTAAATGCGATTTTTTGTCAGAAAAGATAACAATAATCATTTATGGTCCAATTGGTTAACGGTTGTCATATTAAGTGTATTCTTGGACAAAAAAATTCGTGAAAATGGTCTTTCGTTCCGTGTAATAAAACCCACATGTAACAGATGTAATTTGCACAGTACAGCGTCACGACGGAAACACTGCACGCCTTGCGCGTAGGAGCGATGAGGCGTTACAAGTGCGTGTTAGTGTCGCCCGTATCGCCCCCTCGCTTCTTGACCTCGGACGCGGGGTACCTACGGCGGCCCATCCCACTTTTAATGTTTTATTCAATTGAACGTTGAAGAATGTAATGACAGGCTACTAATATTATCATACATAAAAATCGACAAGCAGCTGACATAAAACGGAAGCAAACAACGGCAGGAAGTAGTTAGTATTCATGTGATGAGTGTTCCCCACAGAGTAGCCTGTCCAGAAGTGACGATCTCTCTGCCATGATATGTGCAGACGACACTTACTTCTGGCAGCTCTGCACAACTCACAGTGGTTCTCTCCTACCCTGCACGTTTCGCCCGACAGACGGCTCGCACATTTCGCTGGATACTGAAATCCCAAGCTTTTATATTTGAACCCATATATTCTGTTTTATCACTGGTACATACGTGTTACTGTTTACTTTTATCATCGCATCCTTTATTGAAAATATATCGTGCTTCAGCCTGTCACAGAATTAATACTACCAAAGTAATAGATCGAATAAAAAATCATTAAATTTCTGTAATAAATTTCTTATTTAAATGATTCGATAAAAAGTTTTATTTTTGACAAGAAGACAATTCTCCGCTGTCTTGTTACCGTTAAAACCTTGGGAATCAAACATAGTTGGTAAAGGAGTCGTATTTTTCAGAAAAAAAATTGTTGACCAACACGTTACTAAGATTTTATAGTCTAATGTATTCCTTATATTCTTTAAAACATTCATCAACATAGACACTTTCATACAACACGAATGTTCCATTCTAGTGAATTCTTTATAATAGGAAATGGCAGTATTTCATTGAAAGTTTTAAACTCATTAAAGTTTTATCGCTCTAGACAACATTGAAACATTATTAATTTTGATATTAAGGACTTTGAGAACATTTTGTCACTGAAATGTGGATATATAAAGGCCTATCAGAACCAGCATATTTTTAATATGAATTAGATTTTCAGATAGCTACGAAAAAGACTGAAATTATTTTGAAAGTTCCAATGATATGCCATATTTTTTTCATAATTTCATATCACTTTATCGATGTGTATAAGCGCTGGAATTAAATTGTTTAGAAATATAGAACAAAATTAAACATTTCGTATACAAATTTAATATTCATACTTTTTTTTAATATTTAAAATAGATTATACAGCAACCTATTTTGCATTTTTAATAAAACATAATTTTTTTACCATTTATTTAATATTTTAAGAGCCTAACTTAAAACCATCTCTTCTGTCACTACTGACAACATATACATGTAATTTACACAATAATGAAAATGTTAAAGATTAAGTGAGTGAAGAAATTTGTGCGGCTCTTAAAAGCGAGGTCTTGAGAGCCGATGGAGGATATTGAGGTGAGTATGGAGCAGCACCGGAATGAAAATGCGGGGGAAACGGGATATCTCCTAGAAAACTCGCCGACCAGCGGCATTGTCCGACACGATTCCTACATGCGAAAATCCGCGCTTGACCCGGCCTGGGATTGAACCCTGTTGGCCTTGGCGGAACATATGTAAGATATGTAAGTATGCAGGTTGTATCGGGGTTATGTTACAAACTTCCTGGGATGATGGATATTGGCACCAGCATATATTTGATGTAGGGAACCTCGGTCGGTCCTGGACCACCTCCGTCGAGCGTTACAGCCAGAAGAGTGTTCGGATGCCTATTGCATTGCGGAATACGACAGCTCACAGGACTTTGTATGCTAATGATGATCTAATGTGTTACTTACACGACCGGCAAGCTATGAGGACTATAATTCACAACTGACTGGTCAAGCACACTCGCCCGCATGCAAACACAGACTACAGTGTACCCTCACTAGTGCATCACGACCCACCGCGCTGACACGCTGCATGCCGCCTACTGTGCACTAGTGAAGCGTACATTTCTCACATCTTGTGCTGTACTACGCCTACAGAACATGTTGGTCCACTCATGACATCGGGGCATGCTTAACTACCTCTCTTCAGGCACCGAGTTCGATTCCCGGCTCAGAAAAGGACGTTTTTCCTGGTTCAGTGCCTTCAAAATGGTGTTATTACTTTACCTTTTGATAATAAACACAGTACATTCTTCCACAAAGCCCAAACCTTGTAGTATTCCACTGAATTAGGCATTCCAACACTCTTTTGGTCGTAAAATTAGACGGAGACATTTCCGGACCAGGATTTCCTATTTTAAATACATGCTGGTGCCCTTCTCCATCATCTCTGAAAGTATGTAACACCGTACGGATTACATACCCTATGTAATAATTTCCATGTATACATGAATAGGCCTATATCAAATAACTAGCAGCCCGTCATCGCTTCGCTCAAGTTTAATGAAGTTATTGAAATACAGTACATACCTATATATGCGACTATCCGTGACTACCTGCTACTACCCGTGACTACCTGCGACAACTTGCGACAACATGTGACTACTGTACTGTATCACCTTCGTGTAGTTGATTCCAGCACCGATAGGTACTATCATCACGACACAAGGATTATACATGTGGAAGGATGGATGCAAACTCCTGTTGTAGCAGTGTTTGCAGAACTAAGTTAAAAACGTGCTCCGGTCTTTAAAAAAAACTAATTCGTAGAAATATTATTTTATCAATAAAATGGTTTGTTCGTTTCCATTTTCTTTTGCTATCCACATAGAACAACGATTAAATACATATTAACCACACCAATGTACTTTTATTTTATGAGGAGAAAATTTCAGTAAAAAAATTAGTGCTATGACAAAACCTCAGTAAATACATATATATAATATAGTCTGGCATACAACATAAGCATATATACTTGAGCATTTCATATGAGTAAAATTAATATTTTAATAATTAATTTAAATATCAAAGGATCTTGAGTATTCAATATATTTCAGAACTAAGGACTATCTTTTCAAATCAAGTTACTTTAAAACAAAACATGCTATTTTCAACAAGACAAACAGGTTAAATCATCTTTGGGTACCCGTTTACAAATATCAGCCATACGGACACATGAAGCTTTCTTAATTTTGTAGGTTACATGTTTTATCGTCCCAAAAAAAAAAAACACAACCATCTTAATTAGTTGCCAATGCCAAGAAAAATTTAATTCAACCATTCTATGAATAGTTCATGTTAATGAGAGCTGTATACTCAGAGCACATGGCATGCGAACAAAATGGTTAGATTTTACTTGGCGCTGGAGAGAATCAAAATTTCGTCTGCTGCGTAGGCCAAGAAGCAGCACTCAAGAAGAAACCAAGAAAGGCTGTGAAGAAATAATCCGAGGAGGGATGTTGGTCCACGATCTACTACATCGTAGAACGAAACTCCAGCACGTGCAAGGCTACAAGATATATCAAAGAAAAAATTATCGTGGCTCGGTACACACAAAAAAATAACACGAACGGCAAAAAAAAAAAAACACCAATAGTTTAACTTACCCTTGTAGGCTGGTGAAATTACCAATTAGATGGAAAGAAGAAAGTTTAGAAGTAGATAAATATTCGTAGAACAATTACATGCTGTATGATTAAGTTCAACAAGGAGGCAATAACCTTGCGAGCAGGAATAAATATGAAATTGATCGTGCTCAGAACTCCAATCTGGTGTGACTAATCGATACGTAATACAATATTGAGAAAGATGTGTAAAACAGAGATAGCTAAAAATTATTTCATTAGGTTACTTTAGATTATATTTGCACCTTGCAAATACTAAATACTCATTAATTTATTAAGTAGAATTTAGTTTTGGACACAACATAGACATTTATTACATAGTAAAATTATTTAAATTTACATAAAGTAATATGCTTCTTCAAGTTAACAAGACCAGGGCAATAGTAAAATAATTTAAATAGATTCTCAATGTTTTACATTTTGAATAGAATAAACAAATCAACTAAATATAACTGGAGCACGTTTTAATTAAATCAATCATTTTTGGTGAATAAGTAATTAATGAAGAACTTATTAAATTAATAGTAACCAAAAAAAATTAAAGCTGTGCCAATACAACTGGCACACTACTTGCGATTACCTGTGACTACTTGCGACAACTTGTGACTACCTGCGACTACCCGTGACTACCTCCGACAACTTGCAACAACCTGTGACTACTTACGACTACTTGCGATGACCTGCAACAACTTGCGACAACTTGCAACAACCTGTGACTACTTCCGACTATTTGTGACAACTTGGGACTACTTGCGACAACGTGCGACTACCTGCGACTAGTTGCGACAACTTATGACAACCTGCGACTACCCGCAACTGCCTGCGACTACCTGCGACATCTTGCGACAACCTGCGTCTACCTTCTACTTTCATGATTTTTTATATCAAGTCACAATTTCTTCTAACATTGTTTCAGTTAATCTTTAATGGTTTTTGTAGAGCATGCTTAGAAAAGAGATGAGTAGCTCATTTTTCTCCGACTTGGTTCGCAAATCTTGAAATTTTTCAAGAATTTTTTTAAAAATTAAACATATTCTATATTCATATGGAAGAATGTAATTTCCTAACTGTGAAAGAATTTTTAGAATCGGTCATGTAGTTTCCGAGATTCGGCGTTACATATAAACATAAAACTCAAATTATTGCTTTATAATATTAGTATAGATAAAACAGTGGTAACTACCAAAACATTTATAAGAAAAAATTATATAAAAATGTTATTGTTTGGGGCTGAATTAACTGCTACCCAGTGAACAAGCATTCAGACAGTATAATTCCTTTTCAACTGATCAAACTATAATTTGTCGCATGACTAGCCTTATTTGTTTTTGCGGGAGGAGGGTGTTATTTTACCCACTCGGTTGCACTAAAGGTGGCTGGTGCCAAGTCATCTCGCTACATAATCTGTGGCTTTCCAACTAGCATCGATTTACGTATCTTGATACAAGTCAGACACTGTAAAAACGCTTTTGGGTGGCAAGAAACGATTTTTTTTTTTGCCACAAAGAAAGAGTTGTTAAACTATTAACCAAATCAAAGTAGGGTTGCAACGAACATATATTTTGTTTTATATATTATATATATTAATGACTATGATAAACTTGCATTGCCTTTATAATAGTCTTTGTCGTAACGTAAATTTACAAACTTTGAATTGAAAAGTATACCAACTATTAAAATTACGTATTACGGCGACTTCAAGACTCGGCCCCAGGCGTGTTACTAGCATAACTCCCTTGACCAAATGACCACTACGGTTTACTGTGTTCAGATTATTACTTTTACTGTGTAGGTAATACCATGTAGTAAAGCAAAAATATGTTTCTCTAAACTTGTTGAATTAATGCAATATAGTTTGAGTTTCTTATGTTTCATTATATTCACACGCCTTGTTCCAAAACCATTAGATTATCAAAGTTCCAGGTGGAACCAGCGCTGGCCTCTCCATCCTCCCTTCTAGGTGGCCGATATCTATTAAAATGTCATACCTAGAGCGTTACTTTCTAACTGTTACATTTAACCCCCGCAAAGCAAAAGCAAAATCGGCTCTTTGACCTTCACGGTCCACCGGGAACTTTGCAATTTTGAAACCGTCATGATGTCCGAAAGGGTAAAAAGAACACTACACTAAACTACTCACTCCCACAAGACTAACTACCGCGTCCGCACATATCCTTTTCGTTAAAATTTAAGAGTGACGGTACCCCATTAACTGCTTTCGCGGCCCAAAGAGCTTGACAGTGTACGGACTCAGTTTTGGGGAATGCCTGGTAACCAGAAACTTTCCCCGCTTCCTCGCTACCAGACGCAGAAGGCAGTGTGGTTTGACAAACCACACTGCTTACTTTCGGTCACGGTTCTTTTTCACACACACACACACACACTCATTCAGTTAATTCTCCGGTGACCTCACTGAGGTCCTGTTCGTCGTTCTGTAGTTCATTCCAAGTTCACATCCCAGTGTCATCTGCCAAAGTCGTCTTCGGTTGTCATGGATAAGACAGAGTCTTGTCCAGGGTGGTTTGTGGCATTCGAGAAGTCTAAATCGGTAGTTAGTTTAGGGGAGAGGAGGGAGGATGATGTGGATTTCTCACTGATTGAACTCTCCCCTTTTCAAGATCTTCTAGTCCTTTGGTCTGGTGCAGCCGGGAGGGGGGTCTGGGGACTCCTTTTCGTTCCCCCTCACCCGCAGAATCCCGCCCTCAGACTCGTTCCCCTCAAGGGGAAACTGTCTTGTAGTAATCGGGTTGGATCTTTCTTATTGTAGGATGCTGACCGGGAAAGAAGGACTAATACTGGACCACCGTGCACCCCATGAAGGGCTTACTGTAGTCGAAGGTACTCTTCCCATATGTACGGATGGCATCCTTGAAGATCTCGGACTCGTTGAATCTTTCTCCTCTACGCCAATAGCACTCTCTTAGCAAGCTTAGGAGTGCGTCCTTCTGCATTGGCAGGTCTGCCTGGGCGACGACGAACTTATCAACTGACTCTGTTCGGGGGGGAAGAGGATATTATCTCCCCTCTCTATTTGCCCGACTACCATGGCCATGGCTGCCATCAAGGTGTTCGGCTCTTCTAATCTAGACAGGAAGGTAAGAGGAAGGAAGAAATCGAGGACAGACTATATAAACGCAGAGACAGCAAGGTTGTGGGTCGCCATTGCTGCGGATGTCGGCTACCGAGGCGCGGCCGGCGGGGACAATCGACACCAGCGACGTGTGCCCTTCCAGGAGGAGCGGGCCTCATCGAATCTGTTCCAAGTGTCTTTTAGCATTGGTGAGCCAGATGGTTGTTTCTGGTGTAGAGAGCTTGAGTAGAGCCCGCTATTTAAGTGAAATTTAGTCATGTCCCTCATACGTAGCTGTAAGCAATTTGTGTATTATTATTTAAACAATAAAAGTTATGTTTTGCCTTTGAACAACATTGTATGATAGTGATTCGTCATTTGGTGTAACTAACCCATAAACAAATCGACTAAACATAACAGAATGTTATTTGCGAGTGTCGACACAAAGCCAGTATTAAATGCCCTATACAGCCCTAACATAGCAAATTATTCATGCTTATACTAGTAGCTGGATGGAACTTATTTGCGTTAAGAGATTAACAAGGTTTGATACCAGTCAATTAATTGGGCGAAATTTATAGTTCAGCACAATGTGAAACCGCCTAAATTTTATAACATTTTTTTTAGGATAATTTTTTAGTAATTTTGTAAAGGCTGCTCAGTAAATTTAATTTTTATTAAGAAATGTTAATATTTATTAGGTCAAAGGCAGAATTGGGTAGAGTGATTTGCTTTTGAGAATCTTTGAAATGATTAAATTAATTGAAAGAAAATTCTTATGTTGAATTTCCCTCTAGTTGAGGATATTGGTACGGAAATGTATGTTACATTTATTATAAGCATAGTTGATGTGTTGTGTTGCACAAGTACAGGTCCTACATAGACGACTAATTAAGTAGGACATATCACTACACTCCTATAGTACTACTGTGTATAATAAAAGTTGGTGTTCTGTTGTTATACACACTATATTGACACACTGCTTGTGGCGATCTAACATTTTATCCTAGAGAAAATTAAATTATTTATTTATTATTAAACCTGTACACTGCAAAAAAACACAACTTTGTCAGTACAACCACAGTAAGTATGACAATGTCGAAGTGGCGTTGTCCCCAAAAACAGTTTCCCTTCCCATGTTTCAATATATGAGTGTTCTCAAGTTTGGGATAACCCCATAAATAGAGACCTGAAGAATTCGCAGATTTATTTCGGGCCAAGCTACAATTCAAAACATGTGTGGGTATATAATATTAGCCACTGGTCCACACGGTGTTTGACACTCCCTGGAGAAGGCTGGCCCAATCGTCGCCTTCCACTGTGACAGCAGACAACCAATGCACAGTTGACCTCGGCAGTTGTGAACATAAGACTGTAGAGCCTAGCCTGTAGGTCGTTGACCTCGCCAATTTCTCAGGTCTCTACCCATGACCTTACCCTTGGGACTTATATCGGCACTTTGTGTAGCTACGCTCATCAAATCACCTGGTTTTTTTTTTATTTCAGGAAAGAAAGCCACAACAGACATACAAGATTTAATTACTTTATTGAGAAGCCAAAAAAGATTTCATTGATTAGTAATTATAATTTTTAAATATGGCAACCTTTGTCCCTTAGTTTCTATCATTAGGAAAATTATTTTACACGGATTATACTGAAAGTAAGCGCAAAGAATAGAGAGATTTCGTGATTTAAATATGTTCGAAGGTATTTATTATATTATTTAAAAATTCACAGGTTGGGCTCCACCCATACATAAAACCTGGCAACGCCACTGGTTGTAGAGACTCGACTCGAGGAGCTCTTAGAACTAGCAAAGGCACAGATAGATAGCTTCTCTGTGGTGGCGATCTGAGCGTCGCTGCAAAAGAAAGAAAAAAAAGCACGCTCAGACAAAATGACACGACGGTTCCATTGAAGTGGGCGCACCAATTCTCTGATTGGCTGCGCGAGGCTCTGGATACAGACCGTGCGTCTAGTTGCGTGCTGAGAGGGGTCCCGTATTGGCGGGGCTGCCTGCTGGCAAGTAAGCTACCGGGCGCTGACTGGCTAACGCCGGTCCCACTTTCCGCGCTGGTCGGGTCGGTGCGCCATTTTGACTTCGTGTGCTGTCAGAGTTCGTGGAATAAAAGCCTGCTTCACACCTCTGTAAAGGCTGTCCACGATAAAGTGAGCATTTTTGAAACCAACCTTGGAAAAAAAAGTCACCGCTCCTGCCTGCAAATATTTTGAAAGGCACACCGAGTGACATGTGACCAGTAAAATTGACAGTGATGGATGGAGAGTAGTTCCGGTTCTTAACGTCGAATAAAAGGTGATAGGAAACCGTATGTGGTGACTTAAATTATTTATTTTGTTTTATGTTTTTTTTATGCATCGAACTATAAAAACATTTTCACTTTTCTAATAATTCCAGTGTTTCACCTGGCCGACGCATGAATAAAGTGATGAGGCCCATTGCAATGTTAATTATACATAAGGCGGAAGACTACACAACGTGCATACAATTAGATTTTAACACTTTGTAGACTATGCTCGAGTGTAGCTCTAGCAAAGATAATTAGAAAATTTCTTTGTTGTTCAGAACAAAACTCACATGGTCGTGCAGTTTACATTCGGCTAGTATTTAACACGACCTCACTAGAACACGACAGCGCAGCAACAATGATATTGCTAAGGATATAATTTCTTTTCCTTACAGCTACTCAAAGGGACATGAATGATTGCAAATTCTTTTATACGATAAAGGGCATTTGATTGGGCCAACATCAGCTCGGTTCTCTGTTGGTTGATGACCAGCCAATAACGGACGCTGTAAAGTACAGGCTAGTGTCCGGTGTGGTATGGACCAATAGGACGATGGTGAGTTCTAATACAGACACCAACAGAACCGGTGTTCTTGCAGTAGTGGATATAGGTGACTCACTTCTAATCTGCCTTAGGTGGCAGTAAATGTGTGCAGACCTCAATGCGTCGAGCCAGGCTTCCAAAAGTGCCCATTTTACGGTGAATAGCCTATGTACTGAAGTACTGTGTGGTGTGGCGTCCAGCAGTTCTTGTTTGGTGACGGGAGAGAGGGCGGCGTTTCATCCTCCCCCTTACCATCCCCTCTACCAAAATCCTCAGGCTATCCACTATCCAGCGTCACCACACTACATGACCGCGGCATTACTAGAACGAGGTAGCCCAGTAGCCAAGGACGACGGATTCCCCTGACAAAGATTTCTCGCGTCACGTAAGTGCTGTAATTAGAGGCTTCTGCTGCTCCTTCAAGCCATCGGCGCGGGATATGCGGTTTCAAAACGCTGTTGATGGGGCGAAGCGTTTATACTTCTAGTAGACGTTTGTGCACGCCAGCTGGCCAACAGCTGACAGGCGAACAGCACAAGCCATGACATAATACTGGCGAGCCCCTGCATTCCTTGATGCCTGCTTATGATCTACTTGTATACACGTTGCGTATTCCTCCGCCTTATCTAAAATTAACATTGCCATGGGCCTCATCACTTTATCCATGCGTTGGTCATGTGAAACTGTGAAATTATTAAGAAAGTAAATACTTTACAAATCTGTTTCCTTGTACACTTCGATGCATAAAAAAAAACAGAAAGCTAAAGTAATAATTTTAAGTTATCACAAATGGTTATACCTAACACTTTTTATTCGAAGTTAAAATATGAAACTACTTTCCATCCATCGTTACCAGCTATAGAGGGCAAATGTGACTCAGTGCACCCGTTATAATATATGCAACCAGCATAACGATATTGAATTGGGTATATTATTATTATCTGCATTACAATTCTCTTAGAAAGAGACATACAGTCATCGTCTCGTGTCGGTTTGGCTGTTTACATGTATGGATGTATGTATTTATAGGCTATTCACGGTAAAATGAGCAATTTCGAAAGACCTCTCGTTTAGAATATTAGTTAATAAATAATATTTAATTTTTCATTAGACGTTAACTTCTGAGTGCAGTGGAATACACACTCTATGTTTATTACTTACCTAGTAATATTTCTTTTAAAAGGTGGTTAAAGGATTTTAAAAAATTTCTGAAACGAAAAAGTAACTAGGGCATCAAAAGTGCTCACTTTTCCCGTGAACAGCATATACGTCTAAGTACGAGTAAATATTTATATGCAGCTATGTGTACATGAATGCATGTAGAAGTAGGTATGTGTTTATGTATGTGTAGGTAAGTATTTAGGGAGTTTGGCAACTTATTATTTTTCTTCAAAGTGGGTCGTGCGGATGAAGGCGGGCAGTAAAGAGATTGGTGCTCACATAAGTATTCATTTTTAGCCTACTTTTTGACAAAAAGAAAGGCTTATTAGATAATTTTTTTTGTGTCTGCACGTGTGTGTGTCTGCGCGTGTGTGTGTGTGCTCCTTCCCCCCCCCCCCCGGTCACTTTTTGTCTGGGTGAACCGAATCTCACCAAACTTGGTACACATGTACTACTAAGTAAGGTCAAATAAATTTATTAGTTTCAACCACTCCGAGTTCTTACTTACTTTCATAATGACGGCAATTAAAGAATGCACGGCGCTATGTCATATCTCGGAAACCATTCAAACAATTTTAACCAAATTTTATATACCGACAGTGCATGTTGTGACCATTACATTCATAGTTGAATATTGTTGTTGGTCCACCATTTTGGAAGATAGCATAAGTAAAACTATGGTTGGACACGTAAATGTCAGTAATTAAAATTAGTCACTTATTTTCAATACGGTGACCATACGAATATTTTAAGTTTATTTGGTATTACTACCATACCGTTTAACCAATTTCAGCCAAATTTTGTACGCTGACAGTGCCTACTATAGGTATCATATAAACCACACAACAACCACTTTTATGAGCCGTTTTGTTAGATAGCACCACGTGAAAAATAAAGCTTTCATGTGATATCTCGAAAACTACTCAACCAACTTTCTTCGAATTTGCAAATAAGTACTGATATGGTATGGAAAGTAAATAAATTTACATGAACTTTAAAAGCCACTTGTTTTTGAAATGGTCTCTCTACTAAATATTTTAAGATGATATGTTATAACTACCATACCATTTTGCCAATGGGTACACTGTGGTCCGGTTCTAGTCCTCCAATTCCGGATGACACTCTACCAACAGCTTTGGTAACGCCACACAGAATGTGACATGCCCCTCCCTCGCGAGGGTGGAGGGAGGATCTGGGGGAGAATAGGTCTGTGAGACAAAAGACTCGTGACCTTGAAAGAAGCAAATATGGGAAAAGGAAAACAAGGACTCTTCCCCATTGAGCCCCCAGCCACTTGGTCAGATAAAATTACCGGCTAAGACAACCCTACTCAGACCTAATGCCACTGAGCAACGCTCAGGCACTTTTACATGATTTGACAATGATGATTGCACCTGTTTGCAATATTGTAGTTGGTCAAAATGCAAAGCGAATGAGCGCAGCGTTGGATATGTATGATTGTGTGTGTGCATGAGTGCCGTATCGAGCAGTAGTTTTTGAGTGTAGATACAAGCTCTTTTCATCCGGGGGCGAGGTGAAGGGGAATGTTACTGGTTACCAGACATCCCCCAAAACCAAGTCTGCACAACCCGGGTGCACTGAGCTGAGATGGCAGTAATGGGAATACCGCCAGGCTTAAATTCAATCGAGGAAGGATATGCGCAGTCGCGGAATGTAGTTAGTCTGTTTGAGTGAGTAGATTAGTGTAGTTTTCGTTTTTCAATATCGGACAGCATGGCCGTGTCAGAGTTGCAGAGTTCCCGGTGGTACCTGAGATCAAAAGAGCCGATTTTAGCTTTTGTTTACGGGGGCTAAAGTAGTCTGGATAGAAAGTAGAGCTCCATGTATGACCTTTTAATAGGTATTGGCCACCTGGAGGGGAGGTTTGGCCACCTGGAACTTTGTCGGGAAACAGTCAGCCGCCAGTCCATATTTCCATCGGGTTACTTCCAACATAAGACAGCGGGCCGATATCCTCTGGCCGGTGTTTGTCGGCTACCTTTTCCGGCCCAATTCTGGTCCGTAATTTTCGTGTTTGTTTTAGCCACAGTTTATATGTGCAAATAGGTTTCAAGTATGTCAGACACCTATTTTCAAAATGGCGTCCATCTAGCTATTTTAGCATAGTATATTATATATTCTAAATCAGTTGATCAAGTTCAACGTGGATTTTGTGCTGGGAGTATATATAACAAACAAAATGTGTCTACGGTGAGCCAATTTTGTCCTCCATTTTGTAAGATAGTTCCACACGATTAAATAAAGTTATAAAATCATATCTCAGGAAACATTCGGCTGATTTCTACAAAATATGGCAAACTGGTAGTACTGTGATGGGTTATGTCAACTGATATGTTTTAGGTATGTAACACATATATTTTCAAAATGACGACCATACAGATATTTTAGTTTTTTTATATTTTATCGGTGAAACCATGTAATTAATTCCGAAGAAACTTTATATAATGGCTGTTGTATCATCTGGAATATTGGTTTTGCTTTGTTTTATTGTAAATTTTTATTTATTTTAAGGTAGGTTAACTTTTTTTATTTCTGGCCAACATATTTATTCAACATTAATATTGCAGCGCGTATGCTATTAGTAACTTACATTTCAAAAAGTTGTTCTTTATGTCAAAGTTTTCTTTCAGTTATTGATCTCTTTGAGACTGTCTTTCCATTTATTTTATGTTGTAACTACGAGGGGCATTTTGTGCAATGTATTGATATTTGAAAAGATATGTCATTCTCTGGATTTTACTGTTTTCCCAACATTTTCTTTACTTGTGTATGGGATGACTCTACTTGAGCCAATCACGGCCGAGAATTTAAAAATAAATTATTGTACATTATTTTCGCTTTTAGGTATATTTGTGAACTAAATAGAAATGATTCACGAGAAGATGGCTGAGGGTTAGGCTTGGCTGATGTATTAGGATCTTCGTAGTTCTGGATACTAATGAGCCCGGAAAGTTAATTCTAGGCTAGAGAATTAAGAAACAAGACGCCCGCGATATATAGAAGAGAAGAAGAGGCCTGAAGCGGACAACTCCATGTGTAAATTATCTTAAACAGTCTTCCGCAAATTGAACGTATGTTAGTGTGCTATGAACTGTAGTGAGCACGCGAGTAAGCTCGAATTCATATGTGTAGGGAAGATTCCATAAGCGAGGAGTGGAGCCAGCCAGTTCCCCACAACTCCATGTGTAAATTATCTTAAACAGTCTTCCGCAAATTGAACGTATGTTAGTGTGCTATGAACTGTAGTGAGCACGCGAGTAAGCTCGAATGCATATGTGTAGGGAAGATTCCATAAGCGAGGAGTGGAGCCAGCCAGTTCCCCATTTCAACGAGAGGGATATTGTCTTCATCATAAGTCGAAAGGAATGTTGCCACATTCAGTCTGCGCTATAGAGATGATGACGCTAATCAACTACAGCTAAGTGTCACTGAATCATTGATAGTAAAAAGGCAGCTATAATGGTGCTTATAGTAATTTCATTTGAGCAATAATTATCGCAAAGGATTTTGACGTAAAATTATATTTCTGAATGATCACACTATTTTATCCCAAAATAATCCCTGAGATAATTATCAATTTAATTAATTTTTTTTTTTTAACCAAGGGATATAACGAAAGCTATAATGTCATGAATAGTGCCGTTCCGTATTGCATGTTGTTCCGTATTGCATGTTGTTCCGTATTGCATGTTGGAACAACTTGAAGTAATTTTGGTAAAAGCTTGGAAGCAATTTCTTGGTGGATAGAATATTTGTTTGTTTTTCACTACCTTATAACCTTTCAAGTAATTATGAAGTTGGCCAGAAATTGTTTTCTCTTATAACAATTTTAAATAACTATAAAATTGGTCAGAGTGTTGTTTCTTAAAATTATCTCATTGATGAGATATTTATTTAATTATTATGTTGAGATCCTACTGGAGGAACAAAGTTTTTATTAAAATATCAGCTCACAAAAGTTATCGACGTTTTCTATTGGTAATAAATATTCTGGAAGTTGCTAGAAAAGTCTTTCTTGGTTGTCTGTGCGTGTAACGTTTGTTCCCAGTTGTTATTCAAACAACAGGAGAGTATATGAGATTGGATTATTCTACTGGTAAGGTGTTGTAAAGGTTCTTCTCCTGCTCATATTGAAGCTGGGTAATAGCCGAGGCAAACTTTTTATATAACCCATGAACAGTAAAATCTTTTAGTAGTGTCACACAAATTACACAAAGTTAAATTTGGCACTCTAACATGTGGCAGTACTGTGGTGCTACGTAAATAACCTGACACTCGTATGCGGGACATGTATAACTCGACCGCGACAAGACTTCAAAACTGAAGCATTAAGAAATGCTACAGGAGATAGCAGGTGTGGAATCCATGCAGATTTAATAGGCGACGGACGAAGGACTAGTAGAGAGGTGACGGAGTTTGTGGGCCAGCATGTTAGAGGCACATGCGCTCATGAGGCGGGACTGCCATCCATGTTCCTGCGCGGGCAGCCTGACTACTCGCACAGCAATATCGACAGCAGTGACTTCAGGCAGGGTCCTTAAGTTTCCAGCTGAGGGCGCAAAGAACCCGGCCAGCCCAGCCATGGTACTTACCTACTCCATCTTCGCTCTTCTGCACCGACATCAGGAACTCCACATCGCGGGTGAAGGTGGGGAGTAACGGATCAGGTAGCCACCCCCTCCCCCTCCTCAAAAATCTCCCTCGGTCGTAGGTGAGCAGCGCTCGGCGGGACAGCCAGAGGCTACCAGTTGTGGAGTGAAGGCTGACGCAATTGCTTCCAAGTTTCGATGCTGTTCCATTCCATTCCGCACGCATCTACAGTCGACAGCCCGCAGAATTCAGCAGTGAGATGGTTCGCCAACTTGGCATGTTTCAGCATCCCTGGGTGCCCCCAGTATTCCCGCCTTGACCTTGATCGTTGGGCTGCCCCCAGCAGACGCGCGAAGCCGTCTTTAACTGAGCCACTCAGGTTCCCGACACACACGACCGCCCGCCACGAGGTGACCTTGAGAGTTAAGGAAAACTACATACGTTGCAACTGTTGAGCGTACATCGGCCTGCATGAATGTATGCAACAGTATAGCGCACACTGCAGAAACTCATTGTCGATACAAGAATACGTAAACTAATAATAATAATAATTATATATATATATGCACGCGCACACGTATATAGACATAAATAAAAATATATATTTTAATACCTTTTTGTTTGCAGAAATTCTCACATTGTCTCTCATACACCTTAAATACGCCCTTCTTCTGGCGGCAATGTCATTTATATCCATGAAAGCCTTTCTTTTGTATTTGCACTTTTTGAAATGAAAACCGATTTTTAAGGGTTTGTCTCAAAGCCAACCTTTTTTCAAGAAAAATCTATCTCATGTTTTCAAACCGTTGGCAGTTGATTTATTGTAGGAACACCTCCTTCAACCGTATGAAACTTTCGTACAATGCGAAGAATTACACCAAAATCGAAATAATCTAAACAGATCTTTTTACTATTTTCACCCTTTTATTTCCAGGTGTATGCAGTTTTTCATCAATCACATCAGCTTGTTTCCATTCATTTATAATTCTTATATAGTTCGTTCCGATGATGCAGCTGCTGCAGGTTTATAATATATCGGATGAATAAATATTGTCGGATGCTTTTTCCTTATCACAAAATTAATAACATTCCTTACGACTCATCTGCACTGACTGAGTTCTTTTACATGACTTACTAATTGATGCCATTATTGCCATTATTAAACACCTAACATCACTGCAACTTTTATTCCACGCCCTGTATCTATCATTAGTGCGCGCACAAACACTTACATCAATCGCCAGAGTACGATCACGGGAAATACTGTGGCACGAGTTATGGCCAGTGCTACATTACCCGCCCGCAGCTGAGAGCTTTCTTTTCCTTCTCCACTAATAGTGAATGACTGTACCAAAGGGAGAGCGTGGAGTCGCCTTGTAGTTGTCGTGGTCGGGTTATAATATCCCGTCCGTTACATAAAAATTGTGCCCCCTCCCCCCGTAACGTGGTTACACTATATATATATATATATATATATATATATATATATATATATATATATATATATATATAAGCAATCAAATGTTTACTCAAAAAATCTCTTTTGTCCGCCATTTTGTAAAAAATTATTATTTTACAAATTTATATTACGTTATTTCAGAAAAAAAATCTGTTTTTACCAAATTTAGTAAACAATTATCACTATGGCAGGCTATGTGAAATGATAAATTTTGAGCGTGCTAGACATTTATATTTTTTAAATGGCGGCCTTAAAAATATTTTTGCTCCGAATTGTTTATCTACTAAACTGCTAAACAAATCAAATTCCAACTTAACTTTGTATGCTGACATTATCAGCTGTATCCATCAAAATTGTCTATGCAAAGCCACATTTCTCCGCCATATTGTAACACAGCGCCACATGAAATAATATAGTTTTTATGCCTAGGCTATCTCAGGAAACAATAAACCGATTTCTTTCACATTATGCGAAGATGTTGTACTGTGGTAGGCTATATTAATTCATATGTTTTAATTATGTAAGTCTCTTATTTTACGAATGATGCTTATACAAACATTTTAGCTTAGTGTGCTAATCTACAAAACTATCTAACAGATATAAATTTAATTTTTTATATTGTATCGTTGATATTAATCGAATGTACTAATATATGATCAATGAAGGTTTTATGCCAAATCTCGAAAACCAATCAACCGATATCCATACAGAGATCCTCCTTTGCCAGATTTTTTTTGCAAAGAAGCGTCAGGTCAGTAAACTGAACATTTAGTAATGTGTGCGGAATAATCCTCAGAATGTCCATAAAATTTTGCACGCCTAGATATGGCCATGTAAAGTAACATGATTTAAATGGGGCTAGACAATAATTAAAAAAAAAGCCACCATATAAATATTTTTATATATTTGGCGTATCTATTTAACAATGTAACAATTTCAATCGAACTTTTTATAATGACATTATCTATTACAGACATCTTTACGGAGTTTCTTTTTAAGCAATTATGAACGATATCGTCATTTAAGATAATAAGGTGTCCATACAATATCTCGGAGATCAATCAACAGATTTTTATCAAATTTTTCACACAAGTAACATTATGGTAGGCCATGTAAACTTATGTGTTTAAATGTCTCAGACACTAATTTTTACAATTATGGCCGAGTAAATATTTCTGGTAAGTGAACCTTATCATTCAAAACATTACACTGATTACATCTTAAGTTGACGCTCCGAATCATACCTCTGTGATGCAGTTGATTGCACGCTAGCTTAATTTTACGAGTTTTTCTGAATTCGAACCCCGGTTAAGTCACTCGCGTATTTTAATTGTATTTGTATTGTTTCACAAGTTTCTGGTTTCATCTCAAATTATATTACTGTCGATGAGATGTCAACGCCTACATATGTCTAAGCACTTAAGAACTTCACTAAAATTTATTTGCACCCATGTAGAGTAAAGTAGGCTCATTATTAACCAGTACCTTATTGTTTTGCTCCTGCAGTTTCTTTTCATTGTCTAGAAATATCCACAAAACCAACTACTCAGTGGAGTGGAGATATTTGGGTGGCTCTTAACATCGAGCATTTGAGAGCGGACGAGGATAAACGGAGTAAACGGGAGATACCTGAGAAAACCGGCTGATCAGAGGAATTATCCGGCACAATTCCCACTAGCGAAACGCCGAGATTCGAACCCAGATCGCTTAGGTGGGTAGGCGAGTAGTCTAACCACTACCCCAAAGTGGTCCCCAACGGTGTTCGACAATCAGAGGGCTGCTAACGTATTTGTCAGCAGGTAGCCCAGTTCATATTTCTATCCTATGGAAGAAGAAGTACTGCAAAACGCGAAACCAGATGGAAAGACCCTAATTCTCTCAAATTACATGTGAAGACATGTGATTGAGTAGAAGTATTCTGCACAATTGCAAGTGAATTTCCCCCCCCCCCTTTTTTATTCTTGAAAAACAAAAAAGGCATTTATTAGTTTTAATTATATATTTATTGTGCATTCCCCACCTCTCAGATAAAACTAATGAATTTACTTTGTCCTAAATATTTTATGACTCACAAGATCTACCAACCCCTTTAGATTAATACTCGTTATTGGCCAAATCGTCATTCTTGTATTTATACTCGCAAGTAGAACCTCTCTTGGAAGAGATTTTCCTCACAGTGGCTGGCATTCCAAAAATTACTCTGTGCGCAATTTAGTAACACCAGAGCGTGTGATGGGGACTATTATATATCGATTATCTTCTCGTCTCTTCAACACGGTGATATAAAACGGAAATTCTGGCTGGAATTTCTTGTGGATGATGGCTCCCTTCCCTGCCGTTCATACTTGCACTTTCATACTTGAAACAGCCGCTCCGTCTTGTAATCACATAGGACCAGCTTAACGAGATTCGTTGCCATGTAAGCTTGCTAAATCTTGTATATTGTTTCTTAAACACGTTACTGTCTCCTGTGTTATCCCATCCACATTGGCAACTACGTATTTTCACCATCTCTGAACGCATGGTACTGCATAATAATTTGGGTCTGCTTCAAAAGCTCGTTTAACCTTAGTTTCCCTTCCTTAGAGAAAGACAGGTTTTTCGCGGTGTCAATACTAATTCGAGCCGGCCAAATGTGTGACACTGTATTGCACATACTATTGAAACATTGGAAAGGATACACTGATTCAAGCCGGCCAAATGTGTGACACTGCATTCCACATACTATTGAAACATTGGAAAGGCTACACTGATTCAAATCACAAATGGCGAGCAATGAATTTATGACGAGGAGGTGTCCCTGCCAAATCGTAATATATCTAAAATAAATTACAATTATTTTAAAATTTTTAATAAGTATTAAAATTTTAAGACTACCTTTCCAAGTGTTTAGTCGAAGTGATAGCTTAATGAAAAGTGCAATGTCTCTGATAATATATCTCTGCAACTTAAGATCTGCAGCGAAACCTATTAAATTATAAAATAATTTTCTTTTACACGTATTACGTGTTTAGCGTTAATAATCATATATCTCCGACATATCAGTGGTTCATTATCAAGTTACAATAAGGCTTTACAAATATGTGCCGATATGGAATATTCCGTTATTTTTCAGTAATTTATAATTTCAAGACGTCACTTTCCTTCAATATTTTGGCTAGTGTAAGAAGTTAACTTCATTCAACTGTGATAAATATCCGTGGTCAAGTACACTTTGAAATATTATTTGAATTTGTGTGTATTATCATTACGTTTTATTTCTTTTTTTCAATTTATGTAACAAAATAACATATTGGCCTGCAGAAAATCATATGAATAATATTTTAAGGGTTTATAACTGCATTGGTTTGAGGGTATCTCGAATAACAGTCGTAATAAATAGTTTAGGTTGTCATGAACCGTACCTAAAGCATCACATCAGCGTTAATTATGCGCAGTTTAGTTTAAACTGTGAATGTTTCTTTAAATAAGTAAAATCTGCCTACAGAATAGAGAAAACTGTTTCAATAGAAACATTACACCCGTATATACTATTTAAATGAACGAATTTTGCTGACGTAATGGTGATTCATAACTATTTCATGCGAATTCCAATGTTTCAGGCGATGATTTCCATTATGTTATACTAACTTGGCAGTGATTATTAGATCACTAACGAAACAACCACTCATTAAAATTATTCTGAATTAATCACTTATCCATGTTTATAAATTTGGTCTATACATTTTTGGTATGTATATTAGCTTTTAAAATCAAGTTCATGTAGATTGTGTGTGATTTGTGCCATATGCACCTAATCAGTTTAGACCTTGGCAGCTGCTACTTTGAAACCACTATATTTTGTTTAAAACAAGATCTTGTACTTGCTCTTGGCATCTATCTTTCCTTTACAAAGTAAACAAGATCTCGTTCTTGCTCTTGGCTTCTATCTTTCCTTTACAAAGTAAACAAGATCCCGTACTTTGCTCTCGGCTTCTACCTTTCCTTTATAAAGTAAACAAGATCCCGTACTTTGCTCTCGGCTTCTACCTTTCCTTTATAAAGTAAACAAGATCTTGTACTTGCTCTTGGCATCTATCTTTCCTTTACAAAGTAAACAAGATCTCGTACTTGCTCTTGGCATCTACCTTTCCTTTCTCAAAGTAAAACAAGATCTCGTACTTTGCTCTTGGCTTCTATCTTTCCTTTACAAAGTAAACAGGATATCGTACTTTGCTCTTGGCATCTATCTTTCCTTTACGAAGTAAACAGGATATCGTACTTTGCTCTTGGCATCTATCTTTCCTTTACGAAGTAAACAAGATCATGTACTTACTCTCGGCATCTATCTTTCCTTTACAAAGTAAACAAGATCTCGTACTTGCTCTCGGCATCTATCTTTCCTTTACGAAGTAAACAAGATCTCGTACTTGCTCTTGGCTTCTATCTTTCCTTTACGAAGTAAACAAGATCTCGTACTTACTCTCGGCTTCTATCTTTCCTTTACAAAGTAAATAGGATCTCGTACTTACTCTCGGCATCTATCTTTCCTTTACAAAGTAAACAGGATCTCGTACTTGCTCTCGGCATCTATCTTTCCTTTACGAAGTAAACAAGATCTCGTACTTACTCTCGGCATCTATCTTTCCTTTACGAAGTAAACAAGATCTCGTACTTGCTCTCGGCATCTATCTTTCCTTTACAAAGTAAACAAGATCTCGTTCTTGCTCTTGGCTTCTATCTTTCCTTTGCAAAGTAAACAAGATCTCGTTTTTGCTCTCGCCATCTATCGTTCCTTTGCAAAGTAAACAAGATCTCGTACTTGCTCTCGGCATCTATCTTTCCTTTGCAAAGTAAACAAGATCTCGTACTTGCTCTCGGCATCTATCTTTCCTTTACAAAGTAAAACAAGATCTCGTACTTGCTCTCGGCATCTATCTTTCCTTTCTCAAAGTAAACAAGATCTCGTACTTGCTCTCGGCATCTATCTTTCCTTTACAAAGTAAACAAGATCTCGTACTTTGCTCTTGGCATCTATCTTTCCTTTACAAAGTAAATAGGATCTCGTACTTACTCTCGGCATCTATCTTTCCTTTACGAAGTAAACAAGATCTCGTACTTGCTCTTGGCATCTTATCTTTCCTTTCTCAAAGTAAACAAGATCTCGTACTTGCTCTCGGCATCTATCTTTCCTTTACAAAGTAAACAGGATCTCGTACTTTGCTCTTGGCATCTATCTTTCCTTTCTCAAAGTAAACAAGATCTCGTACTTTGCTCTTGGCTTCTATCTTTCCTTTACAAAGTAAACAGGATATCGTACTTTGCTCTTGGCATCTATCTTTCCTTTACGAAGTAAACAAGATCTCGTACTTACTCTCGGCATCTATCTTTCCTTTACAAAGTAAACAAGATCTCGTACTTTGCTCTTGGCATCTATCTTTCCTTTACAAAGTAAACAAGATCTCGTACTTTGCTCTTGGCATCTATCTTTCCTTTACAAAGTAAATAGGATCTCGTACTTGCTCTCGGCATCTATCTTTCCTTTACAAAGTATACAAGATCTCGTACTTGCTCTCGGCATCTATCTTTCCTTTACAAAGTAAACAGGATCTCGTACTTGCTCTCGGCATCTATCTTTCCTTTACGAAGTAAACAAGATCTCGTACTTGCTCTTGGCATCTATCTTTCCTTTCTCAAAGTAAACAAGATCTCGTACTTGCTCTCGGCATCTATCTTTCCTTTACAAAGTAAACAGGATATCGTACTTTGCTCTTGGCATCTATCTTTCCTTTACAAAGTAAACAGGATCTCGTACTTGCTCTCGGCATCTATCTTTCCTTTACAAAGTAAACAAGATCTCGTACTTTGCTCTTGGCATCTATCTTTCCTTTACAAAGTAATAGGATCTCGTACTTTGCTCTTGGCATCTATCTTTCCTTTACAAAGTAAACAAGATCTCGTACTTGCTCTCGGCATCTATCTTTCCTTTACAAAGTAAACAGGATCTCGTACTTGCTCTCGGCATCTATTACTTTCCTTTACGAAGTATACAAGATCTCGTACTTGCTCTCGGCATCTATCTTTCCTTTACGAAGTAAACAATAGATCTCGTACTTGCTCTTGGCATCTATCTTTCCTTTCTCAAAGTAACATAGATCCGTTATTTCTCGTTCTATTTTCCTTTACAAAGTAACATTAATATCGTACATTGCTCTGCATCTATCTTCTTTACAATAAGGACTCGTATTACTCTCGGCATTATCTTCTTTAAAAGAAACTGAGATGTGTACTTGCTCTCAGTGCATCTATCTTTACTTCACTTTTAAACACAAGTTAAACATGATCTTGTACTTGCTCTTGGCATCTATCTTTCCTTTCTAAAGTAAACAAGATCTCGTTACTTTGCTCTTGGCTTCTATCTTTCCTTTACAAAGTAAACAGATATCGTACTTTGCTCTTGGCATCTATCTTTCCTTTACAAAGTAAACAAGATCCCGTACTTTCCTCTCGGCTTCTACTCTTTTCTTTATAAAGTAAACAAGATCTTGTACTTGCTCTTGGCATCTATCTTTCCTTTACAAAGTAAACAAGATCTCGTACTTGCTCTTGGCATCTATCTTTCCTTTCTCAAAGTAAACAAGATCTCGTACTTTGCTCTTGGCTTCTATCTTTCCTTTACAAAGTAAACAGGATATCGTACTTTGCTCTTGGCATCTATCTTTCCTTTACGAAGTAAACAGGATATCGTACTTTGCTCTTGGCATCTATCTTTCCTTTACGAAGTAAACAAGATCATCGTACTTGCTCTCGGCTTCTATCTTTCCTTTACAAAGTAAATAGATCTCGTACTTACTCTCGGCATCTATCTTTCCTTTACGAAGTAAACAAGATCTCGTACTTGCTCTTGGCTTCTATCTTTCCTTTACAAGTAAACAAGATCTCGTACTTGCTCTCGGCTTCTATCTTTCCTTTACAAAGTAAACAAGATCTCGTACTTGCTCTCGGCTACTATCTTTCCTTTCAAAGTAAACAAGGATCTCGTACTTGCTCTCGGCCATCTATCTTCTCTTTCAAAGTAAACAAGATCTCGTACTTACTCTCGGCTTCTATCTTTCCTTTACAAAGTAAACAGATCTCGTACTTGACTCTCGGCATCTATCTTTCCTTTACAAAGTAAACAGGATCTCGTTCTTGCTCTCGGCATCTATCTTTCCTTTGCAAAGTAAACAAGATCTCGTTCTTGCTCTCGCCATCTATCGTTCCTTTGCAAAGTAAACAAGATCTCGTACTTGCTCTCGGCATCTATCTTTCCTTTGCAAAGTAAACAAGATCTCGTACTTGCTCTCGGCATCTATCTTTCCTTTACAAAGTAAACAAGATCTCGTACTTGCTCTCGGCATCTATCTTTCCTTTCTCAAAGTAAACAAGATCTCGTACTTGCTCTCGGCATCTATCTTTCCTTTACAAAGTAAACAAGATCTCGTACTTTGCTCTTGGCATCTATCTTTCCTTTACAAAGTAAATAGGATCTCGTACTTACTCTCGGCATCTATCTTTCCTTTACGAAGTAAACAAGATCTCGTACTTGCTCTTGGCATCTATCTTTCCTTTCTCAAAGTAAACAAGATCTCGTACTTGCTCTCGGCATCTATCTTTCCTTTACAAAGTAAACAGGATCTCGTACTTTGCTCTTGGCATCTATCTTTCCTTTCTCAAAGTAAACAAGATCTCGTACTTTGCTCTTGGCTTCTATCTTTCCTTTACAAAGTAAACAGGATATCGTACTTTGCTCTTGGCATCTATCTTTCCTTTACGAAGTAAACAAGATCTCGTACTTACTCTCGGCATCTATCTTTCCTTTACAAAGTAAACAAGATCTCGTACTTTGCTCTTGGCATCTATCTTTCCTTTACAAAGTAAACAAGATCTCGTACTTTGCTCTTGGCATCTATCTTTCCTTTACAAAGTAAATAGGATCTCGTACTTGCTCTCGGCATCTATCTTTCCTTTACAAAGTATACAAGATCTCGTACTTGCTCTCGGCATCTATCTTTCCTTTACAAAGTAAACAGGATCTCGTACTTGCTCTCGGCATCTATCTTTCCTTTACGAAGTAAACAAGATCTCGTACTTGCTCTTGGCATCTATCTTTCCTTTCTCAAAGTAAACAAGATCTCGTACTTGCTCTCGGCATCTATCTTTCCTTTACAAAGTAAACAGGATATCGTACTTTGCTCTTGGCATCTATCTTTCCTTTACAAAGTAAACAGGATCTCGTACTTGCTCTCGGCATCTATCTTTCCTTTACAAAGTAAACAAGATCTCGTACTTTGCTCTTGGCATCTATCTTTCCTTTACAAAGTAAATAGGATCTCGTACTTTGCTCTTGGCATCTATCTTTCCTTTACAAAGTAAACAAGATCTCGTACTTGCTCTCGGCATCTATCTTTCCTTTACAAAGTAAACAGGATCTCGTACTTGCTCTCGGCATCTATCTTTCCTTTACGAAGTATACAAGATCTCGTACTTGCTCTCGGCATCTATCTTTCCTTTACGAAGTAAACAAGATCTCGTACTTGCTCTTGGCATCTATCTTTCCTTTCTCAAAGTAAACAAGATCTCGTACTTGCTCTCGGCATCTATCTTTCCTTTACAAAGTAAACAGGATATCGTACTTTGCTCTTGGCATCTATCTTTCCTTTACGAAGTAAACAGGATCTCGTACTTACTCTCGGCATCTATCTTTCCTTTACAAAGTAAACAGGATCTCGTACTTGCTCTCGGCATCTATCTTTCCTTTACAAAGTAAACATGATCTCGTACTTGCTCTTGGCATCTATCTTTCCTTTCTCAAAGTAAACAAGATCTCGTACTTTGCTCTTGGCTTCTATCTTTCCTTTACAAAGTAAACAGGATATCGTACTTTGCTCTTGGCATCTATCTTTCCTTTACAAAGTAAACAAGATCCCGTACTTTCCTCTCGGCTTCTACCTTTTCTTTATAAAGTAAACAAGATCTTGTACTTGCTCTTGGCATCTATCTTTCCTTTACAAAGTAAACAAGATCTCGTACTTGCTCTTGGCATCTATCTTTCCTTTCTCAAATAAACAAGATCTCGTACTTTGCTCTTGGCTTCTATCTTTCCTTTACAAAGTAAACAGGATATCGTACTTTGCTCTTGGCATCTATCTTTCCTTTACGAAGTAAACAGGATATCGTACTTTGCTCTCGGCATCTATCTTTCCTTTACGAAGTAAACAAGATCTCGTACTTACTCTCGGCATCTATCTTTCCTTTACGAAGTAAACAAGATCTCGTACTTGCTCTCGGCATCTATCTTTCCTTTACGAAGTAAACAAGATCTCGTACTTGCTCTCGGCTTCTATCTTTCCTTTACAAATTAAACAAGATCTCGTTCTTGCTCTTGGCTTCTATCTTTCCTTTACAAAGTAAACAAGATCTCGTACTTACTCTCGGCTTCTATCTTTCCTTTACAAAGTAAATAGGATCTCGTACTTACTCTCGGCATCTATCTTTCCTTTACAAAGTAAACAGGATCTCGTACTTGCTCTCGGCATCTATCTTTCCTTTACGAAGTAAACAAGATCTCGTACTTACTCTCGGCATCTATCTTTCCTTTACGAAGTAAACAAGATCTCGTACTTGCTCTCGGCATCTATCTTTCCTTTACAAAGTAAACAAGATCTCGTTCTTGCTCTTGGCTACTATCTTTCCTTTGCAAAGTAAACAAGATCTCGTTCTTGCTCTCGCCATCTATCGTTCCTTTGCAAAGTAAACAAGATCTCGTACTTGCTCTCGGCATCTATCTTTCCTTTGCAAAGTAAACAAGATCTCGTACTTGCTCTCGGCATCTATCTTTCCTTTACAAAGTAAACAAGATCTCGTACTTACTCTCGGCTTCTATCTTTCCTTTACAAAGTAAACATGATCTCGTACTTACTCTCGGCTTCTATCTTTCCTTTACAAAGTAAATAGGATCTCGTACTTACTCTCGGCATCTATCTTTCCTTTACAAAGTAAACAGGATCTCGTACTTGCTCTCGGCATCTATCTTTCCTTTACGAAGTAAACAAGATCTCGTACTTACTCTCGGCATCTATCTTTCCTTTACGAAGTAAACAAGATCTCGTACTTGCTCTCGGCATCTATCTTTCCTTTACTAAGTAAACAGGATCTCGTACTTGCTCTCGGCATCTATCTTTCCTTTACTAAGTAAACAGGATCTCGTACTTACTCTTGGCTTCTATTGTTCCTTTACAAAGTAGACACAATGCACACAACTCAGCAAAAATTGACAGAGACATAAATTGTTGTATGGGAAGCACGGTGATAACATCAAGTGACGTAAATGGTGACACGGCTCTCTACGTTACGGGTCCGTTGGGGTCACTTCCGGATTTTCGCATGTAGCAATCGTGCCGGACGATGCCGCTGGTCGGTGGGTTTTCTCGGGTAACTCCCGTCCCCTCACCTTTGCATTCCGGCACTGCACCATACTCATCTCACTTCACCCTCATCGGCTCTCAAGAACCCGAGGTTAATAACCACCAAAATACCTCCACTGTAATCTATGTTACGGATGGTAGTCACCAACACAAAACATCTAACTTAAACACAACGGGAGTCACAGCCTCCCATGCTCGCCGATTTTGCCGTCCGTTCCACAACAAAAACTGCATATTCCTTTATCGTCTTAGTTTTCTCGTACGTGGCGACAGTGAACACGCGGTATCTCTTTATTCAGCTCTTTGTATTTCACTGTAGTGTACTGTACACAGAGAAGTCTACGCTCTCGTACTCGCTGGACGTTAGGAGAAACTGAACTGAGGAGATCTGGGCGGCTCTTAACATCGAGGTCATGAGAGCCGATGAGGGTGAAGTGAGGTGGGTATGGATCGACAGGCGAGGAAAATGGGAGATTCCCGAGAAAATCTGCCAATCAGAAGCATTAACCGGCAAGGTTCCCACTTGCGAAAATTTTGGAGTGACCCCGCTGGGAATTGAGCCCCGTTCGCCTAGGCAGGAGGTGAGAGGTCTAGCCACTGAGCCACCGCCCCCCTGACATGGCCTCTTAGTACTGGGTATTTCGGTATTTCAGCCGACTTCGTAAGCCATCCGGGTATTTCCAGCTGACCGCATTCCCCTCAACTACGCATGGTTCATGTCATTCCCGGGTAAGACACAACTGGACGGGGGAACCTGCCCAGAACCGATGACGACCAAGGAGATGGAAACTGATGGAAGGACCTTGAGGTCAAGGAAGTGAGAAAGTGAGTTATGTATTGCATGTGTGTGTAAGTGTAAATGAGAACGTACCGACAGACTGCAGTATGGTTCGACAACGCCCTTTGCGTTCCGGGGCGAGGTGGCGGGGAATGTTTCTGGTTACGGGACATTCCGCAAACTAAGTCCAAGCACGCCCAAGCGCATTGTGCTGAGAAAGTTGATAAATGGGTTACCATCGCTCCGTGCTTACATTGAAAGCGAAATAAGGCAAAGCGGGGACGCGATAGTTAGTGAATGCAAGAGTAGTTTAGTGTAGTGTTTCGTTTTAGCTTTCGGACCAGCACGATGGTTTAAAACTGCAAAGTTCCCGGTGTAATCCTGAACATCTAAAGAGCTGAATTATCTTTTGTTTGCGGGCGTTAACGTAAGCTAGAAAGTAGCGCTCCAGGTATGATCTCTTAATAGATGTCGGCTACCTAGAGATGAGGTTTGGAGAGGCCAGCGCCGGTTCTACCGGGAACTTTGACCATTCAGGAGTATCCATCAGTTCTTCTGAAAATGAGAATCGCAGATACAAATTTCGGCTTCCCGTTAATTATGTTTAAGTTATGAATTTATTTGCTGGGAAATTAGGTGCTGTTTCTAAAACTTTGATCTCTCCTCAACTTTAAATACGTCATAAGTGTATATTTTATAAAAAAAATAGTAACTATAGGTTTTCATCTCACTGTTGTTGACAATTTAGATAAACGTGACGAGCAATCGGACGCATCTCCAGCGGCAGAAGCAACATGACTTAAGCACAGAGTACTTAAGTATACAGAGGTGAAACAGCCGCTTGTGCCGGGGGCTCACGCTTGCAGAGTGGCGTCACTGATCCGCACACTGAGGGAAGAGCTTTGTTGAATCAAACAAACTTTGTTTGGCACAACCAAATTAATCGATTTTATAAAGGCAATGAAATATTTTTTTGTTGTTACCTAATTATATTTTTTCTTCTTATTTGGTTGCAATAGAGATTTGATTGGTGCAACTATAGATTTGTTTATCGATTCGTACATTAAACCGTTCCTATTAGTATAAAAAGAATGCGGTAAGTCTGACCGATATTCGATACTGAAACATCTGCATCTGAGGCATCTGAGTGCTACGTCCTTGCAAACTCAGCTAAAATGACTGTTTGTTAAATTGTAATGTATTTACATAGATACATTTGAAATACCGGACTACGTGTGTAAATAAATATTCCAAGTTTTACAAATTTACTGTTTAGCTTCCCACTGAACTCGTTTTATTAGGAGGTTTAAATCGTTACTGAGCACCGAAAAATGTACTAACGAACACTGTTTGTATTTAATTGTCACGCAAAATTCAAACGAACTCTCTAGCTGTACTTTCGAACAATGGCAATCAAATGAGCTGCGAAAAAAAAAAAACATAAAAATGACGACAATCAAATATTTCATTGAAAGTCTAATTCCTTTTGGCCCAGCACAGAGGTTATATGGAGATTTTTGGACATTCGCCATTGCGATACAGATGTCTGCCATGGGAAACAGGAATGAGCACGAAAAAAAAAATTGCGCTGAGTCCTAATTTTTCATAACGGACATCTGCATGGCAATGGCGAATGTCCAAAATTCTCCATCTATTCATTCACCTCCATTGCACTATTCATTCAAAGATCACAGCACAGGGGTTCTGATTATTCAAACATGTGCTTTGTTACATGGACAGCAATACTTATTTTTTTTTTTTTTGTTTTTCAAATTTTGTCATTCTCAACGAAATATTTTGTTGGGGAAAATTAATTAATTTTTATCCAATACTAACAAATGTTTCGTTGGTCTTTCCCTCAGTGCAGCATGTTGGAACACCGTTCGCCAACTAGCGCCTGGTAATTTACTCGCCAGCCCACAGTCCAGCCAATAGGGAACTTCTCGCATCTTGTAGTAGCCAGTCAGACGGGAGGCCCGTCCCCAGAGCCCCGCCGCCCAGTCAGTCGGTGAACATGTACATCCAAATGAAAGGAACTCTGTAAAAAATTCCTGGTAAATTTCCTCAACTGTAATGGAAATTTTTAACCTATACAGTGCATGGAAATAATACTATGCATTAGGCTGAAAATATGGGAATGTTTACCATCTCTAATATGCAAAATTGTGAGCCATCCTACGCATTTGACATTTTCCTGAATAACTGTAGGAACGTTACCATGCATGGGTGGCAAAATAATTTACCATTCGCTCTTTGTCACTGTATGTATACATTGGTACGATATATATTAACAATCTTAATAGAGTTATAAATGCGAAAATTGTATGTTTGTTACTCAATCACGTGTAACGGCTCAAAAGATTTGGATGAAATTTGGTACAGGGTTAAATTATATCCTGTATTAGCACATAGGGTACTTTTCATTCTCTGCCGACCTCCCGCGTGTGGTAGTCGTTTGGTGCGCCACCGATCTGGGGTGCAGGAGGCTCTGGGTTCGAATCCCGGGTAAGACATGCGTGTTAATTTAAGGTAGGTTTGAGACAACTTCATAGAAAACTAAGTGATTCGTTGTCTCCCGTCCCGCCCCGTTCAAAACTTCAACGTACGAAGTATGTTTCTGTATAGAAAAATACTGGAAGTTCGCCAGTTAAAATTTATACTTGGGACTTCTTGAGAACACCTAAAACTTACATAAATTAAAACCTGTTTGCTGCACGCAACGTCTGGTGAATACCTGGCGCGGTTGAAGCATAATTTCAAGGCACTTTTATAAACTGGAGTCACGTACGTCGTCCATACAACAGGTGAGTGTCATGGCTCGCTGGCTACTGCGAGAGCTAGTTCCAGCACCCGCATACGAGCGCAGTGAAGCGCTGGTGTTCCTTTCATGTGTGACGTCACGCTGTCACCGCGCAGTTCAAAGTGACGATCATTCCGCCTATGTGTGACGCAGTGTTCACACTATTTGGACACAATCACTGTGATAGGCAGAGGAAATTAAGACCCCTCTACAGCCTAATGGAGCTCTGAACATCCCACTACCAAGGAAATGTATGCCGTGGCCATATGTGGTAACAAACGCCTCTATTAGCGGATTTATATATATAATATATATATATATATATATATATATATATATATATATATATATATATATATATATATATATATATATATATATATATATATAAAGGAACTATTGTATTGCTATTGGAGGATGAATTGTATTCACCCCTCAAGCATTTAGTTAAGATTGTCTTGTATAAATACTTGATGTAAATGTTCGGTCGAGGTCACATGTTCGGCCTCGAGGGATCATTCACCTAAGTTATGTGTTGGTAACCAAACATTTGCTTAAGTCAAAACTTTAAAATGGCAGGCTATTAAAGCAAAGGAAGTTCATTACGTCACTTTGATGTGTGAGTAGGTGCCAGAAATGGCTTAAATTTTCAATGTTTTCAACTATTTGCACGTACTGATTTCTGAAGGAATCTGCCAGCGACTTAGGTTTTTAATTAAAAATGTTTTTTTTAGTAGTTGCTTGGAATAGGAACCTAGGAGTTTTCAAATATGATTATTTTTCTCGGAGGTTAAGTCTTACTACTAGCGAGTAGTTGCATCACATCACTTTGGACTCGAGGAAAATCAAAATGTATAAACTTTTGGAGGCAGGTATGTCAACTAATCCTGGAGTTACAATTTTAATTAGTGCCTTCAGCTTATGTTATGTACTTACATCATTTCATATAAAATGGCAAATATAACATTACAAACAAGACTGCAATTTTTAATAAGGGCCTTCTACTCTAATTATATACCGTTTAACTAAGAGTATTAATTACAGGTGTAATTGTAATCTTAATGTAAAGAGTTCATACGAATGGCCTTTAAGGATGGCCTGTTAGCCAGAAGAGTTTTGTCAAGTCAAATGTAAGCAGTAATTTTAATTGTTTTATGAAAGTTCCGTGGTTTTAGCCAGAATTAATAGGCTACTTGATGATACAGCTTTAAGGCACCTGAAAAGTTCGTAGTATTTTGAATGGAAAATAATTGTCCAGTATTAATATTAACTGCGTTTGGCAGTGGAGTTTGCTTGTAATATTTTACTTTGTTATCTTGCCAAAATGTTTTCTTATTGGGAAAAATGTACAAAATATTTTTGAAATTGCTCATGATATTGAGAGAACTATAATAAATATTGTGATTTTTTTTTATTTTTTTTTTTTATATTTTCCAGTATTTTGGACAACTGTTATAAATGCATATTTTGTAACAAAAATATAATATCTAAAATGCAAACAAACAAATGAAATGAATTATTAGAAATATATGAAATGAATGATTAGAAATATATGATTATGCATGCTTCATTACTTTCTGTTCTAGTTTGAATTTTCACACAATAATCACCCTTACTTGTTCAAATTGAATTTTTTACTGCTGGCATTTTGTGCCATTCTGTTTAGACATTTTTCTGGGTTTCAGGGTAAATTCCAGCCTTGCTGCGTCCTTGAGCTCAAGGACGCTGCACAAGTTAGTGTGTCAACCGTCCCCTGCTCATCTTTAAAGCATAAAACTGGGGGAATTTAAAATGCCTTATTCAATACAATGCTTTTCATTGTGTAAAAAAAAACAGTTGGGAATAAACAACATATGCCACCAACCATTCGAGTAGGCGCTGGTTGATGATGTTTTATATATTCCTAAAGAAATGTTCTATTTCCGGGATAAAAAGGACGATATGTGTTAATCCCGATTATTAGAGTAATAAAAAAGCACAATTATGATAGAGCACTTGGTCATTATTGTTAAGGTTTGAATTTTTCAAGAGGTTGGAGCCGCGTGTAACAGATAGTTTACAAATAATTTCTTAGAGTGAACCCCCCCACGTCTTTGTGCAGGGAATATTTATCTGCTCTGTGATTTGAGCCGGAGAAGCAGGGGAGAGACCAATGATAAAAGTTCTTCTGTAGGTTTCCTGGAACAGAGCATCCGTAGAAATGAGTAGAGATGTTCACGGCCAGAGGTATTGTTTGAATCATTCTAAACGAAGACAAAAATGCCTTTACCGCGAGCAGCGGGATTATCCGCGAATTTAACTGCCTTTTGCAGTAAAATCTGCACCGCTTAGAACTTCTTTCCTCTTGGAACACACGCAATTTCCTAGCGTGAGCATCGCTTTAACGAAACACCTCAGTTCTACATCGTCGATTTGTTTGAAACGCGATATCTTTAGTAGATGCTGTGCTGCCAGAACTTTCTTAATTTCGAAGTTGTGTTTTCGGGTCTATTATATCCGTGCTTATCGCAAGGAAGGTGGCTTTTCCATGCCTGGCCATTCAAGAGTTTGGAAATAAGTTTTATCAGATGTCCAGGATATTCACGGTGAAAAAAAAAAAAACGGAGGTGGTGGTTAAGTGTAGGAACTGTTATAGTTTGCTTTACTCGAGATGTTGTATACAAGAACTTTTGTAATTACGTCACGGAACGCGTCGCAAAAAATGAATATTCCCATGCAGAGCTTCCCAGGCGAGGTGAGGGCAGTTGCCGCTACGTAGGTAAAGATAACAGGCTCCTAACACAACGGCGTTGATGAAAACACACTGGTAAGCACACTTGGAAAACATCGGAACACATTCGCTATCCTAACGTACTGCTGCATTCGAGCACTGACTGTATGGAGCAACGCCAGGATGCAAGGTCGGAGGAAACGGGAGATATAGGTTGTTCACGATAAAATGAGAACATTTGAAAGCCATGCTTAAGATTTACATGTATACACGCCGTGTAAAATTAATACTATATGCGCCGCATCACTTTATTTATGCGTCAGTCAAGTGGAAATGTGAAATTATTAGAAAAGTAAATAATGTACAAATCTGCTAGTTTTTACACTTCTTTGCATTAATAAACAGAAAGCGAAGAAAAACAAATTATTATTTACAACTGGTGTCCTAACACGTTTTTATTCAACGTTAATATATTGAAATATTTTCCCCTCCAACATTATCAAATTAACTGGCCACATGTCATTCATTGCGCCCGTTAAAAGACATGCAGGTACGAGCAGTGATATTATTCTAAGGTTGTTTTCAATAGTGCATACTTTATCGTGAAGAGACTTTACACGAGAAAACTCGACGACAAGCGGATTGTAATGCACGGCTTCTACAAGTGAGCATCTAGGAGCGAGTAGTCTGACCACTAAGTCTCCCCCGCGGCCCCATCTCACAAGTCTGAAAACCAGTCGACAAGCGGATCATCAGGCACGGCTCCTACAAGTGAGAATCCAGGAGCGAGTAGTCTGATCACTATGCCCCCGCGGGCCCATCTCACAAGTCTGAAAACCAATCAATAAGAGGATCGTCAGGCACGGCTCCTACAAGTGAGAATCCAGGAGCAAGTAGTCTGACCACTAAGACTCCGCGGCCCTTTCCCACAAGTCTGAAAGCCAGTCGACAAGAGTATCGTCAGGCATGGCTCCTACAAGTGAGAATACAGGAGCGAGTAGTCTGACCACTACGCCCCCGCGGCTCCATCTCACAAGTCTGAAAGCCAGTCGACAAGAGTATCGTCAGGCATGGCTCCTACAAGTGAGAATACAGGAGCGAGTAGTCTGACCACTACGCCCCCGCGCCTCCATCTCACAAGTCTGAAAACCAGTCAACAAGCAGATCGTCAGGCATGGCTCCTACAAGTGAGAATCCAGGAGCAAGTAGTCTGATCACTACTCCCCCCCGGGCCCTCGCGGCTCTTTCTCACAAGTTTGAAAACCCACCGACAAACGAATCGTCAGGCACGGCTACTACAAGTGAGAATACAGGAGCGAGTAGTCTGACCACTAAGACTCCGCGGCTCCATCTCACAAGTCTGAAAATGTAAACGAGGGAAAAATGCAGGATTTCTTGGACTATTCGCTGTTCACGGTTAATTGAGCTCTTTTGAAGACCTAGTTACTTTTTCCGTTCAGCCATTTTTTATCTTTCACTCACCTTTTTAAAATAAATTCAGTCATGCAAGTTATAAACACAGTGTTTATAGTCTACCCCACTCGGAAATTTAACGGCTGGGGCTACAATTACATATTTTTATTGGCTGTTATTTCAAATGAGAGGGCTTTGAATAGTGCTCACTTTATCGTGAATAGCCCATAGCTGAAAGTATGCCATTTCAAAAAGCAATAATTATTTTACTGTTACAGGAAATATAAGGGTATTTTTTTAAATAATTTAACACTCAACATATTAACATTGTCATAGGCCTCACAATTTTATTCATGCGTGAGTCAAGTGAAACTGTGTAGTTATAAGAAAACAAATTTGTTTCAAATCTGGTCTGTTTTACACTTCGATACATAAAAAAAAAAAAAAAAAAAAACACAAAGCGAAATAAATAATTTAAGTTATCACGAATGGTTACCTAACACTTTTTATGCGACGTTAAGTTACGGAACTATTTACAATCTGTCATTACCAACTTCTCTGGGTGCATATCACTCAGTGCGCCCGTTAAAATATATGCAGGTATGGGCAGTGATTTTTTTCTAAGGTTGATTCAGAAGTGCTCAGTTTATCGTGAACAGTCTTTAACCACTGGAACTAATTCCGATAGCTAACATGTTCAAACATGGCTGCCGAACATGTTTGCACGAACAGGTTCGGGCCATTCGTGTGACTGCGGCTTTACAGACGCCGCCCACGGTAAATGTGTTATTTTTAGAAATGATGGCAAATCGTAGTAGCTTCATCCAGATGGGGTAGTAGCTTCATCCACGCATGTCAGCCGTTAACGAAAACAAACAGTCGGACATGTGTACGGTAGTTTGAATCCTAGCAAACAGTCGAATTTTCCCGCGATATATACCCGTCATCTCTAGTTGCTTTATATTTGCAACACAGGCTATTCAACTGGTAAACATTATCTGTGGTTTTGTTTGTATCTCCTGTAACCAACTTCACTTCTGGCTTCGCCTTCTCAGTTCGGGAGTGACACGGCCGGGACTCGAGCCCGGTTCGCCCAGGTGGGAGAGGCTGGCAGTCTAACCGCTCAGCCACCGCGGCCCCTGGAGAAAGGAGTTTGTATTAAGGTGCGCTCGATGAGATGGTGTGAGAGTCGGAGACTGTCTGCGTGCGAAGGACTTAAAAGTTTCGCCTATCCACGCACCGGCCGTCCTTGGTTCTCTTCTCAGCTTGCAACACGCGCGGAACTGCATGTATGCACGTACGTGCCGCG